>OX465410.1:2400000-3600000 GCA_950005105.1 Lycophotia porphyrea | reverse complement strand
AGCGTCGATATCCCTTATTTTCGGATGGGAAATCATCAAATGACTTCTCCCGCTCTGGGCTGAGCAGAAGGGAGTGTCAGACTTGTCATTCCAAGGACTAAAACCCATTCATCTTCCTGCCTTGCCCTTTGTGTTCCGGGTCCGCGGTTTATCTTTCGAACAGTCTCACAGCCCAATAATAACACTTTGCCTGACATAAGAATCGAACCACAAGGCGGTATCATTTCGACCCTGTATAAGATGCACGATTCATAGACGAATTTTGTACAAGTCAAGACTTCTCGAAACAAGTATTACAACCTGTATTTACAGGTAAACGAACTAGTCTCACCAAGTGGTATCGTATTACCCAGTACTAAGTGGATTGTGGAGGTCAGATAGGCAGTCGCTCCATGTAAAACACTGGTATTCAGCTGCACCTGGTTAGACTGGAAGCCGACCCCAACATAGTTAGGCACAGGCTAGTCACAGGGTAAATGCTGGGTTAGAATGTATAATACCTAACCAAATAAACGACTTACTGTTATGTTGTGTCGTGATACTTTTCTTAAAGCATACATCTTCAGATGGATCCTGGCAGCTGTCCGTGGAAGCTAAAATCCTGCCAGCATTGCAGTTTTGTATAAAGGTACATAGTTTGAAACAGTAGGCAAGCGTAATTTGCACGAGCGTCTGTTTAGGTATAATCTAACATTGAGAGCAGCCAATTAATGGGGAAAGCCGTTATCATAGCTAGGTCCCAATCTGACCAATGAGGTCATACTATTTTGAAATACATAAGACATTACCAGATTTTCAACCAATGACGATGCTTGCGCCATTAGTTTTACTGTTGCCATACCCATTGACAGCAATCATTGCTTAGAGCAGAGCTTAGATATTTTAAAGATGTTGCTTTTTAGAATGGCAATAGCGGTAATTGACCTGACCCTAGATTACCTCCGCACGAATAAACAATCAACAAAGCTATCGTTTTTCATTGGTAAAAAAAACAAGCGCGAGTCGGACTCGCGCAAGAAGGGTGCTGTTCCGTACATTGTAGTAGGGATTAGGGAAGCCATGGCACGTCGAAAGTAACACTTTTTTACAGTTGCTTGGCGTAGAGAACACAGTTTTTCGTTATTGACCTGGCGGTCAAAAGGTTTTTGATTTATTTTTATTATTTGTTGTTATAGCGGCACCGATTCCAGACATAAGCGACATTTCTCTCCAATTAAAATAATGAAAAATGTTAAATGTAAAATTGCGACAAAGATAAATTGCGACTCACTGATGTTTCTGCTCACCACCGCCGCGTACGATTCGATTCAAGCGTAAAGGTTAGGCAGGGACAACTGTTGTCAATAAAACGAACACGCTGTGAACAGCGCCATCTATATTCACACATTACTCACAACAAGTGCTGATGTATCGCAAGTAGTTCCGATGTAAAATAATAGATGGCGCTGAGGTTGCTGGATGAGCCAAAAATATGGAATTTTGCAAATTTATCAACCATGGCATTGATAATTTGAACATTTTTTATCATTGAAATAAATCTGATAAATTGAGTGATAACTAAAAGTTAGTTTCACATAAATGTCGGGAATGTTTTAGGAAATATATTGGATAGTTCTAGATCACAGTATTAAATTTTCGCTGCTTGGACGCTTATCTACAAAATTTCGTGAGCCACTTGTGTACTTGCTTCGGCAGTACATATACTAAAATTGGAACGATACAGAGAAGATTAGCATGGCCCCTGCGCAAGGATGACACGCAAAATCGTGAAGCGTTCCACATTTTTGAAGACCTTTTTGGTAAAATAATCCGCATTATTTTACCAACAATGTCTTTTTATCGGCTATTTAGTAATCTAAAATTATTAATTAAAAAACCTTTTTAAAAACAAGCTTTTATAAAAATACACTTAAAAGAAGAAAATAAGTCTTGGAGTTTTCTTTTGGTTTTCATTTGAAAACGAATATAGTGCATTTTGATATAAGTGTGCTTAGATGGTTTGGTCATGTGGAGAGGATGAGTGAAAGGACACTAACAAAAGGTATTTACAAGGCAGATGTGAGGATGTCAGTGGCATCCTCGTGGCGGCAATCGGCGGCGGCGACCTATCGCACCCGACCCTGGTCCAAGCCATGTTCCGGAGCGAGAGGGAATGGGACGCCGTCAGCTCCTTCTGCGAAGCAGTCATGCTAGCGAAGGAGGTGGCGGAGCGTGAGAGGGAGAGAACCTCTTGTCCCAGCCGCCGCGGGCGACGCTCCGGGCGTCGGGGGTCACGTGGTGGCTGCCGGCCACCGTAGACGCGGCCCTGTGGACGGAGAGTAATGGGCTAGCTCGCCGTCCGTCCGTCTTTTGACGACAGGCCGTGTAGACGGCGCGTTCTTGTTCCACGCGCGACTCAAAGACATGTCAGCAAACAGGGAGGGGCCCGCAAGGGCCGATGCCTGCCAGGGCTGCGGGCTGTTCGAAAGAGATACCGCGGCCCTGGAACACAAAGGGCAAGGAAGGAACATGGATGGGTTCTAGTCAGTACAAGTCTGTCGCTCCCTTCCGCTCTGCCCAGAGCGGGAGAAGTCATTTGATGATTTCCCATCCGTAAAAAAAAAAAAAATGTCAGTGGCAACGCCGGGAGGGGACGCCCTAGAAGAACATACGCTGACCTCATTGGTGAGGTTCTTCAGAAAGGTCAGGTGCGTAGTACTCCCAACCGACGTGCGTGTATGACCAGATGTATGAACGAGGTAAAAGGAGTATGTAAGGATCGTAGCAGGTGGCGTTCTGTGGTTTCTGCCTACCCCCATGGTAAAAGGGCGTGAGTTTATGTATGTATGTATGATAAAAGTGTACTGTTATAATAATCGACGTAATATACTTAGTCTTGGTGAAAATGGGCTATTATATAGGCACTCAGACGTCATTTAGTGTTGATGAAAACAAGAATTAGGTGTTCAGTTAAATGTCACTTAGTGTTAGTGAGAACAGGAATTAGGCATTCAGTTAGGTGACTCTTAGTTTTGGTGAAAACGGAAAATTAGGCATTGAGTTAAGTGTCACTTAGTGTTGGTGAAAACGGGCAATAGGCATTGAGTTAAACGTCACTTAGTGTTGGTGAAAACAGTTGGAGATTCCGTACAATGCGTTTTAAAAATCATGTATGACCTATTACATGATAGGCGGCACGTAAGTTGAACCAAAATGGCGGTCGTTCGCGCATGTACAAATATGGACACAAGTATTAGACGCATGATCTGTGGTTGCACGGGAAACTCAAAAATCTAAGGAAAAACCGTGAATACGTCGTATTTAATTAAATAATTGTGGTCAAGTAATTTTCTTGAAGGGCTTCAAGGCAGGGGACAGCCGCAGGACGCGGACAGATCATGCGTCTAACATTTGTGTCAGCGTATGTTCTTCTAGGGCGTCCCCTCCCGGCGTTGCCACTCACATCCTTACATCTGCCTTGTTAATACCTTTTGTTAGTCGCCTTTCACTCATCCTCTCCACATGACCAAACCATCTAAGCACACTTATATCAAAATGCACTATTTTCGTTTTCAAATGAAAACCAAAAGAAAACTCCAAGACTTATTTTCTTCTTTTAAGTGCATTTTTATAAAAGCTTGTTTTTAAAAAGGGTTTTAGTTAATAATTTTAGATTACCAAATAGCCGATAAAAAGACATTGTTGGTAAAATAATGCGGATTATTCTAACAAAAAGGTCTTCAAAAAATGTGGAACGCTTCACGATTTTGCGTGTCATCCTTGCGCAGGGGCCATGCTAATCTTCTCTGTATCGTTCCAATTTTAGTATATGTACTGCCGAAGCAAGTACACTAGTAGCGCACGAAATTTTGTACATAAGCGTCCAAGCAGCGAAAATTTAATACCGTGATCTAGAACTATCCAATATATTTCCTAAAACGTTCCCGACATTTATGTGAAACTAACTTTTAGTTATCACTCAATTTATTAGATTTATTTCAATGATACAAAATGTTCAAATTATCAATGCCATGGTTGATAAATTTGCAAAATTCCATATTTTTGGCTCATCCAGCAACCTCAGCGCCATCTATTATTTTACATCGGAACTACTTGCGATACATCAGCACTTGTTGTGAGTAATGTGTGAATATAGATGGCGCTGTTCACAGCGTGTTCGTTTTATTGACAACAGTTGTCCCTGCCTAACCTTTACGCTTGAATCGAATCGTACGCGGCGGTGGTGAGCAGAAACATCAGTGAGTCGCAATTTATCTTTGTCGCAATTTTACATTTGACATTTTTCATAATTTTAATTGAAGAGAAATGCCACTTATATCTGGAATCGGTGCCGCTATAACAACACATAACAAAAATAAATCAAAAACCTTTTGACCGCTACGTCAATAACGAAAAACTGTGTTCTTTACGCCAAGCAACTGTAAAAAAGTGTTACCTACTTTCGACGTGCCATGCCATCCGTGGCGTCGCCGTCGTGGGGCTTCCCTCACCTCATGCGTCACTTCGATTGAGACCCGAAAATGTGTTACTGCGCATAGTTCAACTTACGTGCCGCGGACTATACCTACTCGTAAATAGCTTGTCACAAGCCACCGGTGGCTGTGGAAAGTGGCCCATTTGTGCGGAGCCTTACAGCACACAGCACATTATTGGTGATACCGTGATATAATATAGCACACACGACCGTTCTAACGAGCAAATCATTCGATTGTGCTCCACAATTAGGCCGGCGAGTAATAATACCTGTCTAATAAACTTTCTAGGAACTTGTATGTGTCTACCAATTTTTGTTTCCATGTTAGCCGTGATGTTGGCCATTCCCAAGGCAGGGGACATCTTATGGTGAACGGTCTGTACCCAAAAAAGGTTCGTTTCACGGAAAAATACAGACTCTTCAGGAAGCCGTCAACCAAGCATTATGTACATCAAACTACAGACCGTTCACCGCATGATGTCCCCTGCTGTGATGTTGGCAATTCCCAAGGCAGGGGACAGCCTTGAGAATTACCAACATTACAGCAGGGGATACCTTATGGTGAACGGTCTGTAACCAAAAAAGGTTCGTTTCACGGAAAAATACAGACTCTTCAGGAAGCCGTCAACCAAGCATTATGTACATAATGCTTGGTTGACGGCTTGGGAATTGCCAACATCACGGCAGGGGACATCTTATGGTGAACGGTCTGTACCCAAAAAAGATCTAAGAGCTAATGCCATGCATAGATAGATCTACGTTGGGTGATGTCAGATTTTTTACCTTCTCTGTGGAGTGACACTTTCAGTCAATTTAGAAAAAAATACGTATGTAAATAAAAAATTAAATGCACTAAACAATTAATAACAATTTAAAATCTAAGATAAAAATCTAAGTATCAAACATCGAACTGTGACGCACCTAGCGTCACAGTTCCAAGTGATGTACTTAAATAAAATAGCTGTAAAAATATTGTCAACATTTATAACTCTTATGTTCCAATTAAAAACAGTGAGCTAAAATCGGAATGTGTTATACGTTAGTGGTCGTGCCAATTTACTGCACTTTGCAGACTATATTACGAGTTTTCATGACATTTTTGCTTGCAATGGAAAGTATATTACGTACGATTATTATAACAGTACACAACTGGTTCTCGTGGATCATCCAAGCGGTGGCCCTGATTCCAATGTGCCTGGTTTTATTGTGGACAAAGCATTGTTACACCTCCTCGTGGTGCAAGCCAAGGTACCCCATGGGAACAATCTGTAGCAATTGCCTTATATTCGTAACATTGATTATAATCTTCCTTCTCGTCTATTTCTTTACTAACTATGTGGAGGATTTCATTGCAACATTTGACATTGTATTTCCATGGCCTTTTGGGAAAAATAAGAACAATACCAAACTTCAAGAAGCAAATGAAAATGAATATCATTTGAGGAATGTTACATCAGCATATAGAAAAGTTGAAGGTTCACAAGATTTTGTGCATGATCTATATGAGGATTTCAATCACTCAACAGAATCTAGCAAATATGACACAAAACGTCACCGAGATATAAGACGAGGCATAAGAAACAACTTAGAAGCTTCTTACATAGATCACTTTAAAGAAAATTTTAATAAATCTGTCGTGTTTGATGCAATTGTAAAAGAATCTGTTGATGAGACACATCGAGAAAGTATTGTTTTCTCAAAAAAATTGTCTGGAAACCGTGTTGTACGAAGTTGTATCTAATGTTGATGTTAAACGAAATTGACAATTATATGTTGTGTTTTTAATGTGCCATTTATTTTTAACAGACTTCTAAAAAAGGAGGTGGTTGTGTATTCGACTGCTGCCCGCGGTTTCGCCCGCGTGTATGTCGGTTATCGCGACCAAAAGTAATCATGACTTTATTAGTAATCTATCTTTCTCCTTTGACTTGCTTCTACTGTCCCCACCATTTTACAATGAAGTGATCTTTTCAAGAAACGGAGTCGAAAGGCATTAAAACAAGGTCAACTTGATCCTTAGAGTCGAAAATAATCTCTCTGCGGTAGCCACGCTGATCGAGTGACCCGTGTACCTACGTACATGAGTAGTAGTGGTAGGATAACCTAGGGTTTGTTACATTGTTTTTTTATAATCTAATCCATTACAGTCATAATTATAACATTAGACAATCGAATTCAATTTATAGTTGTGGGCATGCCCACCGTGTTCACAAGCACGGCAGACCTGCGCTGACGACTAGACTGGATTGCCTCCCTACATTCGGTGGTACCTTAAAAATCAGACTTCGAAGGACGAAGTTAAAGTAATCGTATCACCATTGCTTTCTATGCTCGTTTTGACAACGATGGCTGAAAGGACGCAACATAAATGATACTAATTAAACAAAAAAATCACGACCAAAACTTTATTTACAAACGATATAAAGCTATTCACAATATGAAGATGATACAAAAATTAAGTTCTATCTTAAATACTGAAATTCTCCTCCAATCTCCTTAAATGATCAACATTAGACTCTTGCGGTGGGCTACTGTGACTTAAAATATTATTTTTATAAACATCCATACTTCTTTGCGCCATATTATTGTAAACCTCTCTTGGCAGAATGCGATTTTGGGCGGGAATTTTGACATTGACATTTCCTGCCGCCATATTTAAACCGCGGTCCATGAAAACTCTTTCGTTCGGATACACTGTAGGGTTTAGAAATGGAACGTCAGGTTTTGGTAGGTTTCGAAACATATTAGTTCTGTCTATTATTTGGTTTTGGGAGTTCATTGTGTTTAAGGACTTCATCCATTGTTGATGTTGCGTAGGAGGGACTCTGTTGGGGTAATTGAAGATCCATAGGCGATCTCCGACAAACATTGGTCGAGGACTGACGATACCAAGGCTGCTGTAATACTGCTGTGCCAGGAGTTCGATGTCGTTTGTATATTTTCGTTTCCATTTTGTTCGACGGTTTTGAAACCATATCTTTATCTGGAATGAGAAAAAGTATTTTACCTCTAGAAATCTTTTTTGTCGTGGATGCCTAATGTGTTACTTAGTAATCGTAGCGCCTGCCACAAATCTCACTTTTGGGCCACAAAGGCCTCTTGATGTTCCTAATTATCGGACCCGCCCGGAAAACTATAATTATTTTCTTCATGAGAATAGAAATTAGTAGCTGTGTCAATCCTTTAACTCTGGCAGGTTAGGCTTGTCGGATTGTTAAGAGGGAACGAGAGTCCACCTGTACTCTCGTTCACACTTGTGCACTGTAATATTTCCTGAGTTGCTACTTGGCCGCCGTGACCGAAATCAGTTAGGAGGACTATTATTATTTCCTTTATTCATCATTATTCTTATTTCATCTCTTCTCTCATCTTTATTGCATTTTTCAACAAAAGTAAACAAAACATTAAAAAAAAAAAATAGATGGCCCTTCGGCATCAGGAACAAGGTCCAGGCTGCCGGTGGTCAGGGCTCCAGAGAGTGGAACCACCTCATTATGCGCGCCGTGTCCAGGAGTACTACTTTCTGAGTCTCCTAAGGTGTTGGTTGAGGCTCTTTGCTGTGGACTATTATTATTACTCCGGAGCTCGTTTGGATTGAATAATATAGTGTAGTGATATTATACGTCATACGATATTCTTATGACTCGAATTACCTGTGTCTCAGTAAGTCTAAGTTGCCTGGCGAGTCTACCACGAGCCGCCACTGACAGGTAGCGGTTCTTTTCAAACTCTGCCTCTAGGCTTTTGATCTGTTGCGCGCTGAACGCTGTGCGAGCTCGCTTGCCTCGAGATGAGCAGGATCCTGTGAATGAAAGACGTATTTACTGTAGGGAAAATCTTGCTCAGTTATGCAGGGGGGCAGGAACTTTTAAAAAAAGCAGCTGTCCCATACATTTTAACCGTGTAGGTCACTTTTGTAGGAAACAGCATTTTCTTTTTAAATTACCGATTATTTTTTTCTATCTGGGGGCTCAGAATGATTTACTGCGTATGTAGTAATCGTTTTCGCGTCGGTGTCCCTTTGGTGAAAGGGGGTGCCGTTTAGTGTCTTCCCGATGCCATATTAAATACTGGTATTTAGCTGCATCCAGTTAGACTGGAAGCCGACCCGAAAATAGTTAAGAAACTATTTTACTACTTTGCTGCTAGCTAGGCAGATGATGATGATTCGCGATGCCATTGCGCCGGTTTCAAAGCAAGTTTTTGGTGGTAACAGGTGTTTTTTTATGTCTTTAGATAATGATTAAGAATCGTGAGGAAAGTTTTGAGTATGAATGTTGGTAGCTAGTAATAGAAGAAGACTAAAGAAGCAATGGATGGACTGTGTGAAGTATGATATGACTAGAAAAGAGGTGCATGACGAGATGAGTAATAGACAAGTATGGAAGAAGAAGACATACTCGGCCGAAACTAAATAAACTTGGTATAAGGGCAATAGAAGGTAGATGACTTGTAGGTGCTAAGAGCTCGTACCTAAATTCTATGGGTCGACTCAATTTACAAGGTGTAATCAGAACCTTCACGAAGCCATCAACCAAGAATTCTGTACATCAAACTAAGTGACCTTACGCAAATTTGTTGTTGAGACACGAATTTTATTTTGGGGTGAAAACTCACGTTTTACTGTAAAACTCAATGTAGCGCACTCAAAACATTGTGTTGAAGGATGGGATGAATAGTACGTGGGTCGTGGAGGTGTTTAAAGTAAATCTTACAATGAATACGTGTATTAAATAAAAAGACGTGTGGCACTCGGAGACTACCGCGGTAAAGCTATTGCATAGCATTTTTTATCAACTTATGTAATTATAATCATTTATTCACTTTCGTGTTAGGCACTAGGTGTTAGATTATTTTCATTACGGAATTTCTGGATTCGGTCTGCACGCTCAAGGCCCGCGATAGAAGCTATGCAATAGCTTAAAAAAACATGTGTGCCATTCACACGTGGTAGAAGTGAAACCTTCAAAAATTTTGGCTTCAAGATAAACACTGTATAATGCTTCCTATCTCATTTTCTCCCACGTTAAATCTTATGAATTTATGTGTCAGTCTCTTTTTACTGTCGCTTCGACTTTCAAATCACAACCATGCTAAAGAAGTTTTCACTTCAAAAACATGTGAAAACGTTGGAACTTTGACCCCCAATATCTCCGTAACTATAGAAGGTTCCCAGGTATGGTCTAGATTAAAAAAAAAACGCAATGACGGGGAGATTTTCGGCTTCGTTAAGGGTCATGTTACACCCTTTATAACCATCGATACGTGAAGAACATGATACGCTAGAAAAAGAGAACACTATTGCTAGTTTATCTTTAAGGTGGTTGCGTCAGGGTAGCACACTTACGTTTTATGTAATTTGCAGGTCAGTGTCAGGTGGTACGTTGATGAAAAATGAGTCGCGTTACTGGCGCGACTCGTGGGCTACCCTGACGCAACCTTCTTAACCATTCCAACGAAAAACAAAACGAGAAGGAAGGAGTACGAGACTGGCAAAACTTGATTAAAGAAATCAACAATTCTTCAATGAACTTAGAAATGAGTGAATGGCTTGTCACTCATCAGATTGCTAACGATCTAAATACGTAACTGTCGTAACGAAAGAAGACTGACATCTGCGAATTGATCGATTACGATCGCTGTTACAAGCCAAATATTCGGTTTCTTGGCAAAGAGACATGTTTAATAAAATTTGAGTGAGCTCGGCAGACTAATTTCGCCGTTTGAAATCTAGCGTCCAACGTTAGTAATGTCTACTTTCATTAAAGACATTTAAATATACAGGATGGATATTTTTCATTGGTATTTTAAAAAATAATCCTTACATTTTGAGAGTGGTGTAGGTATTGCACTTCAGAAAACAGCAGAAAATGGAAACCAATGAATGATGTACTGAACACATGGTAATAGTTTGTGCTTCGATGTTCCTTACACCCTGCATTTATGATACCTAGACGACCAGACCAGACCAAATGATTGCTGTCGGAACAAATGTAACGACTAACGCAAAGAGTAGAATACTTATACCAGAAGACTAACGTGGCAGACTCGCAGTTATGGCATTACGGACAGCGCGTACATTTACAAGTAGACGGTTACGCGTGTCCTGGAACGCCATGTCTATACTTGCAGCTCTACGCGTTTACTCTTGGAGAACGCGTGCCGTGACTGCCGTGAGAGCTGGCTCGCGCGCGGTCTGTCGGTTTTTGGTCGCGCGGCAAAGAGGACGCGCGCATCCTGGAAGACGTCACTGAGATGTTAGGGACCTAAGTAGGACTTAAAATGCAGTGGACTGTATATAAAATGAATGTAATTTAGATCAAGGTACAATGACTATAAATTGGTAAACGTATGGAGTGCGCGCGCGTGCCGCCGTTGGAGATCGGTCGCGAAGTGGAGTCGATGGCCCGCGTCCCGCACGCCGCACCTCTCGCCGCCCGCCGCCGCCCGCTGTCCCACGACAGCAGCCGAAGATTGCCGAGTAGTTGGAGGTGCCCGAACATCCTCCCCGGGTTGAAGGATTCAAGTGAGAGGAAGTGGGCAGACGTTGTTGTACGCCCGCAGCACCGTTCCTCTCTTCGTCTTCAGCTCCACTACCCGTGTCGTCCCGTCGCAGCCAGGGAAGACCTTGATGACACGCCCCAGTGGCCACACCAAGGGCGGTTGGCCTTTCTCCTTGATGAGCACCAGTGTTCCCGCTGAAAGTCGGCCTGTTGACTCTGTCCATTTTGTTTTTTGCTGGAGCAGAGAAACATATTCTAATTGGAAGCGGTTCCAAAAGTGTTGCTTTAGTTGCTCTACTCTTTGGTAGCGCTCCAGCCGCCCGATGTTGATATCAGTAACCTGTGGATGCGGAACAGATATTAGTGGTCGCCCAATTAAGAAATGTCCAGGAGTGAGCACGGAAAAATCTAGAGGATCAGTGGAAAGAGGGGTAAGAGGACGGGAATTTAAGACGGCCTCTATTTGAGTCAAGCACGTGGCCATCTCCTCGTATGTGAAGTGCGCTAAGCCTAAAAGTCTCTTTAAGTGATGCTTTGTAGATTTGACGGCAGCTTCAGCAATGCCGTTGAAGTGGGGAGAGTATGGAGGCGCAAAAGAAAATTTGATGCCTTGTTGAGCCACATCGGACACGAGATTCGAGTCTTGTAAAAACTTACGTAACTCATTGCACGTACCTATAAAGTTTGTCCCATTATCGGACAAGATGCTTTCGGGTTTACCTCTACGAGCCACGAAACGGTTCAAAGCAGCCATATAGGCTTCTTTCGTAAGGTCTGTAACAAGCTCGATGTGAACAGCCTTAACGGCAAGACAAACTAAAATACACAGGTACGCCTTTATAAGCCTACACCCTCGCCCCTTGCGATCAGCTATCAGCACTGGCCCAGCATAATCCACACTGCAATTTAAAAATGGGTGTTCTAAATGTGTCCTTGAAGAGGGCAACTGACCCATTGTAGGTTGCACAGTTTGAGACTTGTGTTTAAAACATTTGATGCATTTTTTTACTATACATTTAGAAAGATTCCTGCCACCAAGAGGCCAATACATTTGGCGTATGTTTGCCAAGAGTAGCTGAGGGCCAGCGTGTAAATAGTCGAGGTGATATTTATGAAATATAATTTTGGTTATATGGTGCTTACCACATAATAATACGGGATGCTTGACATTATAATCATAAGGTGAATTGTCAAGTCTCCCTCCTACTCGTATGAGACCATTCGAATCTGTAAAAGGTGTCAAAGAAATAAGCCTATTCTTTTTTGGTAAAGACTTTCCTGATTGCAGTAAGTTATACTCATCAGGAAACATCTCCATTTGAGCGTAACGTAAAATACAATTTGTAGAATTTGTAAGTTCTTCAAAAGAAAGGGAACCAAGGAATTTATCATGTTTATGTTTTAAATTGTAAATAAATCTTAGTATATAAGCGACGACTCTCTGTAAGTGATTGAAATTGGAATATTTGTGAATAAGTGACTTAATGAATGAGTGATTATTATGATGTGACAAATGATTAGAAGTTACATTGTTGTATGATTGATGATGGGAAGAGTGATCAGTAAAGTGTGATGATACTACTTCAGGTAGATCTTGTTTCAAGTTCTCATTAGGCATTTTTGGCCAATATGTTTCATCATTTAACAAAAACCGAGGACCTGACCACCATAAAGAACACTCGCTGATAAGGTCAGCCTTCAGCCCGCGAGAAACAAGGTCCGCCGGATTCTCCTTCGACGGCACGTAGCTCCACGTGTGCCCTGTGGTGCATTCTTGTATCTCATTGATGCGATTACGGACGAAAGGTTTTAATAAATTAGGTGTCATGGAAAGCCAACTTAACACTATCGTCGAATCGCACCAAAAGTAACATTTATTTATGGGTTTGGTGAAGGAATTACGTACATTAGCACACAGTCTTGCTCCTAATAAAGCCCCACATAATTCAAGTCTCGGGATGGTTGTTGGCTTGATTGGTGCAACACGATTTTTAGACACCAACAGCTGTACTCTTATCAACCCATCCCTAGTACTAGATTTTACATAAATACATGCACCGTAGGCCTTTTCGGACGCGTCAGTAAACACATGTATCTCATTTATAGTTGAGTTGTCACATGAAATCCACCTGGGAATTTTAAGGGTATTTAAACATGGAAGACTATTCACGAACATTAACCAGGACGTATGTATGTTATCTGGTACTTGCTCGTCCCAGTCACACTTAGCCGTCCATAGACTTTGGATGACAATTTTAGCCTCGATAATGCAAGGACCTACTAGACCTAATGGGTCAAAAATTTGACTAATCACAGATAAAATGTGGCGCTTTGTGATTGGTTTGCTGGTATCGACCGATATTGAAAACTCGAGAGAATCAGATTCACACAGCCAATATAGGCCTAACGTTTTAGATGACACGTTTCTATTCTCAGACAAGTTCAATCTGTCAGAATGCCCTGAAACACCGGCTACTTCTGTTAAGATATCTAAGTTAATAGATTGCCACTTTCTCAAATGAAAGTTAGCTGACGCTAAAATAGATGCGACTTCCCTACCCATCTGGACCACCTCGGAAACAGAGTCACCACCACTGAGATAATCGTCGACATAAAAATCTCGTTCGATGGACGATTTTACAATGTCTTTAGAGGCGGTTGTTGCTAGACTGACTAAACACTTAGTAGCTAAATAAGGGGCGGAAGCTGTACCATACGTAACAGTATTAAGACTGTACGTTTGAAGTGGTAGCTTAGGGTCAGCGCGAAAGATGATTTGTTGTAAGCTACGTTGTGGTGGTGTTATCAGAATGGCCCTATACATCTTTTCTATGTCGCCAGAAATAACAAACTTGTGCTGACGGAAACGCAGCAATATAGAAAAGAGATCATCTTGGACAGTGGGCCCCACCATTTGGATGTCATTAAACGACACTCCAGAAGTAGTAGCTGCTGATGCATCGAAGACTACCCTGAGCTTAGTTGTGGTACTGGATTCTCGGATGACTCCATGATGTGGCAATAAATACTCAATTTTGTTACCTGAATGAGGTTTCCTTGTTGAGTCATTCACAGTCATATGCCCTAAGCTCACGTACTCCTCGATGAATGCAACATATCTCTCCTTAAAAGCAGGATCACGTTGGAAACGTCGTTCCAACGATAAAAATCGACGTTTAGCTATTTCATAAGACTCGCCTAATTCACCGGGATCATTTTTGAGAGGTATTGTTACTATGAACTGCCCGTTTTGATCACGCACAGTGTTAAGATGAAAACTTTCTTCGCATCCTCGTTCTTCCAGTGACAAAGAATGGTCAGAAGAAACGGAGTCTAGTTCCCAAAACTTATTCAGGCTGTTATTTAAATCGCACATAGCCATATTACAAAGGTGTGAATGTATATTTTTGGATGGATGTTTTAGAAGAGCTACAGAGCCTGATACTATCCATCCAAGCTTTGTCTCATGTATTTTGGGTTGGTTTTTCCCTAAATTAATGCATGCACTGCCTAAAACATTCCAAAATACCTCTGCCCCAACTAGAATATCAATTTCTGATGGAACGTTGAATGAAGGATCGGCCAGATTTAAATTTAATGGAATAGGAATGCTACTAATGTCGACTAAAGTAGACGGCAGTAAGTTAGTAATTGTTGGTAAAATGAAACAATTGATATCTGTCTTAAAGCTGCCGCTGCACGACTCAATGGTAAGGTTGCAAGACCGTGTACTTAATGTAGTATGGCTGTTTATACCTGTCACCGTGGAGCTCGTGCTACGTCGAGGTAGTCCTAACTGATCGCATAGTTTCTGCGTAATAAAATTAGCTGTGCTACCATTATCGAGCAGGATCCTGGCGTCGCTCCTGATGCCTCGGTGGTTCACCACCTTCACCAAAGCTGTGGACAGTAAAATATGAGAGGTAGTATGTTGCGAGCGAGCGTCACTCGACAAAGAGATGCTTTCCGAGGTGCAACCGTGTGGAGCGACACCTCCAGAAACATCAGTGGGCAATGCTACACTACTGGGCATAGGATCTTGAAAAGGAGTAGACTGTTCCACATGTAGAAGGGTATTATGTCTACCTTTACAATATTTACACCCAGCCAATCTACATCGCTTTGTTAAATGACCACTACGTAAACAATTAAAACAAACTTTGAATTCCTTTGCCTTTAAAATGCGTTGTTCTACGTTTAATTTTCGAAACTCTTCACAAGTGTATAATAGATGACTTTGATTACATAAGGGACATTTTGTTTTGTATTTATGATTTGAACTATTGGTTTGATTAGTTTCTACTATTAATGATTTATGTCTGTTGTCTACTTGATTGATATGAGTGTTAGTACTATTTTCTACATTAAGCGTGATTTTGTTATGTTCTAATGTGTCCAATAAATCTGCTTTTTTACTAATAAAAGAACAAAGTTGAGAAACTGTTGGGTTTGTTGATGTATTATTACGATAAGCTTCCCATTCCCTGCTGGTGATTGGATCTAGTTTAATAGCCATCATATGAATGATCAACGTATCCCAATTGTCCGTTGGCTCGTTCATTGTTTTTAGTGCTCTGAGATTTTTATTAATTAAATCAACTAAACGTCGCAAAGAAGTAGATGATTCTTGTGTAATACAATCTACATTAAACAAAGCCTTTACATGGGTATCTACTAAAAGCCTACTATTATCGAAGCGATCGCATAGTAACTTCCACGCCATCTCATAATTATCACCTTTAAAATCAATGTTTTTTACTATTTCCAAAGCATCGCCTTTAAGCGACGCACGGAGGTAGTGGAACTTACTAATGGCATCTATGCTACTACTATTATGTATTAGTGACAAATATGTATCTCTATACTCAAGCCAGTACTGATAACCACCATCAAAATTGGGCAAATCTATTTTAGGTAAGCGTATAAAGTTACGTTGTTGGAACGATTCACCTGTGTGTTTGTTCACCGAGCCTGTTACAGACCCGCCATCATCGCTACTGGCAAGCAGACCATGCGCCTGCGCTACGAGTGCGTGATACCGGTCCTCGAACTTTGCCCTCTCTGCATACGCCTCGCCAGGATCATCCGAAAGCACCTCAATTTCCATCTGTAAATTGTCAAAATCGTCGTATGTAGCCTCAAATTTTTTAAAACGGCTCTCCAACTCTAAGCGTTGAATATCGGAAACAGTTTTACAACTAAGAAGCACATTCAAATAATTTGTGAAATTTGTAAGCTTTGCCTTAATGGCACTTCGTTTTCTCAATAATACGTCTAAAGAGGCCATAGCGTAATCCAGAAATAAAAGTAATAGACCGTAATATTAACAGTATTTGACTATGCGTAGCAAAGCTTCGTAAAGCAGTTGGCAGTTATATTTGAACAAAACACATAAAAAATGTGAATGAATAGCCGCGTGACCTTGATGAATGTCACAGGCGAGCTACACCGGTCGACCGCACAGCTGTTACTATTATATAAGCACACAGCTGATCATGCACCAAATTAACGGGAGTTCAGCGGAGCGCAAGCGTAAGCAGTGCGTCAGAGTGAAAGAGATAAGTATAATGCTAACACGTATTGACTCAAATATGAACGTGAAAACGGAAACCAATTTGAATTTAACGGAATAAAACACTTGAACTTTGTTTGAAAATGAAAAGGATAAAGAAGGAAATAATTGGAACGAACTCACCCAATACCGAACCTTTATCCACAAGAAACCTGTTCAAAAATTCTTCCAAGCGATGACTCGGCGTAAATCGTACAATGCTGTCGATATAATAAGCGCCGGCGTCGTTATCTAGACTTGGTGAAATGTAGTGTAGTCCCGTTCTTATTCTTCTTGTGTTCTTTCGACTTCGGTAGAAAAAACCGTTGCTCCGGTGACGCAGCGAATTCAATTTTGCTATGAGTCCAAAGTTCACCAACGTCGAGTTGTAATGCCAGTTGCCGCCGAAATTGGTTGTACCAAAACGCGACTTTAAAGAGGCTCGAATGACCATATGTTAGGGACCTAAGTAGGACTTAAAATGCAGTGGACTGTATATAAAATGAATGTAATTTAGATCAAGGTACAATGACTATAAATTGGTAAACGTATGGAGTGCGCGCGCGTGCCGCCGTTGGAGATCGGTCGCGAAGTGGAGTCGATGGCCCGCGTCCCGCACGCCGCACCTCTCGCCGCCCGCCGCCGCCCGCTGTCCCACGACAGCAGCCGAAGATTGCCGAGTAGTTGGAGGTGCCCGAACAGAGACGTGGGATCACATTTATTCTGATATTGCATGTCTTTGTCTATTGTATCTTAAATCTCTTTGCCTTCTATTAACTTCATAATTAGTTTCGTAAACGAATGTTTGTACATTTAATTTATTACGGAAGTCATTCCGAACGGACATAGAAATCGTAGCAGACACAAGTCGTCGTCACCTTACAGCTATTTTCAATAAACACCTCCCCGCTTTGAGTAATTAGTGGTAATATATCAACATGTCAAGCCGCCAGCCGCCATCTTGGAACCGACTCTGAGCGCCACACTGACTATCCGAACGCGCTAATTAGCGCGCCAAAATAAACGTCAGCTTTTATTTTTTAAATTTTTGTTCATATGTAGTGACTTCACAAATTGTTCAGCCAATTAAGTTGTTATGTTATAAATGCGATAATTTCTGTTAAAAAATCTGGAGAAGTCTTGAGTAAATCCTAATTTAACATTGCAGCCCAGGCTCAGCTGAGAGTGCTGAGTCTACGATGTTCGGAAATCGGATGCCAACAGTTTCGAAATAGTAATTAGGTTCAAAAAGTTTGTTATCGGAACTCTATTTCAAGATTGATAATAAGTATCTGTTGATCACATGGAACTTATATGTAACTACTAAGTACAGCATCATAATAGGTATGCGCCAAACGCAGATGACTTCATAGAAGTAAAAAATTCGTCTTATCACAGCTCAGCTCATCAACCAATTTACTAGAAATAAAATATAAATTCAAATTCATCGTAGAAATAGCGAGTCGGATATGATCAGAGATGATAATATAAATCTCCAGAACGAACGGTTTGATAAGTGGCGTCGCCATCTTGCAAATATATCATGCTTACAATAGTTCTTCCTGGAATCATTTGGACCATTTTAATTTTTGAAGTAAAACTTCTTTAGGCGCGACTAGGGAGTAACTCAGATTTTTTTTCTGACGGAAGTAACGCTTACTATAGTCTGTGTAGTTTCCGCCATTTAAAATTAATAATTCTGATTGGTCGTAAGTATATGTCATATACTCCACGCTTCTTGACTTATACGCCAGCTAGTGGCAAATATCATAATCAATTAGGATTATTTATTTCCAAATTTTCAAACGGATCAATTGTGAATAGCAAAGTGAATGAAAAATTCAACAGTTTTAAAAACATTTTTTGAAAATCTCTAAATATATATACTTGTTTATTTATTACTTTTAAAATAAGTAAATTAATAATAAATTTTCTGACGATTGCGACATTCTATAATATTCAATAACAAGATTATATTGACATGTGCTGATCTAACCTTCAATTTGCTACTCTCAATTATTTTATTTAACAAATGAAAATATTTATAAAATATGAAAGTGATATTAATGAATTTTAAATAGAATATAAAATGAAATATTGAATATTAAATGAAATGGCAGAGTCCCAGGAACATTTTACTCTTTCATCAATAAATAATAATAAAAGAAAAAGAAGTTTTACTTCAATCGCGCGTAAAGGTTACACGCACACATTTTTTTTAAATCATAAAGGGTGAATGCCGAAAGTTCATCTTCTCATTGCAATCATGTTTTTGTTCTGGACCATACCTGGGAACCTTCTAGTTACGGAGATATTGGGAGTCAAAGTTCCAACTGTTCCAGGAGTTTTTTTTTTTTTAAATAGGTTTTTTTTTGAATGCAAGGTTTTAATAGGATTTAAACACCACCACGACCCCCGTACTATTCAATCCATCCATCCATCATCACAATGTTTAGTGCGTTACATTAAGTTCTACCGTAAAATGTGAATCATCATCATCATCATCTTCCTGTCCCTATCCCATTCTATTTGGGGTCGGCGCAACATGTTTTTTTCTTCCATTCTCCCCTGTCAGACGTCACGGCATCGTTTACTCCTTTCTCTTTCATATCAGTCTTCACACAACCCTAAAAAAAAAAGTCGTTTCACAGCAATATTTTTTGCGTAAAGTTACTTCGTTTGATGTACAGAATGCTTGGTTGACGGCTTCGTTAGGGTCTTGTTACTGTTACAGGAGTGATATGAAACTTTGAATGACGTTATTGCGACGCACGCTATTTCGAAAAAAAATACGAGTGGTACGCCATTTCGAAAACTCATTAAGTCAAAAAACCGCTATCGAATGACGTTGCGAACACGCTGTTCTGTTCTGTCTGTCGAACTCGCAACCCAGTGATTACCAAGAACTAGCGCTCCACTAAGCATAAATTATAAATATAGTATAGTACTTATTATGATTTACCTATGTATGTATCCCTAGCATGCTTCCCGTTTTAATAAGCTAATAATCATCATCACTAATACTTTGACAAAAGTATAAGAAATTAAAAATTAATTCAAGTCAACCTTCATTAATTATTTTTTATGGTTGTGATTGCATTATAATAAAGGTACTGTAGTATTTGTATTATTACCTATTAGCTTCGTATAACCCAGTATTAACTGGGTTGTGGAGGTCAGATAGGCAGTCGCTCAGTGTAAAACACTGCTATTCAGCTGTATCCGGTTATACTGGAAGCCGACCCCTACATAGTTGGGAAAAGGTAGGATGGTGATGATGATTAGCTTATTAAAACGGGAAGCATGCTGGGGATACAAAGTTAAATTATAATAAGCACTAATATTAATCATTTATACTTAGTGGTATAGACAACTAGCTCAGTGTCAGTTTTATCATCGTAGCTAGTTCTTGGAAATCACTGGGTCCCGTGTTCAATTCCTAGACAAATTCAGATTGGAATATGCTATTCCAACAGTGGAATTCGATACCAAGACTTTCGTACTAGCGTACCATTCTAACAGTTTTCCGAAACAGCGTGTTCGCAACAACGTCATTCGATATAGCGGTTTTCGACTTAATGAGTTTTCGAAATGGCGTACCACTCGTAAAAAAATTCGAAATAGCGTGCGTCGCAATAACGTCATTCGAAGTTACACCCTGTGTTTAGGTAGGTTGTTATTGGAAGAGTGATTGGTGGCTGAAGAGGAGAGGAAGATCAAAGAGATGATGGATGGATTGTGTGAGGAATGATATCACCTTGATATTACAGAAAAATGATTGTATCATTCACTCATTTTTGACATGACGATTGTTATATTAATTTATTATACAGTGAAACCTGGTTAAGTGAGACATCAAGGGACCTGCAAATTTGTCTCACTTATAGAGGTATTCCACTTACCCAGTGTCTCAGATATCCAGGTATAAATACATATCTGTCTCATTTACAGAGGGTTCCATTAATAGAGGCTAGAATACAGGTTATTTCAGTTATAGAGGTGCGATTATTAAATAAAATAAATTATTATGAAAACATTATAAGTGAGTTTTAATCTTCATCAGGAATCAAAAAAAGATAATCAATTTAATAAAAAAAAATCAAAAAGCTAAACATAATGTATCAAATATAAAAATCTATCATTTTAGTTTTTCTTTTGGAATTATCAGTCATCAGATGTTTTTCATAAACGGATTATTAACTTCAGTTTTTCACGTACTGATAACGATTTGAAATAAACATCCTGGTCTAAAACTGAAGGTCATTGAGGCTCAAAATTAGAAGTAAGTAAACAAACAAAACGATGTTATCTCAGTTACGGAGGTTAATGCATATAAAATTCACTCGCTGTCTCAATTATAGAGGTAACTATGACGATAAAATCGAAAGAACGAATCCCAGATATAGAGGTTTGCTTCGTCCCACTAACAGAGGTAATTCAGTGCCAAAGTGTTGGGACCACAGCATGAGTTCCAGTTATGGAGGTTTCTCACTTATCCAGGTCCCACTTAACCAAGTTTCACAACGACAAGTTTAACAAGTGTATTTTATTTCAAATTTCATAATGTTATCGTTAGTGTAGGCAAAATAATCAATTTAATCAATTATTTGTAAAATATGGAAAACATATTGTTGTTTTTGATGTTTAGTATAAGTAGGAACGCTGTAGATTCATATATAACGGTACTTTATATGTCGTTTTCTTTTTGTTTGTTTATTTGTTTGTATAATGGGTCTATCACGCCTTAATTCGCCGCTAGAGGCGTTCGTGTAAAGTAAGATCTTCCAAAATGTCAGATGTCATAGAGTTTTCGCACGTCACCTAGATTGAGCCATTCCTGATTAATTATGACTTGAAGATTTTAAGTAGCAACTTAGGATCTTATTTGTTAGTACGTGAAGGTAGAATGATTTTTAAATGTTTCATGCTTGTAATGTTAAGGAGAATATTTGTAAATATATACATATGAAATCCCATTGAGTAGATTTAAATATGTTTTTACTTTTGTATGCCGTAAGGTAGAGTGTGTTGGATTTGCTTTTTGCATCTTATTTTGTACCCACATTCATGGCAAATAAATGATTTCTGATTTCTGGTTTCTGGAGGTTCACGGGGGAGTATTTAAGAAAGGAAAGTGTTGCGGCGATCCTAAGCGCGTAGAAGTCTTCTTCTATCCGCTCAACCTACCCGAAACTGTCAGATTTTCCCAAGCAACCTTGAACCTAATGCTATAGAGATATAGTTGAAAATCTATTAAAGAATTTTGACAGATTGTAGTAGCTTGATGTTCTGGCGTCTGTACTTATTACATAAATCATTGTTTAAGAAGAATCAATCAATTTTAAATAGTTTTTCTCGTGGTAACTTATCAACAAGATGTCAATCCAAGTACCATATCGGCAGACTATAGAGTTTTGTATGTTACGAGGAATCGTGCTGAGAAATCTAAATTCGCAACCTTACACTCAAATGCCAGCCAGCTCCTCAACCGCCGAGCTTAAAGAGTAATCGATGCTGGTTTGTTTTGTTGTTTGAATCTCATTGATTTTTGAAGTGAAACTTCTTTATCGTCACGTTTTTCGGTTACGCGCCATGTTGCTTTTTTGTTTTTTTTTTTGCATGTAATATATGATAATAGTAACAACAATATATTAGTTTTGAAGTTTGGTTTGAAATAAGAATAACAATATATTAATTTGAAAGTGATAAAATAAAAAGACTTATTTTCGTGAAGTTGCAAATAGTAGAAAAATGATATGTCGTAAAGAAGTTTCACTTCTTACCTGTGTACTCTGGTGCACACACATATTTTTTATACTTATCAATCGTCGACTTCTTACTATCACACATTTTTTTGTCAGGTGTTGCGAGACTTTTGGGAGTCTTAAAGTCACTTTGTGAATTAATAGACACATACAATATATCATCGTGTACTATGAGCCAAAAAATTACGATATAATCTAACGACTTCTATGAAGAATATGAAGTATTCTAGCTTGATCAGAATAAATGTGTTGTTAAATCCTTTGTTTACTAAATAAATGTATCCGAACGCCTCTGAACGTCTAACATCAAACATTTCTAACACCAAAACGGCTTTCAGACGCAATACATCAAATCGCTCGCAATAATGTAGAAAGTAAATTAATTAGCGCCCAAAATAATCCTATTCCCGTCAAAAACGACCAAATAACACGCCTGCAAACCACTACGACAGTGGTAAGGCAATTAATGTCAATTTATCCTCGCTTGTCAACGCTTCACGTCTTTGTTTCCCGCCATTGTGAACCCCACACTTTTACATTTACTGACAAATCATCCAATTGCCACTTCTAAACCGTCGAAATAAAGACTCTTTTGAAATGAGATTCCGCTGTCAAACGATAAAAATAAAATTGTTGGTTCTCTATGACGTTTGCCTCGTTCGGATACACACCCATCCGTTGTCTGGTAATAGAATTTTACAGCTTTTTAATGAGCTCAGGCCACTTACTAAATTTCAGTTGTGAGACGTTTCTTTTCATGTTTAAATTTCCTTTTTTTTCTAACGGGTGAATAATTACAGGGGAGAAAGATTTAGCTAACGAGAGCCGGGACGCGCGGAGATTTATCTTTTCGTATCAAATTTAGAAAATGAGACATCACTGCGCGGTTAACGGGTGTATAAGTGTAGGGCTGTCAGTTTTACGAAAATATTTGACATTTTATGAACTCGGTGATAAACAGCTGGCTTGGAGTTAATTTGTTCTGTGATATATCATTCAAAAACTCGACGCCTATTTGAGGGTTAAAGAAGATTAAAATGTAAATTTAAATTAAATAAAATTGTTTAAAAGCATTCAAAAAATGGAAAAAAGGGCAGGTGGCAATCACGATGAAAACTTGAGGTCACTATTGGACAGGCAATAATGCTGTCATCAATTTCCGTAGTAAGAAAAACTGATGACATGCACGATAGCTAATTTAAAAATTATTCGAAAAGCGTGAGAGTCGTCCCCCATCGAAGCATGTGTGAGCTAATTCGAGTCGCAATTGCTCGAACAAAAATGTCCGGAGGCGCTTTATAGTTGGCAGATCGTAAATAAATTAGCGTTTTATAATGTTTTTTTCGCGTAAAACTCGTTACAACGAGTTATTGGCAATTGTCACTGAAAAAAATCTTGTGATATTTTTTTTATTATGTTTTTGCTATAAAAACGATTTATTATGTTTTGTATTTTATTGTCAGATATAATGTGTGATACGGATATTTTTATTTAAGTATGAAATGTAGGTCGTAAAAAGTCTCTGTTTACATTAAAAAAAAAACAAAATTCTCTAAAGCGCGTTTT
Source organism: Lycophotia porphyrea (assembly GCA_950005105.1). Lineage (NCBI taxonomy): Eukaryota > Metazoa > Arthropoda > Insecta > Lepidoptera > Noctuidae > Lycophotia > Lycophotia porphyrea. The sequence continues at coordinate 3,576,141 of OX465410.1, read as the reverse complement.
TTAATCCTAGAGACTAAATTGACACATGCTAATGTCAAACTGTATAGGGTGACCTATACAGTTTCGCACTTTAAGCTGTTATTTAATGTTTTATAATAAAACATATTAAGATCACATAACTACTCAGAACGAGTTCCACAGATAAATATCGCATTACTTTATAAAATCAAGATACATATTATCTATTTTAACTTAATTGCATTACTAGACTGCTCGTTCATCGGAATTTTATATTTAGTATGAGAAGGTACAGACGCCAGCTTAAGAAGCTACCCAAAACTGTAAAGTTTCCCAATCAACCGTAAACCCAATGCTTTAGAGATAAAGTTGAAAATCTATTAAAGAAATTTGACAGATTGTAGTAGCTTGATGTGCTGGCCGTACATGTTATGTTGCAATAATCGTATCGAAAAATTGTGAGCCGTCACGGGACGCCTGGCAGATGTGAAAGATCGACATTATTTTGTACAAGTAATATGCATAAAAGTACACAGTACAGTGTATGTATACCATCACAAAGGGTGGCGACGCGTCGCCACGCTATGCATCGCCACGCCAACGATCGCTTTTACCCGCGTCTAAAGATCTTTTTTACATCAAAAATGAGGTGTCCGTGCAACCGTGGACCACACGAGAAGAAAGCTTAAACGAACGTTTTGGTAGGCGGACAAACAAGAAAATCATAAATCAAAATATTTTTAGTTGGTTCAGAATCGATGAAAAACAGGCGGTGTCAGCTGTCCCTTCGCGTTTGTAACAGTTTAATTAAACAAACGAAATGTCCAAAAGTTAAAGATTGACCTGAATCTTGTAGAAACTGGATTTAAAATTTCATGTTCGATACCGTTAGCTTGGCACCATTTGGCATAAACGCTTTTTAAATCAATGTAGGATCCATTAATTTGTAAGATGCTTTAAAGAAAAAACATTTTAGAAAAGAAGATAAAATGATCTAACTAATAAAAGCATAAAAAATCCCGGATTAAATGAATTTTTATTGTCTTGGTAATTTTTTTTATTCATCATCGCATGTGTGTAACGCTACATTTAAGCATTTTGGCCACTATCCGAGCTCTAATCATGTTTGCCACTTGTGTAAATAATTTTTAAATGACAAATTCCACATCTCCTTAATTTTACTGGTGTCATTAAAAAATTGAAGAAAATATACCAACGAACCAACAGATTAATTGGCGCCAAAAATACACGAAGCGCCCCAGAGAGTGTTGCGTGAAGTCAAATGGCGCGGGAAGGCGTCAATTGCTTGACTTTTTATCTTTTTTCATTAATTATGTTGTTTCAAATTACAAGCTCGCGTTTCTGTGATTTATTTCTTTGTTTCAAATAGGTATTCATTTTTGAAATTGTATATTTTTGATTTCATTTTGTCGCCGGATGGAGTTGTTTTTTAGTCAAAGTTTTTTAAGTTACATGTTTTTTTGTTAGATAAACTAGCCTAAATGTCTGTAGACTTGCATCAAGGGTTGGCTTTGAGTCCGTACCTCTTACTGTTGATTATGGATGCTTTTATAACGGACGTACAGGAAAGGGCACCCTATTGCATGCTGTTTGCGGACGACATTATTCTTGTCGGTGAAGAAAGACCTGAGATCCAGAGCAGATTGGAGAAATGCCAACAGAAGCTGGAGAATATTGGCTTAAAAATCAGCAGAACTAAAACCAAGTCCAGCAGTTATAGCGCTAGATTGCGCGTTTCTTCCTGTCTGCTTCGATTTTCGGTATCTCCGTTCACTAGTGCAAAGCGATGGTGAAATAGACCGTAGTGTACAGAATTGTACTGGCGGCAGGTCACGGGAACCATCTGCGACTCCCGCATTCCCCTTAAACTTAAGGAGAAGATTTATAAAACAATGGTTATACCTGCTGTCTTGTATGATCAGAATGTTGGGCCACAAGGGATGAATGAAAGGCATTTATATGCATGTGGCTGAAATGAGAATGCTAAGGGGGGCGTGTGGTGTTACGAAGAATAGATAAAATAAGAAATGAGTACATAAGGGGACGTCTGGAAGTGGCGTCGGTGTCTGAAAAGATGTGTGGTAATCGGTTGTCGTGGTATGGGCATGTGATGGAGGAATGAGGAAAATGTAAATATGAATGTGGATGGGTAAAGAGTCGAGAAAGACCAAAAAAGCGATAGATGGACTGTGTGAAGGATGTTAAACCCGAACTCAAAAGCATTTATTTCAATTAGACCATTACAGGCACTTTTGAATGCCAGAAAAACAAATAAGGCTAAGCTACAGTCACAGACACAAGGCATAATAACTTGTGAAAGTACTGTAGTTGCCCATTCCAAAGCGTAGATCTCTATGGAGAAGAATGGGCAAGAATCTCCATGGACACTCTTTTCAATCAAAATATTGTACAAAATCTTGGTTACATCATTCATGTTGAGATTATACGAGTACATATGTGAGAACGATGTAGAAATACGTGCACGTTAAGAGCGTCCAGAGTTATGGCTAGAAAGGAGGTGTCTGCTGAGATGACGAGTACTAGAGAAGTATGGAAGAAGAAGACATGCTGCGCCGACCCCAAATGAATAAGGGCAGGAGAATGATGACTAGCCTAAACAGCATTTGTTAATTTTTAAAATCTTTCACGATTTTTTTATCCCAAAGGTGCAATAACTTTTAGATATCTGCTTAAAAAAATGCGAAAGTAACTCTATCTGACGTTTGAACACCTGAACGGCTGAACGGATTACAGTGGAAATCGGCACACGCATAGATTCTGGGTTAGAACATAGGACAGTTTTTATCCTGGTTTTTATAGGTAGAATAATTTCCGAGCATCAAGTGAGCGAAACTGCGGGTAAAAGCTTGTTTAATTACCTAATAATGTTAGATATGCATTTTTTGCATGCTACCTTGCTCGGTCTGACGATAGGACTTCCATAAATAAGTTTTATTCAATTTGCATGCATTGCAGGTTATAAATACATTACTCTTTGTTAAGGAACAAGCAAGAACAAACCGTAATAGTATTATACACGGTACAAGAAACTGTAAAATAATTCCGACATTTTGAGACCATGTTTATCGAGTTACCGGCTAGGACTCAACTTTAGTTGGAGAATATGAACTGATATTCCACAATAGTTCATTACTGCAGCGGCCAGCAACAGAGGCATTGATGGACGAACGTGTAAGTGTTGGCCGAGGCGAAGCCGAGGCACACATACGTAAGTCCATCAATGCCTAGTTGTGGCCAAGGCTTGTATAGTACTTTTCTCAAATAATGCGAGGAAATTACAAATACAATTACTTTTCAAAATCTATGATGCACACAAACAACAATATTTTTTCTCGTGTTGAAGAGTTCATTTGTTTTTTTTTTTCAATGAACCGCTTTCTACTTGCAAGCCAATTCGACATTTAAATAAGTTCATTTTGATAAGTTACCTCCTTGGTTACCATGTTTCAGAGTAAAAGATCGTTCCATTTTTAAATAACGCTACAAATATGAGTTGACTATGTAATTTATTTGGCCGCTAAACACAATGATATATAAACTATAGATACGTTACCCGCGCTCTGTAGTGGCAACTAAATACCGGACAATTGTCCTGAGTCCCTTTAGTGGCGTACCAACCAGTGCCGCAGCTGCACGTAATACTAAATTAACTTGTGTGAATAACTTCCTCAAAACCAAAAACAAAATGCCATCCTGTGTTTTTAGGAAATGTAAAAAATATTCTGCAATAAATAAAGATAAAAAATATCATTTCATTTGTAAGTATCAAGAAAAATATATTTTATTTTATTTTTTTCGATGCATTCTAATGGCGGCTGGCGCCAAGTCGGCGCCTATTTCAGGCGCTGGCTGAGCATGCACCACACAATGGCAACGTAACTAAATAAATATATTTATCTCTCTCTAACAAAATGAATTCCGTAGATGACATTTAATGTTCTTTCTCTTTCTCTCGTTACCAAAAAGGTTTACGCTGTTTTCGAGTGAAGATCTAACAATCGCCAATTCATCCCCGACCTGAAGTTCGGCACTTTATTCGGAAGGGTTTTAGCCAGCGGATAAATTATCATAACGGTAGGGCTAGATAAATTCGTCTTTCTCTAGGACCTCCAGGTTAGCAAACTGCTACGCGGCGGCGGTGATGTATCGCGTCCGGCCCTGGTTCAATCCATGGTCCGGAGCGAGAGGGAATGGGACGCCGTCATCGTCGAAGGAGGTGGCAGAGCGTGAGAGGGAGAGAACCTCACGTCCCAGCCACCGCGAGAGAAGCCCCGGGCGTCAGGGGTCACCTGGTGGCTTCCGGCCACCGTAGACGCGGACCTGAGGACTTTTGACGAATCACCTGACCCAAACAATGAGATTTTCTTCCTTTTTTAAGTGAGAGTCCTAAACGTTAAGCCTACTAACGTACGCCCGAACGCATGCGCTGTCGCTGACTGACCTTTTGAAGATCATTATTGTTGATGGCATTGATAGCTCCATGCCTGCACTTGGAGTTTTGGCAATAACGCCTCAGGTCGTTTACTTAGAGATGGTAATACCTTGGTCACCTTGGTTAAAGCGTTAATAAAAACAGAGAGATGAGAAAGGACGCCACCCTAAGAAATAACTGCAGCCAAATTGAAAAGCTTCATTGAAGTAAACCAAATTTTTGGTTCTTCTCATGTCACCATGGGGTATTTTGTTAAATATTTCATGCTATATAAGAGTCATGATTGACAGTAGAAACTTCATTAAGGTGGACCCTGTCTTCATAACCTGTATCCATATGCCATCGGCTATTGATGTAGATTTAAATGAGTTGATGGCCTTAGTACCCTTGGTGACTTCAGTTTCCCTTGCAGTGTTGCCTTCTCCATTTAGTTGTCAAATAGTTTATTTGTGTAAAATTATTATCAACACTGTTTTATGCCTCAATAAGAGGCAACTCAAAATCAAAATATTTTATATCACAGGCCTAGATTGGCACTTATAAAACGTCGACAAAAAGATGCACGGTTCGGCTTGGTCGTTTCCTATAGAGAAGAACCGGCAAGAAACTCCGTGGTTTCTCTTTTCAAATCATTTGGTGTTACAATATTATCAATGTCATCAATATCATGTTACAGCATTAGTACTTAAGTATGGAGGGAAAGTGTTGGCCCGACAATAAGTCACTGCTTATGACACAAAAAATGTAATACAAGATAAAAAGTTAATAATCATCTGGGAGTCTACAAAACCTACAATGTTCACACATCCACAAACAATCGGTAAACAAGTGACAAACATTGTCATCAGTGCTGAGCAAAAGATACAGGTATAATGATTTGAAAAATATTGTCAGATTAGAAAGAAGGGAAAGAAGACTGGTGAAAAGACGAGTAGTATAGAAGTATGGAAGAAGAAGACATGCTGCACCGACCTCAAATAAATTGAGAAGGGCAGGAAATGATGATTATTTTGATAATAGGTTTTTTACAAACACTTTTACACGTCATGTTTTTTAAAACTAGATGGGGCCGGTGTTTCGTACCTGGCTACTCTGAGAAGAAACAGCCGAAACAAACTCAGAGGTCACAGTCTCTTTTATTAAAGTCCAGCCATAATCTTGGTTAACTCACATGAGGACTATGCAGATTAGTGTCTTTTTTTTTTTTTTTTTACGGATGGGAAATCATCAAATGACTTCCCCCGCTCTGGGCAGAGCGGAAGGGAGTGTCAGACTTGTACTGACTAAAACCCATCCATGTTCCTTCCTTGCCCTTTGCGTTTCAGGGCCGCGGTATCTCTTTCGAACAGCCCGCAGCCCTGGCAGGCATCGGCCCTTGCGGGCCCCTCCCTATTTGCTGACATCTCTTTGAGGCGCGCGTGGAACACGAACGCGCCGTCAACACGGCCTGTCGTCAAAAGACGGACGGACGGCGAGCTAGCCCATTACTCTCCGTCCACAGGTCCGCGTCTACAGTGGCCGGAAGCCACCACGTGACCTCCGACGCCCGAGGCGTCTCCCGCGGCGGCTGGGACGAGAGGTTCTCTCCCTCTCACGCTCCGCCACCTCCTTCGCTAGCATGACTGCTTCGCAGAAGGAGGTGACGGCGTCCCATTCCCTTTCGCTCCGGACCATGGACTGGACCAGGGCCGGACGCGATAGGTCGCCGCCGCCGATCGCCGCTACGAGGACACGGCGGTGCTCCGCCCAAGCGGGGCAGACCTCTACCGTGTGCTCCACCGTATCCTCTGGGCGACCCTCACAGTGGTAACACCCGGGCGTTTCCTCCCGCCCGATTCGGTGCAGGAACCTCCCGAAACAACCGTGTCCGGTGAGGACCTGCGTCAGGCGGAAGGTGAGGGTGCCGTGGCCCCTCTCCAGCCACTCCTCAAAGAGGGGACTTATCGCCACTATTGTGGCGTGCCCTATGCAGATTAGTGTCTGAGATGGCCTTTTGAAGAAAGAACCACACAGATTTGAGAATGGAGAAGTTGGCAGATTCGTCTCAGAATTAAGTTGTTTTAGTTTTTTTTTTTCCCTATCTTAACTTTATACATTTTGTTATATGTATGTATATATGTATTTATTATTATTATTCCGTTTATTCATTTATATATACACATGTTTTAACATTTTTAAATATTTCTTACAAAAATCCATATAAAAAACATTTAAAAATATAAAAAAATAGCGGTCCGCCGGTGTCGGGAACAGGGTCCAAGCTACCGGTGGTTAGGGCTCCAGAGACAGGAACCTCCTCACAATGCGAGCCGTATCGAGGATTACTGCCTTCTGAATCAGGCCCTTGATCCAACCGCCTAAGGAGAGCTTCGAAAGATGGTCGTCGAGGCTCTTAGCCATAAGGCCATTGGCCGTTACGACAATCGGCACAATGACAGCCGAGTTCACATTCCACATGTCGACAACCTCGTGTGCCAAGTCGAGATATTTTATTTGTTTCTCTTTCTCAGCTTTCACGAGGTTCTCGTCATGCGGGATGGTGACATCGATTATCATTACGCGGCGCGCTGATCGGTCTATTACCACTATGTCAGGCTTATTGGCTACAATAGTCCTGTCAGTAATGATAGACCGATCCCAGTACAGCGTGACATGGTCTTTCTCGAGAACTGGGTCGGGCACATACTTGTAGTACGGTACCTCAGATTCCACAAGTTTATATTTCAATGCAAGTTGCTGGTGAATAATCCTGGCTACTTGGTTGTGCCTGTGCAAGTACTCGCCGTTAGCCAAACGAGAACAACCAGAAATAATATGTCTGATGGACTCACCCGGACGGTGGCATGCCCGACACACGTCAACCATCCCGTCCTTCATAATATATTTCCGGTAGTTATTCGTCAACATAACTTCGTCCATAATCGCACAGACAAAACCTTCAGTTTCCCCAAAGAGGTCACCGAAACGTAGCCAGGACACGGACGCTAGAAAATCTACATCGGGCCCATGAAGAGCCCGGTAGAAGCGCCCGTGAAGCTCCTTGCCTTGCCATACTTCCTTGCGGTCATCGGTAGAAAGTACTTCAGGTTTGCGCCAGTTCTCTTTAGCCATGAACAGCGGGGTGAGTCCTTTGTCTACTACGACCACATCTCGGTGCATACCCACTTCGGCTTTTAAAAAATATTCTCTGAGACTGCACACCTCGCGGTTGTGGAGGGTCTTCGCGTTTAAAAAGCCTCGACCTCCGCACTTCCGCGGGATGTACAGTCTCATCACCGATGATCGTGGGTGATGCATTCGGTTTGCGGTCAGCAGTGTACGGACTCTCCTGTCCAGGGTATCGAGTTCCGTCTGAGTCCATTTGAGTATGCCGAAAGAGTACATTAAAACCGGCATGACCCAACCATTGAAGGCGCGCACCTTGTTCCCACCTGAAAGAAGGCTATTTAATACCTTCTTCAAGCGTCCAAAGAAGCGCTCCCTCAACAATTGCTTCATGTCAGTTACGTTAATGCCTAACGCTTCCGACATACCCAAATACTTATAGCTTTCGGCTGAGGAGAGGGATCTCAGGTGTATGGAATCCGAGAGCTGAATTCCCTCGGATTCCATAATCGCCCCTCGCTTTACATACATGACTGCACATTTGTCCACACCAAATTCCATCCTGATGGCGCTACTAAAAGTTTCAGTTACTCTTAGTAACTCCATCAGCTGCAATTTGTTGGGGGCAAAGAGTTTCAGATCATCCATGTAGAGCAGGTGAGATATGACCTGACCATCTCTCCTCAACCGGTAGCCTAGACCTGAATCCTCCAGCAATGTGCTTAGAGGATTCAGGGCTAGACAGAACCAAAGTGGACTCAGACTGTCACCCTGGAATATTCCCCGTTTAATCCATATAGGCTCACCGTTCCCTTGGATCTGTCGACATCCTGGATATCGAAGGACAGTCTTCCATTGCCCCATACACGACTCAAGGAAGGTACGTAGAGTTGCATCAATCTTATACAACTCCAGCACCCTCATGAGCCATGTATGTGGCACCGAGTCGTAGGCCTTCTTATAATCTATCCAGCATGTCGCCAGATCCTTGCGAGAGCGACGAACCTGTTGGCTAATGGCCATGTCGATGAGGAGTAGCTCCTTAGTACCGCGGGATCCATTCCTACATCCATTTTGAGAAGCAGACATAATGAAGTTTTTGTCAATGTGTGTATTAATTTTCGCTCTCAAAATGGATGTAAGAAGTTTATAGACCGTCGACAAACACGTGATCGGTCTATAATTCTTGGGTTCCGCGGGACTACCTGACTTATGGAGCAGGTGGGTAACGCCTGTTGTTAAAAACTGTGGTAGTAACCCAGACTCTAAGGATGACTGGAATTGGGATGCCAGGCAAGTGTGTGAACTACTAAGCCATTTGAGCCAGAAGTTATGCAGTCCGTCCGGTCCCGGTGACTTCCAGTTCGGTAACGGACGAACTGATCTGGCTACATCTAATGGTGTAACCACAACTGGCTCCATTTCTGGTATAGGTTCACACACTCGCTCGACATCACGCATCCAGTCAGCCTCAGTATGACAGACGGGCACCGACCAGATGCTGCGCCAGAAAGAACTCGTGGCGGCATCATCTGGGCGGCACACGTCTGTCATATTTTGCTCGGTTCGCTCCCAAGCTCTGTATACCCACCTTTCATCGCTCTGGAACATGCGATTCTGCGAGTACCTATCAACCCGCCGCTTATACCGCCGAATACGATTCGCCCATGCATAAACTTTCTGCTTCAGGAAGTCAATGCGCTCTGTGACACGGGACATGTATTCTTGAGGGCTGAGTCCAGTCCCCGAGAATGCCCGCCTCACAAAGCGCATCACACGTGGTCGAGTATTGCCCTCCCTGAAGCAGTATAGTTTGCCGATGAGTACCCTGGCCCCGTCGATACGGCGCTCGATCCTGCGCTGCCAGGCTGGTACGGCTGGTCTTGGTCGAGTAGCTACGTCACAATTTGGAAACCTGACATTAGCTAAACGACATGCCGCAACAGCCCCACAGTACAGGATCGAGTGTGTATCAACGAGGTCCTCGCTACTCTCGAATATACTCTTGAGTTGCGAGTCCAACGCACACATTATTATTATTATTATTATTATTATTTTTTTTAAAAACGTTGCCCCACACTAGGAATTACTCCTGTATCGCAGGTGCGTTTACAAACATTTAAACTCACATACACAAACAGCCAGACCCGGAACAACTACCTGTAGGTATTATATGTTTATAAATATTTTCTAGTCTCTTTTTCTGTTTTTGCACCTACTGTGTATTGTTTCTGCATCACCCTAAGGTACACTGGTAGAAAATGCCCAAGGCATTAAGTCCGCCTTTGTACAGTAATTTTACGTGTGCATAAAGTTTTAATAAATAAATAAATAAATTTGAGTGGACCTGTCCAGTCAGTGCAAGCATTTAAATCGTTGATTACCTTTATTTTTAATTTTAAAACCAACTCTTTTTTACTATTGCTTTGTTGGTTTCTATTTTTTTACCAAATCTTATCAGCTTGGGGCTTAGATATCTTAGAGTTAATTAAACTTATCCAAATAAAAGTTTTTCCGCTTTTCTTTTCTACGCTATAAGGGAGGGTTGGGCTCGGTTGTTGATAATATAACGAAATTGTACCTTAGCTTTAAGCCCATTGTAAGATCTTCACACATTATGGAATGCAAATAAAGATATGAATATGAATAAAATTAAAGAACAGGAGATTCAAACAAAAATATTAAACGAGAAGTACCCAATAAGATAGTCTAGCTAGACTTCTAGAGCGAATCTTATTGGAATAAAAAGCAACGCTGCAAAAAACATCAGGTTAAACAATAATAAATAAGATTTAAAAAGGTAGGTATACATATATTTATAATACTAGTGTTTATTTTGTATATGTATATATTTGGGTGTATGTTTATTTAATATAGGTAAATTTTTCGTTTAAGTTATAATTAAAATTTTCCTGTTTTATCTTTTCTACACACTGTGTCTACTTACATTTCTAATCCAAGTTTCCTCTCGCAGGTCTGCTGGAAGAAATCTCTAATGAAATAAGCAGTACCTTTGTGCCCTTCTATGTTAATGTACCTAATTGTCCGGTTAAGTATTTTGTGTGTATATAAATAAATAGAATTAACTTAAAAAAAATAAATTAAATTTTGTGTGTATATAAATAAATTTTTAACCGACTTTCTTCAAAAAGGAGGAGGTTCTCAATTCGGCTGTATTTTTTTTTTGTGTTTGTGACCTCCGTCATTTCTAAAGCGATTTCAAAAATTCTTCTTTTATGTGAAAGGATATACTTCCCGCTTGGTCCCATTGATTTCATCAAAATCAGTTCAGTAATTTGATCTTTTTTCCATGTAAATTGCTATATCACGCGACGTCGCGTGAAGTCTTGCATGTTTAATTTGACACACATCCTGATTTCCAATTGAGCTGAAATTTTACACGCATAAGTATATCGCGTGATAATGCGATATAAAGATGACATGGAGCTTATCTGATGATGGAGCTGGAAGGTGGCTTTAGGAACCCCGTTATGAAACGACATAACCCCATCGAGTTTGGGCTCGTATGATTCGTCTTGACAAGTACTTTGTCTCTAGATGGTATCCAGGGTCTGATGATGGAGCTGGAAGGTGGTCATACTCATAGGAACTCTGTAATGAAACTACGCAACCCCATGGAGTTTGGACTCGTTTGATTCGTCTTGACGGGTACTTTGTCTTTAGATGGTATTTAGGTTCTAATGATGGAGCTGGAAGGTGGCCATAGGGAATGAAACGACGCAACCCCATCGAGTTTGGACTTGTTTGATTCGTCTTGACAGGTACTTTCTGGTGATGGAGCTGGAAGGTGACCATAGGAACTCCGTTATAAAACAACGTAACCGCATTGAGTTTGGACTCGTTTGATTCGTTTTGACGAGTACTTTGTCTTTAGATGATATCCAGGGTCTGATGATGGAGCTGAAAGGTGGCCATAGGAAATCCGTTATAAAACGACATAATCCCATCGAGTTGGGACTCGTTTGATTCGTCTTGACGGGTTCATTTGTGTGGTATGCTACAAGTCTACAACTAAAAATGGTAAAAAAAAACTTTCTGCGAAAAAAAACCGACTTGGAAGCCGGTTTTTCGCAGAAGTCGGTTTTTTCGCAGAAAGTTTTTTTTGCATGAGGTTATTTTTACTAGATTTGAACGTTAACACCCCGGCAGATTTTGTTATGATAGACTACAAAATAAAATATAGCATTACCTGATTGTCCATAATCAGTAGATTTCAAATCAAGGAACTCCTGCGCATCTCCGACGGTGGAACTCTCAACGTCGACATTTTCCGAACTATCGCTACTGGCTCTATCGTCATCGTCCGAATCGATAGTATCAGTCACATCACTAGTAAAATTGTTTTTTAAATCACATGTCACACCACTCGTAGACGCGTTCGCATCATTTGTAAAATCATTAGAACCTTTTTCGAATTTATCAGCCAGTAAATTCTCTATGGAAAACGGCAGTTTTGTTTCTGCTTTTTCTGTTTTTATTTCTTCAACGTCCATTGTAGATTCTAACGGATCCATTTTGAATTTTCCTAATTATTTATTCAACGTGTGCACTGTAGGAGCTAAAGGGACATTTTGAATCACAATTTAAGCACTGAACTAAACAAAGTGTATCTCTCACAGAGCGATAATTTAAACTAACAAGAAACTTTCACGATGCGTTTTTGTCAATTCGTCCGCTGAAACGTCTGAAGACGGAATGTTAACTACCTCTTTTGAAAAACATAATCGTATCTCAACATATTTTGGCTTCTATCTTCCTTATTACGATAGCAATAAGGCTGAAAATCGTTTAATTATCAAATTAGTTATATCTGGCAGTGGTGCGACTGATCTGAATGAAGATTGAGAGTCTGTACTAATGGGCGTCTTTCTGGATGACAGTATTTCTGTGCAAAACTCACTGAAATACCCACTCTACGTGGTCTAAGCAGAGTTTATAATTAATTGTAGATAGTTAAACGATGCAAATAGCTCATGAAGATCCACGAAGTTATAATTAGAGTTGGACCAATCACCGTCTGGGGGCGTGGCGAGCGTCTCAAGCGTGCGTTTGCGCACTCCTTGTACATCAAACGGGAGATTTATTTAAGGAGTCTGCTGATATATGTGTGGAGTCATTAATTCTGATAATTATTTAGTTAGTTCGTTTAATTGGAGTAGTCAGATGGTCGCTTAAATAGAACCGAGGCGACTCCATTGATTTATTGTTCGCTCCAACGTTATGGCTGTCGAGTAGGTTTTGATTAACTTTTTAATTTTGTTGTTAATTGTTTTTGACTTTTAAAATTGGGAAATTAATGTTTTGGTTAATTTTTACCTTAAATATGAAGCAGAAATGTAATTGTTTTAGGTAGCTTAATTGTTTAAATTCATTAGCTGTCTAGCTTCTTTCCAACTCAGCCTCAACTTCCTGTCTAAAATCAAAATCAAAAAATAAAAATATTTTATTTCACATAGGCCCAGATGAGCACCTATAAAACGTCGACAAAAAGGTGCACGGTTCGGGCTGGATTTCCTATGGAGAAGAACCGGCAAGAAACTCCATGGTTACTCTTTTCTAACCGGAAGCACCTCTTTTCCTGATAAATGAAAATAGTGAAGGGCCCTTGTTTGCTTGTGCGGGTGACTGCCTCGTTGGTCTAGTGGTCACAAGCGCGACTGCTGAGCATGAGGTCCTGGCTTTGTGTTATTGGGTTTTTCCATCAGGAAATTCTCAGTAGCAGCCTCGGAGTCTGGATTTGTGCCCGGTTAATGGCAATAGGCTCGCCCCCTAATACATGGAACTTAAACATAACTGGCGGAATGTGGGTATTACACATGGTACTACACCTCTGCCTAACCCTTCGGGGATTACATAATGGAACAACCCAAGAACACTTTCCCAGACCCCGTTCGGCAAACTCTATGTAAAAAATACATACATACATACATAAACTCACGCCCTTTTCCCATGGGGGTAGGCAGAAACCACAGAACGCCACCTGCTACGATCCTTACATACTCCTTTTGCCTCGTCCACGTTCATACATCTGGTCATACACGCACGCCGGTTGCTAGTACTACGCACCTGACCTTTCTGAAGAACCTCACCAATGAGGTCAGCGTATGTTCTTCTAGGGCGTCCCCTCCCGGCGTTGCCACTCACATCTGCCTTGTAAATACCTTTTGTTAGTCGCCTTTCACTCATCCTCTCCACATGACCAAACCATCTAAGCATACTTTTTTCAATTTTTGTCACTACATCTTCTTTTAAGCCGCAACGTTTCCGTATAACCTCATTACTCACTTTATCATTCAGAGTTACACCACACATGCTTCGCAAGGAACGCATTTCCACAGCATTAATTCTACTTTCATGCCTCGTTTGCCATACCCAACACTCACTTCCATACATAAGTGTAGGCACCAGCACACCATTGTGAACAGCCAGACGAGCCTTACTTGACATCGACTGGTTGGTCACAATCGTATGTATAGCACCATTCACTTTATTTCCCGCATTTACTCTCCTTTCCACGTCTTCGTCAATCTTTCCATCTCTTGTAAACATACTGCCCAAATATACAAACTCATTCACTTGCTCCACACTCTTATCATTTATTTTCACATCACACACCGATACATCCTCTTTTCTTTCAAACACCATAACCTTGTTCTTATTCACATTTACATTCATCCCTTTTCTCTTAAATGCTTCACTCATTACAGTTACCATATCTTGCAACTGTTCCGCTGAAGATGCAAGAATAACTTGATCATCTGCGTACAGAAGGCATTTGACAGGCAACTCATTCATCCTCAATCCACACTCACTTTCTCTTAAATCTGTCAAACAACTATCCATGTATAGGTTGAACAGCCAAGGAGACGCTACACAGCCCTGTCTAACACCTCTTGAGATGCAGAACCAGTCAGTGTATGCCCCATTTATCCTAACACAAGCACTAGAATCCTTGTATAAAGATTTCAGTGCTCGTACCAAGAAACTGTTCACACCATACATGGATAGAGTCGACCACAGCTCTTCCCTCCACACACTGTCATAGGCCTTCTCCAAGTCTACGAAAGCACAGTAGACGCTCTTGTGCTTTGCCAGATGTTTTTCAGCTATGCACCTTAAGGAGAAGATCTGATCCATACAACCCATTCCCTCTCTAAATCCTGCTTGCACATCCCAAATTTTCTCATCTGTCATTCTTATCACCCTGTTAATCAACACCTTTGCATACAGTTTGCCAACAACGCTCAAAAGACTAATGCCGAGGTAGCTTTTCCCTTATATAGTGGAACAATTACAGCCTTGCACCAGTCATCCGGCACGCGGCCATATTTCCAACACATATTAAAGATCCGGCACAACAGGCTTGCTACCACCCCGTCAACGCTCTTCAACATTTCGACAGACACTCTGTCATACCCTGCAGCTTTCCCAACTTTCATACCTCTCATTGCTCTTACAATCTCATCCATTTCATTTCATGTAAAAAATATTACTGGGAAATGACTTTTTTATGCGGTGAGACATGCTGGTTCCTCATGATGTTTTCCTTCACCGAAGCAAGTGATTCTACAATACGCACATGAATCCGAAAAATTAGAGGTGCGTGTCTTAGGTTCACCACTAGGTTGTCATTGCTACAAATGGTATAACATTTGAATTTCCGAACGACCTATTGCGAACTATCCTGACGAGTTTCTTAATAATTTAAAGTTACTTAGATGACAAAATTCTAAATTTGAATCGGCCCTATCTAAAATGAGGCACGCGAATACTGTGGATTTCAACAAAGTTCTACACGTTCAAAGATTCAATGAAAAAAAAACAGCTATTTGGAAACAAATAAAACCAATAAATTAAGAAAAAAACTCGTTCGTGTCGCCCTTTTAAACCTCCGACGTATATTGTCATAATTAGGCTGAATAGGGAGCTCGGTGGCGCTTAGCGTTTTTTTCTTAATTTTTTCTACCAAAATGATAAATGTCTGGTGTTCCCATTTTCAAAATTATAGCATGGCGCTTGAAGGTTCCGTACAGAATTAGAGATATGGTTTTTTAGGCTGTGTTAGTTTTTTGCTTTGTATGCTGATGGCTTTTATAATATACCTACTACTTCGGTTTGTAGGTACTTTTTTCTGATTAATCCGTATGTGATATTGTTTTTATTTACAGTGGGCACTGTGGGCAGCACATCAGACACACGAATTGCATACTACTGCGATATCAACCCGTATTTTTCATAATTATAAATATAATCCCATTCTGTCTGTCTGTAATATCGAAACTACAGCTTTTTACTGAATAATGAAAGTATATACTTTTTTCCGGTTTTGTCTGTCTGTTTGTTCCGGCTAATTTCCGAAACGGCTGGACTGATTTTGACTTACTGGTAGAAAGCTGATGCTATAAGGTCTAACATAGGCTTATTTTTGTTTTTGGAAAATAATTACGGTTCCGGGGAAAAAAAAAATAAACACTTGAAATTGGTAACTAAATTTAATTCAAAAAGGGAAGTAACATTTTTTTTTAATGATAATTTCACGCTAACAAAGGTCGCGGGCAACAGCTAGTATAATATTATAAATGCCTCTTTTACGCAAAAACTACTGACCGGATTTGGATCAAATATGGCACACAGATAGTTTATAACCATTTTTTGTAGGATACTATTTATGCCAGTAGTACGATCCCGTGGGATAATTACCGAAATCCACGGCATAAGCTAGTTTTAGAATAGACTTAGTAATTTTTTTTATTAGAACCGAACATATTAAATAATAAATTTCCTAATAAAGGTACACAGCCACCTAATATAGTATGAATCGTACGGCGAAAACAACGTATTACCATGGAATTATTCCGATTTCAACAAAAAGTGAATGAGAATGACTAATGTGGTTGGTTCCTGCTTGAAAGATAGGCAAGTTTTGGACCCCATAGGTTGATAATAAATTGCACCCAAAGCCGGAGTGTGTCACCAGTTCTTCAATAATAATGCGGATTCGTTTCTCTTATGGCACGGCACCCTAAACCGTGAATTAGTTTTCGACAACTCCACACTGTTTCGTTTCCGCATATTTGACTGTGGCATGCGATCCCTACATCTAAATTGCTACAGTATGCGCTCGCGCAGTATAGCTGACATGAAATTAAATACGTGGCAGAAGTTCCACTTTGTTTATTGAATACCTAGTTAAACGAGAGATTTTCTTTGTTGGTATTGTATTATAAATTACTAGTTTATAATAAGGTCTATCTATTCATACACGAAACCGCAAAAAAAATAAACTGTTGCCTACATTTTGACGAGTTATGCGGACATCAATGTAGGCAACAGCTGATTTATTTTTATTGTTGGTAATGATGAGTACAATGACCCCTTAAGAGATTTCGTGTAAATAGATAACCCTTATATATCAGCAACATAATCTCACAAGCGCTTTCTTCACCAATTTTTAACCGACTTCTAATAAAGAAGGAGGTTATGTATGCCACCAGCATCTTGTTTTTTTATGATTGTTTACCGATTTTTCTGTGAATACTGTTCTGAATTAAGTGATCCTATTTTAAAGGAAGCTTGCGCGGTGGTCCAATATAAATTCTATTAATTTTGCCTAGTTACATACTTTATGAGTTATTCTTTAAAATATGCAATTTTTGTTTTTCGTCGAGGTTGATGTGCTAATATTTTCAAGTTACAATGTAAAATGGATACTTGACAAGCATTTGTGTGAGATACCACAGTTTCAATGACTTTTTTACCACCGAAGTTCGAAGAACTTTAAAGTATTTTTTTTGGAAGTAAGTTATTTTTTTGGCAAATATTTTTTTTATATGTCATTTTACTATACCAACCTACTAGAGACTGGTTTAAGTGTTAGTACATGAACAACATAACAAATTCTAGAAATGCAAGGCGATGTACAGTGACTACAGTAAATAACTACAAATTAGTAGGTATGTACGCATTTGTACAATGTAGGTAGATAGCAATATTTAATGTAAAAATATGTATTAAACTAAGAGTTGATTTAAATCTGTCAACGCATAAGTTGCCTGTAGTTAGGAGTAGGAATACTGCACTTTATTTTTCTTTGATGCGCAAGCGTGGATGTCGTTTATCAATAAACACGTGTAGTAACGGATGAGCATGGTTACCGCTTAATTAGTTTGTTTCTAAAATGTTTAGAGTAATTGGTAAGAGTATCATTTTTAATTGATCTGGATTTGGTTTGGAATTGGTAATATATAGATCATGACTTTTAAAGGAGAGGGCAATGTGAATGAGGATGCAAAAAATGAGGTTTTCATCTACATAGGTCGCTGATTCCTTAATTACATCATCATTCTTAAGCCATTCTCTTGTTTTTGTAACCTTTTTTCTTTTGATTTAATTTTGCTTTGCCGTTTTGTTAAAATAGTTTTAAAAACTACACTACTTGAGCGTATGTATACTTAAGAAATAGAAAAAAAAAACAAAGCAGTTGTTAACCAAATTGTACATAAAGGTGCATTGCTTACTCTGATTAATCGACACCCCACATTCTCCCGTGCTTATGTTACCTATCTCTTGTATTTGAACTGCACATCCTGCACATTAATAAAAAGCGTGACATATTTCTACTTAAATCATCCGAATTTTTGTGTATGGCAACAGCAATTAACTTCCTACAAAAAAACCATAGCTGTCAAATATTTATGACACGGAACTGTGCGGAACACATAAAGAGAGTTTTTGCATGAAAAAGACGAATTTAAGGAATCTCTTAACGGCACACAAAATATTCAACACAAAAAGACATACAACTTCACACTATGGAATGTGTGCTTTCTTCAAAATACCTGTAGCTTTAATTATTGCTTTTTGGATGTATCTGAAGATAAAGTCTGAAGATTAAAATTAAATAACAAACTATCGATAAAATGCACTTTTCGTAATCGGCTTGAGCCAGCTCAAGAAGGATAAATGACGTCTTTCTTTTTGGGATCGTCGGGTCCTCTGTCTTTTTAGGGTCCCGTAGTCAACATGGAACCCTTATAGTTTAGCCATGGTCGTCCGTCTGTCCGCAGCTTAGCTTAAAGACTCAGACAGGCTCAGACTCTCTTTTCGTCTTAGTACAAATACTAGAAAGCTGTAATTATCATGAATATACAGATTAGCGCCGACAAAGTGGTGCTTTCTTTTCTTTCTTTTATCACTGTCTATTTTTTAATATCGAACGGCAAATATATTATCTAGATAGCTTCTAGCTTTATCGGTTAGGCATTCGAGAAAATGGGCTGCGAATTGAGTGATTGCCTCAGATTAACCCCTTGATAGGACGTAGTCTCGAGAGACATGTAATTTTAAAGCCAGCCCTCAGTATTCAAGTAAGAAGGTTATCTTATACGTTTTTGTGATTCGCCAATCGGCAGCACGGTATAAAACTATCAGAGGAGAATGTTTTGAAAATTCAAAAATTGTTCAATGTTTTTCAAAAATTGAATGGTAATGCTGTTCTAAATGCGCAGAGTTAGGTTTGCCTTTTTAGAATTGCGTTGGAGGTTGGAGTAGTGTGGTGTTATTATTCCGGCCTCCAAATTATACTTTTATCAAACAGACATCACTTAAAGCCAACTGTGAGAAATTGACCGGAGGGGCCACACTCAGGGAGAAGTGGACAGTGATAGGAGAGATATTTCTCCAGCAATGGAACAGTATGGGATAAAAAAAAACCGGTAACTGTGCCATCTGACATTTGAAAACCCTTTTGAAGCTACAAACATAACATCATACCATCACGCCTGTAACCCCCAAAGGGTAAGGCAAAGGTGTACCTAATAGTATACCCACATTTAGCCAGTTATGTCTAAGTCCCATGTAATAGGGGGCAAGCCTATTGACATCAACTGGTAACAAATCCAGACTCCGTGGCTGCTACTGAGAAATTCCTGGTGGAAAAACCCAATAAGACTGCCCGACCTGGGAATTGAACCCAGAACCTCGTCCTAAGTAGTCGCGCTTGCAACCACTAGACCAACGAGGCAGTCATAGCTACAAAATCTCGAAATGTCCAAATTAATGACATAAATCTGCCAACAATCTGTTACGACCACGCAATTAGGCGTGTTTTGTCAACACGCGGGCTCATGACAATTTCATTGGCACGCGAAATCGATCTTCATTGATCAATAAGCATTTGGCAACAAACCGTGGCAACAAATATTTAGCTCAGTTATTTTAAATTTAGTATTACTGCCTGATAGGTATTTTATGATTGTTACAAATAGAGCGGTAGGGATAAAGCATTTCCAGGGCTGCGGGACCGTTCGAAAGAGACATAATGTACGTAAGAAAAAATCTACATCTTTTTAATAAAAGAGGTGACAGACATAATTACAGTACTAGAAATAGGGACCAATTAGTTCAGCCAGGCTTCAGACTCGCTAAAGTAGACTCATCTTTCATGGGGTACTGTTTGAGATGCTACAATAAAATTCCACAAAGTATTCTTGAACTGAATGAGACGAAATTTAAAACATGCATTAAACGCACACTATGTAAGCAAGCATATTACAAGTTGGACGATTATATCGCTGATAAAAATGCTTGGCTCAATGCCGGTCCTGCTCCACAAGGACAGGGGCGCATAAATGGATGGCATTAAACTGTATTGTTGGAGCTGCTGAAGATTGTACAACTATCTTTGCTTTGTATAAATTCAATCTCTTTAGTATTATATAGCCGCATAGCCCATATTGTGTGAGTACTTTGTACTAGATAGCTATCGTTCACTGGTAACCTACTCTTTTCTTGACTTGAATGTGCCCTGGCGGGTAGGAGTATGTCATGCTCACTCAAAGGTCTCGCTGATGGTGGCGCGTGTGTCGGATCATTTAGTTCCCTTCAAAATGGTTGAGTTGAATGGTGCTGATACATGCGTCATGTTCGTGAACGGGCGCTGTCAGTTGTGACTGGACATCTCTTGGTTGCCACGGCTTATTTGAATAAAATGAAATTTTAATTAACTATATACATTGATAATTAAAAACTATTAAACTAAAATAGATAAACTAACAACAAACTATAAAAGGGCATCGAAAAACTCCTCCTCAACGCTGTCAGATGGTAATGTGCCCAAGAGACTGGCGGCGTTGCCACGTTGTATGGCAACACTTAGCCTCTGGCCAAAGTAAAAGCCAGCCATTGGGTCACGGGAAGCGTCAACTAGGCGTTTCGAAATTTCCTTAAATAGGCTATGAGCACTCGGACCCCACGGCCCTAGAGTTTCAACCCCAAACGGCTCGAAAATATAGTTACCACACAGGTTTCTATATTTACGCCGCTTGAGGTTCTCTGCAGCCGCAGCGGCAGCACCAGCACAGCACGATGAGCTTGGAAGATGGGATGGCGCAAGAGTATCGACGCATGTTGCGTCCCACACTAAAGGCCTACCCATCTTCCAAGGAAACAAAGACATGCCGTCCGGTCTCTTGCCATCGTCGCGTGCCAAGCCATTGGGTTCTAAAACAGCTGGGACGCCGACGGTGACAAGAGCTCGTCGGATAATGTCGTTTATATTTGCGTGCCGTGCAAAACGGCCCGCACTTCGGCTGCATGACAGGCCGTGGTGACCGAGGTTGTTGACAGCTTCACCGCAGTGACAGCGATGAGGAGAACAGCAAGCGGCACCAAGGCGTAAAGAAACAGCGAGGCGGAAGGTTGTGTCGTCGAACAATGTGCCTATGCTCGACGACGGTAGTGCGTGAAGCCAAAGACCCGACTCCCACTCACCCACAGCCCGCAGGCGCGCACGCTCAGCAGTAGTAGCAGATGTGTTCAGCAGATTGCTCTGAACTACTCTGCAGAGCGGCTCGTCCCACCGTCTCTGGGAAAATGGATGGTCGGGTTCTTCAGTATTCGGGCAAGCGAGTTTCCAAGCATCGATAGCCTCGGGCATGCACGGCACATCAAAATCAATCAGTGTGGAAGACAGGATATTCCTGATTAATTTCTTAGTGCCGTGGACCGAGGATATAAAAGCCGGTAAACTAATACTGGAAATTTTGCGGACGCCGAGTCCTCCCATGCGAATAGGAAGAGTAGCTTGTGCCCAAGCTCGGTCGTCCAAAGCCACATTTAAAATTGACGTTAGAGTATGTCTGATAATTTCATCCATTTTGTCCAAAAGGGGAGTGTGCTTCCATAAAGGGGAAGCACGAAGGAAATACGTCAATTTTGGACTGAAACAGCAGTAACGAATTATTGTGATGGCCGAATGTATGTTAATTTCGAGCAATCTTTCCGAAACATCATTGAAATTTTGAATTTTTTCCTCGATAAAATCGGGAAAAGAATTTTCAAAGATGGGAGACCCAAGGAGACGAAGAGAGCTTTTTTCTGTAATTTTGATGCCGGGGGCTATGGCGTTAAATTTTGATAGAGTCTGTTGTCTGTCGGTACTGTCCGCTACATAAATTTCAC
Organism: Lycophotia porphyrea; assembly: GCA_950005105.1. Lineage (NCBI taxonomy): Eukaryota > Metazoa > Arthropoda > Insecta > Lepidoptera > Noctuidae > Lycophotia > Lycophotia porphyrea. Next base: position 3,554,123 of record OX465410.1, on the reverse strand, counting down.
ATTTTGAAAGGTTGAGGTCGAGGCCAATGGAATGAAGTTCATTTTTTAGGAAATTTAGATCTTTTAAAACAGAATCTACATCGCCCCCCAAGGTTCCATCATCTAGATACCAAACGTTAAATTTGGAATTTAGCTGTCGAACAATTGGGTGAATAGCTAAACTAAAAATCACTGGCCCGAGGGGGTCACCTTGTTGACAGCCAACAGCAGATTCCAAAAGGTTGTCCCGATACAGTAATTTTGATGGGTATCTGTAACATTGCCAAAGAAAACTATAAATTTGGGGTAATTCTTTTTTAGTTTCTGTTAACAAGGTGTCCCTATTCACTGAATTGAAGGCGTTCTTTATGTCAACCTTCAGGATGACCTCGCCTTTGCCAGAATTTAGGTAGGTCGACAAAGCGTGTACGGCAGCCTCGCAGCCCCCTTTAGAGCCGTATCCAAGCTGCAGGGGCTGAAATTTTTTCGAAACAGCCTCACCATAAAATTTACAGCAAATCTTGGCTGCCATACGACGGTAGGTAGTTCCCACGGCAATGGGACGAATTCCGCCATCCTTTTTGCGCAGGGCACATAGATTGGCCCCGTACAGAACGTCGATGACGGACTCGTTTACCTTGCCGGAGAGCATAAGGTTAATAAGAGCCGTAAGCTCCTTCAAGAGCAACTCACCAGCCTCCCCGGCGCCTGAACATATTAAGTCCTTTAGATGCTGAGGACTTAGGCCGTCGAGGCCACCTGCGGAGCCACTCCGGAAGGAGCAAACGGCTATGACCAACTCTCGACCTGTAATGGTGAGGGAATGCAAGTCCGAATCAGGAGGGTCGGGAAAGGAAAGGCCATCCGCTGGGGCGGGGTGTTTGGACTCCAGAGCCGCGAGTGTTTCTGGAGAGCACGGTGCCACCACATCGCTGCTAAAGAGAATCCTGGCTGCACCGCTATTTGAATTGATTTTTTTTTTTTGAATTGTTTATTTTTTTTTTGTTTTTACAATGGACACTTTTAACGTGCACACTGCACATCTTGCTACATCGTTCTCACATAATGTACCATCTCAACATGAATGATGTAACCAAGGTTTATGTAAAAATATACTGATTTAAAAGTGTCCATGGAGTTTCTTGCCCGTTCTTCTCCATAGAGATCTACGCAATGGCAACTACAGTACTTTCACAGTTTTTATGCCTTTTGACTGGGACTGTAGCTTCATTACATTTTTATCTTGTCGACAATTCAAAAGTGCCCGTAACTGGCCTACTTGAAATAAATGCTTTGATTTGATTTGATTTGATTTGAGAGATACCGCGGTCATGGAATACAGAGGGCAAGGAAGGAACATGGATGGGTTTTAGTCAGTGCAAGTCTGACACTCCCTTCCGCTCTGCCCAGAGCGGAAGAAGTCATTTGATTATTTCCCATCCGAAAAAAAAGGGATAGAATGAATAAAGAATTTGAGGATTCATCTAGGATAGAATGACTAGTGACAATCTTTAAGTAGTCTAAAGCACATTGCGTATTCAAAAAATAATCATTGTCATCTTCATGGGATGTTGTTAAACATCGTTCAGGTGACAGTAGATCTCGAGAATAATACAGGGTGGACGGGACACCGACGCGAAAATAGGTGTTCAGTAGACTGTACATCATTCTGAGTCCCTCCCACATAGAAATTTTTCATCGGTAATTTTAACAAACTTAGCTGTTCCATACTTTTTAACCGTGTAGGTATTGCTTTTTTGAAGGAAACAGCTGTTTTTTTTTTAACAACTGAAGAAAATTTCTATGTAGAAGGGTTCACCCGTATGGATAGTATAATTGACAATAATGTTACAGCAACATCGCATAATAATTTCTTTATTGATATGGTTGAATTGAAAGCAGCGCCCGGGTAACATACTATAGGCTATTTTAACTTGTAAACCCCGAATTTAATTAGAGTGTGATGTTTTATTAGTTCTAGTCGGGTTTTTTTTTTGTAGTGTAGCACACAAATTCTTGTTTACATGATGAACCTAGGTTCAACATCTCTGCTAGTCTTTTCAATAAGTACCTATCCTAACCTCGATTCTTGAGATCTTGTTGAATGCACCTCGTAAAAGTAGTGATTGCTTCAAATTGCTCACGATAAGTCGAGAGCATTGTTGCGCGACATGTAATGTAGTACACTTTAATTGTTTTGTTATTGCTTGCACCAAGATAACAACTGCTATTGTGCTCGTAAATTACAGATACCTACGTTACATAGGTACCTACTCGTACTTCAGTCTGTATGGACCGGGACGTTCAAGTGTGCGGGCCTCGAAGTATATTACCAAATTGATAAAGAAACTAGTCTATTTATAATGTGCATAATTTACCTTAAGTAGGTGTGACTCAGTATATTTTTTATGTTTCGTTTCAAAACTACATAATCAAGATTTTATGACTTGTTACAGAATTGAATGTGTTCTTTTATCGAATAGTTTTGTACACATACTGTACTACCTACATAGGTACTACTACATAACTACTCTACTTTTTGAACGAATAGTGGCTACTGTGAATTTTCGTAAAAAAAACCTACCTTAAGTGTCTAGTTTAAATGATCTTGTATAAAACATTAAAAAAACAATGAGGTTATATACTGTTTGCAGACGATGCACTGGTTGGGCCTACTGCTCGCTACAAGCATTTTGTGTAGTGTTTTGTGTACTTTCAATATACTTACTGCTGATAGATTCAAATAGAAAAAGAAATCCTAACGATATTGAAGTGATTACCTATGTATCTACTTCAAATGTTGATAGAAAGATAATTACGATGACAAGTAAGTATCACCTCAACTCAATTTTCAATAGAAAGGTTTGCATTGTCAAATCATCATCTGCCTTGCCGCTTCCGTCCACTACTAAACTATGTTGAGGTCGGCTTCCAGTCTAACCGGAAGCAGCTAAATGTCAGTATTTTAAATATCTTACTTCCACTACCTAGTTACTACTATGGAATATGATGTGCACCAGTTTGCCTTTTATAATTTTTCGATCCCGGTAACAAAAACTTCAATTTGTACTGAAATTGAACTACGACTGACCGACTGGTGACAAAACTAGGAAACACTATAATTATTCCATTTATAGAAGCCTACGTTTTGACATTGATAAATTCACGCACTAGTCCTCGATCTTGGAATGAGGTCTACCTTGAAGGTGAAAGCGCCAGGATAGAACGCGAAATTCAAACTTTCTTACGTTTTCTGCAATTTGCAGGTCAGTGTCGGCTGTATGCTGATTAAAATTTGATTCGCGACCCTAATGTTTCAACCCCAAAGAGGTCAAACACATAACTACCAATTAAGTTATAGTATTTGCACCGTTTGAGGTGTTGAGCACCGGCAGCAGCCGCCCAGCGCAGCCGACTGTGCTAGGAAGATGGGATGGTGCAAGGGTGTCGACGCAAGTTGCATCCCACACCAAAGGCCTACTCAACTTCCATGGTATCATGGTCATATTCACCACATTGACAGCGATGTGGAGCTCCACAAGGAGCGCCACCACCTAAAGTGACACCACCTTCTAATCGCAGACCTGCGAGCAGAAGGTGGTGTCACTCAGCATAGTGCCTTTGTTTGGTGACGGTAGTGCCTAAAGTGCCAGAGGCCCGACTCCCACTCACCCACAGCCAGCAGACGGGCACGCTCAGCAGTATTGGTACACGTATTACAACCTGCAAAGCGGCTCAGCCCACTGTCTCTGGGAAAACGGGTTCTCGGGCCGATCCGTATCCGGGCAAACACTTTCCAGGCGTCAGTCAAGCATGGCTCTTCCGAGTCAAACAGGGAGAGAGTTAAAATTTTCCTGGTTAGCTTTTCAGTGCTTTGGACTGAGGACAGGAACACCGCGCCGCCGGTCAGCTTTAAAAAAATATTTTAAAATATATAGTTTGAATGACACTATGACATAATAGAGACCTCCGTGAAACAGAAAAGCGTAAAAAAAAAACTTTTAACAAAAAAGTAAACCAACGAAAAGAGAAACTAGAAGCAAAAATAAAAAAACTTTCAAAATTAAATAAGTTCTTTATTTAATGTTATCATCACCATAAAGGTGAGAGTGACCGATGCGAGCTAGACAATTGATCCTGACTTGGATAGGTTGTATCTATACAAATACATAAAATTGAAGTGTGTTTGTTTTTAATTTCAAAATACGGCAGATAGCTGATGTTATAAAACCCATTTTTTTTTTAATCCTACCCAAGTACTTTGTTTTATTTCTACCGTGTAGGAAATTCTTTCATGAACTAGCCACACCGTACTGTCAACCAGCCGTCATTTGTTTTTTGACGTGTACATACGTACAAGCGGTGTTTGTTGTGGTTTTTAAAAGAAAAAATCGTAATTTTTCAATTATCAATTTGCAGTCCATACGCTTTAACTACAGTAGAAGTGATAATTAACGAGCGTAAAAAAGTTTTTTTCATTATAACGAGGTTTGAGAAGCGATTAACTAAGTGATCGTGAGGAAACAATTTTGAACTGGAATTTTTCTGATCGTATTATTATTTGGTGATGTTTCTTGTTTACTTTTGCGTCCACCGGATAGCGGGAGCTTACCTTACGGGACTATGGACGCGATAAGTGGATAATGACACTCAATCCCCCACTTACCAAGTCCGTTCAAAAATTGAAATCCACAATGCGTTTTAATGTAAAAAAAGTGACTATTGCGGTCGGTGTGGTGTTAGTTTTATGGCTCATGATTTCATACGGGTCTGTAATGGAAGTACCAAGATCTATTAGGTTGAGAAATCCCGGCGTAGATATAGAAAATAGGATAATAAGGCTCCAAAAACAATTGGACATACAGAAAGCTGACAGCTATAAACTTCTAGAGAAATTAAAGAAATTGAAGAAGATAGAGAATGCTAAAGAGGAGGAAAATGAAATTATGAAGGGAGAAGAAGAAGAAAATGCTAAAGATTTGGAGGTCTTGCAGAGTAAGTTTAATTTTTTTGTAAAAATGTAACAAGTTGAAGAGATAAGAGGGAAAAACATTGGTTTAGAATAAGGACACATAATAGTCTAAGATCTAGTATAAGAAATATACAGGGTGAATTGTCCAAATGGGCGTGGATGGCCCAATCGGAAACTATGAGGAATAGTGAAAAATACTCAAAAGACTCTCAAGCAGGATTTTGATGGAAACTAAAACTGTATCATTAGATTTTTAGAAAATCAATATTCCTAGCCAAGAATCGAACCTGTTGATTTTGAAAAAAAAAAACTACTCACTGTATTATAGAAACATTCACTCACTAATAGCGATCAAATTCTGAAAAGTAATAACATGCGGCAAATTTAATGCTTTTTCATATCTTAAATTAATTTCCTTGATTGAAGACACCCGCAGTGCAGTTGATCGTCACAACATTGTTCTAATTTCAATTTTGTTGACTCTTCATGGCTAAAGGCCGTTAACAATTGAAATTAAAATTACAAGTGAGTTGGCGCCACTAGTGATTTCGTACGATATTTCGTTGATTACTACTAATCTTAATATAAATAAATTATGTGTCACATTGTTTGTCTGCGACGGACTCCAATCAAATTTGCACACCGTGTGTAGTTTGATACAACTTAAAAGAAAGAATAGCTTACATCTCAATTTATATTTGCAATATTATTTAAATGCATTAAGTGACGCAGACGAAGTTGCGCAGGTCAGCTATTTATGTATTTTATGAACTCTTTCCTTTAGTTTGCTGTATATAATTATTTCCCTGAATTTTAACCTTATTAGCGACTATCTATCGAATAGTGCAATAATACAGTATGTATTTTTTTGCTGAAATCAATGGGTTCAATCCCTAGCTAGAAATATTGTTTTTTCAAAAATCGAATGCTGGCGTTTTACTTTTCGTCAAAATCGGGCTCGAGACAACTTTGAGTAATTTTCCCTATCCTTACTAATTCTTACTTAACACATTTATCCTTACACAAACACGACGTATATTATCCTTACACAACCAGGGAGTTGCCAGGTATAAACAGGTATGTAATAATTATATAAAAAAAAAACAAACCACTCTGGGAGTGCCGTTAGAAGTGAAAACTTTTTTTTTTTAAGTTTTTAGTTTATTTTTAGAAGTTTTCACTTAAAGCCGCTCCCCAATTATTCTAACATTTTCGATTGAGGGCTAATGTAGACAACTATTTGATGACACATGATTGTGAATAATATGTTGCATTATGCCATTGTAACTGTTAACGGCTTACTACGTACTGACAGATGCTACTATTGTGGTATTGTGATTATTCTGTTTTAACAGAATTATTGTATGGAAGATAACAGAGAGACAACAGAGTTTGTCTTGTGATTGTAATTTTAATTAGAAAACAATGGATGTCCGAAGAGTTACATTATAATTATGTATAAAACTGACGGACTTTTGTTGTCGACGTTGCCCCCCTGGCTGGAGGCCTTAACTTCAAGGCATCCACAGGATTAGACCGGTTAAGCAGTAGCCAGCCTCCTAGGCTGAACTGCGAGATGCCATACCTAAAAAAAAATAAAAAAAAATTTATTTTTCCATTTTTATCCTATATTAATATCCTCTACACAAATGTTTGCTATGCATTTATTTTACATTGTTATTAACAATACATTTCATGGTAATAGGCTTATCCCCAATTAAATGGGACTTTACATACCTAAATGTCGAAATGTGGGTGTACTGTGCACATCTGCGTGCCCCCTCAGAGCAGACAGGCGTGATGTTATGTTATGATGTTGTGTAAACTATAAACAACCAAGCGATTGTCAGGCGCGATCCTAGGGGTAGGGTCACAGGGGTCATGACCCCTCCCCTAAATCTAAAAATCATGCACGTTAGCGTGTATGATTACTGACACTCCTGCTCCGTCCCTACCAAATTCTTGGCTATGGCTCAGTGTGACCCCCCCCTCAAAGTCCTAGGCTGGGACCGCGCCTTGCGATTGCGGCAGTCACTATGTCTGTCATTGAAGAGTTCAGTTCCATATTTCCGAAGTCCATGATCAGATCATGAGAATATATCTATGGGACCAATTTGGGAGTATACTTTTTCAAACAAAAAATTATTTTCTAAATCGGTTCAGGCGTCTTCGAGTAATCGGTGAAACTAAATAAAAAAAAAGTATATATAGTGGTGGCTGGTAATTAGTGACGGATACTTATACACGTGATTGTACTCATGATAACAAACAACTTTCCCAAAGATTTTTTTTTTTTTATACTTCTAATTAAGCAACAATCTAAACATGTAGGTTACACTGCTTACGTACACCGATAACTAACTAGCTGCACGGGTGCTCTGCCTACCCACTGTTGCACGGTACGATAGTAATGATAGGTCACAGACGCGCACGCGCGAATTTCATGCGGCTGCTGTGTTATTGTGATAAAGTGAATGAGTGTTTAAAAAAATTGTTTCTTTGGGAAAATTGTTTGTTATCATGAGTACAATCACGTGTTTAATTATAGGTCACTAATTACCAGTCACCCTATAGTAGAACATAGATCCTCCTCCTATTTTAAAACGGAAAATGTTGAGTAATGAGCAGTGATCGGAATAGGCTGACTATATTTACCTAAACTTGGGAGAACGGAGACAGAAAGTGGAGACTTCCTTACGACGACATTTTTTTTCCCGGAATTCGGGAAAATCATAAAAAAAGTTGAAAAAAGTCATGTATTCAATGATTTACACACAACACATGATACAACGGTTATTTTAAGGACATATAATACGAATATATTCATTAAATTTAGACTACATATTTATTTCGGGATTTTACGTGAAAATCCCAAAGTAAAGTTTAGTTAAAAATAGCCTTTACCTATCTTAAATAGAGTTTATTTTCAACTTATTTAATATTTTTCCCGAATCCCGGGAAAAAAATGTCGTCGTAAGGAAGTCTCAACTTTCTGTCTCTGTTCTCCAAAGTTTAGGTAAATATAGTCAGCCTATTCCGATCACTGGTAATGGGACTAACCACAATTTTGTACTTTGAATTTGCTTTTGCAAATATTTCCCATTCTGTCCAGTCTGTTGTTTGTTAGGAATATAAAGGCATAATAGACAACAACGGCCATGATGGTAGTTTTTTTTAATAGTTAGCAGTAAGTATAGGTAATACAATTTTTCATGCTCATTTTAACTACTAGACTAGGACTAGGCGACCCCTAGGTTAATGCCTAAATAAATAGAAACTGTTGGATTTTTTAAAATTTTTTTTTTGTTTGCAAACTTTGGTGCTGAGCCGAGTATTCAAAATCCAACAATGTCTAGTCAGACTGGATTTATATTCCACAGTCAATTAGCAATAATTATAATACAATGAAGACTTTAATGAGCTCGTCAGGAGTCTTACTACCGGGTACTTCCAGGCAAAGCCTTCTCCATGGCTTCCAACATTTTCGATTCAAGACTAATGTTGACCACTGCTCTTTTGTTTGGTCCAGATTATCTCACCATTTTCTATGGTGTCTGCCGCGGGTGGGATACTCAACTTCAAAAACCAAAACATCAACAATCAAAATATCAACACCATATAATCAACAGTTTAATTTTTCAATGAATCAGAATAACATTACCTTAAAAAATAAACGGTTCAAAATGTCAACACTTCAGATGAGCAAAGAATGTAAATAACATTGATTTATAACATAAATAGTTCAAAATATCCACATTTTAGATGATCCACGAATCTGGATATATCAATCATTTTCAACGTAAATTGTTCACTTGATCAACACTTTGCATTGCATTACACAAATTGCATTTTTAATTAAACAATAGGTAATTAAAAATAATACTATAGGTTTATTTCCTTGTACGCGTATGTGCATTCAATAAAAACAAATTATTTCCCTTCTGCGACTTAACAAAATTTTTGATAAATTTAAATTCAGAGATGACACTACGCACGAAAAAAAGAAAGTTTTTTTGGTTTTTTTGTTTGTATTGTACCTATTATGGGACGCACATAGTGTGTGTGTACATACCGAGTTTCTTCCGTGCCTCGGAAAGCACGTTAAGCCCGGCTGTCATTTGTAGATTTTTGACAGTCGTTAGGTAGTCAGTGGCCCAAAAAGTCTGACAACCAGTCTTACCAAGGGGTATCGTATCACTCAGTACTAACTGGTTTGTGGAGGTAAGACAGGCAGTCGCTCCATGTAAAATACTGGTATTCAGCTGCATCCGGTTAGACTGGAAGCCGATCCCAACATAGTTGGGAAAAGGTTAGGCCGATGATGATAGTGTGTGTGTGTGAGAATCCCACCCGTCTACCGCGGTGTCTTCTGTCCGACTCCATAAAGTCGTTATATTTTGAACCTGCAACTCACAGATATTGCTTTCAACTTTATCGGTACACAATGAAAGAATATTTATTTTTACTAGGCATTTTATAGAAAAAAAAAGTGTGTGTGTGTGTGTACTTATTACGAACGTAAGAAGTTATACTTCTTTGGTGTATAAAACTAAAATGTTGACTAGCTAACTTCAGGGTGTATGTTGACTAGCTAACTTCAGTGTATAAAGGGTGTAAACAGACTCTCAACGAAGCCGAAAGGCACTGGTTCTCCGCGTCATTGCGATCATTTTTTTGTTCTAGACCATACCTTCTGTTTACAGAGATATTGGGGGTCAAAGTTCCAACTTTTCCACAAGTTTTTTTTTAAATACATGTTTTTAATGTAAGATTTTTACTTTAAACACCTCCAGGACCCCCTTACTATTCAATCCATCCATCAGCACAATGTTTTGAGTGCGTTACTGTAAAACGTGATTTTTCAGCCCAAAAAAAAGTTTTCAGCACAATTTTTTGCATAAAGTTACTTAGTTTGATGTACATAATGCTTGGTTGACGGCGTCGTGAAGAGTCTGTTTACACCCTGTATGTTGACGCCCGCAAGGGCCGATGCCTGATACCGCGGCCCCGGAACACAAAGGGCAAAGAAGGAATATGGATGGGTTTTAGTCAGTACAAGTCTGACACTCCCTTCCGCTCTGCCCAGAGCGGGAGAAGTCATATGATGATTTCCCATCCGAAAAAAAAAAGGAACACCGAAAAACCGACACCCTGAAGTTAGCTAGTCAACATACACCATGTTGACTAGCTAACTTCAGGGTGTCGGTTTTTCGTGACGGTGTGCGCGCGCATCGTAAAAATTTACTCTCATCATTTTTTATAACGCGCCAAAAAAAGTAGGTATAACTTCAAAAATATTGGTTTTAGAATGTTATCATTAGACCTTTTTTTTTTTTACGGATGGGCAATCATCAAATGACTTCTCCCGCTCCGGGCAGAGCGGAAGGGAGTGTCAGAATTGTACTGACTAAAACCCATCCATGTTCCTTCCTTGCCCTTTGTGTTCCAGGGCCGCGGTATCGCTTTCGAACAGTCCCGCAGCCCTGGCAAGTATCGGCCCTTGCGGGCCCCTCCCTGTTTACTGACATCTCTTTGAGGCGCGCGTGGAACAAGAACGCGCCGTCTACACGGCATGTTATCATTAGACCTAGTAGAAAGTTTTTGGTTCAGTGAAATCAGTTATCTACACAGATAAAAAATTACTCATCTGAGTAAATTAATTAACACAAATTCACGTATTTATCTCACACATGCTAGCCAGATGTGGACAGATGAAGTTTTTATCATAATATCATGGTTATCATTATTATCGTCTGACCTGTGTTATGTCGGCTTACAGTGCAATTTTGGATAAGAGAATTTTAACCTTATGTGGATGGGACAGAGTTTCTATTCATTTACCTACTATGTAATAGTTGGAAAGGTGGATTTCAACCTTTAAGCGGATGGAATAGAGTTTGTTTTTGTTAAACAGACTTTAATTATGCTAATTAGGGTATTATTTATGATTGTTATATGTTGTTGGCAATGCATTTTTTGAGCCTCACTAATATTCTAAATGTGAAAGTGAGTTCTTTTTATAATTCACGTCCTGACTCCTTGCCGGCTGAACGGATTACGATTACATTTTGTAGATTGACCATGAGATGGGTGAGTACATAAAATGTACCAACTTTTATCCCGAACAAACCTTCGGACGAAAGTTACACTTCACTTCAAACAATTATTTTTTTCAAATCGTTCAACTCCGCCCTTTAATTCATGGAGGCCATGCACAGTTTCAATTAATCCATCCTGCGAACTATTTGGCTGTGTAGAACAGTATCACCATGTTCTTAATCTTTAGCACTTCAGGATACGAGTTTGGCGCTATCAGTAGCGTGTTTTTTTTTTCGGATGGTTAATCAAATGGCTTCTCTCCCGCTCTGGGCAGAGCGGAAGGGAGTGTCAGACTTGTACTAACTAAAACCCAGCCATGTTCCTTCCTTGCCTTTTGTGTTCCAGGGCTGCGGTATCTCTTTCGAACAGTCCCGCAGATTTCAGTAGTGTTTGCAATTAGCAAACAAGAGGACACGCAGCAGTACACGATATAAGTGCTCCATTGTTTGTGAAACTGCATCACATTTACATCCAAGGCAGCCTAGTGTCGTTCCGTAAGCCTATAAGGCTAACTGACTGTTGAGGAACCCTAACATCATCAGAGACATAAGAGTATTAGGTTATAAAGGCAACCCAAGTACAGCCACTAAGGCAGAATCATTTATGAATCTCCTTTTCAATTCATCATCAATAACCGGAAGATGTCTTAAGCTGGACATATGCGAGCGACTTATTCTTAAAGAAGCAAACTACCTAAATGCGTTCTACGCTTCTGCAGTACCTACTTTAAGGCGGATTCCCACCACAGCGCACGCTGTGCACGGCCACGCGGCGTATTTTAGCTGCGTGGATTCATTTGTTAGATAAGGTGGGGCTACGTTTCCACTGCAGTACACGCTACGCACGCACAACTATGTACAACTGTAGCGTGCGTGGCCTACCGCGGCGTAGTCGTGGGTTAATATTCATGAACCGCGTGCACAGCGTGCATGGCGTTGACAGCGTTGAGCTATGTGAGCGTCTTATTCGAGCAAGCCACGCGTGTACTTATAACGTCAATTGATGCATAGCGTGGCCGTGGTTTGCAGTGGAAACACTTAAATACATTTTCTTGTAACACACGTGCGTAGCCTATCCGTGCGCCGCCGTGGGTATGCGCCTTTAGTAAACAAGCAAATTACAGTAGTCCTTGAAAAGACAATTGTACTGAAAATCGTTGGAAATATTCTCAATTTGTGACGCTTTGAGCTATGATTGCACGAATCGCACAATGTCGGTACTATTTCAGTTTACTGTGAGTGACCATAAATAGAATGTTATGTAGAAAGTTAAGGTACAGACGCAAGTCAATCTACCCGAAATTCAGATTTTCCAACCAACCCTGGACGTAATGCTTTAGAGATAAAGTTGAAAATCTATTAAAGAAATTTGACAGGTTGTAGTAGCTTGATGTGCTGGCGTCTGTACAATCATCATTCTCTTGCCCTTTTCCCAATTCATTTGGGTCGGCAGAGTATGTCTTCTTCTTCCATACCTCTCTATATTAATAGAAGATATGGCAAGAATATTCATATTTATTATTAGAATTCTTGCCATATCGTCCACTTTCATACATCGTAGTTGTGAGTAGTTTGGGTTGGCGATTTAAGCTATAAAGCTCTAAAAGCTGTTACCGCCTGCGCTGGACAAAGGTTTTGAAGAGAAATTTGTACAGCACAAGCACAGTGGCATGCCACTGAGCCCGATCTTCGGCTACTTCCTGCCGCATATTACCAGTTGCTCCACGAGGATAGAGGTGTGGCCGAACCGAGAGGATCAGACTGCAGGCTAATTGCGGACACCAGACAGATATTTCAGTATATTACTTCCAAAGCCTGGTGTTTGAATCCGCTTTGGACTCCAGTCCATTTGGTCTTACTGCACTTTTCGTCTTCCACTGCAATTGCACTGAAAAACTCAATTTTGGTAGATTCCAACGAGCTAGAAAAGAATCCCTTGACTCCCCCGGTCTTTAAAACCAGATATATAACCACCCAACCCAATATTAATTCCTCCCGACTGCATTTAGACCTCGGCGGCGAGTCTCAATGGAGATTTGCCAACACAGTTGCAGTCTCTGTACCTCTCATAGTCTGATGGAACGGTAATCCGACTCGTCTGGGGAGAGACCCAATCTTACTATTCATCATCATCTTCTATTTGGGGTTTGCGCAACACGTTTTCTTCTTCCATTCTCCCCTGTCAACTGGCGCGGTCCCAGCCTAAAACTTTGGGGGGTCACACAGGGCCGTAGCCAGGAATTTGGCTGTGAGAAGAAGTGTCAATTTGGCGTGTGTGATTTTTGGATATTAGGGGAGGTCATGACACCTGTGATCCCCCCCCCCCCCCTCCTAGGATCTCGCCTGCCTCTTACTACTACATATTATAAATCCAAAAAATTGTGAAAATGGATGGATGTTTGTACTTTTCCACGCAAATACTACTGAACAGATTCGAAATAAAACACACAGATAGTTTATAGCCTGGATTATCACATAGGATACCTTTTGTCCCGGTAAAATGATCCCGTGGGACAACTACCGAACTCCACACGGGCGAAGTCGTGGGTATAAGCTAGTATTAATGAAATATTGTCCAATTTCAGATGCCGCTCAAACAGTCCTGCCTGTATTAGTGATTGCCTGCGACAGGATCACAGTGCAGCGATGTCTGGACAACTTAGTCAAGTTTAGACCTAGCAAGGAGATTTTTCCTATTATAGTTAGTCAGGTAAGTGTCTTACACCTTCATCATCAGCCCGCAGCAGTTCACAACTCATCTGCTTCCTGGTGCAGTGGCATATTTCGATTGCGTGTCCAAGTAGGCCGCTGCAAACATAATCTGGCGAAATGGGGTATTATTGAGTCCTCCAAAACCAAGTGCGAGTGCGGCGCCCTTGAACAGACTATGTCCCACTTGCTGGAGTGTCCCAGGTAACCGATTGCGCTGCTATAAACATGGCCACCTAGTGGCCTCAAACCATTTAATGGTTATACATATAAGTCGGAGAAACAGCGAAAAAGCGCTTCTAAAATTTACTAAACTTGTATTGTTGCAGTTTCTCGGGTTGAAAGAAAGCCTATTTCTTTTTGCCTAAACTATCTCTATGCATAAAACTACGGCGACATGTTGTTACGTAAAAGAAGAACAAAAAACACGACAATTTAAATCTTTGTACCGCAATGGGTTCAGCAGTTGTCGTTAAAACATTATAGACAAGTAAAATTACTGTCGTATTTGCAGCAATTGTTACTTCGTGGTAAAATCTTATTAGTGAGGATTTTCACTGCTTTTATAGGTCTTCCATACAAGTAATGTTTTAATTGGTATGAAGGACCAAACATTTTCGGCTTCCGCTTGGTAGCGTTACTGGCAAACTATGTCCGACCTTCTGATATGCTGCCCTCTGAGCCCCAACAATCTGCAGTCAGTCCCGGATCTACGATTTTTTCTAACCGGGGAGAAAAAATCGTAGATCCGGGCTCTAAATCCGGGAATTTCTTCAAATCTGAAATCGGCATCTCGAGTTCACAAGTTCATTTGTGATATGGGGCTGTGTGGCGCCTTTTTCTTAGACCCAACCAGGCTTCCGTATGCTAGGCACTTTATTGAGCAAGTTTTTTATTTTGAATCATACTATATTATGATTTTGGCACCACTTGAAACTGCCGCCCGAGGCGGTTCCCCCCCCTAGATCCGGGGCTGTATGCAGTCAAAGTGACCTTTGCGCTGCAACTGATGTCAACGACGTGCCAGCAAACATAACATTTCACCTTTGTTACTAATATTAAAACGCGCCTCTGGTATTGCTTAAGCGGACTTATAAGCTAGGCCGCCTACTTGTTTGTCCAAACGCAAAAAAAATATAAAGTATCAAATGCCGTAGCATTGTCGCAATACGTTAGGTGTGGCTTCCAGTCTAACTTGATGCAGTTGAATACTAATATTTTACTTGGAGCGGCAGACTATTTGACGTCCTCAACTTATTGGGCAACGAGTTACTCCTTTTTTTTCGCATGGGAAGTCATCAAATGACTTCTCCCGCTCTGGCCAGAGCGGAAGGGAGTGTCAGACTTGTACTGACTAAAACCCATCCATGTTCCTTCCTTGCCCTTTATGTTCCAGGGCCGCGGTATCTCTTTCGAACAGTCCCGCAGCCCTGGCAGGGTCAACGCGATACCCCTTGATGACTGTTAAAGATTTCGGAATGACAGCGATCATCCATCCACGGACCGAACTCAGCAAATGTTGCTTAACCTTCGATCGACCCGGACGCCTGTTAGTACTTAAACACGAATAGTCCCACTGCACATAAATATGAAATTCGATGCTTATTTCCATCTGTATGTCCTTACAAAGATGATTAGATTTTATAATCAGACGAATTGTATATGGCTCATGTATTGACTCGGTGCGATAAGAATAATGGAATTTTTATGATTGCCGTTTTACAAGCTATGAAGAGTGGGATCGATAAACATTTTTTTCGTATTTCAAAGAAAGACTGCGTTGGTCTAGTGGTCGCAAGCGCTAATGCTGAGCTTAAGGTCCTGGGTTCCATTCCTAAGTCGGGCAAAGTGTTAGCGGGTTTATCCATCAGGAATTTCTTAGCAGCAACCCGGACATATTTATCCCACGTTGATGGCACTAGGCTCGCTCCCTAATTCATGGGACTTAAACGTATCTTTGAAATGTGGGTGTACTCTTACACCTCTGCTCTGACCTCTGACTAATCCTGTCGGTACTGACGTTATATTATGTTCAAAGAAAGGTGTAATTATGTTTTTTTTCAGTAAAACGGTCATGTGCGCCATTAAAGATACTCAATAATTCACAAATGCCTGCATCATTGATGCCATTGGAATAGTTTGCGTGATACAACTAACTGTGTTATCAATATTAACTGTTTTAGAACCCACTTTTTAAAGTTGCCTTTATTAGAATGTCTATACCAATAAATCAAATTGAAGTGTCTGTTTGTCATATCAAACAGCTTTTTACTGAATGTTTATAAAAATACAGGGTGTAAACAGACTCTTCACGAAGCCGTCGACCAAGCATTATGTACATCAAACTAAGTAACTTTGCGCAAAAATGAGTGCTGGGAAACGACTTTTTTTTTTGAGCTGAAAAATCACGTTTGACAGTAGGACTCAAAGTAAAGCACTCAAAACATTGTGCTGATAGATGGATTGAATAGTAAGGGGGTCCTAGAGGTGTTTAAAGAAAAAAAGTAAAAATGTTACATTAAAAACAAGTATTTAAAAAAAAACTTGTGAAAAAGTTGGAACTTTGACCCCCAATATCTCCGTAACTAGAAAGTTCCCAGGTATGATCTAGAAAAAAAAAATGATGGCAATGAAGGGGAGAATAAGTGCCTTTCGGCTTCGTTAAGAGTCTGTTTACACCCTTTATACAGGATGTATTTTTCAAGTGGGCGTGGATGGCCATATCCGAAACTATGAGGAATAGCGAAAAATACTGAAAGGAGTCCATGTAACCCTATTCAATGAATATGTCATGAAAAAGTCATTCAGTGAGGTTAAATGAACTTAGGGTTGTATCATGATTGTAATTCTGTAACTACACACGTGTTACTGGCGCGACTCATTTTTCATCGACATACAACCTGACTGACCTGTAAATTGCAAAAACGTAAGAAAATTTGAATTTCGCGGGCTACCCGTACGCTTCCACCTTAATATTTGGTATGACCTCCATTATTGTCAATGCAGCTAAGCAAACGTCGACGCATGGAAGCCACAATGTTTGCGCAAATATCTACGCCACGTAAATTATCCCATTTTTGAGTGCAATGGGATTTAAGCAGTTCTGGTGGCCTACCATGACGTCTTAAAGCAGTTGTTATTCCAGTGTGGGAAAGAGATGGCGCTAGACGACCTGTATAGCTCTGTCTCTTTCCCACACTGGAATTACCACTGCTTTAAGACGTCATAGTAACCCTCCAGGACATCTCTCATCTCATGATTCCCATCTTTGAACCATTAACCCCATATATTTTCAATGGGGTTTAGATCAGGGAAACGTGCAGGCCACGGAATAACTTTTATATCAGCATGCTGGCTAAACCACTCTTTTACAACACCGGCACGATGTATTCGACAATCATCTTGAACAAAATTTAGTTCATAAGGCTAAACATTACAGGGCTGCGGGACTGTTCGAAAGAGATACCGCGGCCCTGGAACACAAAGGGCAAGGAAGGAACATGGGTGGGTTTTAGTCAGTACAAGTCTGACACTCCCTTCCGCTCTGCCTAGAGCGGGAGAAGTCATTTGATGACTTCCCATCCGAAAAAAAAAGGGGTAAACATTACACACAGTAAGTAGCATTATGTCATTTAAAACTTCCACGTAATTCGAGCTGTTGGCACGCGTAGGTATGAATTCCAATTCACCTGGACCTTGAGTACTAATCCACCCTCACATATTTACACTTATTCTACCAGATTCTGTATTCCCGCCGGATTTAGGTGAAGGAACCGGGGCTACAACCTCGGGGCCTCCACAGAAGAGGGCCCCCCACAATAGAGACTTCAAAAAAAAAAACAAGTTGATAAACGGCGGCCTTCCACTTCTTGGACGATTCTTCAGACTATTCAGATTCTTGACATTTTTCCTCAAACCTCTTTACCCAACGGCACATATTATTTCTCTAAAAAACCAAAATATTATTATTCACATGCAACTATCATCATAATATTTAATTTAAAATAACTTCTTGCAAATCAGCTGGTTTCAGTTGCAATTTCAGACATATTAAGCCCATTTTTACGCAAAGCGACAATAATTGCCCTGGCATCAATACTAATATTAGCTTGCATATTGAATAAAAATAATCAAACAACACGCTTATCGTAATAATAACACAAACGCTCGTAACAAAGTTCACCAACTAACAACGTCGTAAACTCTTAACTACTTTGTTCAATCCAGAAGTTTAATTTCTTTCACATACACCCTTATCTGTCTAAAGGGTTTGGTTTCCGCACTTAGTCCCTAAAGGTGGACCATTGTGCGTGAGCCATGGTGGCCGTTACTCCAACCAGCCCACCTCCCTCCAGAAGCAGATTAGATTTCGTGGTCTTCTCAGGGCATCCGCGAGGGATCTCGGTGTACCAAGAGTCTCCTCGCGGATCTGGGTGACACCGGTGCACTCGAGGAGCACATGCGCCACCGTTTCCTCCGCCTCCATGCACGCTCTGCACAGAGGGCTATCCGTGATTCCTAGGGTGTGGAAGTGTTTATTCAGTGAGCAGTGTCCAGTGATGGTCCCCGCCACCAGTCGCAGGCTATCTCTATCCAGGCGCAGAAGGCGCTTGGTCAGCTTTGCATCCAGGGATGGCATAGCCTCCTTGGTTTGCCTGCACCCTGGTGTCGAGGTCCACCATTTTTCCGCTTACATACACCCTTATCTTTTTAGTAAATAATAAGTTCAACTAATTTTAGAGAAACACATCTCATCGATTCGGGTTGTGTTGTGTTTTAATTAAGGATTCTGAATATCTACATTCAGAATCCTTAATTAAAACACAACAAAGTGCAATGTAACTAGGGTTCGAACGCAGGCTACAAGATCCGATAGATCTTAGCGTTAACCGCTAAGCCAGATAAACACATTCATATGGATGGAAATTAAATTAAATACCACTATCTTAATACGCCGATAAATGGAAGGAGGGAAGGCTTTGCCCTGCAGTGGGACAGGAATAGCTGATAATAATAACGAGAACCTTGTGAAAGCCGAGAAAGATAAACAAATCAAGTATCTTGACTTGGCCCGCGAGGTTGTTGACATGTGGGATGCGAGCTCAGCGATAATTGTGCCGATAGTCGTTTCAGTCAATGGCTTAATTGCCAAGAGCCTCGACCAACATCTGAGGCGGCTCTCGTTAGGTAGCTGGATCAAGGGCTTGATTCAGAAAGCGGTAATCCTAGACACGGCTCCTATTGTTAGGAGGTTCCTCTCTCTGGAGCCCTGACCGCCGCCGGTAGCTTGGACCCTGTTCCCGATACCGGTGGGGTGGGCTACTATTTTTTATATTTTTAAATGTTTTTTTTTTAGAAATATGTAAAAATATAAAAAATATGTAAAGTAAAATGAATAAACGAAATAATACGCCGTCGCAACATGACAGACTTGTCACTAAAGCAAATGATCATTATATTGCACTTTTTCTGACAAGATAATGATGAAAGAGTGCGATATACGAGATCGTGTATGTGTCAGGTGTGCAAAATGTTTGTTACAGAAAAAGGTCGTAAGTGCGACTTGTTTTGATGCGATAGATTTGTGAAACTGCTACTGGAGTTATGGTCCCTACTGTACTGGGAACAGCTAGAACACGATATACGATCACGCCTGTAATCCCCGAAGGATTAGGCAGAGGTGTAACTAAAATACACTCACATTTCGCCATTTATGTTTAAAAGGGGGCGAGCCAATTGCCACCAACCTAAACGTACACCGTACGTAGGTTCTGGCAATAGGCTCGCCCCACATAACTGGTGAAATGTGGGTGTACTATGAGGTACACCTCTGCCTAACCCTTCGGGGATTACAGGCGTGATAATGTGATGTGTTCTACATATCAGACCAACTATAGAATGTACAAGCATTAATATATTATCATATTTTGTGTTCGTTGGAATTCGACACCAAAAAGACGTTTTCCTTCACCGTTGGACAGCTGTTTTCAAAGTCAACTTGAATAATTACCGTATACACATTATCCATATAATATATTTATATATTATAGATTCATCCATACTTTTTTATAATATTATAAATACGAAAGTAAGTTTGATTGTTACCTTTTCACGCCTAAACCACTGAACCGATCATCCTGAAATTTTACGTATACGTTGTCAGGTGTGCAGTAATGGACATAGGGTACCTACCATTCATTCCGAATAAAAGTACCCGAGGAAAACAACAATAACGTTCTTATGATAATAGATGGCGCCACGTGTCTTTCGGATCATGATTGAATTATATTATTACAAGTAGTGTACAACCCGAATTGATTGTCAAATTCTAAATTAACGCAAGCGAAGCCGCGGCCAAAAGCTAGTTTCTAATATAATTCATCATCATCATTTCAGCCGAAAGACGTCCACTGCAGGGCATAGGCCTCTCCCAAGTGTGCCCCACATTGACCGGTCAATAGAATTCACAGAGGCAATATTCAAATTTGATTTTTTTGAACTTTCAAATTCATTCGAAAGTAAGGGGTATTAATGTCTTTGTTTTTTGAACTCTGATTACCATCTCCATCTTAGCGTATCGATGAAAATCTAAATCTAGTCTGCCCAAATTTGGCGACGAGTTTGGCACTGTGAGTAGCGTCCAGGACTACAGGACAACCGGACTGGCAGGACACGACATCAAGTGTTCATCAGGCCCAATCGTTTGTGGGACAACACCACATTTACACTCCAGGGAAGAGTCATCTATGGATCCCCACTGGATCAGGTTTTCTTTGCTTCGGCCAACCTATGTCCGGAGTCTAAAGACTTCCAGGCAAATCGTGACTTGGTGGGAGATATTCGGCAAATTATCCTCCAGTACTAAGTATACGTCGTATAAGACTGGCGATTCAGCAAGATTGGTGTCAGACCAGCAGCTAGGCTAACACTCCAGAGTGCGCTGGAAGTACTTATAAAGTACTACCAACTTATACAGGAGTGGAAGGGACTTCAACGCAGATACCATTTTGTGCGTCGATCTGGGACTCCACCCTTTTTAAATCTTGTTCTTGTAATCCATCCGGTTAACAATAAATAACAGTTATTCTCATATAATCAGCATCCTCAGCAATGAGGGAACGACAAAGAAGAATAGGAATAAAGTTCAAGCATCATCATCATTATTGAAGTGAAAACTTCTTTGGCATCGTTGTGATTTGAAAGTCGATGAAACAAAAAAGAGACAGTAAAAAGAGACAGACACATAAATTCATAAGATTTAGCGTGGGAGAAAATGAGAGAGGAAGTATTATACAGTGTTTATCTTGAAGCCAAGATTTTTTAAAGTTTCACTTCTACCACGTGTGAATTGCACACGTTTTTTTTTTATTTTATTCATTTCTAACTCTCTGTCTTTCCATTTGCCCACCAGGATTGCGGCCATAACCGCACATATGAAGTCATCAAACGGTACACGGTCTCAGACCCGACCATATCCGTGGTCCGACAGCCTGACCTGTCAGAAATAGTGCTGCCCAGGGCCAAGGTCAAGTTCAGAGGGTACTACAAAATCGCCAGGCACTTCAAGTTCGCGCTCAACCATGTGTTTGAGACGCTGGGACATGAAGCCGTCATTATTGTTGAAGGTCAGTATATGTACGTTCAAGGTCAATGTAAGTTCAGAGGGTACTACAGTTGTAATTTCAAGGTCAATATAACAATGTGTCTGATGAGATACTATGAGTTCATGTTCATGCTCAACCTTGTGTTTGAGACACTGAGACGTGAAGCCGTCATTATTGTTCAAGGTCAGTATCATTTCAAGGTCATTAAAATAGTGTATTAAGCTCTGAACTACAAGGTCAGTGGACCACAAGATCGCTAGACACTACAAGTTATAGGTCAAGGACATTGAAATAATGTTCCATCTCCTGTCCTGCCCTCTGAACCCCATGATGAAGTTTTTACACGACTGACCAAAAAAGGAGTGTTATGGGCATGTAAAATACGGTTTGAAAAGATTGTAATAATGTGTCAATGCTGCAAGATCAAGAAAAGTATTTTTTTGACGTGACAACGTCTAATAAAACGCCGGCTGCATGCACGAAAAAGTGTCCCATTACGCGCATTGTCCCGTTACGCTCATTGAACGCTTGCGCCGCAACTATCTCTCTTCCACTCGATTTTTAAACTATCGTCCGTAAATCAACATTACAGACAACCAATTGTTTTTCTATATGCTAGAACATTTTGCACAAATAAATAGATACTGTGCAGTGTGCCCCAGAAATAATATCCTTATCAATTTCGCGGTCTAAAAACAAGAAATACTACTTCTTTCAGCTCAAATTTCTCAATAACCTTGTGGTATCTGGTATTTTTTTTTAATGTACAGTTATTTATCACCTATATATCTAGTAAGTGTATGAATTTTAATTTTAGTAACCACTCAACATAAATTAGGAAAAATAAAAATTACGTTTTACGTAAGCACGAAACACCAGATTTTTCAAGAGCTTTTTTGGCTAACTGGTATTGAATTATAATCTGAAAAAAAAATGTACATACGGGGTGGAAGGGATACCGACGCGAAAACGGTTATCAAATATCGAGTACATCATTCTGAGCCCCCTATATAAAATTTTTTCATCGGTTGGTAAAAAAAAAAAAATGGCCAAGTGCGAGTTGGACTCGCGCACCGAGGGTTCCGTATAAACTTGTAGGTATTTTGTTATTAAACAACATATTTGCGGCTTTCAGATTTTTTCCTTTACATGTGCTGTAAGACATTGCTTCTTGCCAAATTTCGTGATTCTAGGTCAACGGGAACTACCATATTCGTTTTCAACCCAAAACCTATAGGGTACTTCCAGTTGACCTAGAATTGTCAATTTTGGTTAAAAGCAAAGTCTTACAGCGCAAGTAAATGGAAAACTTCGAAAAATAAAAAAGTTGAAAATTAAGGTGAAGGTACTTACAAGTTTTCGCGAAAATCTAAATTTGCCCATATCTTTTTATCGAGTTGACTAAGGACCTGGATTTTTATACACCTAATAGGGACTATAGACCTGGTATCTGGTATAATTTTCAACTTACTACGTCTACCAGTTCCTGAGAAAATCGGTGGTGACACACGGACAAGAGAGAGTGAAAAAAAAAAAAAACAATTCTAAGGGTTCCTTTTTTACCTTTTGAGGTACGGAACCCTAAAAATCAATTGTTCCGTACATTTTGACCGTGTAGGTATTGCAGTTTTATAGGAAGCAGCTGTTTAAACAGCTTTTCAACTTTCATGATATTATAATAAACAAGTACTTATACCAAAACAAATAATGGAACGTATTTACATAACAGTATTGCTGGTACCTGTTATGTTTTCGTTCATTAGCGGTGACATATTACCTCCATAAGGATCATTTCCAACAAACGGCTCGCATCGTATCGGATCGAAACGGATTTTACCATCTTTAAACGATATTCAATCGTGAACCACAGTATTTAAAGCTTATTTTTTTCTTTCTTCTTTCTTTCTTCTTCTTTCTAAAGTCTATATTACCAAGCCACGCACAGCAGCTTGAACGCGAGCGTCTTCCGCGACACGCGATCGAAGCCGAAAGTATAGGTAGGAAAGAAACTATTTGACTAGGCGCAGAACGTATCCACGTTCGCAAGCGATGGCACGGAGCCGATCGTATGCGTAGACATCCTGCCGGACGCGATCGGCTGTCGCTGGATCCGTTCGTATCTTTCTCGGCCCTTATCCCGCCTAACTGAAGAAAATGACTGCTTTGATTGTCTGATAGGATAGGTTAGAATACACCTGACAGAGACAAATCTTGCCTGATCTAATCGACCAGGATCTGGCGCATTAATTCAAACAGCTAGAATCACATAGTGGTAACAAGAAAATCTGCAACAAGGATGACGTGCATCGAAGAAACTGTACCTAGCTTCTCAGGAACAGCCCTGGTTTTCTGGTCATTGACTTGCTAAAAGAGTGTAATGTGGCACCATTTCGGAAAGCTATTGATACAAGAAAATCGATCCTGTGATTTGCACGACAAGTGCGATACATTTATTTTGAGAAATCTGCCTCGAAAAATGAGGGAAGTTTTAAGAAATTTTCAGAACATGACCTTGATAGCGCTTATTTTCCAAAGGCAGAAGTACATTTTTGACAAATTGGTTTTCGAAGGATACGTTCATGAGCTATCAGAAAAGTATCAGTTTAACATCCTGAACGGCGTAGATTTCGTAAAATCAGCACTTTTTAGTAGAGAGGTGGAAAATTTCAATAAAAACTTTAAAAGTTCGATTTCTCAAAAACCACCCGCCTTGGACCCCAAGTTATAGGGTCAAAATTGTTGGAAATAAGGTCTAGTATCACCCATTTGAAGGACTTCACCCAATTACCAATCACCCTGTATACTAGCGCT
The DNA here is from genome assembly GCA_950005105.1 of Lycophotia porphyrea. Lineage (NCBI taxonomy): Eukaryota > Metazoa > Arthropoda > Insecta > Lepidoptera > Noctuidae > Lycophotia > Lycophotia porphyrea. The sequence continues at coordinate 3,529,950 of OX465410.1, read as the reverse complement.
AGTGACTAAAGAGAAACATTTTTGAGTATAGTAAAATTTTGAAACTGTCTTTTAAATGGAGAACCATACCTGCCGTACCTGTGAAAAAGATGGATGAAAAAAGATTGCATGAAGCGGAGATGAGAATATTGAAGTGGATGTCTGGTGTGGCAAGAATGGATAAAATACGGAATGAGTACATTAGAGGAAGTTTTAAAGTTGCGCCAGTTATAGAAAAGTTGAAAGGGACTCGACTGTCTTGGTATGGACATGTGATGAGGAGGGACGAATCATATGTGACTATGAGAGTGATAAATATAAATGTTGATGGATGGAGAGGGAGAGGAAGACCAAGGAAACGGTGAATGGATTGTGTGAGGAGTGATATGAAGGAAAAAAGTGACAATGTTTGCGTGACGGTTGACAGAGGAGAATGATGAATTATACTTACCTAATTATTTATTGAACGATAGTGTTGTGTGTGGCATCGAGTTGGCGTGTTGACATACCGCTGTTAAACCCGCGATGGTATATTTTTCACAATCGATTGTAGTACATATAATGTTATGAATAATAAACGATAAAAAATCGGGCCAAGTACGAATCGGACTCGCGCAGGAAGAGTTCCGTACCATAAACCGAAAAAAAGTTTCGTTTTCAGCATTGAGCCAAGCATTTTTATCATCAATGTAATCTCTCAACTCATAATATACTTGGCTACATAGAATGCATTGTATACAAGATTTCAATTTCATCTTATTCAGTTGTAGAATGTGGGGAGGAATTTTATTGTAACATTTTAAACAGTACCCCATGAAAGATGAGTCTACTTTAGCTAGCCTGAAAGCTGTACTAGTTGGTCCCTGTTTCTAGTATTATTTATAGCGGTGTGGTGTCTGTCACCTCTTTTACTAAATAAATGCCGATTTTTTCTATCGTACATGATGTTTTCATAGATGTATTGACAAGGTACTGTCATGATGTTAATTTCCTTAAACAGTTCTCTTAGAGAATCGCGTCTACGTAGATCATATATGGGTCTGATGGTTCTTTTCTGCAAATCAGACCTGCCAAAATTACACGCTCCTCATAATTCAACCAAAGAGAATGTAGTTCAATGGCTTCGTTTGAATTTCATTATGTTAACATACAATGGTGGACTCGTCCGTTGGGTACGACGACCTTGTTGACCAATCATGACGTAGGTATTGTTAATACACACTACAGAATATACTGATAGTATGACCAAAATCTTTTTACCCGACTATGGCGGAGCCAAAAGGATGGGTTAGTCAGTTCGTAGTTTTCAAGTTTCAGTCAGTTCGTGGGGCCATATTTTACCTTGCCAATTTCAAGCATCATCATCTGCTTTTCCCAACTATGTTGAAGTCGGCTTCCAGTTTTACCGGATGCAGCTGAATACCAGCATTTTACATGGGGCGACTGCCTATCTGACCTCCACAACCCAGTTAGTACTGGGTAATACGCGGTGATACCCCTTGATAAGAATGATTGTCAGACTTTTTGGGCCACTGACTACCTGTAACGACTGTTAGAGATCTACAAATGACAGCCGGGACCAACGGCTTAATGTGCTTTCCGAGGCACGGAGGAAACCCGGTCTGTACTGGGTGATCACCCATCCACAGACCAACCTAGGCAAGCATGGCTTAACCTAAAGATCGACCCGCGCGGCAGTTATTACTTAGCCACGAGCTCCTCTTCCTCCACCTTGCCAATTGCAAATGTACGAATATTGTTTTGATGGTAACGTTGTAAGCCGCTATTTCTGAGCGAGCATACTCAGCCGTAGATTGAGTATCGTCTGCTTCTACATCCTGCCTTTAATTCATTTAGTTTAATTTAGATCAAAATGTTCAGTTCGGAGCCGTTCAAAATAACGAGTCGTGCGTTCTGTTACAGTTTCCCAATACTAAAACTCAAAAGCATTTATTTCAATTAGACCATTACAGGCACTTTTGAATGTCAAAAAAACAAAGAAGGCTAAGCTAAAGTCACAGACATAAGGCATAATATCTTGTGAAAGTACTGTAGTTGCCCATTCCAAAGCGTAGATCTCTATGGAGAAGAATGGGCAAGAAACTCCATGGACACTCTTTTCAATCAAATAATTGTTACAAAATCGTGGTTACATCATTCATGTTGGGATTATGCATATGTGAGAACGATGTAGAAATATCAGAGTCAAAGATTATACCATCAACAAATTAAAAACTAAGTAAGTAGTTAAAATAAACCGTGGCAGCTTAGAGATGGCCAGTCCCAACTGAACGAAGACAGACTAGGGTTAAACTCTTAATGATCAATAATAATCAGTTACATAGATTTCCTCTAAATTGTCTTGTCATCATTTAAAGGCCGCACTGCCTCGTGGCGCGCCGGTCTCTTCCCGATCTCCGTTTTATCGTTGTGTCTGTCAGTTTCGACTTAGTGTTAGCCGAAAATTTTAGTGCCCAGTGCGGATTGGTAGATGTCACATGTCTTCGAATTTTTGGTTCTAGGACATGCCGGTTTCCTGACGATGTTTTCCTTCACCGTTTTTGAGAGCAGTGGTGATGAAATAAATTACACAAAGTAATGCGCCTGCCTGGGGTCGAACCTACGACTTACTGTTCGTAAGTCGGGGTCGCTACCACTGGGCCACCGCTGCTCTCGCATACAGCGGTAGCGGCTTTCTTTTATACTATGTAAATATATTCATTCGAATTTGGAATTCTTTGCCAGCCATACATAAATTACTTTTAAAATTGCCAGAATTGTTGAACGGCAACTTCATAGGTAGACTATAAATGGCTATAAATTAATTAGGAAAAAAAAATATACAAATATTAATATTATGTGTTTCAATAATGTGTACGGGATGAGGGTTGCAGAATATTTAGTTCCTTTTTTTCTTAATAAACTTCCAGAGGACTTGCAAACGCAATACAAAACGAGTTCGAAAACTTATAAATATTAATCAAAACGTTTCCTTTTACAAAACTTCTCCTAAAGTATGTATGTACCTATGAATTATTATCACCCTCATTAAAAAGTAAGAATGTAGTTGAAAGGTGTATAGCTTAGCAGCAGAGCGATACACCAGACTTTGTAGACTTCTTCTTGACTACAGGTAAGTTCAGGATGTGCAGGAAATTAAAGACGATTTTGTAGAAATAAGGCTGCTGACGTAGAGTGTAGCGTGTGGAGTGTTGGATGTCTTAGGTCAGAGTGACGACTTTTCCAAGTGAAGCTGGAGCGAGTAATGCCAGCGGTTTACGGCGTGCCGTCTTTTATAGCATACGACGGTGGCGCCGCTCGTGTAGACATGAATAAGCACGCCCCTTTTTAGCTTGACCAATAGGATTGGTCGGTATAAGGTATACAAGTGTGTGTAAGATGTGCGTATGTGTGTGTATTGCAGCATAATTTATTAATATAGCAAATTTAGTTACATATTTCTCTTATCTATTTACTTTCTAAGTACATATTATCAATAAACTTCGGTAGAACATCCAATTATACGATCTTACAGGAATAACAAAACAAATAGGAATCTTATAAGACTAAACAAATAGCAATCCGAATCTTGCTCGTAAGCTATTATTTACATACATAATATCTTAGATTTAGGCTGTTATTTACAGTAGTATTGTAGTTGTAACATATTGTAAAAGTTAACGAACGGCTTGCCAGCACACAAATAAGCCCTGAGAGGTTTTCGATGTGTGGCTAAAACCAAACTGTAATAGCTTAAGTTTTTTAGATATTAAATAAATAAAAATAATTTGCAGATGACCTCGACATATCACCGGATTTCTTCGAGTACTTCCTTGGCACATATCCTTTGCTACTCAAGGATAGTACGCTGTGGTAAGCGTTTTAAACTATTTTATTCTGTTTTAACAAAAGTTGGACGCATTACCATTTCATGGATAAAACCAGTTAATCACCTTCTGGAAGATGATCGAAAGAAGATTGGTTAAGGTGGAAGCGTCAGGGTAGCCCGCAAAATTTATTTTTTCTTAAGTTTTTTGCAATTTGCAGGTCAGGGTTAGGTTGTGTGTCGATGAAAAATGAGTCGCGCTAGTAAAACTTATGTAGTTACACAATTAAAATCATCAACACAACCCTCTAAGTTCATTTAACCCCATATAATTCTGTAACTACATACGTTTTTATAGCGCGACTCATTTTCATCAACATACAAAACCTGAAAATGACCTGCAAATTGTAAAAAACGTAAGAAAATTGATATTGATTTTATAAATGCGAAAGTAAGTTAGTTTGTTAACTTTTCACGCCTAAACCACTGAACCGATCCTCCTGAAATTTTGTAAATACGTTGTCAGGTGTACAGAAACGGACATAGGATACCTTCATCCCGAAAAAAAAACTGTTCCCCAGGATAACAACAATAATGTTCTTATGATAATAGATGGCGCCATGTGTCTTTCGAATCATGATTGAATTATATTATTATAGAAACTTTAGCAGTGTGATTTGATTGTCAAATTCTTAACAAACGCGAGCGAAACCGCGGGCAAAAGCTAGTAGACAATACATTCATTAGTTGTACTCCACAGTGTTGCTATCGTATTTTATTAACTAAATACTTTTTTCCTTCAACCTGTTCAGGTGCATATCAGCGTGGAACGACAACGGCAAGGTGGGAGTAATTGACGTGTCCCGTCCAGAGCTGCTACACCGCACTGACTTCTTCCCGGGGTTAGGCTGGCTGCTGAGGAGGGAAACCTGGACCACGCTGGCGCCCAAGTGGCCAGTCGCGTGAGTACAAAACAACCATCGTCACACGTTTCTTAGTCTTTATTGCACACAAAATTAAAAAATATACAAGCAAAATTACAATAAAGCGTGTAAACAGACTCTTAACGAAGCCGAAAGGCACTTGTTCTCCCCGTCATTGCGATCATTTTTTTGTTCTAGACCACACCTGGGAACCTTCTAGTTACGGAGATATTAGGGGTCAAAGTTCCAACTTTTTGACAAGTTTTTTTTTAAATACATGTTTTTAATGTAAGATTTTTACTGATAACAGCTCCACAACCCCCTTACTATTCAATCCATTCATCAGCACAATGTTTTGAGTGCGTTACATTAAGTTCTACTGTAAAATGTGATATTTCAGCCCAAAAAAAAAAGTCGTTTCCCAGCACAAATATTTGAGTAAAGTTACTTGGTTTGATGTACATAATGCTTGGTTGACGGCTTCGTGAAGAGTCTGTTTACACCCTGTATACTTATGTACAATGGCGAGCTTAACCCAGAATTGGGTTTTCTTACAGCAAACCTTACCTTGATTGCGAGATTTGCAGAAGAGGATATACCTACGTGCACAAACAGTACATTCAAAAACTTAAATTATTTTATAAACAAAACTAAACTAATACATACAATATAATATACGTAATGCATACAATACCTATTTAGATAAACATACATAATTATTATATACATACTATCATTCACTATCATCATGTTGACAGGAAATATTCCTTTTTTCCTTGTTTTCGTCCTCCTTTCTATCTGCCACAGTCTGCACAACTATGGTAGGGTCGGCTTCCTGTCCAACTAAATACTGCTGACCCCCTGACCCCCAAAGACCTACCTAATACGATATCTCTTGATAGGACTGGTTGTTGGACTTTTAGGCTTCCGAATGTATCGACTCTCATCTACAAGTGACAGCCGACACCGACAGATCAATGACCCACCCAAAATTGAGCTTTATAACCAGGGACCGTACAACCCTGGTTAAGAGTTAAAGCCTTTCGAAGGGGTACGCCGTTTATGAGGTTACCTTTATCATGATGTAACTCTTTGAAACCCATGTAAAGAATTACATCATGGTAAAGGTAACCTCATAAACGGCTTACCCCTTCGATTCGACACTATGCTTGAAACCCAGTGAAAGGGTTCCCACATCCATATGGATAACGCATTGAATGGGTTTTAAAGGGTTACCTACTCACTATGATAACCTTTTTAATATAAGGATATTTTTAGGTACATAAGTATGTTTATTCAATAAACTTGTGCGAAGAAGGTGGCTCTACCACCTACTTCGCAGAAAGATAGATCGTAGAAAGTGTACCCTTATTACGCCTTTACGCCGCTTAAATTAAGCCTTTCAAAAGGGTTACCCCTATCGTATGGGTTTTTGATTAACTGCTTGGAAAAACCCTATATCGAAAAACCTTTCAATGGATAAGCAAACTGGTCAGTATGGTCACGGCTTGAATTAAGCCGTACAAAAGTGGTTCCCACATCGTAAGGGTTTCTGAATAACTGCTTAGAAAAACCCAACCGAAAACCCTTTCAATGGGTAACCCGAATGATCCCTGTTTATAACACGCTTTAATTCACTTTGTATGTATTTATGTGATGGAATATTTGAAAGTGATTTTCACCCACAACAAAACGTCGGCTTGACTTCAACTTTCGCTCACTTATCAGGGACAGATGACAATACAATAATTTAATAAATTTGTCCGATTACCGTGATCAGGATCTTCAGGATTAATTTTTCCCATATTTGAAAACAACTGACAAAGACACTAAAAAAGAATTGAGTGATTAAGAAAACATTTTATCGTAAAAAAACATGGGGTACTTTTTAAGATATTTTATAATGACTTTACATTTACCAATATCTGTCAATAAAATATTTACAACACTTGAAATCTAGCAGTTTTTCTTTCTATTCTTTTGGAACTTACAGAAAATTATTTTCTACTTGTTAGTTCGGCTAGTTACAAAAGCTTGTTCTTTTTTAGTTTTCTTAAACTAATATTTATTATAAGCTAATATTTAACTTGCACCGTTAGTTCGTTATGTATTGGTCAAATCTTGCAACTGAATTTCAAACCAGTTCCCCCCAACCGATTGATTGAGCTGAAATTTTGCACACACCTTTGGTTCTGGTGACAATACATTTTTATAACAGACACAACTTGATCCTGCAGCCAGCATCGCCTCCTCACAAGAGAACAACAGTTAATACCACGGACACGAAACGTTGGATATGCGTTCAATGTTGAAAGATAAACCTATTGCTTTTTGTTTTCATTTTAGTAAAAGCTTGTTTTTAGGGTTCCGTACCCAAAGAGTAAAAACGGGACCCTATTACTAAGACTTCGCTGTCTGTGCGTCCGTCTGTCAGTCCCCAGGCTGTATCTCATGAACCGTAATAGCTAGTTGAAGTTTTTATAGATGATGTATTTCTATTGCCGCTATAAAAACAAATAATAAAAATTATTTAATATTTTAAGGGGGCTTCCATACAAGAAACATGTTTTTTTTTCGGTTTATGGTACGGAACCCTTCGAGCGCGAGTCCAACTCGCACTTGGCCAGTTTCTTTTTTAAGTTTTATTTATTTTCTATTCCAGTTTCTTCGACGACTGGCTTCGTAATCCAGTCAACATAGATGGCAAAGCGTGTATACGACCTGAAATATCTAGGACATACTCTTTTGGAAAGGTAATTGTCAAGTTTTTTTTTACGAAGATCCAGTCGATGGGGCGTGGTTTTTCTTGTCGTTTATGCTTATCTCACACTAGCTGCGCCCGCGGTGAAAAAGTTAGCACCCGTACAGACGCCAACACATCCAGCTACTACGATTCGTCAAATTTCTTTAAGGTGGTTGCGTCAGGGTAGCCCGCGAAATTCAAATTTTCTTAAGTTTTTTGCAATTTGCAGGTCATTGTCAGGTTGTATGTTGATGAAAAATGAGTCGCGCCAGTAACACGTTTATAGTTACAGAATTACAATCATGAAAATAATATAACCCTGTAAGTCCATTTAACCCTTATTGAATGACTTTTTCATGAAATATTCTTTGAATAGGGTTACATGAACTTAGAGGGTTGTATTGATGATTTTCATGATTGTAATTCTGTAACTGAAAAATGAGTCGCGCCAGTAACACGTGTGTCGTGTTACTGGTTTCAGGCAATCAGGTTTTACGTTGATGAAAAATGAGTCGCGCCAGTAAAACGACACACGTGTTACTAGCGCGACTCATTTTTCATCAACGTAAAAACTGATTACCTGACCTGTTGTTGTTATATTATTATAAATTGTATTTATATAAAAACAGCTGGTAGTACATGTAACAGATTCCACAAAGTAGGTAGTATTAAATCTCTGCCAATCAAGTAGGTGGCGTGCTTATTATTTATAACAAAATAATTTAAATTAAAGAATCCATATTGAACTGGTTATGTTAATTAGTTTTATCTTAATCTCCAACAGATAGGCGTGAGTAAAGGCCTGTTCTTTGAAATGCATCTGCGCAACATTTTTCTCAACATGGAATATGTGGAGTTTACCAAGTTGAACCTGACTTATTTGCTCAAGGTAAGGTACTACTAAAGGGTGTAAACAGACTCTTAACGAAGCCGAAAGGCACTTGTTCTCCCCGTCATTGCGATCATTTTTTTGTTCTAGACCATACCTGGGAACCTTCTAGTTGCGGAGATATTGGGGGTCAAAGTTCCAACTTTTTCACAAGTTTTTTTTTAAATACATGTTTTTAATGTAAGATTTATAAGATCCTCCAGGACCCCCTTACTATTCAATCCATCCATCAGCACAATGTTTTGAGTGCGTTACATTGAGTCCTACTGTAAAACGTGATTTTTCAGCCCAAAAAAAAAGTCGTTTCCCAGCACTCATTTTTGCGTAAAGTTACTTAGTTTGATGTACATAATGCTTGGTTGACGGCTTCGTGAAGAGTCTGTTTACACCCTGTATACTAAACTATTATTACAGCGAGGTCATGTCACCTATTCGTTAGAGATTTGAAAATCCCTGATTAAAAAGAAATGAAATATATCGGGTGTCGGGAGCTAATACTTGAGGTGTCTCTATTTGTGCTGCGGGACTGTTCGAAAGAGATACCGCGGCCCTGGAACACAAAGGGCAAGGAAGGAACATGGGTGGGTTTTAGTCAGTACAAGTCTGATACTCCCTTCCGCTCTGCCCAGAGCGGGAGCAGTCATTTGATGATTTCCCATCCGAAAAAAAAAAAAAAGATGTCTCTATTTTAAATTTGTTATTTTGTTGATTGGCTCCCGAAAAATCTCCACAAATTCGTAAACACCGGTTTTAGAAAACTTGTATGAATGTACGGTTGAACCTAAACTAACTTCTGTGGGCATCTTCTAACTGACCTGTCCCAGTGAGTGGTATAAAACTTGTAATGGTGTCATATAATTATTTTTTCTCCCTTTTAGGATCAATACGACGACATCCTCCTAAGCATTGTAGAAAACCTACCAGAAATGACAGCAGAAGAAGTATTCAGCGACAACGGGAGTCAGACACCCGTGCGCGTCATGTACAGCACCGCTAAGACTTTCCAGCGCGCCGCCAAGAGACTAGGACTCATGGACGACTTTAGGGTAAGTTGCGGAGCATTACCCTTAATAGTGTTGACTGCTAGTGTCTTGTACAGTAATGCCAAGACTTACCAGCGCGCCGCCAAGAGACTAGGACTCATGGACGACTTTAGGGTAAGTGGCGGAGCATTACCCTTACAGGAGTTGCCAACTCCTACCCTAACCTCGTTAATAGTTTCCAACTCAAGCGTTAAAACTGCCTATCTGTCCGACGTAATTATGTTACTGGGTAATAACACCCCTGGTAAGATTGCCAGAATGTTGGGGCTAACCATAACATCCCGCGATTATGGCGCTTCAGGCGCTTGCATCACTGTCAAAATATCGGGAGCTCACAAGAAATTGTGAGCCGTCTTGGGACGTCTGGCAGATGTGAAACATCGAAATTATTTTGTACAAGTAATATGCATAAAAGAACAGTACACAGCAACAGTACAGTGTATATATATACCATCTCATAGCGTGGCGATGCGTCGCCACGGCATGTGTCGCCGCGCCAACAAATCGGTTTTACCCGCGTCTATAAATGTTTCACATCAATAATTGATTGTCACGGAAGATATCCCGAAAGTGACGGTGTAAGTTTAACCATAACGACTAATTAAAGGTCTTCAATGATAGCTGGGTTCAACGACTCACTGATCATATCGAGCCACTAAGAGGTCTAAGTGTGTATTGGATGGTCACCCAGTCGGACCAACCTCGGCAAGCGTTGTGTAACCATGAAAAATAAACATACATACAAACGTACATAAATTCACACCCTTTCCCCATGGGGGTAGACAGAAACCACAGAACGCCACCTGCTACGATCCTTACATACTCCTTTTGCCTCGTCCACGTTCATACATCTGGTCATACACGCACGTCGGTTGCGAGTACTACGCACCTGACCTTTCTGAAGATCCTCACCAATAAGGTGCGTGTATGTCCTTCTAGGGCGTCCCCTCCCGGCGTTGCCACTCACATCTGCCTTGTAAATACCTTTTGTTAGTCGTCTTTCACTCATCCTCTCCACATGACCAAACCATCTAAGCATACTCTTTTCAATTTTGGTCACTACATCTTCTTTTAAACCGCAACGTTTCCGTATGACCGCATTTCTCTCGAAAAAAATAAATAAATAGAAAATATTTATAAATCCTAATAAATTCTACAATGAATTAATTTCAATTTCTTTCTTTTCCCCAGAGCGGTGTACCCCGCACAGCGTACCGCGGCATAGTGACATGCTACGTGCGCGGGCGTCGAGTGTATCTCGCGCCGGACTTCGAGTGGACCAAGTACAATCCCACGTGGGGCTAGCGAAGCTGAGCCTTTTGTACCACTCCGCATGTGCAGCCGACAGAGTAACTATAGTGACGCGAGGGGTACTGTGGTACCCCAGCTGGGATACTGTGGGACCCCAGCTGGGATACTGTGGGACCCCAACTGGGGTACTGCTGAGCCCCGACTGAGGTGTAGTTAATAGGGTAGGTAACAATAGTGTCACTCGGGATACTATGGTACCTCATGTGGGGTCAGATTAGTTTACCCCGCCCAGCGTACCGCGGCATATTAAAATGCTACGTGCGCGGACGACGAGTGTACCTCGTGCCGGACTTCGAGTGGACAAGTACAATCCCACGTGGGTCTAGCGAAGCGGAGCCTCCACATGTGCAGCCGACAGAGTAAGTAGTGACGCGAGGGGTACTGTGGTACCCCTGGTCGGGTACTGTTGGGCCCCATCTTGGGTAATGTGTGGGGTCACACAGTACCCCATAGTATGAGTGCTAGCATTTTATATTGAAGTCCAAATACGTAGCCAACAGAGTAACTATAGTGACGCAAGGGGTATCGTGGTACCCCAGCTGGACTAAGGTGGGACACCATCCGATAGTCCAGATTCGTAGCCAAAAGACTAATAATAGTGACACGGAATCGCCCTACCTGGGGTACCTTTTTTTATTGGGGTACTACAATACCCCACAGTATAAGTATTAGCATTTTATATGCAAGTTCACATATACAGTCAGGAAAATAAACGCTTCTCTCTCGAGAATCAAAGTCAAGCTATGTTGAACCCCACGCTTTAAAGATCCGGAATGTATTAATAAAATTATCTGCGCAAGAAAATTCAGCATTGATAAAATAGACTTCAAAAGTCATTTATTTGATATGTCAGTTGAGTTTTAACTGTAAAAATAAAACAAAAATTATCTCGGTAACGAATTAATTAATAACTCCCGGTTTCTGGAAGCTTAATCAGTGAATTTGCTGCCAAATCTTGGTGTGGCGATACCAGACAAGAAATGGGTTTTCAGAAACAGTGTTTCGTAATTATTTATATGTAAAACATGGTTTGAATGGCTGTCTTGTCACTATAGTGCTAGATAAATAATTATTGTAAATAAATTCGAGTTTATCCTCGAGTCTTTTCGAATGTTTACACAATGCTAGGTTTAATTGACGAGCGGACTTTACTACCGGAGTTAGTTCAGTTCTAAAAGCTTAGTTTCGTTGGACAGTCAACTTGAACTGCACGTCAATGGTAACTATTTGACATTCACGGCGTCTGTATGCAGGGGCGGATTTCACTATAGGCCGAGTAGGCCCGGGCCTAGGGTGGTAAAATTTAGGGGGCGGCATAATTTGGTCGTTTTCTAATCGAATAATCGCAGTCCGTAGCAACTGCGATTATTCGATTAGAAAACGACCAAATTTCTTTAGATTGTGATGATTTGATAAACAAATTCGCTGCTCAGAAAGCCAGGCAAAAGACAATTTGTGAATAGAGATTCATTGTTACTCACAAATAGAAATGGAAAGAATCAGTATCTGAAATACTGATTCAGATAATTAAATCATTTACTGCCTATCGTTTTTTTTCCATTTTTATTTAATTTCTATAGTTTATTTAATTTTTCATGCTTTAGAGCACATAGAGGGGCGGCAATCTTTCGTAGGCCTAGGCCAGCCAACGTATCAAATCCGCCCCTGCCTTTATGTCGTTGCAGTGAAGGCGACTTTCGAAGTCCAACACTTGAAGAAGTTTAAAATTGTGAAAATGACTCAGTTAGAATTTAACTGTAAAACGAAGTTAAGCTTATTGCTCAAACATTCTAAATAGCATTACATTGAAGCCACATTTTTGTGTAATGTTTTTAAATATCCATGACGTAATGGGCTGAAAAATTACCCCACTGAAGTAGGACGTACTACAAAAGATATGTTATATAATTAGCCATTATAATTATGTACTTTGCGACTTATAATTTAATGAATATTATTCGTTGCTCTCACGCGTCCTCAATTCTATTGTCTAACTTTTTTTACCAAAATGGTGGCTTCAGCGAATGCAATGAAAACAATATGATAATTAATGCCAACATTAATATAAGAAGTCGAGTCGACTAAAATAAGTTATTTTAGTAACTTATAAAAGTTACTACGTCAAGTGATTCTAGATAATTTTGTAAATATTATGTAATTTAGCTTAAAGTACTTTGGATGCACTATATTGCAATATTACAGTAGCATCTGTACCCGGAGCAAAATAATAACGGATTGGCATCCCAGAAATAGTAAACTACGTAAAAATTTATAAGACATCATAATCAATTCATTTATTTTGCGCGAACATTAAAAAATGTCTCTAACCACTAAAACGCCAGCGGCTACTGCGGGACCCGGCAATAAAAAACGCTTAACCGCCATTGGGTACTCGAGGCCCCGGGTTCCTTAAATTGACATTATTGACAATGACATAACAGTGACACTTGACAGTTAAACCAAGGTTTAACTGTGGCGCGCCACGGCTTGTCAGTTATTCCCGCACCATATTTACCTACCCCCGCACCTCACTTACCCACGAATGCAAACCGCATCATCGCAGTCTAGTTCGGCGAAGCTTGTTTTTTTATTTTGAGGTCTTGTTGTTACAAAATACTAAACTCCATAAAATTATGTTGGACACCCCAGCACTAAGAAGATGGAGGATGAAATAACACTAGCGGGCCCTAATTGGAGGAGTGTGGCTCGCAGTGGCGAAGGTTCCATACAACTCGATTCCTACCGGATTCCGTTTGAATAATGACACAATCAGATTTTTTTAATTTTCTAGATAAATAATAAATCACATTAAAGATATGTACTCCGGCTTATCTGTTACAAAAATTGACCCTTCGCTACTGGTGGCTCGAGATAGAAAACAATAGAAACAGCTAGAGGAGGCCTTTGCCAAGAGGCATGATGGGTTAAGAGATACTTTGTACTTTACCCACACAAATACAGAATAATACATTCCGAATGAAAGGACTTTTAATAAAAGAAAATGTGAGCCGTCACGAGACACCTGGTAGATGTGAAACATCGAAATTATTTTGTACAAGTAATATACATAAAAGAATAATACACAGTAACAGTATAGTGTATATTTATACCGTCGCAGCGCTTGGTGACGCGTCGCCACGGCATGCGTCGCCACGCCAACTATCGGTTGTCCCCGCGGCTATAGATGTTTCACATCAAAAAAATTGTGGCCGGTTGATGGCAATAGGCTCGCTCCTATTACACAGTTATACCTACTATGGGTACACCACCATTGCCTGAACTTTTAGGTAAATATAACAGTGATGTTATGTCTTCTTTTTGAGCGAGCACGCACGAATCTCTTACAGATTATTTTAAACTCTATTTTAGTGGCGCGCCACAGTTTAACCTTGTTTGAACTGTCAAGTGTCACTGTCATGTCATTGTCAATTTAAGGAACCCGGGGCCTCGAGTACCCAATGGTGGTTAAGCTTTTTTTAATGCCGGGTCCCGCAGTACCCGCTGGCGTTTTAGTAGAATTTAGTTAATTGTTGTCAATCAAGAACTGCTCAAGCATTTTGTTTCTCTGTGTAATAATAATATAGTGCATTGCCAAAGCATGTATATTTAATATAATTTACTGACTAGACGTAACAAATATAAAGGGTGTAAAAAAACTCTTAACGAAGCTGAAAGGCACTTATTTTCCCCGTCATTGCGATCATTTTTTTTTCTAGACCATACCTGGGAACCTTCTAGTTACGGAGATATTGGAGGTCAAAGCTACAACACAAGTTTTTTTTTTAATACATGTTTAATGTAAGATTTTTTCTTTAAACATCTCCAGGACCCCCTTACTATTCAATCCATCCATCAGCACAATTATAGCGTTTTGAGCGTGTTATATTGAGTCTTACTGTATAACGTGATTTTTCAGCCAAAATAAAAAGTCGTTTCCCAGCACTAATTTTTGCGTAAAGTTACTTAGTTTGATGTACATAATGCTTGGTTGACGGCTTCGTAAAGAGTCTGTTTACACCCTGTATAGGCTAAGTTTCTTTTCAATTAAACGAATGATCTTCCATTAATTTAAATATTTCTTTGTTTTATATAGTTTTTTTTTTTAAGAAATGTGACTTTAGTTTTATTTTTTCACTGACATCAGCCTAAAACTTCTTCGTTGTGGTTGTCGCAGTCCCGACTGCTAAGCAGGGTCTAGGGTTCGATTCCCGGATCGGGCAAATAGTTATTGGGTTTTACCATCAGAGGAATTTCTCCGTAGCAGCTACGGAGTCTAGATTTGCGCCCGGTTGATGGCAATAGGCTCGCCCCCTATTACATGGGATTTAACATAACTGGCAAAATCTGGGTGTACTATTAGGTACACCTCAGCCCAATCTTCCAGGGTAAGCGACGCTAGCTGCGGTCGATGCGTGGATGGGTGACCGTGCATTACATACCCAACGACACCTCTGATATGTAATGAGCCCCAGCTGTGTCATTTGTATATCTTTGATAGTTGTCACGGATAGTCGGAACCTCGAAAGTCTGCCAACCAATTTCTTCCAGGGGTGTTGTATATTCAAACGTATTGATATAGAAATACGACATAAACGCGTCTTTCAATGGCGTGCAATGAAATTCCTTTCGAAGCCACGGCATCATTTTAAAGCATAGCAATTTATGTCGTATTTCTATATCAATACGTTTGAATGTCCATTGGTGAAAATTTAAAACCTTTGCCATCCCTTCCCGGTCAGCTTTAGCCTTAACCCAGTTAGGTTCGGGAGGTCAGACAGGCAGTCCCTTCATGTTAAATAGGGAGTTCGACGACGGTAGGTACACACGACGGCCAATCAACAATCAAGCTATACAAAACCAGTTTATGCAGGTCTCTCATTGTATAGAAAATCTATACAAAGCGAGCCCAATACAAGCTACATGTGCCGCCGTGTGTTTCGTGGCTTTGTGAAGAATGATCACATTTCTAACATTATAATTATTATATTTTAGATCTTATTATAGTTCTAGTTATTATTTCTAGTACGAAGAATTTCTCGTTCATCTTCTATTTATTTTTTGACTCAACATAGTGCAATAAAATATCATTTTAATGAAATGACTAATGATCATTATATAGTGACAATCTCGAATAACTTTTATTTATCGTTGAAAATACCAGCATAAATATTCATCATTTTATAAAACTTCCATTTCGTATAATAAAATTAATGAATGTATGTTAAAGCTTTGACCACACTAAGGCGAGTCCCGCAATGGACGCGGGATGCAAGTTTGCTCGTCGGTTGTTTCAATAATTAGAAAGTCGCACGATTATTTGCGCAAGTTGAACACCTTCAAGATAGTTTGCACAATCGGCGGAAGTACACATCCGGGTTTATAAAACTAGATGTGTACCACCCTCCCCTACAAACCAGCGTGTAAACGGGACAATTGTACTTCTATTAGGGATAGTCGGTATAGGGGCAGATGGGATGGAGTCCGGCCGGGATTTGCGTGGGTGTAGCCAGAGTTTTATTCTTAATATTTTGACATTATTTTGAATGGTTTGTTTGTATCCAGTTCACAATAATTTTCTCATCAAACAACATTTAAACATACTGAATACCATATAAGACTGTGATCTGCATTGTATTATATTATTGTGCGTGTATATAGCCCAAGTTATGTATTTATAACTTAATATATTAAATGGTTTTGTTTATTTCGCATTGTTTTTGTTTACCTATCAATATTGTGATTGCCCAAAGGCCGTGGGCATCCTGGCAAGTACCAGTGTGGCTTTATGGGGTCCGATTCCAGCAAGCGGAAATATCAGCATTGCCTTTCATATAAAATAGGACGCAGACAGTCAGTGTCTCGTCGCCCGCGCTCGAGGATGCCTGAGCGCCGGAATACTGATTTAGTCCTAAAAAAAACTGCGCGAGGATTTTTCTGATTGGTGGGAACTGACCCTTAAGGTTCTGAAATGCTGAAAAAATTCGTTTGTAGAACATAAAAACAACGAAAACTGGTTTGAATAACATTTCGTTGATTAAATGGAAAAATGACATTTTTCAATTTTTTTAGAAAATAAGATTATTACATAAAACGAGTCTACTATCAAGTTTATTTTATATGTAAAAACGACACTAAAAAGCTGATATATGACACTTATATGTAAATATAACACAAAGAAAAATGAATTTTAATGAAATTAAAAACTTCAAATGCTTGTACTGTAAAATTTGTACTTTCTAAATAACGTCATTTTTCTATTTAACCGACGTATTTGATATTTCGTTTTTGAGATATTACGGGACTTTTTCGTAAAACTGCAGCAGAAACTTTGTTTATCATTAACATTTCTAAGAAGGTATAAGGCAGATCTGAGTAGCAACGCAGGGAGGGGCCGCTCTAGGAGGACATACACTGACCTTATTGGTGAGGTTCTTCAGAAAAGTCAGGTGCGTAGTATTCGCAACCGGCGTGCGTGTATGACTGGAGTGATATAAATCTTCGAATGACGTTATTGCGACGCACGCTATTTCGAAAAATCTTACGAGGGGTACGCCATTTCGAAAACTCATTAAGTCGAAAACCGCTATATCGAATGACGTTAATGCGAACAACTGTTAGAATGGTACGCTAGTATGATAATAGCGGTAGGCTAATGATGATGATGGTGATGATTAGCTTATTAAAACGGGAAGCATGCTAGGGATACAGAGTTAAATCATAATAAGTACTAATATTAATCATTTATACTTAGTGGTATAGACAACTAGCTCAATATCAGTTTTATCATTGTAGCTAGTTCTTGGTAATCACTGGGTCGCGAGTTCGATTCCCACACAAATTCAGATTGGAATACGCTATACACAACCGTGGATTTCGATACCAAGACTTTCGTACTAGCGTACAATTCTAACAGTATTTCGAAACAGCGTATTCGCAACAACGTCATTCGATATAGCGGTTTTCGACTTAATGAGTTTTCGAAATGGCGTACCAATCGTAATTTTTTTCGAAATAACGTGCGTCGCAATAACGTCATTTGTAGTTTCATCAATCCCGTGTATGACCGTGGCAAAAGGAGTCCGTAAGGATCGTAGCAGGTGGCGTTCTGTGGTTTCTGCCTACCCCCATGGGAAAAGGACATGAGTTTATGTATGTATGTACATTTACTATGAAAAACAAATTTAGTTTTGCTGTTAAGTGTAAAGACTCATAAATGAGCGTTAAAAGTATTGTTATTATATAGCTTGGTACCTACTACAGAATCTTTTATGTGCGAGTCCGACTCTCACGTGGCCGGTTCTCAACATTAAGTTTTACTTGGAAACAGAGGCTTTCAAATATTACTTTGAAATCAATGACACAAGTGGAGGATCTGTGGCGTTTCTGAACGCAACCGTGCGCTGTCAGAACGATGACCAACTAGAGAGAGGTACTGTTACCCAGGTACAATAACGCAGTTTTTTCGATCTCCTTTAAAGTTGCTGCACTATTTTTGACTTACGTGGTGTTAGAACTTCACCGACGTTTTGTGAAATATTCTCCAGTATTTAAAAACAAAATAGTTCCACCTGTTGCCACACACTTAATCAACGTCGCGCGACGCAGTACTAAACTAGTTTCGTAAAATGGAACGTAACGAACGTGAACATTCATAATTTATTTCTGATTTCAAATAATTTCTTCATTTGGTTTTCCCCTCGTTCAATGACGTCTTTATTATACATCTGTCTCTTTCTTTTCGGCCAAAATATGTATGTAGCAGAAAGTGATGGCAAATATGTATGAATACTATATTACCTATCTATTTATCAATTTACAGGTTGGAGTTTTATCTTTTCGAAGCACCCATATACAAATAAGACGTGATTACCTATCGGATATAACTTATTATTTTAGATTAAAAATGGCGACCACGGCGGATCAAAAAAGACCTAGTTTTGCTGAATTTAACGGCGGGAAGGAACCAACACAGTTTATATTCGAAGACGAACAGGTAATTCATTTTTATAAAAACGTAAATTAGGGTCTTATAATAGTAAACAAATCATCGGGGTATTTTCAGTAGGCAGAACTTATTTTCCCTATCCAATTTTTTTTCTCCAGTTGCTCCGGAGGGATTTTTCAGAAATATTTTTTCTATGTTCTGTTCCAGTGTGTTGTATTCGATGAAACAAGAAACAAACAGGCGCCCGTACATTTCCTAGTAGTACCCAAGAAAACTATACCGTCTCTAATAGAGACGTCGGCAGATGATGAAATACTATTAGGTTAGTAGAATTTACTATCGTCATCGCCCGCGAAGTTCAAATTTTCTTACGTTTTTTGCAATTTGCAGGTCAATGTCAGGTTGTAATTCTATAACTATAATTCGCTCACCTAGTAATATATTGGCACATCTACGTTTTTTATATTTTACAGAAACGAAGATCAAAGATTTTATAAATGTTTAAAATTTATTTATGGGTTCATTTTACGTTTTTTTTACAGATTTTAAAAGTTTATTAAAAAATAATTATAATTAAGTAATTACTTGTAACTAATTAATTTTAAACATTAATAAAATCTTTGATCTTCGTTTCTGTAAAATATGAAAAACGTAGATGTGCCAATATATTACTACGTGAGCGATATATGTGTTACTAGCGCGACTCATTTTTAAAATTTGAATTTCGCGGGCTACTCTTACGCTTCTTCCAACTTAAGAATACTAATACCAGCGTGGGCATACATACACAAATTCACGCTGTTTTCTCATGAGGTTAGGCAGAAACTCTATAACGCAACCTGCTACGATCATTACGTACTCCTATTGGTTCGTTTACGTTCATATGTATAAGTCAAAATCAAAGTGAGTGTATGTCCTGAGGTCCCGGCGGCGGCGGTCCCGTTTCCATTCATTACTAGCAGACCCAGGTAATAGGACAACTTTCAATCTACAATAACTCGCGTACGAATACAGCTAGAGGTACGCAACCCCAGTTTTCCACAACATCTGCAGTTGTCAAATTGTCTTGGTCAGGTTAGTATCATAATAATTATAGCATGTCCTAGCGTCTTCACGTCGTAACTCTATCCTCCAGCATGCCTTTTCAGACGAATTTATGATCACGTTAAATAGTCGTGTCCCCACATTGATTTCATGTGCATTGGTTGATAACTAAGGTTTAAATTGCAACTATCGGCGGGAACAGGCAACTTTCTGCTCATTCTCATAAAAATTTATTCCTTGAATTTCCGGCATCTGTAAGTAGGTAGAACATTTTGCATTATGCCATAACTATGGTTCTAACGACTCATATTAATTCAATAACGTTATTTTTAAGCAAAGATAAGTACAATGAAATAAACACAGAATAAAAAAAAAACAATAATCACCATGACCTATTAATTTTCTTCAAAAGATAAAAACATTAAAAATTAATATGTGTTATCAAAGGACGCGCCAATTCGCAAGGTAACGCAGAATCGCCTCGAATGAGTCGAGGGAGGTGAATCATTTTGTACTCGCACAAGGTCGACGTCGTTTCTCGTGGTTCTAACCTTGGCCTTGTGCGAGGTCTTGTACACGGTCACAGCCTTGTGTTTCAATGCTGCGCGGGATGTTCCACTTCAGTCTACGCGAAGTGACGTTACGTTTTCCGTCACATGTGACGTTTCAGTTGACGTCACTGTCACTAAAGAATAATTAACTGTAACGGAATACAATTTAAAGATGGGCAACAGCGAGTATAAATTGTTTCTCCGTTAAAATTCAATAAACGAGTACTAAGTAAACAGACTAAATTAATTTATGGTTAAGCTCCGTATCATAAATTAGTTTAAAAAATGTTAATATGTTGCGGTCCACCTGGCACCTCCGTCTGTGCGTCAAAAAATAATATTCGCGTCAAACGTGATCATGATTATTGATCACATCGGATAGTTGTCTTATTTAAGGTGGTTGCGTCAGGGTATCCCCCGAAATTCGAATTTTCTTAAGTTTTTTGCAATTTGCAGGTCATTGGTGCCGATTCCCTTGTTCACAAACTAAACTAAATTTAAGTTGAGTGCATCTTTTTCTTTAGAACAGAACACAGAACTAAACTAATATTTATATTCTGTTTTTTTCTTAATGAAATAGAAAGAAAAATATGTATTGAACTTAAATTTGGTTTAGTCTATAAACAAGGGAATTGGCACTATTGTCAGGTTGTATGTTGATGAAAAATGAGTCGCGCCGGTAACATGTATGTAGTTACAGAATTATAACCATTAAAATTATCAATACAATCCTCTAAGTTCATTTAACCCCATTGAATGACTTTTTCATCAAATATGCATTGAATAGGGTTACATGAACTTAGAGCCTGACGCTTCCACCTTAATAACTTTGTTCAGCCAGCTGGGTGGTTCTTGTGATTTTTGAATTGCCTAGTAGTGATGATTTCGACATTCTGAATCATTCACTTACTTGTAGTTTTTGTGTCACATCATCATGACCAGCCTATTAATAAATTGCCCATTTTAATTCTGCGAAATAAAGACTCATTTTAGATTTAAATACTTTTTTACTTCATCCTTTACTAATCAGACTAACGCCAAGAATTTTAACAATTTCCAATCTTAACCTAACTGTTAAAAATGTTACCGAATTGCTAAAAATAATAATTTATAATTATGTTCAAACTCAGGTCACCTGCTGATCGTCGGGCGCCGCATCGCCAAACAGAAAGGCATAGACAAAACAGGGTTTAGAGTTGTAATTAATGAAGGACCTCATTCGTGTCAAGACGTAAACCAGTTTTATGTTCAAATTCTTGGTGGAAGGCAGATGTGGTGGCCGTTTTCGTAGGAAATAAAGTTCAATTTAACATTTGGTATTTTAATACATAATCAAGGGTAGCTACGATAGCTTTGATTCTTCACAGCACACATCATCATCAGCCTATAATGTTCCCACTGCTGGGATATAGGCCTGCTCTCTATGAGAAGCACAGCAGACGGTAATTTCTGTAAGAGAAACCTTGTTGACGTACCGAGAGGAAGTAAAACCTTACACAACTTAAAGACTTGCATTCAAGGAACTCCGTGGCAGCAACATCACCATCATTATTCCCTGTTTTTTTCCACCCGCTTCAAGTACGATATCTTCTCTTAAAACTGCTAAGTTTCGAGCTTTTTTTGAAATTAAGGCCTCATTTACGCGGCGAGACGGGCGGCGCGCCGGGCGGTGTGCCGCACGGCTTGATGAGCGTTTTTTGCGTTTACGGAGAGGCGACACGTGCAGCGGCCCGCATTATCACACGCCGAAACACAAACATATGGCAATGTATGATGTTGTTTGCGAACGAAGACGCGTGGCGTGCATCAACACGTTAACGCCGCGTGCGACGTCGCATTTGACGCGGCGGTGTCATCTGCGGACAACGCTGCATTTCAATCAAAAGCGCGTAAAATCGCTTCTCCGTAAACGCTCTCAGACATCGCCATTTTTGAATTGAAAGCGGGTCGCGCCGCACGACGCGCCGCGTCTCCGTAAACGAGCCCTTATACATACCAAGGAAGCGTGAAACAAAAACTAAAAGACCTCAAGGAAGATATACTCGGAAGTGTCTGGAAAACCCAACGGTTTGGGTCTGTCTGATGGTCCAGATCAAGTCTTTTACGATTGTCATTTATTTTATTTCAGGCCACATGCTGTTGGTAGCGAAACAGTTAGTCATAGAAAGGGGTCTAGACAGAACTGGTTATCATGTGATGGTTGATGAAGATCATCCTACTAAAAGTCTCAAGGCTTTTCATGTCTTCGGAAGAGCGCTGCATCATATGTTGTGGCCTGTTGGGCCAGGATGTAGACTGTAAGCAGGAAACTATAATATATAAAAAGGCGGCCTGGGTAATGATGTTCCAACTTAGAATGCACCTGAAAGATGAATTCGATTATAATAAGAAAAAATATTTTAGTGTAATATTAATAATTAAAAAGTAAGTTTAATTTATATATCTTGTTTTATTCACCCAATACTCAGCGCTTCTCCTCCACGTTTATTATGCGCACAGCTACAGCCTGTGCAATCTGTGTTCCCTCCCACATTTAACCCATCTGCTTTCAAAGCAAGAGTGAAGAGGCATCTTTTGGGCACGCTCGTTCCATCATAGACCTCATCCATTGCTTTCCATCAGGCGGGATCGAGTTCAAGAGCAGGCCCATCTTGTAATAAAAAAATCAACGTGAAAAGAAACGCACGTCAAGAAAGAATGACGTTGACGTTTGCGGTGAAAATTTTATTAATTTTTGTGACCTTAAAAATGGCTGGTGGTGAAGTAGAATTAGCGCAATCGGCCGCTCCGGCTGCCGATACGATATTTGGAAAGATATTGAGGAAGGAAATACCTGCAAAGATCGTCTACGAAGACGAACAGGTAAGTCTATCATAGTATTTATAAACTCAGCTGTTGAAATAATCGCGAAAATATTTGCAAGTCTGCAATTTTTCGTGTGAAATGACCCCTTTAACTATATTATAGACAAAGGCCCTTTGGTCCATTAATTTAAAAAACATAGTCATGACTATACAAATAAAATATATATTAGGTTAGGTTACACTTTGTCAAAATATTGTTTTTAATATTTTAGTGTATCGCGTTTCACGATGTGAACCCGCAAGCTCCGACCCATATCCTGGTGATCCCGAGGAAGCCCATCGCCCAGCTGTCAAAGGCTGAAGATAGTGATGAACAACTCCTTGGTAATTAATTTTTAATGCAACCTCTACAACAATACAACCTCTCTTTCGCCGCAGTCGGGTAAAAACCTGACTGCGGCGAAGCTCAAAAGGTTATTAGTTCAATATCTTAAAAGATTTGAAAAATATATTGCTTGTGATTGGAATGTATTATAAATATTTTGTTGATCGTAAATAGCTTTTATGTATTAATAAGTTTTATGCATTTACTAGAATTGCAATATTTTGGGGCACAGCAACTTATGTGAGTTTGTTTGAATGGATGGATGTCAGTTACTTTTTACTCTTTCACACAAAAACTACTGCACAGATTTGGATAAAATTCGGCACACAATTTGGATTAACTCATAGAATACTTATCCCAGTAATATGATCCTGTGGGAATTTTACTACAGATCAAGCCGCTGGGTAGTAAATGTTAAAACCATAGACCTCTCAAAGAAGTGGTTTATTATTATTGATTATCAGGTAGGCAATTGATACAACAGATGAGCTGTCTGTATCCTACAGGATTGTAGGCAATCGCTTGACAGGATAATTATGTTTGTACAGAATGTGGCAGCTAGCCTCTTAAATCTATAAAGATTAAAAAGTCAACATTTCATAAACTTAATAAGATAATCACTGTTAGGACTCGAGTCACCTCTCTATCAAGCTTCATTGTTTTTTTATTATTATTTCAGGACACTTGCTGATTACTGCTCGCAAAGTTGCCCATAAAGAGGGTCTGGACAAGGCTGGCTTCCGCCTGGTCATCAACGATGGCAAGAATGGGGCACAGAGTGTCTACCACCTGCATATCCACATTCTAGGAGGCCGCCAAATGCACTGGCCTCCTGGCTAAGTGTGGAACTGGACTTATTTAGAATAAAAATATTGTCTATGAATAAAACTAGTTTTTTTTTCTTCATGGGTTAGTTTTTTGTCTGCTGCATTTCTAAACACTGTGATGCCTTGTAATATTAAACGCAATGTTATAGATTATTATAATATGGTTACAACATTTCCTTTGTATTTATTTATAGTCCATAATGATAACAAACTATTCCACCTTAAAACACAGACTGCAAATTGCAAAAAAACCTAAAAGTATTTGACGGCATGGGTCGATGATTTCCCTTTTCTTTGTAATTAAATTAGTTTTGACCAGTACTCTGCCACCTCGACGGTGTTGGTGGTGGTCGGACAGGCCCCTCAAAGTGCGACCACACAGTGTGCAGGATAGCCAGGAGGTGAGACATCGTTTGCGTTGAGGCTCCGCAGACACACTTGGCTTCATCGGAGTACCCCTTCTGGAGCTGCAGCAGCCCTTCTGGCTTCGCAATCGATTTAGGGTCTTCCAGGTGGGCCATGGCAGCAGGTTTCCTGGTGCGAACAGGAAGACGTTGCGTTGGAAGCCCTCCCGCTAGGTGGACCGATGATCTGATGAAGGTTCCGGGGATCCGCTGGATGCGAGTCGCACGGGACCGATCAATGTGGTGGCACTTGGGGGAGGCCTAGGTCCAGCAGTGGATTTCTTTCGGCAAAAATGATAATGAACCCTTTCAGTGCCCAGCACCCGACACACGGGTCGAACAATAAATTCGTTCGTTCGCACAACCCGTATCCGTAGCTATGGACACGCTAGTCGGGTTCTGGGTATGGATACAAGTCATCTATAGCTTATTATAACGACGACTCGGATACGGGTTGTGGGCACGCGAACGAATTTCGCGAAGTTTTCGCGAAGTACTGGGCAGTGAATGGGTGAATAGTGGACCACTTTCTTTTTAGAATATTTTAAAATTTAATGAGTAGAATTTTAATATGAAAGTATGAAATAGTAGAAATACTATACTCACATTACCTATATTTGAAAAACCTGGCGGAGTCCCGCCATCTTGACATCCATAAAACACTAGGTAAATGCCGTACAGTACAACTTTGAGGAGTTCTGGCGGGTTGGGTATCCTGCATCATCCTGATGATGCCTGCGCCTCCGGTCAAGGATCATACTTTTGATATATCATTGAAAAGTGACCGGATTTCAAATCGATCTGACCTGTGGTAGTTGTTTATATTGTTTCTACAACTTGAAAAGTGGTGATGATCTTCAAACGGCTGAGCAGATTTTCTTGAAATTTAGGCAAGAACACTCGATCATGACACTTTTCAAACGACAAAAAATGAAAAAAAATCGGTTCATTCGCTCAGGAGCTATGAAACCACAGACAGACACACAGTTACACACTTCAAACCTCTGTATCTATACCCAACTAAGATCACGATATTTTTTTATCATGCCGTCGTAGAAAAGTACTATATTTCTTATTTGATGTCAAGACAAATAAAACACAAAATATGAGATTACAAATCATTTATTCACTCCCTAATGAGATTCAAATGAACTTTGTCGATACCCACAAATAACGCCAAGTCCGATTCTTGTGTAAACTTAATACAAAACTTATCCATTTTCACGACAAAAAAATATAATCACCATTTTTTTCGTCTTTTCGACCATCCATTCTTTGGTAGATTTCTCCTTACATTTCAAACATCTTAAACAAATAATTACTATCGAAATAGCCACACAATTTTAAAGCCATTTTTGTTATTTCCTTAGTGTCAAACACTTTTATGCGACTGGCGACATTAAAAAGCCATCAAAAGTCACGTCAAGATCAATAATTAAAGGCAACAATAAATTCATCGACAAGGGGAAGATGAAAATATCATTATTTTTGGCCTAGGACCTGCTTAGAACATCCAGTTTTTGAAATATTGGAGAAAAAAACTCAAAAGTGCATAGCTTTCATTTCGCAAAATTCATTTACCGTATGAATTCAAGTACCATAGTGATAGTACAGCTTCATGTACAGAACGTAATGCTTTAGTAATAAACTTGAAATTCTATTAAAGAAATTTGACAGATTGAGATTGACAAGTTCTAAACTTGATATGCTGGCGTCTGTATGTACACAGCCACAAAAAATTTGAAAATCTTTTAATTGGCTGCAGTATCTACACAGCAACAGAAAGTTTGAAAATCTTTTAATTGGGTGCAGTATCTACATTTTTTACACAAAAGTTTCGGCGAAGTTGGTCTTAGACTCATAATACATGTGTTTAGATAGGTACTTAACTAAGATCAGGACAATTTTTTTATTATACGGTAGGTATAATAAATCTAGTTTTTTCAGTCCTATTTAATGGCAAGAAAAAATACACACTAATAAAAAAAAGAGGTGTGTGTGTACTTATGTACACGCGTTAGAAGTTATACTTCTTTGGCGTCTGAAGAAAAATTAAAAAAACAAAACTGCAGTAAATATCGAAGAAAAATGTTAAAATCAATCAAAACAGTATAGGTATACAGTAAGTACTGTATATTCAGTTTCCTTACTTATAAGTTAAGTTAGTCATTTAAAGAAATATATATTACTAGCTGTCCCTCGCAACTTCGTCTGCGTCAAACCTAGATAACGACAGCAGCGCCATCTATCGGGCTGATTTGTGAATCTAAACCATCCAGGGTGCCACCCAAAGGCATACAAAAAAAATCATTCAAATCGGTCCAGCCGTTTAGGAGGAGTTCAGTGACGCACAGTAGAATTATATATATAAAGATTAATTCTATTCTGCAGCCAACTTCATCATGTCGTTTTTTTGGGACATCGTGCGCGCGCAGGTCATGAATTCACTCTCATCCAAACGCGCCAAAAGAAGTATAACTTCAAAAATCTAAGATTTCAAAATATAAATAAAAAAATTAACGAAACTTAGATCTTTTTTTGGTCGGGGGCTAAAATCTTTAACAAAATTAATTCACTCCCAAATGAGACTGAAATGAACTTTGTCAATACCCACAAATAACGCCAAATCCGATTCTTGTATAAACTGAATAGAAAACTCATCCATTTTTACGATAAAAATAATGTAATCACACTTTTTTTCCGTCTTTTCGACAACCCACTCTTTGGTAGATATCTTCTTATTATACATTTCAAGCATCTTAAACAAATAGTTACTATCAAAATCGAAATAGCCACACAATTTTAGAGCCATTTTTGTTACTTCCCTAGTGTCAAACACTTTTACGTAACTGGCGACACCGATTGTATTTTGGAGCCAATCGTAAGTTTTTTTGTTATGGCAAGTATAAAATAGTGCGCCATTTTGGACGCCATGACACTTCAGTAAAGGTAACTCTGTAGCTAACTTAATACAATTAGAAATATGCCATTGAATTTTTTCAATTTCTTCTGCACTTAACTTCCTGATCGGATGAAGAGTATGTCCAATGCGTACATTTTTTATTTCTGTATCTTTATTGTAAAGGAAATCTGTTTCTTTATCAACAGTTTGTACACGACTAGATTTTACTGACTGAGTATTACAAAACTCTTCACTTAAAACTATGTTGTCTTTTTTAATTCTATCACAATCAGACTTAATGACTAAATCGTCTTTCACAACATTTTCATCATTTGGGTTAATACTAGTCCCTTCTTTAATTTGTGCAACTTTTTTATCTTTTAAAGATTCAACTGTGTTGAATACTTTCATTAATTCACCTTGGACGATTAAGACCTCCGATACATCTTTATTGATTATGTCTGCCGCGTCATTTAGGTTGATTGTAGCCATTGAATCATTTATGTTGATTACGGCATTCGACTCTCCTTGGTTGATTACAGCCATTGGCTCGCTTTTGTTGATTACTTCTTTTGATTTAGCTTGGATGACTGCGGCCTTCGATTCATCTATGTCGATTACTGCCTGCGATTCATCTTTGTCGATTACAGCCATCGTTTCTCCTGTGGTGATTACTGGTATCGAATCATCTGGGTCGATGGCGACCTTCGATTTATCTTTGTTGATTGCGTCCACCACGTCATCTAGGTTGATTATGGCGTTCGAATCATCTTTGACGATTCCATGTACGGGTTCTGTGATTCCGTTCATCAAGTCTTCTGTAATATTGATTATTGTCATTGTTTTATCAGCATCACTGTCTTGTATTATCACACCTGTTTCCCCTTTGCAATCCTCAAGCGGCAGATTTTCAGTAATACTTTTTATTTTGTCTTTTGCCTCGTTCTCAGTGCAATCATTATCAGAGTCAGAATCTTCAATAACTACAATGTTTGAGTCTAAATCTTCAGTTTTTAACATATATTCAGCCTTTTCCGAATCAATATTATTTTCCTTTTGAGTATCTTGTGCATTACTACCAGCTCTCTTCATATCAATAAATTGATTATCATTATTATCAATAACCACGTTCCCATTACCACTATTATTCTTATTATTCCTATTTTCAGTCATATTCGAGGCGGAATCATTATTAATAATACTATTGTTCCTAATCCCAGCTGTATTAGTCTTTTCTTTATCATATAAGTATAAAAAGTTAGATAGGTTAACGCCTTCTTCACCGGGAAGTAGTTTAAGTACTTTGGCGTTCACGTTTTTATAATCTTCAACACTACTATCGTCACTGTCATAAGGTCCCAATTCGTTACTAATTGGTAACGTTTCTGAAGTTTCATCGTCAGACACATTAGCTGTCGTATTTTCAGTAGAAACTTTAGTATTGTCTGTTTCTGTAACTTCATTAGTATGTTCGTAGTTATCTTCAAAAACTTCAAATTTATCTACAGAAACTTCATATTTAACTTCTTTATAATCATCATCATATTTGATTTCTCTATCAAATGGTTCATTTGTGTTTATTTTAGGTTCAATGAGATTTTCGCTAGTGAAATCGTCGAGATTGACAGTAGCTCGAGTTTTGCGTCTAACAGCGTTGTCCGGTCTGTTTAGACGCTTAAACCGATAATATTTGCTGAGAGTTATAATTCTGAAAGTAGAAGAAAGAAAAGATAAGTATTTTAGTTTTATTTCGTTAAAAATACTATATTGAAGTGTTCCACTATTGAGCTGTGTAGAAGGTTCGAGAATGTTCCATTAGGATCCATCGCCACGGCATATAAATTGCTGTCGGGTTTGCGGGAGTAGTCAGTTCAGACCTTGCCTACATAGGCACTACAATGACGGATCAATATTTATTGGCCAAGGTATGGCTTCCGCGGCCGAGGGGCAAAGCCCTGAAACCGCTCGCCACGGCCCCAAGCGGGGGCGTCGCGACTTCCCGCTACCGGAGCAATCAGATGGATTTGGCCGACACAACGAAGCAAACCAAAGTTAACTACAGGTGCGAAATTCATGTGAATAGTGATAAGTGTTGCCATAAGTGAGTGTAAAATATGTGGTGTTACAATATGAGCTTGTTACAATTTAGTACTTGGATAAGTTAGGCAAAGCCGCTTTTCTGTTACGAGGGTACTTTTGGTACGGCCCTAATATAAACCGACAACCAAGCAGGCTTCCCATTTCATGATAAAAAAAACTTTTTTGCAAATAAACCCGACTTTTCTGAAAAGATTTTTTTTTTGTAAAAACGTTGCCCCACACTAAGAATTTCGCCTTTATCGTGGGTGCGTTTACAAACATTTAAACTCACATACACAAACAGCCAGACCCGGAACAACTACTTGTAGGCCATATAAATATTTGTTCCGTGCGGGAATCGAACCCGCGACACGCAGCGCAGCAGTCGATAACTCAGCCTCTGCGCCAACCGCGTCGTCAACATGATTAAACCTGTAATCCCTGAAGGGATATGCAGAAGTGTACCTATTGTGGGGCCGGCCTATTACCATCAACAAGGCACAAATCCAGACTATGGCTGCTTATGAGAAATTCCTTACGAAAACCTAATAATACTTTTTCCAACCTGGGAATCCAATCTAGCAATACACCAACGAGGAAGTCTACCATCACTAGTAAAAGGAATATTTAAAACATAATACTTACGTGTGGTCATGGTCATACATGACACCCAAGAACGCATCTTTTACATGCTCCCTGATTTGATCGCCCAACTTGGTTTCAGCTGGACTCGATCCAAACTTTATCCTCATATTGATTTGGTCGACAACATTCTCGATGTACAACTTTTCCTTCGCATTCAAAACCTTGTTATATGTAACTTCGTATTCTTCATTTAAAGACTTGACAAAGTTCAACATGTTCATTAAAAATAGTACTTTGAATTGCATATTTTTAAGTGTCTTTAGAGTACCGGGAGTTGTACCGTTCGTGGATAAGATGTAAGATTTTAAATTTTCACTGTTTATTATTTGATTGCAAGTAGTAATTGTTGCAGAGTTTTCAAACGCTATGGGTGTTGGTGGGTCGAATTTACTTGGCAGCTTCAGTAATTCTGTTGGTGGGTCGAGTTTCTTTGGTACCTTCAGTAAATCTATTGACCTAGAATTGTAAGGGTAGATTATAATTTACTTATAAAAATAAGTGAATTAATTAAATATTGTGGGGCGGCATTGTGGCTGAATCAAGTACACTTTGAACAGTTTTAGACTAGCGTATTTTGTAGCGCTTATAAGCTCGTATACGCATCTAGCAGCGCGCCCAAAAACGAGCTTATAAGCACCGAAATACTCTAATCTGCAACCGTCCTTAGACCTAAGGCACTCCCTCACCGGACCATTCACCTGTAATGTTACAATTCAAAATCTTTTTGAGCATTACATTACAAGACCAAGATGTAACCAAGATTTCGTAACAATATTTTGATTGAAAAGAGTGTCCATGGAGTTTCTTGCACATTCTTCTCCATAGAGATCTACGCTTTGGAATGGGCAACTACAGTACTTTTACAAGTTATTATGCCTTGTGTCTGTGACTGTAGCTTAGCCTTCTTTGTTTTTCTGACATTGCCTGTAATGGTCTAATTGAAATAAATGCTTTTGAGTTAGAGACTTCGTGTTACATATACATAGTATCATTAAAAGTTGCATACTTAACAATCTCTTGTTTCTGTGCAAACTCGAAATTTAATTGTTACATTACAGGCAAATGTTGTGTCTATTTGCTTAAAGTAGTGCTCAAAATTCAATCTTGAATTTATTACAATACATTTTGGCAAATGTTCCCGTTAAGGAGCGCCTTTAAAAATATGTAAAAAAAATAGGAAACTTACCTGAAATCCCAAAAAAAGCGTGCCTCGACAGCAATTTGGGTATCCAGAATTTTTTTTCGGATTTGTTGACATATAGGAATTTCCTCCTGAGAGAACATACTTCGTAAGTTATCCTTCTTAGCACCCAACGTTTGCGTAGTAAGTGTCACCATTTTTTTTTGTTTCTTGTTAAGTCTTACATCATATTTCAACGATTTGCAAGAAACATCAGAATTTATCAAATCCCAAATGCTATGTAAAATTTCCATGCGGCAAGGTAGACGTACTTTCAAATCAGCATTTTCTGGATTTTGAGTCTCAATACTAAATCTAGTTTTTGTTGGGAGCTCAAGTTTAGAGGTTGTTGGTTTTGGATGCTCAACGGGGCTCTTTGAAGGTTTGGATAGTAAGACATTAAATTTTTCTGGCTCAGTCGTATTCATGATGGTATCAAATGTAACATCTTCAAGTAGTAGTTTCTTCGTCTTTTCAACGACTACATCGTTTTTCTTCGTCTTTTCAACTACTATGTCGTTTTTGGGTTCAAAAAGAGGTGGTGGTGGTTCTTTTGGTTTCTTTGGGACTGGAACCGTGTCCAGGTGTGAGGTTTGTGTTCTGTGACTTATGAGGCCGAAGCCAGCTCCTCTGGCCTGGAAAGGTTTATAAAACATTGGTGATTGTTGGTCAAAAGTGAGAGTAAGAACCAACATAGAGGGAATAATTAGAAATAATATAACATAACATCTAGTCTAAAATTTGAAGACATGTGACATCTGCCAATCCGCACTGGGCCTGCGTGGTGGATTATAGCCTATTCCCTCTCATAAGGCCTGTGTCCCAGCAGTGGGCACATTATAGGCTGATGATGATGATGAATATCTAGTCATCTAGTGCAAGCATTAGTTAACATCACGCCTGTAATCCCCGAAAGGTTAGGCAGTTGTGTACCTGGTACACCAACATTTCGAGAGTTCTGTTTAAGTCCCATTTTATAGAGGGCAAGACTATTGCCATCAAATGGGCACAAACCTAGGCTTCAGGCTGCTACTGAGAAATTCTTGATGGAAAACCCAATAACACTATGCTGGACTGGGAATCGAACCCAGAACCTCATGCTCAACAGTAGCCTTTACTGTTAGGAGGTACAGAAAAATGTTTTTAAAATTCAGTTTTTGTTGTTAGGAGCAACATGCTTTTACAGATTTCGCAAAAAAAAAAGTTACCTAGAAAAAAAAGCAATTATCATATTTTATTGTTATTATGTCTGCCCATAGTATCCTATCTCAAAACATTAAAAGAAAAACAAAAAAAAGGAAAGAAATTAAAAAAAAAACAAAAAAGCTTACCCTACAGTTTCCTTAGAACAGCAGTTAGTCGATTTTAGGTCGACATTATAAAGGTGACAGAAACAAAAGGGTTGTACACTGTTTTACTGGCAAAAGTTTTATAGAATTTCGTTTCATATAATTTTTTATCTTAATATCGTTTCATAGAAAAATCAATACGCAGAATGCTGGCTTCAAAGATATTTAAATCATCGATTTTTGTTTCAAATAAAATTTTATGTTTCGATTTTCATATCATAGAATAACAAATCAAATGTTCTTTAAACTCATATTGTTTAGTAAACATAAAACTTATTACCAAGAAAAATATTGTATTTATTTATACTTTATGTACAAGAGTGGTACATAGGCGGACTTAATGCCACAACGCATTCTCTACCAGTCAACCTTTGGGTCAAATAACAAAAACAACAAATGAGGAAATTACCATTTTGCAAACATGTAGGGATACACATAAACGGGTACATACTAATACATATATATAAAGATATAATAAACTAATATATAATATAATACATACAAATATTCTTAAATACGAGAAACCTTATAATAATTACTATGACTCTAGTGAAGACTAGATAGTAAGGAATTTAGTTAGACTTCAAATAGAACTTCCGAACTGCTCTTTTGAAAGCCATTTTGTATCGAGTGACAGTTAGTCAGTCTAAATGTTTCAATTTATACCTCTGTAGACAAAACGGATACCTTCCTATAAAATTACAACACCGCGTTCACAAAAACAATGCACACCTTTAAATATTTTACTTAGACTATTTTATAATTGGAAACACTATAGGTTCATAATTGTCGGAGTGCCCTAATTTTCTTACTGCGACCAATTTCGAGGTAGCGTAGTTGGTCCTAACCTAACCTATGTGGTTGGTGTGAACGGAACATTTCAACGTCAAGGTAAATATCAAAATGTTGTTATACGGCGTATTCGACGTAGCCCCGCCAGGCGGGGCTCCTATTTCTGTCTGCAGCGTTTAAAGTAACCTAACACTTCTACGTTTAAATTTTCGTTGAAATAAAATACCAGGGAAAAATACATCAAACAAACAATATTCGTTTAAAAATAATTATACTGTTTGATAAGTTTGTCAAATAAAGAAATGTGACTATAAAATTCATTGAATTGTGTTTCTGTGAAACATTTTTAATTCAAGTAAGTAGTCGTTAAAACAATAATATTCGAAATAAAAATATAAGGACCAAATATTATATGAAACATTTTCTGTGAAACGAAATTCTAGGAAATTTCTGTCTGCGAAACATGCGAACACCAAACAAAGACAGAAGGTGACAGAAATAAATAAGGCAAAAAGTCTTATTTACAAGTAAAGAAGGGAACATATTTAAGCCAAAGTACATGCTAATGGGTGGGTTAACAATGTGGTCGATATAAACTTACAAGGTTTCTATGTTAGTCATGCATTTGTGTCGTACACAGGATGCAATTGAAATAACTGAATACCTCTTAAAAGTTCACTATACTCATCATAATGAACCACTTTTACAATTAGACCAAATCTGACTGCGAAAAAAAACCAACTGCTCCAACATTAAGTGTGAATATAAAATGTTTAAAAGACCCTTAACGAAGGCGAAAGCACTTGTTTTTCCCGCCACTGCCTCCATTTTTTTTTTGTTCTGAACCATGCCTGGGAACCTTTTAGTTACGGAGATATTGGAGCCCAAGTCCCAACCGCAGTTCGCAGATCGACACACATTTTGTTAAATACAAGTTTTAAATGTCGTAACTTTATTTAATTTTTTCCATGAACTGTACAAGGATGTACAGCACAATATTTTGACGTGTTACATTGAGCGATACCGTAAAAAGTGATTTTTCACACCAAAAAACTGTCCGTTTCCGAGCAATATTTTTGCGCAGTATTACTTAGTTTGATGTACAGAATGCTTGGTTGTCGGCTTCGTGAAGAGTCCGTTTAAACCTTGCTTTTTTTTTCGTATAGTTAGTAACCTGGTGTCGAGAGTTTGTATGCCGCCCATGGGCCTCTGACATGGCTTTACATGCCGTCGAGAAATATCTCTCAGGTATGCTAGTTTGGTTTCCTCAATGTTTTCTTTCACCGAAACAAATGATAATTATACAATACGCATATGAATCCTAAAAACCAGAGGTGCGTGTCTTGGGTTCGAACTCGAGACCTATGACTTGGCAATCTGACGGTCACACTCACACCGCAAGGCTACCTTGTATAATCTGCCTATACTGTTCCCACTTCTGGGACACAAGCCACACAGGCTTCCGCTCTGTCAGAGGACATGTGTCGTAATCGACCACGTGGGCCGCAATCCACCACGTGGGCCGTAATCGACCACGTGGGCGGCAATCCACCACGTGGGCCATAATCGACCGTGGGCGGCAATCCACCACGTTGGCCGTAATCGACCACGTGGGCCATAATCCACCACGAGGGCTCATTGCGGGTTGGTAGAATTGTTTGGTTCTACTACAAGTCGGTTTAAGAGGTGTTCAGCTATCCCAAAAACACCAAGTATAACTTACCTCAGAGGGCACGACAAATCGAGATGTATGAGCGACGAAGGTGAATGGTACCGGCCCCACATAGAAGGGGATTTGCAGAGGTGGGTGATGGTAAGTACTTACTATCTCTAAAGCTGGCATTAATGGCTCAGTTATGCCGTCGCCTCTCGGTCCTAACGCACCGCCATTCCAACCCATACCGAGCATCATTCTGAAATGGTACATTTAGGTTAATGTCTTGAAAGACGAAGCATAACTTTTATGCTGGAGGTTCGAACTGATAATTATCTTGATAATAATAAAAATCAATAAGTGAGTAGAGCAGTCGTTCTGCCAATAGTCGTGTCTATAGCCTCGACCAAAATCTGAGGAGGCTCTCGCTTGGCAGCTGGATGAAGGGCTTGATTCAGAAAGCAGTACTTCTGGATACGGCGCGTATTGTCAGGAGGATCCTCTCGCAAGAGCCCTGACCACCGGTTGCTCGGACCCTGTTCCCAATGCTGGTGGGTTACTATTTTTTTTAATATTTTTAAATGTTTTTTTTTTTATATATGAATATTTAAAATTGTAATTAATAAAGGAAATAATTTGGATTAATAAAACAATTGCTAACTTTATCAATGTCACGTAAGAGACAACTTAACTGATTGCGCACCCAAGTATGGCAGCTGTAAACATAATTTGGTAAAATTTGGAATTAAATCTCCTTCCGACACACAGTGTGAAACGAGTGCACTTGCTGGAGTGTTCAGTGTCCCAATACCTGCACTCTAGAGGACCTAAGACGCCACAGACGCCGCGATCAACGTGGCCATCACATGGGGATCATACTGGGCCAAGGAAAATTAAACAAGCCAAGAAAAAATGACTTACTAATCTACCAATGTAAATAAAAAAAAATCAAAGACTGAAATCTCGTCCGTTTATAATATGTAAAAAGACTTAACGAAGCCAAAAGACACTTGTTCTACCCGTCATTGCGATCATTTTTGATGTGAAACATCTATAGCCGCGGGTAAAACCGATTGTTCGCGTGGCGAGGTCGTCACGCTATGCGATGGTATATATACAACGTGTAACGGAAAGGGTATAGTAAGCCGAAAGGGGGTCACACAACTCATCATTCTGAACAACATTTGTTCTAAGACTTTGGAAAATTCGCGAAAAAAAAAATTGGTTCTCCATACAAACTTTGTTCGTCACGTGATTTTTTAGTATGCGAAGTAGATTTTTTTTTTCACGAATTTCCAAAAGTTGTAGATCAAAAGTTATTCAGAATGACGAGTTGTGTGAACCCCTTTCGGCTTACTATACCCTTTCCGTTACACGTTGTATATATACCATCGCATAGCGTGACGACGCCTCGCCACGCGAACAATCGGTTTTACCCGCGGCTATAGATGTTTCACATCAAAAATGATCGCAATGACGGGTAGAACAAGTGTCTTTTGGCTTCGTTAAGTCTTTTTACATACGGACATGATTTCAGTCTTTGATTTTTTTTTTTACATTGGTTGATTAGTAAGTCTTATTCTTTCTTGTATACACTGTCCTATTAGTGTGTACTGTTCTATTATCCATATTACTTGTACTTAAATAATTTCGATGTTTCACATCTGCCAGGCGTCCCGCGACGGCTCACAATTTTTAGTTCTAGACTATATCTGCGAAGCTTCTAGTTACGGAGATATTGGGGGTTAAAGTTTCAACTTTTTTACAAGGTTTTTTACCAGTACATTCTACTGCTTCAGGGAAAGATCCCCGATCTCAGATTTATTTCTATGTTTGTGTAGATATTTTTGGAATTATAAGCTACTGACCTCATAGCCTTATCACTTTGTACCGGCACAGACATTGCCTCTCTAAGCTTTTCATTTCTGAGCGAATCCACGCTTGACCATCTCGTGGAAGTCTTCTTAGGGCTTTGGCTGATCTCGCTCGATGATCTTCTGCAAAGATCATAAAGTTACACGACATAATCACTTGGGCCCTATCAGAATTGTTGGTGTGACATTTTCTTCAACTGCACCATGTTGAAATGCTTTTTGACCTCGGACAGGATCAATTTTGTCTTATTTTTTTTTTCTTTTGGCTGTTTTCTTTTTACTGAATTTTATTTTATTGTTTTGTGTACAAAAAAAAACTCTTTGTTTTTTTTCTATAATAATATCCTAAGACCTCATGTAGGTCACGGAACCCAATTCACCGGAGACTATCCAAGTACACGCGTACGCAGGAGGTATTGCAGTGTACAAATGTGTACGCTAAGACAGCTGTACCTTTTTTTGACCCTCATAAGTCTACAAGGTCAAGGCCAAATCCGAAACTATGGGGTATACTGAAAAATACTCAAAGGAGTATATATCTGACTGCATCATTGGATTTCAGAACTAAAATTAACAAAACGTCAAACAAAATCTATATTATTGGCGCCAATTTACTTTACGTTCTAATTTAAATTGTTTATATATTTTTTTTCTTTTTCGCTGTTGTTTTCAATCGCGAAGAGATAATAAAAATTGAAATTAGAACGTATATTGAATTAGCGTCAATTAAGATGTTGTTAGACGTTTCGATGATTGTTTTCGGTAGTCACTGTTTCGTCGTTTGTTAAAAATGTTGAAAAAATCATCTTTGCAAATAAAACTCGACCTAAAAGTATAGGACAGCTGATGAATTTTTTCGCGATTACCGATGGTCCCATGAAAAAGTTTTTACCTTTTTGGTACACACGACAACCAATCAAGCTATGCAAGACCAAATTAAGCTGATCTCTCATACAAAGGAAGCTCATACAAAGCGAGGTCAGGTTATACTGGATATGTATAGCTTGATGTGTTGCCGTGTGTACACGTTCTATAATAATTATACAAAACTTACTTGGCAACTTTTGGACCTGGTGGGACGAAAGCGGCCGCCATAGCCGATTTCGCTCTATCCCTGCTGCTCTCACGACTGGTAGAGCTGCTCGAACTACAAGAAACACAGTCAATTTTATGATTTATACGATTTATGCAATACTAACGACCAGTAGCGAAGGGTTATTTTTTGTAAGAGGTAAGCCGGAGTACATGTCTTTCATGTGATTTTATTATTTGACTATGGAATACTGACTGTGCCATTTTTCAAAGGGAAGCCGGTAGGAATCGAGATATATGGAACCTTCGCCACTGCTAGCGACCAGCCCCGGCTTCGCACGGGTGCATTGTAGATATAAACCTTCCTCTTGAATCACTCTATCTATTAAAAAAATCCTCATCAAAATGTAAATGTTAATTTAATGTTATCTATCTTTCTTGTTAATTTATTTATTTTTGTTTATTTAGTGTTATTCTGACATTTTGGTTTAATTTGTGATTGTAGCAATAATTTTTGTGTAATAATTTGGGTGTGAGAAGGGGATCCAGCACAAAAGCCATCGGACCCGAACCCATTGTGCCCTTTCCTTTTAAGCAGCTAAGGGGCTGGCTAAAGGAACACACTAAGACACAAGCGGAAAAATGGTGGACCTCGACACCAGGGTGCAGGCAATCCAAGGAGGCTATGCCGTCCCTAGATGCAAAGCTGACCAAGCGCCTTCTGCGCCTGGATAGAGATAGCCTGCGACTGGTGGCGGGGACCATCACTGGACACTGCTCACTAAACAAACACTTCCACACCCTAGGAATCACGGATAGCCCTCTGTGCAGAGCGTGCATGGAAGCGGAGGAAACGGTGGCGCATGTGCTCCTCGAGTGCACCGGTATCACCCAGATCCGCGAGGAGACTCTTGGTACACCGAGATCCCTCGCGGATGCCCTGAGAAGACCGGGAAGTCTAATCTGCTTCTGGAGGGAGGTGGGCTGGTTGGAGTAACGGCCACCATGGCTCACGCACAATGGTCCACCTTTGGGGACTAAGTGCGGAAACCAAACCCTTATAGATAGATAGATAGATAGATTGGGTGTGATTTGTATTTGTATTGTTATCTGTCATTGTTTTATATGGGTCTCTGCAATAAATGTTTTTTTTTTTTCATACCGTTGCGTAGTTTTAAATATCTAAGCATACATAGGAACAGACAGCGGGAAGCGACTTTGTTTAAACTATGTAGT
This sequence comes from Lycophotia porphyrea, assembly GCA_950005105.1. NCBI lineage: Eukaryota > Metazoa > Arthropoda > Insecta > Lepidoptera > Noctuidae > Lycophotia > Lycophotia porphyrea. The sequence goes on along the minus strand of OX465410.1, from coordinate 3,490,533 downwards.
GATCTAGTGATAATGCCTAGATTATTTTTTTAATGAGAGAGAGATTTTCTCCACATATCAAAATCCCTATCGTCTAACGACAACAGTTCTTGCAAGCATGTGTTACAGAAATCGACCAATGAAAATGAGGCAAATAAAAAAAAAAACAATACCATCGCCCTGAACCACATATGGATTATGGAACAGGGAAGAGGTTACGATTAATATGAGTTTGTGTGAAAATTAAAGTTTTAAAAGTAACAAACCTTGCACCCTTGCTTTTTTTTGCTTTCTTTAATTCGGCCTTCTTCCGTTTTTTATCTTTCTTCTTACTTCTTAAGCTAAATAAGAAAAACATAAAACAAAAGACTAAATACAAAAAAAAAGTAATAAGTAATTTAAAAAAATATATATTTCTTTTTACTAAGCCGAGGTCACACCATACTTATATTTGATAGGCTTAAGCGTTTCGCCACAAACTACATGATATTTTTTGTAAATGTTCACAAAATCAAAACCGACACGCGCCACGCCAGATCCGTGCCCGCGTCATTCGGAATGCCTATCGGGGAATACGTTTTGGGGGTGTGAAGAACAGGGTGTAAAGCTCTTCATCCCCCATAGAAAAGGGAGGATCCTCCAACCAGACGGGTGCTATGTCTGGTGGGCTACTGCCCGACAGTAGTTGTCGCGTTTTTCTCTATAATCCTAAGTCGCGGATAACTTTAGCCCACCAGACACAACACCCTTTTGGTCGGAGGATCCTCCCATTTCTATGGGGGATGAAGGACTTTACACCCTGTTCTTCATACCCCCAAAATCGTATCGCCTGAAGTCGTTTATCATACATTCTCACAGTCTCGGTTGCCGACTATAAGTTCGGTGTGAACATGGCCTTAGTCATCACAATACACAGGGTGTTAAAGTAATTGCGTGCCATAGCTTAGGGGTAGCTCCAGTATCGATAAAGAAACCTAGGAAAAATAAAAAGAAGGTAAGTAATTAAAGCATTTAAACAAATAAAATAATTTGAACTCTAAACGATTGCTTCTTTAAGTTAGTAGGTATTAAATTAGGTTGATCTTGCAATACATTTTTTGTTTCAATTTAATTTTTGATTTTTTGTTTTCCTGGGTTCCTTTATCGATACTGAACCTACCCCTAAGCTATGGCACGCACTTACTTTAACACCCTGTATTTCAAAGCAATAGCTAATATTTGTCGGCAGTGTTGCCATACCTCTGATTTAAGTTAATAACTTTATCCAACTTAATATTATCCGTCGCAGCTAACTGCAAAGCATTTTGTACTGGCGTGCTAAATAAGAATATAAAAAAAAAGTAATTAAAAATATATAAAACAGGCAACAAACCAAAAACATTTATGAAAAAAAATATATACAAAAACAAACTGATCAAATAACGCCTACACTAAAATGGCGGTGACAAGGACCGCCCGCCATTTTATTTTATTTTCAAAACATAGCTGCCACGTATAAAACCTGTATTAAATCTATAGCAGATCTCAATTCAAACAAGTATGGTATGAGTCAATCATCTTTAAGAAGAAAGAAGAAGTTAAACTGCCAGATAATACAAGATTTATGCGTGCCTGTTATTTTGAAAATAAAAGAAGTCGGCAGACGTTAGGGACGCCAAAATATTTGAAATGCCTTAGAAGCACTTAAAAAAAACCGGCCAATTGCGAGTCGGACTCGGATAAAGGGTTCCGTACCATCGAAGTAAGGGGGAAACCCTTTTTAGTTTTTAATTTATTTTTGTTATTTGTTGTTATAGCGGCAACAGAAATGAAGCCTTAGTAATAGGGTCCCGTCGGTTACCCTTCGGGTACGGATCCTTAAAAAACAGCAAAATACGCGATTTTTTTCAGACCCACGTTCCGATATCAAAAGTTAAATGTAGCGCCTAAAACAAGTGCACTGTTGGAACGCTCGGCTTAGCTAATTTTTAATGATTCTTTACTGTTTTTACTATTTAATTCGTCTCAATTGATTAATATTGTTCTATATGGGTATTTTGCCTGAAAAAAAAAACATTTTTTTTTGCGTTTTATGTACAGACGCCAGTACATCAAGCTACCTGAATCTCAAGTTTTCCCGATCAACCTTGATTCTAATGCTCAAACGATAAAGTTGAAAATCTAATAAAGCGTGATCTGCTGGCGTCTGTACCAGCAATGCATCAGGCAATATCTTTCCCACAGCTGGGACACAGGCCTCCTCTCTATGAGAGGCCTCTAATCTACCATGCGTGTCCAGTGTGGGTTGGTAGATGTCACAATATCTTCGAATTTGTTAGTTCTAGGATGACTTCGTCATAATTGTATTTCTTCACCGATTTGAGAGAACCGATGATAAAATTTAATAATTTTATTTGGAATGCACAGGTGTCTACTTCTAGGTTCGAACCCGAACTCGTAAGTCGCAGCCCTTAACAAAGGGCCACCACTGCTGCATTGCTCTAAAAAAAGGGGCCTTATTAGTAAGTAAAATCTTACCTTTGCGATTCTCCGACCTTCGATGTTTCCTTTGCTTCAGTGCAAGTGTCGGACTCAGATATATATTTTATTGGTGTTTTCAAATAAGTTACTTCCCTGAAACAATAAAAAAAAGATTTAGACAGGTCAGCCATTTTTGAAGCCGCGATTAATGTCGTTACATGATCCTAAGCAAAAACAAGTCGTACCATCGATACGAAAGCCATTTTTTTTTAAAATAAATCTCAAACTACGTACATTATTGTATTGTATTATAAGAATATGCACATTTACATGGATAAAAGTCATCTCCGAAACGTTCATTTAAACGTTTAATTTGATGTGATTATTATGTATGTGTTTATATTATTCTGTGTGTTTTTAATTATTATTATTTTTTAATAATTGTGATTTGGATTTTTTGATTATGATGATTTTTGTATTTGATGCTCTTTCTAATGTTTAAGGTATTGTGTTGTTACATTTTTCTAAATCTGACCTGTAATTTTTAAAATAAATAAATAAAATTACATATTATATATTTTTTTTAATTATTGTTTTTTATTATATTTTATTTTGTGTGTACAGTCAACAAAACAGATAAGTATCCAGGGTCGAAAGATATAATTGTTTTTTTCTTAAAAACCGATCGATGTTTTTGAATGAAATTAAAATGTAATGAAGAAAAATAAACAATTAGTTAAATTAATACAATTTCATTTGAAAGTGTGCAACAGTTTGTAAAAAAAACTGCAACTATATTTAACGACCATGCATACTTATCTATTTTGTTGACTGTACATAAATAAATAACGAAACTAAACACTTTTCACTATTCTACCCGCACCAACATTCTACCGCGGGAGTAAGCACCACAGCCCGTACCATCGCAGTCGATAAGCTGTTGCGATGACTTACCGTCATTATTACTATTACCCATATATAATGTTAGAAAAAGCTTAGGGCAAGTCAATAATTCAATTATTTTAGACTTGACTATTTGCAGAAAACAATTAATGGTTTTTATTGTTTTAACTATTTAATTTACTTCTTTTTTTAGCCTAAACTGTCCCACTCCTGGGTAAAGGCCTCCCTCCATTCCTTCCACTTTTCTCGAAGTTGCGCCACATCTTGACAATTAACGAGAATTTACATTATAATCACATTATATTACTATTAAGTTGCGTAATTTTAATTATTTTGTTGAACGACGGCCATTAAAACCTACGAAGCGAAAAATCTTTGGTAAAAGTTTTCATAACATTTTTAGGGTTCCGTAGCCAAATGGCAAAAACGGAACCCTTATAGATTCGTCATGTCTGTCTGTCTGTCTGTCCGTCCGTATGTCACAGCCACTTTTTTCCGAAACTATACTGTTGAAACTTGGTAAGTAGATGTATTCTGTGAACCGCATTAGGATTTTCACACAAAAATAGAAAAAAAAACAATAAATTTTGGGGGTTCCCCATACTTAGAACTGAAACTCAAAAATATTTTTTTTTATGGATAGGTTTTCAAAAATGATATTGAGGTTTCTAATATCATTTTTTTCTAAAACTGAATAGTTTGCGCGAGAGACACTTCCAAAATGGTAATATGTCCCCGTCCCCCCCCCCTGTAACTTCTAAAATAAGAGAATGATAAAACTAAAAAAAATATATGATGTACATTACCATGCAAACTTCCACCGAAAATTGGTTTGAACGAGATCTAGTCAGTAGTTTTTTTTAATACGTCATAAATCGTAAACCGCAATTTAGTCTTATGTTGTATAGATAATGATACGGAACCCTTCGTGCGCGAGTCCGACTCGCACTTGGCCAGTTTTTTATTTGAGGTTTAAAACTGAAATCAGTTTATTTTAGATTCGCATGACAAATAATTTGAAATTTGCGAGCAGGTGGTTTGAAAAAGTATTTAATTTGCCCTAACAGACAGTTACTTTCGCATTTATAATATAAGTACGGAAGTATGGATTGACTTACTTAATTCCAGTGATTGGATTAAACGCATTCTGGCATCGCTTTGTGACCTGAACGTCAAACCGACACAATAAGTGTGAAATTCGGCAGTGTAACTCTCGAAATTCTTCTCCAAACAGCGACAGATTTACATCGGAGTTACACAAAATAATGCATCTCCTATAGAATTTTAATTCATACTTAGTTTTTGGTACTAACACCAATTTTACCATCACATCATTTAATAAAAAATCCAGGATTGTATTTAAAGCGTACTTGATGATTTTTTTAGGTATATTTTTGAGGAAAAGTCGTTGGTTTTTATAATTTATCTGTTGTTTAGTTCGAATTAGGGGTTTTGGTTTTTTGAACCATGGTTCTGCTATATCTGGCTGTGGGGGTTCTGTAGTTGGGGCCCCTGAATCTGAGCTCTTTGAGGCCCCTGAATCAGAGGTCTCTAGGGCCCATGAATCAGAAATCTTTGGGGCCTGTGATTTAGGAGCATCTGGCTTTAGCACGTCTATCTTTGGGACATTTGATTTAGGGGTATCTGTCTGTGGCACATCCAATTTTGGGTCGTGTGATTTAAAGGCATCTTGCTTATGCACATCTATCTTTGGACCATGTGATTCAAGGGTATCTGTCTTTGGCTCATCTATCTTTGGGCCATGTGACTTAGGAGCATCTGACTTTGAGAATTCGGGGTTTGAGCCATCTGGTTCAGGGGCGTCTGCCTTTGGGTCTTCTGTATTTCGGACATCCGTTTTTGGATTCCTGTCGACAAAAAAAAGTGAGTTACTAAGAGGAAGAAGGAGTCTGAAAGTGGCAGCGGTGAATAAAAAGTTGTGTGGAAATCAGTAATGCGGTGATGTAGTCGACAAACTGACTACTATTAAAACACGTATGAGACGTACGCCAGGCCCCAATACCCAGAGCCAGAAGTAAGGACCAGGCTGCACGCAATGCTGCTCAAAACAGAGAATCCCACTCATTCCCGGATATTGCCGGATAATTTACTACAATTCAAACTGGGAGACAGGGTACAAGCGTACGGAATGTGAAGAAACATAAAAATATGTCGTGAATGTTTTGAGTATGAATTTGGATGGCCGTAAGCGCAGGAGAACACCAAAAAACCCATGAAAAGACTGCGTGAAAGATGTTATAGCTAGAAAGAGGGGCGGGGGGGGGTTGGGGAACTTATGTATGAAAGAAATCAATGTTTCCTAATTGATGGTTATATTTTTTTACAAACTAGATGAGGTCTTACTCTGCGAAGAAACAGCCGAAACAAACTCAGAGCTCACTGTCTCTTTTACAGTCCAGACATTGTTTTGATCAGACCATGTGATGACCATGCAGGTTATCGTCTGAGCTGGTCTTTATCTGATGGTTTTCAGTTTTAGATGGTACGTGTTTTGTTGTTGTTCAGTTCTGCAGCAGAAATGCAGCTGCCTGAATGTCAGTCGCAAAAAGAAGTAGACATGCTGACAAGAGAGTGTTACTGATTGCAAAGAAGAAAACTTTTGGCATAACTGTTTCTTCGTTGACGAATCGCGAATCAGTACTCATCCAGATAACCTTGTCCGTGTCTGCAGAAGACCTGGAGACCGTGAAAGGTAAAGAACTGCCACTGGAACAGTTCAGCACGGCGGGAAATCGGTGTTATTTTGGGGTGTATTATGATTGGAGCTAGAACGCCTTTGATCCCGTATCGAGGCTTCATGGCAACAGACATGTATAGAGCAATTGCTATTGATGGAATTGTCAGACCATTCCGAGTAAACCATGGGCACCAATTTGTACTGGTACAATGCTGCTCTCCGAGAATACGACATCAAAAGGTTAGACTGGCCTGCCGGCTCGCCTGACTTAAATCCAATAGAGCACGCGTGGGATGCTCTTAAGCGAGTTGTTTGGAACCGTCAGCCACGTCCCCAGACAGTGCCAGAGCTCAGAAAAGCCGCTATTCAAGATTAAGACAGGTTACCCCAAGAAATGCTGGATAATTTGATTCTCAGTATGCCCAGGAGGATCTTCGCATGTGTTCGAGCCAGGGGACCAGTTATATTATATTGAATATCTACCTTTTATTAATAAATTGTTGTTTAAGTTTGGTTGAACAGTTTTTTTCTTTCTATCTTTCTGTTACAATTTCATTAAGGTTAATTACTCAATTTTTTTATAAAAAATAGTTTTATTTTTTAATTTCAAACAGGGTATTTCTATTTAAAGAAAACACACAAAAAAGATTTCTTCTTGATAAAGTTCCATTTAAAAAATTATATCATCTTATTTTAGTGATCGCAAACTGTTTTTGATGTGTGTATGTATGTCTGTCCATTTATTTGTTCGGTCGTAACTCATAAACGGATGAACGGATTCGGATAAATTATACGTCGTTAATCGTCTTGGTGGCGTAAATGTCACTGGCTACATTCAAATTAAAAAAAATGGTGGAGTTTAGGTGCCATAACGTAGGGTTCGATTTTTTTTTATTCCAATACCATCGAGTGGGGTTTAAAATGAAGGGACTTAAAAGGTGATTACAAAAATAATATAAGTTATATATTTAAAAGTAATTCTAAGTGACAAATCGTGTAAAAAATCGAATATAGTAAATATAAATTGTAGTTGTAGAAAAAAACTAAAAAAAAACCGCTAATTCTATTTTCATAATTTTATATCTGCTTTGTATTTTTCTTGAATTTAAAATGTGTTTGTTTTTTACTTTAGTTTTCCAGTCGGGTTTTTTAGTTTTTCAACTAATTTTTTTTTAAATTGAGTATACAAAAAATTGTTAAACATTTTAAAAGAGTAATGTTGGAGTTTCTTGTTCATTCTTCTTCACACAAAACTAGCCTTGCAAATGGATACAAAATCAATTCTGTTCCCTTAGTTTTAAGGTTCCTAAAAGTATCAATTGAAATTATAAATTTCCGCACGCAAAATACGCGCTTGGACGTGGAGTTGCGGACACCAACCCGTTATACAATACAATTGAAATATGTGAAATTGAAATTTCATCAAAATCGGTTCCGTAATTTGGTATTTTTTTTTTACGTTGGCTTGACTTTGAGTGAGAATGACACATGAATTATGAACAGTGATCGGATAATCGGATGCATATTTACCTAAAGTTCATTTTTGGTTAGGAAATTATGGAAGCGGCTTCTTAAAACATATTTTTTTTAATATAAATCCCCGGGATTCCAGAAAATTCGGGAATGCGAAACTAGTCTGTAACATGTTAAGGAAACATCGTCTTTGCTATAGCATGTGGTATTTATTAAAAAAAAACCAGGGTATTACATAATTATTAATGTGTATTAACTTGAAGTTAATTTTAAGCTCCCCATCAATTTATGACTATGTTGAGGATTTTTTCGATATAAAAGTGCATTCCATAATAGCCAACACCTACACTTTAGGTAAATATGCATCCGATTATCCGATCACTAGTTATGAATGAGACGTGCAAAAGAATGATGAATGAAATAAAGCAATAATACTTACATGGTCTCTTCTGATTTGCCGGCCGTTTGATTTAAATTGAGAGTACTTCCAGTCGATACATGTACTGGTATTTTAAACGCCACACTCCTGTAAAATAACACTAGCTTTAGCCTTCAAATTCATCATCATCATCTGCCTAGCCTTTTCCCAACTATGTTGGGGTCGGCTTCCAGTCGAACCGGATGCAGCTGAATATCAGTACTTTACATGGAGCGCCTGCCGATCTAACCTCCACAACCCAGTTAGTACTGGGTAATACGTTACCCATTGGTTAGGTTGATTGTTAGACTTCTTTGGGGCACTGACTAACTAACGACTGTCAAAGATCTTCAAATGACAGCCGGGACCAACGGCTTAACGTGCTTTCCGAAGCACGGAGGAAACTCGGTATGTAATGGGTGGTCATCCATCCACAGTTTAGTTTAGTCTTCAAATTACTGTATTATTCGTGTAATGCGCATTTTACTTACTAAAATACATAATTATACAAACAAGTATTGTATGAGAGAGAACCTTCTAAACCGTCACGTTTCCGAGATATAAGTCATCAAAGTTACCTTCGCCATCAGCAGAACTTTGATAGCTTATATTTCGGAAATGTGACGCTTTAGAAGATTTTGTCACATTTAATACTTGTTCGTATTGATGCCAGCTATTGATTAAAAAATGTTTTATGCGTGGCTAATTTAATCAAAGTTGTATTGATTGAGCCATAAGTGAATAGATTCCAACTTTGACAGCTTATATCTTGGAAACGTGTCGCTTAAGAAGATTTGATATCATACAAAACTAGTTTGTATTAATGCCAGCTATTGATTAATACAGGTTTAATGCGTGGCCCCCTATTTAGAAAATAAAATTAATTAGTGGAAGTTAGGCAGGCCAAATAATTCAAAGCCCTTTAAGGCATACGGGTATCCCGAGAAATTCAAAATTTATTAATGTACAGGTCAGTGCTAGTTTGTATGTTGATGAAAAATGAGTCACGCCAGTAACACGTATATAGTTACAGAATTACAATCGTGAAAATCATTAATACAACCCTCTAAGTTCATGTAACCCTATTCAATGAATATTTCATGAAAAAGTCATTCAATGGGGTTAAATGAACTTATAGGGTTGTATTGATTATTTTCATGATTGTGATTCTGTAACTACATACGTGTTACTGGCGCGACTCATTTATCATCAACAAACAACCTGACCCTGACCTGCAAATTGCAAAAAACGTAAGAAAAATTGAATTTCGCGGGCTACCCGTACGCTTCCACCTAAGTATTTTCAAAAATATCTATAAACATGAGACATGCAAGAGAAGAAGAGCAACGAGAATGACAAATGAAACAGCAATAATACTTACTGTTTTGAATTCTCTGCCGTTTGATCTGAATTGACCGCAGTTTCAGACGGTATAAGTACTGGTACTTTTTCAAACACCACACTCCTGGTAAAATAATACTAACTTAAGTATTCTGTTAGTGTTTTATTTTCGTTTAATGACGGCATTATACTTGGTGTGTTGGACAGATTCGTGAAGAGTCCGTTTACATCCTGTATTATATTATTATTTAGAAGTAACTCTGTATCTCACTGTAAATGAACTGTTATTTATAACTGTTCGTATGAGAAATAAATGTCTTTAAACCTATTTGTACATACAGGGTGTAAACGGACTAACAGACTTCACGACGCCACGGTAATAATATCCACAGTATTGTATCTTCATACAAACGGTCAGACCGCGAGTCATACCTACACGCGCTCAATTCGGTATGAACTTGGTATGCAACAGTCGCGAATGCACCGCACTGACGAACGAACGTTGTAATGGGTTTTTTAAGCAGGCCAGTAAGCGTGCTATTTACGAATATCTCATTGAAATAATTAGGTTCAAGTATCTAAGCATATAAATTAGGTTGGTACATTTCCCTGTACAAAAACTAGTAATTAGGCAGCTGGATCAAGGGCTTGACTCTGAAAGCGGTACTCCTGGATACGGCTCGTATTTTTAGAAGGTCCCTCTCTCTGGAGCCTTGACTACCGGCTGTTCCCGATACCGGTGGGCTACTATTTTTTATATTTTTTAATGTTTTTTTTTTTTCTTTTATATTCAAATATTTTAAAATGTAAAGAATATGACTATAAATAAAAATAAATAAAAGGACTGCTTCGTTGGTCGAGTGTTCGCAAGCGCGACTGCTGAGCATGAGGTCCTGAGTTCGATTCCCAGGCCAGGCAAAGTGCTATTGGGTTTTTCCATCAGGATTTTCTCAGTAGCAGCCACGGAGTCTGGATTTGTGCCCGGTTGATGGCAATAGGCTCGCCCCCTGTTACGTGGGACTTAAAACATAACTGGCGAAATGTGGGTGTACTATTAGGTACACCTCTGCCTAACCCTACAGGGATTACAGGCGTGTGTTGTTATGATGTTATGTCTATAAATAAATAAAGGAATATTAATAATAATTTTCTCCCCACACACACTTACTTCTTTCCACCCCAACTTTCATTGCACTTAATTCGAAACTCATATTTCAATTCTTTTATCCTGACAGCATCTACCACCGCTCGATACAAATCCGTGACTTCGATATCACTATCAAAATGATCTATGTTAACTTTTTCAAGTAGTAATTGCATGAATTTTGCTTGCTCTGTGTTCAATTCGGGGAATTCTTTTGTTTTTACGGCATCGTTATTTATAAAAACTAGCAATGTGCGAAGGCAGTGGCTTTTAAAGCCACTAGTTATGGCAACAGGTACGAGTGATCTGCTTTGATCGTTGGTGTCCACTTTCGTTGATGTTTGTGATGGCGGCGGCATTAAGCTCCCGCTTGAACTGAAAAAAGAAAAAAAGATTTGTGATGTGTCTGTATTAGTTAAGATTCAACATCATTCTGACAAGAACTGTTTTAACCCTGCAGTGGTCGCGCATCTAAATGACACAACAGTAGTCGCATGGACTACGTACGTAGTCCATTTTTAAATTGAAATAAATAAAAATTTAAACATTATTTCTTTATTTTACTTCTGAAAATTTTATCAGTACAGTTTTCTTATCTAGATAAAATCAATAAAACTTAATCACAACCTGTGTCATAATTGCTAAAAAAGAAAACTTCTCAGCATTTGATGGAAAAAGCGACTATGGTTCGTTTCGTAAACACCGCCCTTGTGCGAGCGTTCACTCAAATCAAACATGTCACAACATGAAACGCGGCAAAAGGCCGAATATCCGGTTATATTTTCGGATTTCGAATCCACGCCCTTTTGAAAAATTCACCCTGTAACTTATAACAGATTTTATTTTACATTTTTTTTTTGTTTCTCCGCCTGCCTGTCTAATTGATCTCTGAAACGGCGGGACCGATTTTGACGGAATTTTTTTACTAGCAGATAGCTGATGTTATAAGGAGTAACTAAGGTTAGAAAATGAATTAGGGTTGCATCACATCCATATGAAAAAGTTCAGCAACATTAACCATGTAATTGCCTAACAATGAGTAGGTATTGTAACTCACCAAGAAATTGAAGCTGTGCTGTTTCCCGATTGATCCATTGTATTAACTTTTTTAATCACCATGACTTTTCTGCAAATAAAGAAGAAATTGTAAAATATATTTATGACTCCGATTGTTAATGTATTTTACTGTGTAAATACATACTATAAAAATAAAACAAAGTAGACATAGACACAAATGATATTAAATTAGGAATTGAGCTGATGTTGGTTGTGCACACGACGGCACTTAAAGCTTTACATTCCCAGTATAACGTGGTCTCGCTTTGTATATATTTTCTGTACTATAGAGATCCGCATAAACTGGTTTTGTATAGCTTGATCAGCCGTCGTGCGAAATCTGCATCTAAATAGATCTAAAATAAAATATGGTTTAGTGACAATAGAAAAACTTATTTCGAAGTAGAAATAAAGCTCCTTGCCAAGTATCAATTTCACATTGTAACTATAAAATATTAGCACAACATCTACACATTGAGGAAGAAGAAAAAATGCATATTATAGAGGATAACTCATAAAGTACCTAAGCAAAGTAATCATCATCATCAGCCTATAATGTTCCCACTGCTGGGACACAGGCCTCCACTCTCTATGAGAGGGAATGGGCTATAATCCACCACGCGGGCCCAGTGCGGATTGGTAGATGTCACATGTCTTCGAATTTTTGGTCCTAGGACTTGCCGGTTTCCTCACGATGTTTTCCTTCACCGTATTTGAGAGCTACTGCTCTCAAATACGGTGAAGTACGGTTACGGTACACACGGTACGGTACAGTACGGTTTATTTCATCACTACTGTGATGAAATAAATTACACAAAGTAATGCACCTGTCTGGGTTCGAACCCACGACTTACTGTTCGTAAGTCGGGGTCGCTACCAATGGGCCACCGCTGCTCAAGCAAAGTAATAAAATGTATATATGTTTTTTCATTTGATAGAGGAAGTTCGTGCGGGGTGCACGAGCTTTCTCTATAATAATAATAAGTTTTATTTGCTCCTTAAAACATATAACATGTTGAACAGTATTTAAATGCAGTAACAATAAAGCACAAAGAATAAATATGAGCAACTGCGCCTGAGCTAGGCTGAGCCTGTATTTCAGGTCACAGTTCTCTTCCCAGAGTTATGAGCGGTATTATCAATGGTTGGACATTTTATGATTATTATTCTATCAAATGAAAAAACAATCACTTAAATCAGATCAGTAATCATGTAGAAATCAGTGTAAATACATGAATAAAAAGAGATGCTAGATATTTTATAGCAGTCAGTTAAAAACATTACATTTTATTTCAAAATTTTAACGAGCCTAGCTGCGAACGGTAGCGCACAATGTATTGGCTCACAAATTTTAACTCTATAATATTAGTTCCTTGTATTCGTTTGAGCTTTATAATATTAAATTAGAAGTATAGATAGTAAAACACACATGGACATACGGCCTTCTACTCTGGGGATCAGCAGGAAATTCAAATATTGAGATAATACAGACCTTCCCATAAAAAAACTAAGAATGACAACAACCGCGACTTGGTATATTTGAATCAAACAATTGACTCATCATATTCTGCATAATAAGTGTTTTAGAAAAAATCTCAGGAAAGACGAAAGCAAATCACAAATCCTCAAAATATGCTGGCAATAAATTCTTATTCTTTATGCAAAACAGGTAAAGCACACACATGGGAAACCTAGGATTAGGTTTTCTTACAGCAAACGTCATTGTGATAGCTAGATTTGCAAAAAAGCATACATATACTGGCATGTTAAAAATAAAATTAAAAATGAATGCTCCAAAACTCTGAAATGGATTACGAAAGGTATAAAACTATGTTGTAAACGTAAGCGTGAAAAGCTTTGGCAATTAAGACGCCAACCAAACAAAACAAATAAAAAGATTTATAATACCTACTCTAAACGTCTAAAATTAATCATCAAACTAACTCAAAAGACGCAAAACAGCTACTTCATTAACAACTCTGATAACAAGGTAAAAGCAACTTGGAGAGTTATAAACTCAACTAAAACTAATTATCCAAAAGAAAACCCTTCTAAAATACTTACAGATAATAATGAATACATCACAGAACCAAAAAGAATTGCCGAATTGTTTAATAACTATTTCATTGACCAAGTTCAACCAATAAACATACATAACCACAACACCGACAATACAACTTCATTAATTAACTCTAACACTAATTCAATATTCTTAGCACCGACTGTTCCTCATGATATTCATAAAATTATTGTTGGTCTTAAAAATACCAATAGTTGTGGTTATGATGAAATTATTACACATGTAATAAAAAACGTAGCTACAGAAATCTGTCCAGTTCTTAGCTATATTGTAAACGTGTGTATAGAGAGTGGAAAATTTCCTGAAGATTGAAAATTATCTATTAAAAAAAATATAGACCTATTGCTCTCGTACCAGTGTTTTCCAAAATAATTGAAAAGTGATTTATAATAGCCTTTATTCATTTCTTGAAAAAAAACAATCTTTTAACTAAAGAACAGTATGGTTTTAGAAAGCATAAATATATTAATATGGCCATCTATATATAATAAAATTATAACGAACATGAACAACAGAATACCGGTTTCGGCGTTATTCGTGGACATGACGAAAGCGTTCGATTTCGTAGATCACAGAATCCTACTAATAAAATTAAATAAACTTGGAATTAGGGGCAATGTCCTAGAGCTAATTAAGTCGTACTTAGTCAATAGAAAACAAATTACAAAAATAGCAAAAGTATGCCCTAGAACTAAAACAGAAAAAACCTACCTATCTAAACAAAGATTTATAAAGTACGGCGTACCCCAGGGCAGTGTACTAGGTCCGTTGCTATTCCTTTGCTATATAAATGATATACCCTTAACTATAGAACACCCCATGACTCTATTTGCTGATGACTGTACCACAATATTTATAGGAATAAACTCAGGAAAATATGAATATGATATAAACAATAGTTTAAGTTTAATTTTTAAATGGTTAACCAGCAATAATCTTAAAATTAATTTTGGAAAAACAAATATCATGCATTTTAACCAACGAACCAATTCTGTAAATCCAAATGTTAAATATGTTCATAACAACATTGTTAAAATTGACAAGACTAAATTTCTAGGGCTTTGGTTAGACGGCACATGACTTGGAAAATACACATTGAACATTTAGTAAAAAAAACTAAATCAATATTGTTACGCCCAACATAATTTAAATAAAGTCGCAAATCGCAGCACCGTCCTAACCGCATACCACGCATACGTCTCCACAACACTGTGATATGGACTAATATTCTGGGGTAATTCTACGGATAGGGAAGCGGCATTTAAAGCCCAAAAAAAATGCGTCCGTGCATTATCCATGATCCAAAACACTGACAGTTGCAAACCAGTTTTTATTGATCTAAAATTATTAACACTCCCCTCCCTTTACATTTATGAAGTTACCATATTTATAAAAAATAACCCTAACCAATTTGAAACCGTATCCTCTAAACGTCACCAAGGTGCACTGAAGTCAAAATCCCATCAAACAGCCCTTTACTCTAAAAGTTTCCTAGGAATGGCACCAAAATTTTTTAATAAACTGCCTAAGTCCATAAAAGCGTCAAGAGATTTCAATACTTTCAAAAGAACACTTCATACATTCTTAATACAAAAAGCATATTATTCCATCAAATGAATACCTAGAAGAAAAATGAAAACTGTCTTTTATTTTATATTTTTAATACTTTTTATTCCCTAATCATTAGCCTTAGTTCATAAGATTGTTATTAGCCTTGTATTGTTTAAAATTTGTTTTTGTTTAATGTGTATTTTATTAAAGATTTAGTATTAAGTAATTAGTTGTAATTACAGTATTTTTTGTATTTATTTAAGTTCAGTCAACGTTTTTATACTCACAAAAACGTAACCTGCAGTGATTAATGTGTAAACATTATTTGTACGCCTTGTAAGGCAGCACATAGTGAGACATAACTTTTTCTTATAACACCATGTACCTACTTACTTTTACCTATGTGTCACAAATAAACATATTTGAATTTGAATTTGAATGTCCTAGAACCAAAAATTCGAAGACATGTGACATCTAGCAATCCGCACTGGGCCCGCATGGTGGATTATAGCCCATTCCCTCTCATAGAGAGAAGGCCTGTGTCCCAGCAGTGGGAACTTTATAGGCTGATAATGATGATGATGATACATATCCACAACCAATAAAACTGAGGAACAGAACACTCAAACAGACACAACAAGACTAAAATGAAAGAATCTCTTCAACACCATATTTATGACTACCAGTTTCCCACTACCTTCGTTCATGTGAAATTATTATAAAAAAATATTATTTCCCTTTCTGAATCAGATTTTGTTATCAATTTCAAGGTTTTTAATTTTTTTGCACGGAACCATAATTATTTTTATTTTTCTAAAGTAAAAGTAGCCAATGTTAGACCTTATAACATACTCTATCTGACAGTAAAAGTTCTGTCAAAATAGGTCCAGCCGTTTCGGAGATTAGCCGGAACAAACAGATAGACATAAATTGAAAAAAAAAAAAATTTTGTTATAAGTACTGTATAAATTATTTATTTGTATAGACGCTATACAAATAAATAATATATATGCCTGGTGAAGGTTGCGGGGATCCGCTGGATGCGAGTTGCACAGGACCAATCAATGTGGTGACACTTGAGGGAGGCCTATGTCCAGCAGTGGACGTCTTTCGGCTGAAATGATGACGATGATGATGATAGACGCTATAAGAATAAACAGAGCAGCCACTGGTTTCATGCAATGCAAAAATATTGTTTACTACTTGCAATAATATCAATAATTTTTTAGTCTAAGATTTTTTACATCTATTGTAATAAACTTACTTATGAAATCCCGGTCTATATTCAAATTCATAAAATAGCAATTTACCAGTCGCAGCATTTATTATTTTATTAGAGATGTGTCTATAATCATTATCCAAACTCTTTGATTTCAAAATTGTAATGTCCTGCATTACCATTTCAAAAAACTCTTCATAATCTTTTGTAAGGAAAAAAATGCATTTATTGTTGGCACTTTTCAAAAAAGACAGTAATTTCGTTAAAATCGTATACAGCACGCCATAATTCAGATTTTTTAATAGCTCGTCGAAAGCCGAAAGCTTTCTTTTTTTATTTCTCGGTGGCTCACCAATACTTAGAACTTCTGAGCTAGGTGTATCATTTTTTGGCGGGATTTCTGCTTTATTTTTTAATATATTTGTGTTAATCTGCTTCTTGCTTCCATCAACATCACAATCAGTCTGGCTTGCATCATCACAAATCATGGAATCACCAAGTAATTCCGAATTCCTTTTGTTATTATTATTAGGCGAAACATCGGTAGTTAAAGAAGTCATTTTGCCGGCATTATCTGTTATCCGCTATCAGCAATCGGCTCTAATTTTATTTAGAGTTATTTACGGCATAAAAAATAGTATTATCCGCCCCTAAGACGACCCACTGGATATGTTAATAGACATCCAACATATACACAATATATATTCTGAAAGTTTTTAACAAAAAAGACACTTATCTGGATTAGTTATTAAGCTAAAACTATTATTTCAACATTTTTACATTGTTGAAATTGTTTTCAATTGAAACTTACCTACCTTCAACGTTATTTCAATACAAATTCAAGACTTTTAGTTTTCAATGACCAGCCATCAGCAACGCTCTTCTAAAATGAAGCAATCAAACAAAATCAATATTCAATTTGGCGCGATGATGATTTATTGCATTTTATTTCGAGAGTGAAAGCGCTAAATTATGAGCTACAGTAGCGAGAAAAAGACAAAATATTGACATAGTGTAATGACATTGACATGAATGACATGTCAGAGAATTCAGAGATAACACCAATTACACCAAAGAGTATAATAAATATTAAGGAGACAGCCTCTTGTCACAAGAGGCTGTCTCCTTAATATTTATTATACACAAGAGTCTTGTGCCATTTCGAAGCTTGCAGCACGGTCTTAGCAGTCCATAGAAAAAAAGCAACTACGGTGACGGGACGATAGGTTTAGTTCCGAAAATCATCAAGAGATGTCGCTTTGTTAAACTTCACACATATTTTTCAATAGCAACACTAAAATTTAGCTCTGATTGTCCATTTCTTTCTACGCAGAATGTCTACAATTATTAACTTTGAATTATACTTGTTTTCTTCGAAAAGATAGCGCAACGCAAACTGTAAAAATGAAAAACTTAATAAAATAATCTGTTCATTTATAATTGTGCTTGCAAATAATATATTTTAGTAGGAGACGACTTTTAAAATAATTAGATTTTCAAGTTCCGTTTATATACTTCTGTTTAGAACGGAATTTGTTTGTCATGGCGCCCGGTCGGCACATTTAAGTTGTTGTTTACGTTGCTTTGATTGTGTTACTAATAATTTCGTGGCTTTTCGACAACTTTTGCTATTTCAAAGGACACCGATATCTCTGTTTAGATTGTTTTGACCCGTGCGCACTACTCTTAGGACTTCGATTTGCTTCCAATCCGGACTTGACGCAATGGCATCTCCTTTCAGATGTTGTGTTCGTAATTGCACTTCAGCTCGTAGTAAGTATAAAGTATTCATTCAGTCTTAACTGTGGACTTTATCACAGAAGTATGTAAGACATAGTTTTTCAAAAAATAAACTTATGTCTCCAATTCCAGGTGAAGATTGCAATGTAGTTTTGCATTCGTTTCCCAACCCCAATAAAGAAGATGGCAGATTTAATACCTGGCTTTACGCAATTGGAGGAGATCTTCTGGTGTTGGACAGCCAATTTATATTTAAAAATAGAAAAGTATGTCACAAACATTTTGAATCCAAATATCATACAAGAAGTTCAAGATTAAGTGCTAATGCAGTGCCTACCTTGCACTTAAAAGGTATTTGAAACATTTATTTGCTTATATTCATTGGAGTTTTAGTTGTAAAAAAAGTGTGCCTCAAAATAGTAAAAAAGTTACATTTTTTTTTATTTTATTATACAAAAATCAAATTAAAGGAAACAATAAATACATATAAATATTTAATAATAAAATTTATCTTATTTTCCAACTAATTTATTGTTGCTGAATTGACCTATCTCCTTTCATTGACATAGGTACTAATGACACAAATTGTATGTAATCAGCATAATTCAGGGTATTTAAAATATTTATGTATTTCATTTACAGGCATTACTTTTAAAAGACCATTATCAGATGTTACCAATGTGACCAATTACAATCCAACATTTGCTGAACCTTCCACATCTACAGGTAAGTCGTAATTTTATCTCCTTTATCTTACTTTATTATTTCTTAAAGTACCTCTATGGTTACCATGGTATAAATCTAAAAAGTCAAAAATAAAACTTTTTTAAAACAACTAAATTCATAAAATCTAAAATGATCTAGTAGTGTTATCAATTTTTTTTAGTGGTGCTTGGCAAATTGGTACCAACTTCACAAGCGAGATTTACTTTATACTTTTAGATTTTTAAAATTTTATTAAAAACGTTGTATTTACTATTTCCACTCGGTAAATCTTGGATATTTATTATTGTTTCATTTGTTTCCAAGAAGAATGACACTCCAATAGATCAGTGAAAACCACATCAAATACATAATATAATGAATGTATGGATGATACAGGTCCAATGATAAAATCTAAATTTGTCAAATAAAATATGTATATCATATCAACTTTATCTTAACAGTAGTATGATAGATAAGACATTAATTTATTTGAGTATGACTTTATTCCCATAGGAAAAAGGTGTGAGTTTATAGATGTATGTTACTATACCATACAAATAAAGCAGTTTGGTTGTTCATTATTTCTAAAAAAATATTTAATAACTGGTTACCTTCTTTGAACAGGTCCACCTCATTTTAGTGAACCAATATCCACCGAGGCCTGTGAACCAATATCCACAAAGACCAGTGAACCTCAAAAACTTGCAAAATCAGGTAATTTTTTAATAATTTTAATCATTATTATGTGCCCGTTACAGTCTAGTTTACGTGCATTACTGAAAGCACACAATATAAAATATAAAAACTCGCTGGTTTCACATCGGACTCATCATCTCTTGATAAGTTTTTTTTTTTTCAGCACCGAACATAGTAAATCTGAAAAAATATATAAAAAAGTTACGACAAAAGAAAGATAAATATGCCACGCGACTGAAGAAAGCTTTAAAACTTTCCGAAAATATAACTTTTCAGAAGTGTTTACAAAAATTTACGACATTGGCAGCATTGTTCACAACTATGCAATTTCGTGAAATATCCAAAGAAAAAATGGGAAGACGTTTCACGAAAGATGAAAAAATCATGGCTCTCAGCATATACAAACAAGGACCAAAAGCATATAGATGGCTCAGTAAAATTTTTATTTTGCCATCCCCTACCACACTGAGTAGACTTATTTCTTGTGCTGGTCTAAGACCAGGATTAAACAAAAAAATATTTATACAGTTAAAGAAAAGGGTCCAGAAAATGACAGAAAATGAAAAGTTGTGCATCCTTTTATTTGACGAAATATCAATAACGCCTCACTTTGATTTTAATAGAAAAAGAGATGCAATTACTGGATATGTCAATAATGGAAGACAAACAAAAAGAAACATTGCGGATCATGCGCTCGTTTTTATGATAAGGGGATTCATGAAAAACTATAAGCAGCCAGTGGTTTATACATTTTGCAGAGGAACAACTCCCAAAGAAGATTTAAATTTTTTAATAAAAAATATTATAACTGAGTTGCAACAATGTGGACTCAACATTCTTGCAACAGTCTGTGACCAAGGCACAACAAATGTCAGTGCCATAAACGAATTAATAGAAGAAACTCGGGTTAATTATATAAGAAGAAATAAAAATTTCAATCATAGATTATTTGAAATTAATGATAAAGAAATAATACCCCTATTCGATCCCCCACATCTAATTAAAGGGATTAGGAACAATTTAATTACAAAGGACATGAAAGTCATAATAGAAAACGAAGTAAAAGTTGCGAAATGGGAACATTTAATAAAACTTTATGAAGAGAATCCTTCCTATAAAGGACTAAAAATGATGAAAAATCTAACGGAAGCCCACATTGACCCAAAAAAAATCCCTAAAATGAAGGTTAAGATGGCAACTCAAATATTCAGCAGAACTGTTGCAACCAGTATGGGATACCTAGCCGGTGAGTAGTATAATAATCACTCATCCATCAGATACACATTCCTGATCCTATAGTATTTACCTATAGTCCATAATTTCTTTAAAGATAATATATTTAATGGGGATATATTTCAAATCCATCCCACTCAAATAAATAATTCATTGAAACTTTGAAACTAAGCTAACAATAAGCTAACTTTCTAAGCTATGTTATAGCACCGATTATCTGACCCATAGTATTAATAATTGTTATTTGCTGCTTTTGGTCATCTTCAAAGTGTATCTAAAAGTCATATTTCTACAATTAATTTTATTTCTAATTTTTCAGAAAAAAAAATACTTCCTGGGGAGTGCAGAGATACCGCCGACGTCTTGCTGTTTTTCGACGAACTTTTCGATTCGATGAATGGCAGTTATGACAACTCGAAAAAAAGGAGCGGTAAATTACTTTTAAGAGCAGTCACGCCAAATTCTGAACATAGCAAAGTATGGGCAAGAGCAAAAAAGATATTAAAATCTATTAAATTCGTCAGTAAAAAGGGAAGGGAAGGTAGTGTGCCATCAGTAACTAACTGGTTACGTACGCTGGAAGGTATTGAATTGTTGAAAGATAAATTATTTAAAGAGTATAACATTAAATCATTCTGGATGAGACACTTAAATCAAGATCCACTGGAGAATTTTTTTGGATCTATACGATCTCATGGTTATAGAAATATATCTCCAACACCATCAGGCTTTGAATCAGCATTCGCAAGTTTACTGATTAATAATTTGTCAAGTCATCATTCTGTAGGGTCAAATTGTGAAGAAGATGATTGCAAAATTTTTCAATCTATGGATTGCTTACTGACAAAAGAAGACATTAATCTTATAACAGAAATCAGTGATATTGATTTTGATGACATAAATTGTGAAATTATAGATTTTAGTCACAAAAGCAGAAATCCTAAAATTATTAGCCAGCTTAGCTACGTAACCGGTTACGTAATAAAAAAGGCAAAACAAAAAGTATTCAGAAATTGCAAGAAATGTAAGGGAATTATATTTAATAATGATAAAACAGAACTGAATGAATACATAAGTAAAAGAGAGTATTCTTCATTCAAATCACTAACCTACCCTTCCGAAAATACTCTAAAGCTGTTTTCTGCCATTCAAGATGTTCTTACATCGATTTTAAAAAAAAAGAGTGATTTACCTCGCATCAAAAGCTACATGAAAACAATTTTGTACACGGTAGTTGATTTTAACTTTTTGACTTGCCCAGACCACAGAAAAGAATTAATAGATTTTTTATTTGAATTTTGTTCAAAATTTTTCATACATAACTGGTGTCGTGATGTAAATTTATTATTAAATGGCACCAGAACAGAAAATTCAGATAACGATGTTGTCAAAGAATTATGTATTGAATATTATAAAAAGAGACACAAATAAATATACTTTGTCTACTCTACAATGAGTTTTATTGTTACCCCCTTATAACCTGTATTCATCTACGTTTTCTCTGCACTGATAATTTACTATTACTCTCACATCAGTTTAGAGGAAACGTAGATGAATCCAGGATCTAATTATAATTTTTTGCAAAGGAACAAACTATAGGAGAGGTATACTATACTCTCTACCTATACGTATATACATAGCCGGTTGTAGTTCCTAAAATTATCATTAGATGGCGCTTTACTACCAAGGCGACTGACCACTCTATTCTCATATATATAATGTTGTACTCTGTGGCTTGCAGATTCGAGACGCCATCTGGATATCTTAACGGGAACTAAGGCTCTATAGGTAGCTATAGGTAGGTAGGTATGTATGTATAAATCAGTATATTGTTTACTTACACATTCAAATTTTCTTGGTTTTTGCAAATAGCAGCTGTGTTTACGTCGTATGTTAATGCGATTTGCGAATATAATGATGACACATTCTATTATTGATGCGTTAAGGTGGAAGCGTACGGGTAGCCCGCGATTCAAATCTAAAGTTTTTTTGTCAGTGTCAGGTTGTATGTTGAAGGCTGCGGGACTGTTCGAAAGGGATACAGCCATGGAACACAAAGGTCAGTACAAGTCTGACACTCCCTTCCGCTCCGCCCAGAGCGGGAGGAGTCATCATTTAACGCTTTTGCCATCGTAAAAAATATAAAAATGAGGTTGTATGTTGATGATAAACGAGGCGCGCCAGAAACATGTATGTAGTTACAGAATTACAATCATGAAATCATCAATACAACCCTATAAGTTCATTTAACCCCATTGAATTTAATTTTTTCATAAGTCCACCCCTTTATTTTCTAATTGAGAGACGATGTCTAAAAATTGTAATTACCATACCCTAATATCACGCCTGTAATCCCCGTAGGGTTAGATAGAGAGGTATGCCTAATAGTACTTCCACATTTCACCAGTTATGTTTTAGTCCCATGTAATAGGGGGCGAGCCTATTGCCATCAACCGGGCACAAATCCATAGTTCGTGGCTGCTACTGAAAAATTCCAGAGAGAAAAACCCAATAGCACTTTGCCCGACCTGAGAATCGAACCCAGGACCTCATGCTCAGCAGTCGCGTTTGCGACCACTCGACCAACGAGACAGGCGGTAAATTGTAATTAATTATTTAATATTACGTGAAGATATACATGAAGTGTCCCGTAGAGAGGGAGAGCGATTTGCGCAACCTTACATTGAGGAAAAAGTAACATTTGGAGGAAGTTCATGGATTGTTTGGGGTGGTATCTCTTTGGATAGGAAAAAACAATCTTGAATAAAAAAAAATCTTTTTGCACGCAAGTGTATTTATTTGCAAATCACCATCAGATTGTATGTACATACAAATGCCAGTACATCAAACTACCCAAAACTGTCAAATTTTCCCAATCAACCTTGAACCTAATATTATAGCGATAAAGTTTAAAATCTTTTTTTTTTACTAAAATTGACTATTTTTGCTATAAATAAAATGTCTAAGCCAGAGAGGTGATCTGTAATTCAGGATCTTGCTACTTCAGACACTTTTCTCTATATGAGATTGTGCATAAATCAGTTCCTGTATTTCGGATATCGAGATAAATAAAGATTTTATGATTATATTTTATTTTTTTGCTAGCCGTATTTTTCAAGTGACAGCTGTTGACAGATCGAGGTTATTGACAGTCCTATTCTTAATTGAAAAGTCATAATTTAGTTGTACCTACCTATTTGTATCCACTGTGTTTTACCCTTGATTAATTAAACACAAGTTTTACAGCTTATCATGGTGAATTTAATTAAATTAGCCTTATTGCACCTCCTTGAGGAATAAGAACAAACTTTCTTAAAATAGTTGATATTTGGAACTTTTAAATTTGCAACCAAGCTTTATTTTGAGGGTGAATTTTTCGAAAGGAAAATGTCCAAAGTTATCAACAAAAAGAATTCCGCGGCGAATAACTCAACAGGCGCCTTTAGCGTGAACTGGGATATCGAAAAATATAGAGATGAACACGAATGCGAGGAACATTGGCAGCTACGCAAAGCTTTCATGGAGAAATGGAAGAAGAATTTTCCCGAAGAAAGATTGATTTGTTTGGCGCGAGTTTATACGAATATCGAGTTTATGGGGTGCAGATATCCTGCGCCGGTTATGCAACAGATAGCTCAACTATCTTTTGAGGTAAACATAGCCTACAAATCCGTTATTATCATTGGTATAACAACATAACCTCAAATTTTTGATTACAATGTTTTGGCGTTACTTGCAGTTCCGAAGACTGCTCCTGATTGTAGTGTCTACTAGCGAGTATCCTCTGTACCCTGCTGCTCATCCCATTAGCTGTTTTGTGGTGACATCAGTGTTATAAAATTGAGTAGTCTAAATATATAGTATAAGGTTTCTTTCTAAAACTGACTCAAATTTTTGAGTGAGTGATTGGGGGCTTATTTGTTGACTTAGGCTCAATTCTCATGGGTCTAGTGGTCAAAAGCGCTACTGCTGAGCATCAGTTCCTGGGTTTGATTTACATAATTAAATGTTATGGTGATATGGCTAGAAATGGTGTGCCTGAGATAACCACTAACAAAGATATGTGGAAGTAAAAGGCACCAACCTTAAATAAATTGAAAACAGAGGCATGATGATCACGACAATGCAATCTTTTGGGTGTTTAAGTTATTTGAAGTATTACTTAGGTAGGTACTGCTACTTTTTGAAATCAATAAAACTATGTTATAATACAGATACTTTCAATTATATTTTCTAATCACAATAAGTAGATGCTACAGAACATCACTATCACTACTTAATATAAAACAAAGTCCTCCGCTGCGTCTGTCTGTTCGCGATAAACTCAAAAACTCCTGCACCGATTTTCATGCTGTTTTCACCAATGGATAGAGAGGTTCTCGAGAAAGGTTTTAGTATATAATTTGTCAAGTTTTTGTATACATTGGCTAAAATTTAAATGATATTGGTTGGAACTGTCAGGAAAAAGTTGTGGGAACAGGATCAAAATTTCCTGTTTACTTTTGGTCGCGATAACCGACATCCATGCGGGCGAAGCCGCGGATATCAGCTAGTCTTTTATAACAACAATCAATTTCCATTAAACATACTACAACTTAATCTTCCAGGTTGGACAAAAATATAAAGACAAAAAGAAAACAAAACTGCAAAGAACATTTGTGTCCGCTTCAACAGCTGCCGAGGATAGAGCAAGAGGAATCAAACGTGTTGGCGGAGAGATTGTTACTGATGATAAACCTAAGTCCACCCGCATTGCATTTGTAGCCCAAGGTGAAATACTTGCACCAGAAGAAGATGAAACTATTTCTGATGAAGAAGGTACGATTATTCTCAAGGCAATGAGGCAAGCTGGAGAGACGAATTTTGTACACTGTACTATGGAAAACACAAACCCATATGACACCAACACACAGACACACACACTAAACACACCAATCACACACACACCAACCACACATACACTAATCACACACACATCACCCACTCACGCACACGTGCACACTACACAGTTACACACCAGAGTGGACGCGAAAACCAAGGAGACTCCAAAAAAGGGTGCTTGCAGCACCTCTCTCGCCCCTGGGTGCTCTACTGCGAACGGGGTGGGCCCTAGTGCGGGTGCCGGTCCGGCAGTGGCGAGAACCGCTGCTAAGACCAAAACTAAGTCCCGTAAAAAACGAAGGACTCCGGCGCTGATTGGGACCAGTACCGTTCCTTCTTCCTTTTCAGGCACACAGCCGCCCGCCGCGGTTAACTCCGGTGGCCGGAGCTCCCTCATACATCCGCCTCCGCCTACGGCTCATCAAGCCGCCCTTCCCCTGCTGGCTGTCACTGGCCAACCGGAGGAGATAGGCAACTCCACTGATGACGCGTTCGCGCTCGCCTGGCAGGTGCAGAGGAACAGGCGTCAGGACAGGAACGGCATACAACGCCGCGTAAGCCCCCCAGGACAGGCTGCTCCGACTCCTTCGGCAGATAATGCTAGGAGAAGGAGCAGGCCGTCCAAGAAGGAGCGGCGTCAGTTACGGAGGAAAGGTAAGACTCCACAAGCTACACAGGGCAATGCCGCGGCCCCGATCAAACCGACCAGCAGTAACCTCAACTTCTCCGCAGGCAAGCGAGCGCAGGCCGTGGTCGGCACTAGCCCACCAGGACCGACCCAACCGCCAACTAGTGCCGCGGACGAATCAGCCCAGCGCTCAGCACAGCGACCCGTTCGGATGGATCAGGCCGCGGCCAAGCGAGCTCTCAATGAGACCTCATCGCCTCGAGGGAAGCGCAAGCGGCCGCGTCTTGATAAATCCAAACGGGCCGCCAACCGTAGCTACACCCAAACTGCAAGCTCCAACCTTGACGTCGCAGTTACCTGCGGCCGCATGGGGCTGATCACCAAGGAGGTGTCGGAGCAGGTCCTCACGGCTATCCAAAGGAAGATAGTCGCTGAGGCCTCCTCCCCCAAACAGGACTCACCTGCACCGACCTTCAAAGCAAGGCCGGTGTACACTGGCGGGGTTCTCAAACTGTGGTGCGGCAACGACCACACCTTAGCCTGGCTGAGGACACTCATCTCCGAGTTGCCTCCCTCTAACAGCACCTCGCTGGTGGTCAGGAGGCAGGCGGAGATTCAGCGACGAGTAAGATGCGGCATACTCATCCCGGATGAGCAGGGTATCTTCGAAGAGTCGAACAATATCAGGCGCGCTCTGTGTTACCAAAATCCCTGGGTGGACATCAAGGGATGGGTATTGCTGCACGTCAATAAACAGGCCGATGCATGGTTTGTGGTGGTCGGGGTTCCTCAGGACCAAATTCCGATCCTGATGAAGGCTGAACGCCGTCTCTCCTTTGGGGTAGGGACGGTGTACATGAAGTTCCAGGGTCGGAACGGCAGGTATGTCGATGTCCCTCAGGGATGGGATCCAGCCACAGAAACCATGACCGTGACACAGGAAGAGGAAGCAGCTCCCCCTACAAACACCGCGGCTACACCCACGGATGTTCCTGCAGCAGCAATGTCAGCCGCCCCTACCGTCGCCAGCGTGGGCGCTACTCTCTCCTCGGGAGATGAGCTCGACGGCAACACCTTGTCGTCGGCCTCGGACCTGGAGGGGGACGGCTACGACGCGGGCGACCTGTATGCCGGGCAGCGAGTGGAAGGCGACGACGAAGGATCGACCAGCGATGGCATCCCCTTCGTCGAGCTGTAAAGTCCTGCAGGCTAACCTCCACCACAGTCAGACCGCGACGGCTCAGCTGCGGAAGTGGCTGGAGGTTCAACAAACGGCCATTGCCTTGATCCAGGAGCCGTGGATCAGTGCCGGCCGCATACAAGGTCTCTCCAATCTTGGTGGTAAGCTCCTAGTTTGCACAGATCACGATCCAAGATCGTGTATTTATACGACACGTAACATCAAAACGCAGCCACTAACAAATTTCTGTTGCAGGGATCTCTCTGCAGCTAGGCTACTTATACAGCGTGGAGATACGTAGGTGGCAGTAGTCTTCGCCTCGGCATACATGCCTGATGGAAAGGAGCCGCCCCCGCACGGTCTCGCTCGCCTCGTGAGACATTGCGAGAGTACAGGGCTGGAGGTCATCATAGGTGCCGACGCAAATGCCCATCATCCTCTGTGGGGCTTGGACACGCAGAATGCAAGGGGTAAGGCTTTCGTTGATTGCTTATTTACTACTTACTTAATCCTACTGAATACAGGTTCCGAACCAACATTCGTAAACAGACGAAGTCAAACAATCATAGACCTCACTCTGGCATCGGAGGGTGCAGCGGTCATCACCACCGGCTGGCAGGTCTCCAAAGAGGCTTCCTGCTCCGACCACAGATGGATCCGCTTCGACATCCAGGTCTGTGTCACACCAACACTGACACGGCGCAACCCGCGAAACACAGACCGTATCGCTTATTCGCGCATCCTCGAGACCAAACTTGCGTCAACAAACTACGAGATGACCTTCAAGGACACGTCGATCGATCGTCGATCTGCGACGACGGGCGAGTAAGTCATCTCACAAAATCTTAGCTAGACAGCTACCAATCATGCCCGGAAACCATTCCGCCCACAACACCAGGGAAGCAACCATGGTGGGGGTGGATTTAAAACGCAAGCGCAAGAAGGTAAGGGCAGCTCTAAACAGAGCCATGAATACCTGCGCTGACTAGGATTGGGACGCATATTACGCGGCCAAATCCAGCTACAAAAAATGCATCACATTGAGGAGCCCTACCGGATGGCGAAAATACTGTAGCAGCATCGAATCCTGCCAAATAGCAAACAGGGTAAGGAAAATACTGACACACCAGAACTTGACTGGGCCCGATGTTCTCCAGAAATCAGACAACACACTTACCACCTCACCAAAAGAGGCGAAGCGAGTCCTTATTGAAACTCACTTCCCAGGTTGTGCTTTCGTACAGACCATTGACTGGACAGAGGTAATTCAAACACCGTCAGAAAACGACTGGCGTAGCGCACGTCGCTTTGTCGCACACAAAGTGATAACGCTGGAGAAACTCCGGTGCGCGATCCGGTGCTTCCATCCTTTTAAGGCGGTCGGTCCGGACGGAGTATTTCCTGCCTTACTGCAGTGGGGCGGGGACTCGGTCGCTAGCAGACTAGTACCCATAATGAGAGCGTACCTGGCCTTTAGATATGTTCCAAAAGGATGGAGGGAAGTGAAAGTCATACCAATTCCGAAGCTAGGTAAGTGTGACACCAAAGCCCACCGACCGATAAGCCTGACCTCCTTTCTTCTTAAAACCATAGAGAGATTTTGCGAGAGAGAACTGAGGGATGGAGCTTTGAAAACGATCCCACTCCATGCAAACCAACACGCATACAGCTCGGGTAAGTCCAATGAATCAGCTCTTCATCTAGTGGTCAGCCGGATAGAAGATGCGATACATCAGAATGGTACCTGCCTGGACACCTTCATAGACATCGAAGGAGCCTTCAATAAAACCAACTTCTCTAGCATTAGCACCGCCCTCTCCCGACACGGAGTAGAACAGGTACTGACAGACTGGATTACTAACATGCTAAGCCAACGAGTGGTTCGCTTTGCAGAAGATCGGAAGATGGCCATGATAGCCAGAGGCTGCCCCCAAGGAGGAGTAATAGTAGTAGGAGTAGTATTAATAATCTCATCACAAATCTCAACGCAAACCACTTCTACATTATTGGGTTCGCGGATGAACTCGCCATCCCCATTTCTGGGAATGTGTCGAAAGTGTTAGCCCGGAAGGTTGTGGACCACTCAATTCGCATACTTTCAGATAGCATGGCCGTACTGTTAGCACTAAACAACCACACAGTCAACTCTGGGTTAATACACGAGTGTCATCAACACCTGAACCAGGTTGGTAATCACAATAACATAACCATTCAATGGATCAAAAGACAGCGAGACCCGGGGCCACGATGCAGCGAACGAACTCGCTAGAAGAGGATCGAGTATGGCAGCAGTGGGACCTGAACCCATCGTGCCACTTCCTTTCAGGTACCTACGCACACTGGTAAGGTAACGAACCAATGAACAACACCACAAACTGTGACTAGGCCATGGTGAGTGCAGGCAGGCCAAGGAACACTTTCTACTATTGACGGCCGTTTCACCAAACGGGCCCCTAGCTGACCAAACTACAGCTGAGCACAGTTTATTTTATTTTTACAGCCGCCATCACTGGACACGGCTCTTTTAACAAACACCTCTTTGTCATAGGAGTTACAGACAACCCCCTGTGCCGAGCCTGTATTTAGGAAGACGAAAAAGCAACCCACGTGCTTCTGCACTGCCCAGAGGTTGCACCATGCAGGGCATAGTACTTCGGTAACCTGGGTATTCTCCGCGAGATTGTCAGCAACATCAAGGCGTCGCTGGCCTTTCTCGGGGAGTTGGGGTGGATCGAATATTTCCCACCCGCACGCAAAATACGCGCATTGGACATGGAGTTGCGGAAACCAGCCCGTTATACAATACAATACATTTGTTAAGAGAGATGCCTCTAGCACTTTTCTCGCTCCTGTTGGCCCTGCAGTTGACGCTCTGGGCCCCAGTGTGGGTACACGTCTAGTCGTGGAGAAAACCACGGCTGAGACCAACACTCAGTCCCTTTGCAAACAAAGGTTGTTGGCGCTGATCGGGGCCAGTACCGACCCTTTTTCTCACACATAGGTAAAGACCACTGCTGGCCTTGCGACACAGACCGCGGCGCTGGGTAACAACGGCGTCAGGGTTCCACTCACACACCCTCCTTCTTCTACGGCTCCTCAAGCTCTCCTTTCCGAATTGGCTGTCATCGGTCAAGCGGCAGTGGGCAATTTCGCCGAAGACGCGTTCATGCTTCGTGCTAGCCTGGCAGGTGCAGGAACTTAAAGGCAAGGGCAAATGCACTCCACAAGTCACCAATTACCCTCCAGGTCCATCAACTCGTGCAAAACGAGATGAAAAGAGGTATCGCACGAAACAATCGCAGAACCAGCGTCTCAAAGTACGTAGGAAGCCGTTGCAGGCTGAGGCCTTGGGCCTCAGTTGTTTTTTTTATTTTTTATATTTTTACATATATATCTTATAAAACATATTAAAAATATATTAAAAAATATAAAAAATAGGTTTCCGCCGATGTCGGGAGCAGAGTCCAAGCTACCAGTGGTTAGGGCTCCAGAGACAGGCACCTCCTCACAATGCGATCCATATCGAAGTCTATCGTTAACTTTTTGAACGAATAACTTTTTGAACGCCAGAGCATAAACGCACGCGCGTGCCCTCCACGCCGAGCCACAATTTTACCTACCATTTTGTAACATATTTGTGTCGTTTGGCGTACAGGGCACGCGCTTGCTTGTCACGTATATGTGACAGTGGCGTTCAAAAGTTTAAAATGTAGCGTTGATGTTTAAGCGTCAGGCCAGGCTGTTAAGCCAAGTCCTGTACGGTGAACATTACTGTTTTCATTGAGGGTGATATTTGTTGTATATTTATCCATTTGAATGAATTTTCTTTTTCTATATTTGCTTGGTCCAAAACTGCTTTAGGATTATTGCTTATTTTCCAGTAATCTTTCTGCTTTTTGACTTTTGCTTATTTGATTTCGTTGTCTGTTTGTGTATTATTTTGTGGCGGCTGTAGTTCTCTTTCTATTTCTTGGCTTCTTTTATTGTTGAATATTTAACCATATTTTTAACATGTTGAACCGTCACTTATTAAATCGTCAGTATCTCTTTCTAAATAATGTTTATATTTAAGTATATGTGTTTTGTATATATTTTCTATATTTATAAACCTCTTACCTCCCGTCTATTATAAGTAGGTGCAATCTTTGTAAAATTGCTTTTTGTTTTTTTTCCTTTTTAGTTGGTAATAATTTCCTAGTGTTTATTTATTTAGCACTTCAAGCACAAAGTACAGAGACGGACTTCATGCCCCAAACCCCCAAACTTAAAACCCATACCAATGTACATACATAAATACATAAACTCACGCCCTTTTCCCATGGGGGTAGGCAGAAACCACAGAACGCCACCTGCTACGATCCTTACAAACTCCTTTTGCCTCGTCCACGTTCATACATCTGGTCATACACGCACGCCGGATGCGAGTACTACGCACCTGACCTTTCTGAAGAACCTCACCAATGAGGTCAGCGTATGTTCTTCTAGGGCGTCCCCTCCCGGCGTTGCCACTCACATCTGCCTTGTAAATACCTTTTGTTACTCGCCTTTCACTCATCCTCTCCACATGACCAAACCATCTAAGCATACTTTTTTCCATTTTTGTCACTACATCTTCTTTTAAGCCGCAACGTTTCCGTATAACCTCATTCCTCACTTTATCATTCAGAGTTACACCACACATGCTTCGCAAGGAACGTTCCTTGTTGAGCGGTCCTTGTTCCTTCCATACCAATGTAGTTTGTAAATATTCCTATACTGTCTAACAATTTTTTTATATTATTTTATTTTTGGCGTATAGCCTTAAGTAATCCATGTAAAATAAGTTATTTACCCAGAAGCTATCTTTAAGTTCATACCCTTTCATTTCATATTTGTTTTGGATTAATGAGATCGGATTAAGTGTCAGGCAGAACAACAACGGCGACAGAGAATCTCCCTGGAATATGCCACGCTTAATTATTATTATTAATATTTATTTGCTTCAGACACAATGATCCATAATTTAGTTAGTAAATACACTTAAAAAATAATGTAGATGGGTTCAGTAGTTAGGGATTCGTGAATTGCAACTATAACCATACACTATAAATTGTTTTTTTTTACTTTGAGTAAGCTTTATAAATAAACCTCTTTAATTCCAATAACCACTTTGACTTTGAAGGTCACAAAAATCAAGGATCGGATGCAGAAACAGAAATAAGGAGTAATACAATTAAGACAGAAGACCAGGATACATCAACAAGTGAAAAGAAAAACTCAGACTATGCAGACGATTATCTAAAAGAGATGACGAATATAAAATGTTTGGATGTCAGACTGTTTAGAGAAGACATGTTCGTGTCTTCGTTTGGCCGTATGGTGCTGTTGATACGACCTTGGGCGAGGAAGATATGGAATATCCAAAGTACATAAAATACATAATACACCGTGATTTTTAGTCGTCTGACAAAGGTGGTCCACTCAATGTATCCGACATAAAATACCTCTAGGCGTCTTTTTTTTATCATTAATTAAGATAATAGGTACAAAGAAAAATAAATAATACATTAGAATTATGAAACATCCTTTTATTAATGTTTACGTATCAAATAGTAGAACATACTCGTACCTAACCATCGCACGAGTCGAGTAGATAGATCTTCGCTCGCAACAGAATGTTTCAACTACGTTATGCATCATAATAATGAATATATATTTTTTTTTTTTTATCTCTTAGATACCATTTTTTTTTGTTATGAATGTATAGTAGTCATTGGATACATGAGGTGGGCTGCCGTTTTCAAACGACTAAAAAGTCACGGTTTATAGTCAGATTTCATTATCTTGCTCTAATCCCATATTACTTGTGGTTGACGTAAAACGTAAAAAGACCCTTAACGAAACCGAAAGGGACTTGTTCACCACGTCATTGTGATATTTGGGAACGTTCTAGTTACGAAGATATATTGGAGGTCATTGATTAAAATACAAGTTATAACTTTACTTTTAATTCCTCCATGATCCATTTAGTATGAGACCTACCCAAACCGTGATTTTTCACCCAAAAAAAATATCGTTTCCCAGCAATATTTTTTGCGTAGAGTTACTTAGTCTGATGTGTAGAATGCTTGGTTGACAGCTTCGTCAAGGGTCCGTTTACACCTTGTATTCAATCATTCATAATTAATACTACAAATTAATGAAAAATGCGCAAGTGTCACAAGGTGAACCAACAATCCTAAATAAGTGGCTGTGACAGACTGGCACAGCTTGAGGCATATGTCTAGTAGTAAACTGCAATTTGCAATAGACTGATAAAAATAGAAGCTTGTAAAAAAAACATTTTTCATGAAAATATTCTATCCTATCAAGTTTAAGTGCAGTTTAATATCAAAGTAAAAGCAGTAAAAAAAAATGAAAATTTTCAAGGTCATCTTGAGGTGACCTTTGATAATTTTTTTTTTTTTTTTTGGATTTATCAAGTTTAAGTGCAGACGAATTTTTACAATAGTAAAAGCAAAAAAAAATGTTTGTAAATGTTCAAGGTCATTTTGAGGTGTCAAGGACATTTTGATAAATATGTACATTTTTTTTCTGGATAGTAGCAATTTTTGAGAACACACGGAATTAACCTCCTGCACGAAAATTTGAGCTCTATTCCCGTTGAAGCAATGAAAAACTTCTTAGCACATTTCTCAAGGATTATACACTCCAAATTTTTCAGCTAGCTGTCAAGTCTGCGGTGTGAGCTTAACAAATGGCTATGAGAACAAAGTGTACTCTCTCTGCATCAACAAGATTTTACTGGCGCAGGCTACTGGCGAGACTAAAGTGGAAGCGAAGAATGCGGTCGAGATTATTGCTTGGGAGGTATGTTTGAAGTCATATAAACATAACCTTTTGTTCACAGTAGTTACAGCACTGACAATATTTGTGTCACTTGGGCAATATAATATTTTTTTATAATATTTTTCTTTGTATTTATTGTTTTTGATGTGATATATCCATAGCCGCGGGTAATACCGATTGTTGGCATGTCTACACTGTCTACGCATAGCGTGGCGACGCGTCGCCACGCTATGCTATGGTATATATTTGAACACTGTACTGTTACTGTGTCCTGTTCTTTTATGTATATTACTTGTACAAAATAATTGCGATGTTTTACATCTGCCAGGCGTCCCATGGGCCGTGACGGTTCACAATTTTTTACCGATTGTTTGTGGATGTGTGAACATTGCAGGCCTTGTAAATTTCTAGATGCTTCGTTAACTTTTTTATCTTGCTTTACGTTTTTGTGACATAAGCGGCCCTAACGCTGTCCCGTACTTAAGTACTGGTGTGTTAACGCAATGTAATGTATGTAACTTATTAACATTGTAATGTCTAAAAATTTTAAAAGTTCCTTCTCCATAGGCAACGACCAACCCGAACTGTGCACATTTTCTCGACGTTTTATAAATGCCCATGTATGCCTATGTGAAATATAATATTTTGATATGATTTCATTACATTCAATATTCATGATAACACTACTGAATTTGTCACTTACGGGATATCTTCCGGGATTTTCAATTATTGTGGGTTCCCGATATTTCGACCTAACTACCTAACTACACCACAAATTGCCCCACCTGCAGGTCATCCTCGTCTCGTTTGCCCAGTTCCGCGTCGAAGTCCCCAATGAGAACGGTGAAGTGAGTTTTGACACCATGCATGGCTTTGGAAATATCCTTATACAATGGTTTCCACCTCATCGCCGGGGTGTGCCAAGGTCGGGGCGTAGACCTGTATGACCTTCAGCTAATATCTTGAGGATATTCTGATTATAAGGTACGCCACCCTGGTCGCGACACTCGATCTTCACCACGTTGTTCACAAGGGACTTGTGGACGATAAACCCAACACTAAACTGGGACTGCCGGTCACCCGCTCGGAAATCCCGTCTCTTCGGACTTCGGATAAACCACAATACTCCATCGCAACCTGCTCAATTACTTCGAGTTCCGTTATCTTCTCGTGGATCCGGTCAATTCCTCGGTATAGGCAGCCGGATCCCTTCCGGAGATTGTTCGCACCCCTTGTCACGCCGTAACCTCGACCACTACCATAGTCGAGGGTAGACGGGATGTCGGGTACAAGGGGCTATCTTTGTGTTGCGTTCATCATTAGGGGGGTTTGCCATAATCGCCACGGTTGGCACGCGGGTTGACGATCGCAGTACAGTTGTTACAAAGACAGAGAGAACGCTGCTGCCCGTTCTCTGGTAAGTCCTTAGTCGCCTCTCACGACACCCACGGGATGATATGGGATGGTGCTATTGTTTACGTCCAACACCATATAGTACGCAGTAAGCTGGAGAATGTTGAAAGTCAGCAGAAGTACAAATACATGTTCTGCGATTTTGGCGGTCTGTCCAGTTCCAGAGCCTAAATGGCGCTCTCCTTCCAGTCTGCTCCGAATTTCGATATCTTCACGGGAGCAATATGAGACTCCCGCATTTCCCTTTAACGTAAGGGGAAGATTTATAAAACCATGATTAGATTTGCTGTCTTGCATGGATCAGTATGTTGGGCCATGCAAGGTATGAATGAAAGACAATTGCATGTGGCTGAGATGAGAAATTTAAGGGGAATGTTTGGTGTAACGCGAATGAATAAAATAAGGAATGAGTACATAAGAGGAAGTCTGAAAGTGACGCCGGTGACTGCCAAGTTGTATTGTATGGTAATCGGTTATCGTGGTATGGACATGTGATGCGGAGGAATGAGGAAAATGTTGAGTATGAATGTAGATTGCTATAAGAGTAATGAAAGACCAAAGAAACGATGGATGGACTGTGTGAAGGATGATATGGCTAGAAAGGAGGTGACTACTGAGATGACGAATAATAGAGGAGTATGGAAGAGGAAGACGTGCAGCAAGAGCAGGAGAATGTTGAAATGATGACTCAAGCATATTCTATCTTTGTCTACAGAAGTTACTACGCCAAGTAGTCAGCGTTTTAATAAAGGAACAATTCATAGCCCAAGGAGACACTAGAATAAGCCTCAGCGATGTATCCGGGAAGAAGAGAGATGACATGTTCGGCACGCCCGTGGAGAATACTGTGGCTATGAAGTTAGTATTAGCTTAATCATCTTCTGCTTAGCCTTTTCCTAATTCTGTCGGGATCGTCCGGCATTCTAAACGGAGACAGCTGTTTGATGAAAACAGCCACTGAAGTGTGTCTCCCCACTCACTGGCGAGCGGTCCACGGAAAGACTAAAGCTGTGGCGAAGCAGTGCATCCTTACTTAACCCATTCGATCCACCTGCTGAAAATCTCCCACCAGGACAAGAGTTACCATGGCTGACCTGGAAGTCTTTAAATAGACTCCAGACTCAGGTTGGCCGCAGAAAAGAAAACCTGCCCAGGTGGAGATTCATGAATGACCTGCATGTCCTGTTTTTTGTTCACTACAGGAACTGGTGGACACTACCGACAGCGCCAAACTAGTAGCTCAATTCTGGGCCGACACAAAATAGATTGCCATCGAAACGCTAAGAAGAAGCCACTAGAAGCTAGTGGCTGTCTACTAGACCAACAAGGCAGTCATGTAAGGCTTTGGCTTTCCTTATAATTGTAAATCTATATTCCAGAATGATGAAGATGATGGGTTGGCAAGGCGGTGGTCTGGGCGTCGATGCACAAGGCATATCAGAACCAATCAAACCTAATTTACAAATGGTGAGTATGGTGTTCTACTTCTTCGTCGTATGGATGATTCCCTTTATTAGAGTCAAATTAACTTTGACCAGAACCGTGCCACCCCGACGGGATTGGTGGTGGCTTCGGACAGGTCCCTCAAAGTGCAGGTGGAAGTACACGTAGAGCAGGATAGCAGGTGAACTGTAGTTTGTTGAGGTGCCGTAGTCGGACCCCGCTTCACCCATTCACTGCCCAGTACTTCGCGAACACTTCGCGTACTTCGTTCGCGTGCCCACAACCCGTATCCGAGTCGTCGTTATAATTAACTATAGATGACTTGAACCAGAACCCGACTAGTCCATAGCCACGGGTACGGGTTGTGCGAACCAATGATTTATTGTTCGACTCATATGCTGGGTGCTGGGCACTGAAAGGGTTCATCGAACCTTCACCTTGGTTATCTGGTGTAAAATTGGGTATGAAAGAAGGTAGCTAGGAGTTTCAGGTTATTTGCATCACACACTGCCGGGATAAAAAGGTAATAATCCAGATTCTGAGTGCCAAATCTGTGTGCCAAATTTCATAAAAATCCATTCAGGTGTTTTAGCGTGAAAGTGTAACAAACATCCATCCATCATCATCATCAAACTGATCAGTCTAATTAAAATTAATTACTTGATTATTTTGTTTTTGAAGTGAAACTTCAAATGCGACTTCCAACAAGGTTGCGTTAAACGTTTAACGCTACCATGGAGGGGGTATGAAAGCACTGTTGCGTTAAACGATCAACGCTCCTGGGGAGGGGCAATAGAAAGAGACAGAGCGAGAGTGAATGCGTGGCACTCGAACGCATGCGCGTAGTATACCTGTTTTCATTTCTCCATTACGAAGTTTCACTTCTTTCGCGGAGGGACACCCACTATTTTTTTTTTCAGATTCCTTGTATCGATTACTTTATACTTTATTCATCGACAGGTAAATCGAGCCGGCCTCGGCAGCTCCCGAGACATCCGATTGGTCCGTAGAGCAGCCCAAAGTCTGATGCAGCGCTTCATAGCAACTGACACTTTCGACCTCGACCTTGTATTCACGAGCGACTTCTCTAAAGAAGAACGCGCGGCCTTACATCAGGTTGCACAGAAGAGTGGACTCGCGTCCAGGAGTTATGGTGAAGGAGATGAGAGGTTTGTGTGTGGTGGATTTTTTTTTTATTTTATTAACCCAGGCCTTTGCCCAGCAAGGGCTGCGGGACTGTTCGAAAGAGATACCGCGGCCCTGGAACACAAAAGGCAAGGAAGGAACATGGATGGGTTTTAGTCAGTACAAGTCTGACACTCCCTTACGCTCTGCCCAGAGTGGGAGAAGTTATTTGATGATTTCTCTATTTTCCCATCGGAAAAAAAGGTCTTTGCCCAGGAGTGGGACAGAGCAGGCTAGTAAAAAAAAAAAACCATCATTCCTGTCCAGTGTTTCACTGCTTAAGATTCATAGTAGATTTCGAATGACAAAAGATGTCATTCGAAATCTACTATGAATCTTAAGCAGTGACAGATTTTGTCCTTGACCTTCAAGTGGCTGACAGCTTGATTGACCTTGAGGTGTATCTGTGTTAAGATAATCAAGCTGTATCTGTCAACCACTGCTACTGTAAGTAACTCGGAATAGATTCCGAGTGCGACAAACCTGCAAATTGCAAAAAAACTAAAAAAGAAATGATTTTCGCGGGTTTCTTGGCGCTTCCCGCTTAAAAACGTAAAACCTAATATAGCCTTTTCTATTTCAGATTTCTAGTTGTAAAGAAGAAGCTGGACCCTTTCTCTCTAGTCCGCGCCATCATCGAGAAAGGCGGTACCACTCCGAAGTACCAAGTTTTTATCCCGGAAGCACTGGCACGAGCTTCTTAACTTATTTAATAAATATATACAGACGCCAACAGGTCAAGCTACCCGAAACTGTCAGATTTTCCCAACCAACCTAGAACCTAATGCTTCAGAGATAAAGTTGAAAATATATTAAAGAAATTTGACAGATTGTAGTAGCTTGATGTGCTGGCGTCTGTACTATAATTACTTGTACAATTTTCCTAAGTATAAATAATAATAAAATGAAGATTTTTTTAATA
Source organism: Lycophotia porphyrea (assembly GCA_950005105.1). Classification (NCBI taxonomy): domain Eukaryota; kingdom Metazoa; phylum Arthropoda; class Insecta; order Lepidoptera; family Noctuidae; genus Lycophotia; species Lycophotia porphyrea. The sequence goes on along the minus strand of OX465410.1, from coordinate 3,451,357 downwards.
AAAAAAACCGTGTCTTTTTATTTGAAAAGTCATTTTAGTTGGTTTGCTGCATGATACAAGAAAATAGCTTCAACAAGTAGTGATAATAAGGTTGAAATCTACGGGGTGGAAGGGATACCGACGCTCAGAATGGCGTGGCGTATTGAATACGTGGTAACCATTTTCGAGTTGGTTTTTAAGGGGTGGTCCCTTCAAAAGCGTACAAAAAAAGAGGTGTGCAATTCACACGTGGTAGAATTGAAACCTTCAAAAATTTTGGCTTCAAGATAAACACTGTATAATGCTTCCTATCTCATTTTTGCCCACGTTAAATCTTATGAGTTTATGTGTCTCTCTTTTTACTGTCGCTTATTCATTTCATCGACTTTCACATCACAACGATGCTAAAGAAGTTTTCACTTCAAAAACCTTATTTTGAATTAATTTAATGTGCATATTCCAGCAAGGGACCGTGATCAAATACGAATATAACATTAACTTTATAAACACGGATAAAGTTCATTTATTTAAGGAACTTGAAAGTTCGGTATAAAACTCTAATGTCCGTTTGGCGAACTTAGGAAGGTCAGTGCCGCTATCAGCTTGTGGAATGTCTAATATTTTAAAACCCATTCACTGCCCAGTACTTCGCGAAAATATCGTGAATTTTGTTCGCATGCCCACAACCCGTATCCGAGTCGTCGTTATAATAAACTATAGATGACTTGTATTCATGCCCAGAACCCGACTAGCGAGTACACAGCTACGAATACGGGTTGTGCGACCCAACAAATTATTGTTCGACTCATATGCTGAGTTCTGGGCACTGAATGGGTTAACCATGGCATAAGCTAATAACTGTGAGCTATGTGAAAGACGAGCTGTATGACGGGTTCCCAGTTCAAGCCGCAGCGCAGTGAGCATTGCACACATGACCCCCTCAGTATTCCTCGATGAGATAGGAAAAGCCGCAGAGGCCCAGTCCACATTATAACTCAATATGTGTTATCATCATCATTTCAGCCGAACGACGTCCACTGCTGGACATACGCCTACCCCAAGTGTCGCCACATTGACCGGTCCCGTGCGACTCTCATCCAGCGTCCAGCTACCTTCACCAGGTCATCGTTCCACCTAGTGTCCCGAAGAATTGGCAAACTTAAGTGGCAGTGGGCAGGGCACATTGCTCGCAGTACGGATGGCCGATGGGGCCGTAAAGTTCTGGAGTGGCGACCGCGAACCGGAAGACGTTGCGTTGGAAAGTCTCCCACTAGATATGGGGCATTATCAGTCTACAATGGTAGGGAAGCCCAGAGGGGTTTTCAGCAATAATATTCAGCATAAAAACTTGATATCCGACTAGTTAGCGCGTGATGAGAGAATGCTAATAAATAAACAAACTATACCATGAAAAGATTCAGACAGGAGGCTTTCGGGCAGGGGCCCACTTTCAGTTCAAAAAGGGCCAAAAACTAACAGCGGGCTGTTCAGCAACGTTGAATTTCATCTCAATGTACGGGGCCTGAACCAAAACGACTCAAATAGGCAAAACTTCTCTAACATATTGTGGCCTTACAATAATGTTCCCACTGCTGGGACACAGGCCTCCTCGGTGTGAGAGTTCATCGTAACCCACCAAAGTAGGCCATTGCAGATTGGTGGATGTCAAATGTCTTCTTTTTTCAGTTTCCTCGTGATGTTTTTCTACACCATTTTGACAGCGATGGTGACTGTTTTGTTGGAATAATTACCGTCGAGGAAAAGCGGCCTGAACAGTTAAGAAAATTTTCACTTATACCATGCGGAAGTGCCCGCCCCGCCCGGCTAGAGAGCGCTTTATGTTGTGAGTGCAAGCAAAAATGAGCTAAGTGGTAATCAGGCGGGAGGGTCCGCTATTATACAACCTGCCTTCGTAAATCGCAGCCGGTACTACTCAGCCATCACTGGTCACCACTGGGCTAACAGTACGTGTAGTACTATGGAACAACCGAACCTATATTGTCGTAAATCTGCCACAAAATTCGCTTGTCTGCACCGTTTTCTTTTCCATAAAACCTACCTATCTCTTGAACACGGCAACGTAAGGAAAACCATGCCGAACACTTGTGACTTGAAAGTTTGTGCAACATGGGTTACATGGGCCATTGTGTGAAGATTTCGGTGTTTGTACCTACCATTAAAATACCATAGATGAATATCTACCTACCCGCATGATGAATTTTCAGATAAAAATCTAGCACCTATTTAAATTCTGAAAGCGTAAATGAGTTTTGATCAGATCTTTACAAAATACGGGAGCAATCGAAACATTTTAGTATAAAATAGCTAGAAAACTCCAACTTTACATCATTCAGTTTTCACCTCTACGAAACTCGAGTCATTTTGTAAACTTTTTAAAATGAACTCTAAATTGGCAACGGTATTAATGGCATACTGCCTTATCCATTTTTTCAGTGGTGCTGAAGGTTCTTTTATAAAGCCTAATAACGTGCCAAGGGTTGGAAGAAGCAATGAGGAATCTCCATTCGACCAAGGAAGCTTTGGTTATGTTATTAAAACGAATAAGAATATACCGCGCATGGGCAGGAGGAACTATGATTCGGTAAGTCATTTAAAATCTATTTTTTTAAGCAATTTCAAAAAAGGAGATTCTCATTTTGCGCCTTGGAGAACCTATGTTTTTTAATGTGTTACCTCTGAATATCTGATGTGAAACTTCTTTATGCGCGTCTAGGCAGTAAAACCGACTCGTATGCTGTGACGGAAGCTGGAATGACACTACTGTCATGGCTTTTCCCATTAGAATAAAGTTTGATTTGGAACGATTTTCGATGTAGATATTCCGTTTTCGAAGTTTTCACGCTACTCAATTCGTGATGTTTATATGTAGTAGTTAGGTCGTATGTAGCATTGGTCAACAGATATGGATAAAAAAAAAATCTCTCATCATATTATCTCGTTAAGGTTTTTTTTATTAATTATGAATTCTAATATTATCATAGATGTATCACATCGGTCGGGGGTTACTTGACAGCCACTTTTTTTTAAATTATGGAACGGGACTGTCTTGGCTGCGGGTACTGACATTCTAGGTTCGAATCCCGAAAAAAGGAATTCGCGGAAGCAAGTCGGAAGCTTCATAACATATGTAGCTTGTGGTGCTACTCTTAGCTTCAATGAGCACGATCTAGGCAGACCCCTGTGTCCACTGTTGCTCCGGATTGCTGTACCGTCAAAGTATGAAAGTGAGCCTCCTTTGAGATTTTCCACCCTGCACCTATGATTCGAGATTTGGAGAAAATTGCAAATTAATGTGAGATTACAATACTTTAACTTATTTTACAGGAAAACCGCTATGACATCCCCAAGTTCTATCAGCTGCCTTCAGACAACTTTGATGTTTACGAAGGTAATGAAAAACTATCTTTTTATCTCACCAGATGTCGCATGATCGACTTTGCCTTATTTTGTCCTGTCAAAATCCATACCAATTTACAATTTTCACGTAAACAAAAACCGTCCAGCCGTTTGGGCTGTAGGGCGTGCCAAAGGAATCCTCCTTCTGACGCAGTCGGGTAATGATTCGAAAACAGCATACCCAAACAAAGTCACCTAAATCTCAACACTAACTATGTTGAGTTAGTGTGTGTTGTATAGTGTGTGGTGACTTTATCAGTTTATTATGCAAGCGACACCATTGAGTTCTTCTCCCCATTGTCGTGATCTTTGCTTGACTCTGGCTTAAAAATATTCATTGTATCTGACTGCATTTTTATTTTATACATAGGTGAACAACTGGAGTACAATATGCCAATTGAAGCCTTCTACTCCAAGCAATCAGGAAACATGAAACGATAAACCGAAACCTTTTTTAATATGTGACATTTGGTGAACCTAAAAAATTACGTTTTTTGTTGATTCTAGGCTTAATTAAGTTCAATAAATGATTATCAAGCATGCATGCAATCTTTTGTTTAATTTTAATGGAATTATTTCAGCTAATTTCCCGCGTAAACTGGAACGTGATTTTCGATACAACTGTCAATGTCAAACGCTATTAGGCTACAAAATTGAATAACTTCATTTCGTTTTATCTATCTCCTTCGGGCATGCGTAAAATGTAACCATTTATCTCTTTTTTTTACTATACGAATCGATCACCCAAAAATTGTCGGTTTATTCTCGTATTTCTTCCACGAATTTTTGTGGAAGAAATTACACTATTTATTTTTGAAAATAACATCTAAATTGCTCGTGTTTATTAAAATAAGATAAAATGGTGGTGACATCGGATGTTCATCTGCCGGAAGAGTCCGAATTGACGGTGGACGAGCTCAATTTGTCTACATCAACTTTATTGGCTGCATCTTTTCATTTAGGAAAATATTGTGAACAAGCTAATAATGTGAGTAATACTGTTATTTAATTTACTAACCGTTAATTGATTTGACTTTAATGTTATTGGTCTACAGTTGTAGTGATAAAGAGTTAAATTGATTGCATAATCGAGTTTTATTGAGGTTATGTTATGATAGATTTTAGGGTGATAAATTCTCACTTTCAGAGCGACTGTGATCATAGTAATCAATCATCTAAAATTCAGTTGAAAGTTTGACCGTTTTCTGTCAATGTTTTTTCAATAAGACTACATTGAATGGCATTTGTTCTTGAAATTCTTCAGTATTTTTTTTTGTTTTCACCAAGTCAAGCTTAGGTATCAAACTATCCCATAGTTTCATCATAGTAAATATAACGTCACGACATCATAGAATATAATGTTATTATGATGCAAAAGTATTACTTTTCATTAAATACCCATTACCCTTTCAAAATTAGTGCAATTTGTTTAGTAAAAAGTAAACAAATTGGTGGGCTCTAGGACTACACAACTTTTTATTCTAATTAAATTCGTGCAGTTTATTAATTTAATTTGAAATTTAAATGTTACACTATTTACCTTTCTTTATTGTTCTCTCTATTTATTTTAACTAGCCAACCTGCACCACCTTGCCCGTTGACAGAGTTTCATACAGACTTTCAACCCCTTTTTCATTTGCAGGTTTTCATTTTTAGGGCTTGCATATTTGTTTGATATTGTGTCTTAATTTTAGAATATAGACATAGCATTGCTGCAGTTGAATAGATTGTAATTCCGTAAGTAGTTAATTTGTCTGGTAGAATTTGAATTTATTATTAGACAGACTAGTGATTGTTGGCAATAAAAAACAAGACTGGCAAAATGCCACGGGCCCCCGGCCTTACGTGGCCCCCAGCCCGAGAGGCCGTGGGCTTAGAAGTAATCAAACAACTTAACAAATTTTTGAAAAATTGTAAATTTTATATACAAATAGACACAACTAAAACCATGTAAAAATTCAAACGCATTCGAAAAGGATCAATTTATTATAAAATGCACACAATATTGTTTTGTAATACTGTTGGGTAACTATTTCAGTGATCTATAAAAATTAAAATTAAAACCCGAGTGATTTTGACTGGGGCCCCGTTCAATGAACTTACCATGGGCCTCAAATTGTACTGTTACACCACTGACATTTTGATTGATTATTTTATGATAGGTATGCATCTACCTAACTCTTCAGGGTTAACTGGTGACGAGATTGATTTGTTTCATTTTGTCTATTATTCTTTAATTAAAATACATTTTCCAGGAGTTCATGCTCTGTCGTTTGGAGGAGAAAGATCCTCGGAAATGTATTAATGAAGGCAAGATGGTTACTGCATGCACGATGGATTTCTTCCGGAAGGTGAAGAAATCTTGTTTGGATGAGTTTAACCAGTACACCAACTGTGTTGACAAGAGCTCTGGAGATTATAGCTTGAGATAGTAAGTAACATCAACATCATATCACACTACTCCCCATAGCAGGCAGATTTGCATAGTCACAAGCACTCATTTGTATACATATAGCAACTTTTAAAAGTATTTTTTTCTGCTGTATTGATTAACGTTTTATGTTGCCACGAACATAGTATTTTGGAAGCTATACTATTACGAAATAGGTCTTATAACAAAGTAGAAACTGTTATTTCACGAGAAAATAACATTTGGATTTTGATAAATGTAAATATAACATAAAGGGTGTAAACAGACTCTTAACGAAGCCGAAAGGCGCTTGTTCTGCCCGTCATTGCGATCATTTTTTTGTTCTAGACCATACCTGGGAACCTTCTAGTTACGGAGATATTGGGGGTCAAAGTTCGAACTTTCTCACAACTTTTTTTTTAAATACAGGTTTTTATTGAAAGATTTTTACTTTAAGCACCTCCAGGACCCCCTCACTATTCAATCCATCCATCAGCACAATGTTTTGAGTGCGTTACATTGAGTCCTACCGTAAAACGTGATTTTTCAGCCCAAAAAAAAAAGTCGTTTCCCAGCACTAATTTTTGCGTAAAGTTACTTAGTTTGATGTACATAATGCTTGGTTGACGGCTTCGTGAAGAGTCTGTTTATACCCTGTATTAATGCTCCTTAATGGTACACCCATATTTTTTGCTAAGCTAATAAGCGGTGAGCATGTACAAGCTAAACCTAAATATGTAAATGTCTGAACACTGTTTTGAACCTTGGAGCTGAAAAGTAAAATTATAACATTACAAACTTGTATTTAAAAAGAAACTTGTGACAAATTTGGCAATTTGACCGCCAATATCTCCGTTACTTGAAGATTCCCAGGTATAGTCCAGATAAAAAAAAATATCACATTGACGGGGAGAACAGGCTTTGTTAAGGGTCTTTTTGCAGCCATCATACTTTATTGTACTGTACACTAAAATTTTTTACAGCCATTTGTCTGCTATTATTCAAATCTTTCGCCATCCGCATATTTTATAAACTTTTTATAATAATTTTCAACCTTATTTTCAGCTGCCGCAAGACTCAAGCTGTGTTTGACAAGTGCGCGTTGGAGAAGTTAAACATCGAACGTCCACCGTTCGGCTACTTCTGTGAGGCTCGCGTCCATGATACTAAGAGGTTTGTAGTACCTTTAATTATTTATTTCGTATTTTAATTACAGTATTTAAAATACACATCATGAGGAGTAAAGCCATGTACAGACTTACGAAATGTAACATGCAATGAAACAAATTTGCCTTGTCGTTGGGTTACATTTCATCATTGTCATCTACCCTATTTGAGGTCTACTAAGGTTATATTTGTATGTAGTACTTGCTTACTCGCCTCAGTCGCTTATATGACCATAGTATTTTTTCTATGAAGTGCCCACAGTGCACATAGGCGCGCTTTTTAAGGGCCAATTATGAATAAGTCGTAAAGTCAATGGTGCCGATTCTGTTGTTCACAAACTTAATTAAATTTAAGTTGATCTTTTTCTTTCTATTTCATTATGCAAGCACCTGACGTAATTTGATGTAATTTTAGTATTCAACTTTTTAATCATGTCTAAACTTGTGTCAGGCTGCGGTTAATTTGACAGGAGTAAACTAAAATTTATCTTCTGTCCTTTTCTTAATGAAATAGAAAGAAAAAGATGCACTGTACTTAAATTTGGTTAAGTTTGTAAACAAGGTAATCGGCACCACTGTCAAAGTTGCAGCGCAATCAATGCCTTTGTAAGAGAGCTTTAAAACAGGGTCATAATTATATTTCCTTTTAAGGCCATGTTCTAGCCAGGGTTTAAGGATATTCCCTTCCTATTGGTACGTAATTTGACTCTCGCACTTAAAGTGGGCTCATAAAATTGTTTTTTTTTTGTGACAACACTAAAATGATTGAATTGTTTTCTTTTAGAAATTAAATATCTATTCCTACACGTCACTTTCAACTAGAAGATGTATGTTATTAACCACACGATATTAACCATTGTTTCCTTTATTTATCTATATACCTATTCATTCACATTTATAAATATTTAAATATAAAACATCATAAAAAACATTAAAAAATATCGATATTAACCATTGTTATTATTATTTTTCCAGGCCAAAGCCTTTAGAAGAACCGAGGGCGGTATACCCAGACGCTACCCCAGCCCTCCCGGAAGGTACCGAGAAGAAACCAGCAAGATTCGGCTCTCGTTTCTACTGGATGACCGAATAAACGGCAACAGCCGTGCGAGCGAGACACAAAGACAGCAGTTATGTGTGTGGGAAAGAGATGGGACGAGGACTACTGGGCTATTCATTAGCGAGAGTAATTTTGCAGTTGGTTTATGGTCTGCTTGTGATTTTATTTATTTAAACTAAATATGTTGGACTACCGGAGAATACTTTACTAAGTAAAAGCGGTTTTGCGTTCCTAACAAAAATATAGTAAAATGCTCTATGGTTTTACGTTCCATTCCGCATCTTTTTCACACACTACTGCAGTCTCCCAAAAGTAAGGCATTGGATGAGTTTTTCGTCATCTTTTAACAATTTAATTGTAATTATTTAATTTATAAGCTAACAGTGTTACAGATCAACAAATCATGTTTTACAGAAATTTGTCTAGTGGTTTACTTTGTCAATCAAATAGGTAATATCGATTTGTAGAGTAATAAAAATGTTGAAATTTATTTGTTTGTCTCATTTTTTCTTAGCAATGCACAAATACCATAAAAAAACGAGTGTGCTCTAGGTCACACGACTGAAGTAAAACTTAAGCAAATGCCAAACAATCGTCTGTCAAATTCAAAAACGTAACTATTGCTCTTTCTATCTTCACTAACTTCAACTTCCGTTTGCCTCATAATGTAACGCATTCACCAGCTTACTCCCCATAAAGAAGTTTTACTTCAAAAACTAGAAGGGCGTCCGCTAAAACCCGCGCAAGTGCACGGAGCAGGTCCGTGCTATCATTTTTTTTTTAAACCCGTCATATGTAATTGCACCCGCCGTTTATACTATTTTTGAACACATGCGAGCGTGCACCCGCGCTTGTTATATCGGACGCCTTAACAAAACATTGAGCCTATTCGCTATCTGATGATTAAGGTGTTTTTCATACACGACGAAATGGGTCATTGCTATCTATGTTCAATGATCCACTTACAAATAACTTTACTTTTCTAAAAAAAGTTAATTAACAATGGTTTAGAAAAAAACAGAGGGAGCAAGGCTTGTTTATTCCAACATAGGCATGTAGTCCACAACTATAAACAAGCCTTGCTGACAGGCTCTCAGCCTTAGTCGGGTAAATCCTATGAGTAGTGCAATATGCAAGAGAATTATTTGGAGATGTTATTCGATCATTTCTTTGTGAATGATGGCGCAAATATTGTGAATAGAACTTTTTATTCCATTGAAAGTATTTCGTACATTGGAGCGATATTCCAAGATGTCAAAATTGACATACTTGACATTTACTAGGGCAGGTACAGCGTTTCAGGTTACAGCTAATTGAATGTTGAGTTTACTATTTGTGTTCCTACCTTCTCTTACATAACAGTAATTTATATAGCTGTCTCCTTCTAACATATGATTTTTAAATCTGTTTGTTGATTTCGAAATGAATGAACTTATTACAAACCTTGAAATCTTGAAACGCATGAGTGTCATTGAATGTATGCACATGATCGATTGAATCAATAAATATTATTCTAAATAAATTGTAAAAACAACAAAGTTACGTGACAAACATTGCATCCGTTTGCTTTGGCAGCATTCCTTATTATAGAATTTGAGCAAACAGTGAAATCTAACTTGAAATAATGTGAAAACACGCTTTTCACGCTCGCTTTCAAAGTATAAACAAATGTTATGATATTGTGTTTTTCTTAGTGAATAATGAGTGATTTGTGCGATGATCAGGTTATTCACGATAATATTTACGCGAATACGTATAGTTTGTGGGGGAATTCGAAGTATTATGATATAAAAAACCTGTCTCCGCAAAACTTCGCGAATCGTAATGGCACGATTGGCAGTGAGATTAGCCAGGAGTTGAAGGCTTCGCGATGGGCTCCAGCGGTCCCAGTGGATGTGGTGCCAGTCCCGGAACCGCCCGACAGGCTGAGCCGGAGGACTGTAGACCGGGACTCGTTGTACGAAGACCCTGAATCGTTTAATAAGGAGCCCCCGTGAGTTTGTTATTGTTTATGTTTATATTTGAGCCGTTTGACGCCTAATTTACGATGTGTTATGACTAGCAAAGGATGACCGAATATAAATTATCTAAAATTTCAGAATATTTTAAGTAAATTGGTATTTCTTTTTTTGTTTGGGCTCTTGGGTTTCTTCAAGGTTTTAAAACATATTTTATGGCTCAGCAACTGTAATAAACATTTCATAGTCCATAAGTCTATAGAACTTTATTTACTATTGAGGCTGATCTGTACTGCAATGTAAACAAAAATCATGAAACTTGAAATCATGAACACACTGAAGTTAACATATTGGCATTTATTTAAAATTGATTCATTCATTGATAAAACATGTCTGTAGTGAACAAATCTTTCCTTCAAGTTTTACAATCATGAAAAACATCACATGCTTTCAATGCGATATGATAGTTCTAATTTGTGTTTTAAAACCTAGAAAAGAGTGCTGATATTCAATTATTGTTACTTAAAACACCTAAACCGAGCCATTAAGCTTGTAATAGTCCATGTTTTTCGCTGAATATTCTATTATTATGTTTACATAACTCGTACAACACCTATGCTATGTGCTTAACGTTTTTCCGTCTGTGTTAGGTTCAGCTTCTTGCCCCAATTTTATTTAGGTTTCCGCTTATACAAGGTGTACCATAAAACGAAAGACCTCTCTTGTGGTGTCTCAGACCATGAAACTGAACAAGTTTTGTTCTATGACTTTTGGAAATTCATTACTTTTTTTTAGTTTTACCATACATGTTGATCAGCTGATCGCGTCAGTTCCTATACAAAGTCCATTTTTTTTTTGGGAATTTCAATTACTTGTAGAACAAAAGTTGATCAGTTTCTTGGTCCGAGAGACCACATGGGAGGTCTTGCGTTTATTATGTTACACCTTGTATATGTCACCGGAAAATAACAAGAACCGCCAATTTATAAATTTTCTAGGAAATTTATAAACTTTCTTAGGATTCTAAAAGAGAGATAAATTGTATTATTTTACGGCCACATTTTCTTCGTCTCGTGGTAAATTTATAAACTAACGGATATCCATTCGTAAGATTCTAAACGGTTCTACCAATCACAAAAGAGCTTTTAATTTTACGCTACGCTATATGGCAAATAACACACCGCTCTCTGATTGGTCGATGTTGACAGTGGCAATCCAATCAGAGCGCACATGGCGTTCGGTTATTGCTTACTTATTATTTTACACGTGATGCCGTAAGATAATACAATTTATCTCTTGTTTAGAATCCTACGAAAGTTTATAAATTTCCTAGAAAATTTATACATTGGCGGTTCTTGTTATTTTCCGGTGACATGATTCAAGTCTCCCATACAAATTCACTCTGTTCACTCATAATGGTTATTATAACATTACAGGGTTTTTAATCCTTTATCTCTGCTTCAACAAAATCTTCTCCCATACACAAAGTGAATTCTTCTTTATATAAAACAAGCTGTTGCCCGCGACTTCATTCGCATATAAATTTTGATGTGTATGCATGAGAAAAATATGTGTGTGTACCAGAGTACACAGGTAAGAAGTGCAACTTCTTTACGACATATCATTTTTCTACTATTTGCAACTTCACGAAAATGGGGTAGATAAGGCTTAAGCCTTAAGAAAAACAATTTTTTCCGTATTAAATTAAATCGTATTATTTTATTTTTATAGACATGCATACAATTAATGAGTAATTTATTTTATCATTGTTCTTATTATAATATCATTGCTATTGTTGTATTTCATCAATAATGATACATTATATTCTTTACGTCACTATACTAAACTTTGATAAAAAAAGCAACATGGCGCGTAACCGAAAAACGTGACGATACGTCAAAAAAAATTCTCCCATACGTCGATAAAGAAGTTTCACTTCAAAAAATAATTAGTTAGCTTATGTCATTACCCAGAATATACTCTATCTTCATGTCAAATTTCATTACGATCTGATCAGGCCGTTTAGTTGTTGTAAGGCAACAAACAAACAGAATTACTTTCGCATTTATAATAATATATAAAAACTAGCAGACGTCACGCGGTTTCACCCGCGTAGTTCCCATTCCCGTGGAAGTACGGGGATAACATATAGCCTATGTTAATCGCTGATAATGTAGCTATCCATTGCTGAATGAATTTTTCAAATCGGTCCAGTAGTTTTAAGTTTATTTATTATTATACAAAAATACAAATCTTTCGTCTTTATAATATTAGTAAAGATTTATAATATTAGTATAGATTAAGTATGGAAGTAAGAATTGAGTTAGCATTTGCATTTGATGTATTTTTTTTTTCTTTTTATCAATTCTTTATTTTATGAAGCCAGCCTGCTGCTATTTATTGGTAAAAAAGGTTTTATCAATTCCACAGACCCACCGACATCCCTCAAGACCCATCACCACAACCCTCACTCCTCAGCGAAGACAGTCCCCTCAGCAAAAGTCCCACATTCGACTGGACTCATGCTTACTGGCACAAGGCTTCGGAGGCCATCCCCGATGGAGGCCAGGGCACCAGCCGGGGCCAGAAGCGGTTGGTGTTGGGCTCCAATAATATCCAGAAGAAATTAAATAAGATGCTTGCTAAACCTGTGAAGATGACCAAGGCTGAGAGGTGAGGAAATGAAACTGGGTTTTTGAATAAATGCGTTTGATTTATTTTAGACTAGCAGCGCCCCGCGGTTTCACCCGCGTAGTTCCCGTTCCCGTTAGAATACGGGGATAAAATATAGCTTATGGTATTGGCTGATAATGTAGCTTATCATTAGTGAAAGAATTTTTGAAATTAGTCCAGTAGTTAATGACTTAAATCGTAACAAACAAACAAGAAAAAAATACCAGGGCTTCCATCATTTCGTGGGCCACCCTGAGGCCCGGCAAAGCGTGCCGCTTCTTACTTCCCTCCCCGGGCTGTGACAAGAGTGTCGTCAGCGTAGCAAATGATGCCCTGCCCCAGGGAGAGCAAACAGCGGAAGGCCCAGTAGTAGCCTATGTTCCACATAGCGTCGCCAGGCGTCCGGATAAAGCTGGGCATAGTTAGGTTTTTTGATTGTGTGTGTCCGGCCAAAATAAACGGTGTCCGGCTATTGTTAGGCTTTTTACATTTTGCAAACGGGCGAGCGCCGAGCGTGGCCGAGCACAGTCGACTGTTTACTTATAGTTGTTTTATAATTATATTTCATTAGAATTTAACAAGAATTATGGTGTAATCAAAAAACCTTGGTTAACATAAAAATTTTTGTCGTACCTATTAATATTGGGACACAAAATCCTCAATAATGTAGGGTGTCCGGGCTTTTTACCCAAATGTCCGGTCAAACTGGCTGGTCTATCCGGGTATTAGGTTTGACGACCTGGCAACCCAGTTCCACAAGAGCGGACCCAAAACTGACCCCTGTGGAACACCGCACGCGATAGCCGTGCGTACAATTTGGCTGTCGAGTCCCCCGTAGCAGACAAACTGCCCCTGCAGGCAGTGGCGTAACTATACCATTTGAGGCCCGTGGCAAATTCATTGAAAGGGGCCCCAGTCAAAATCGTCACGTTTTAATTTTTGTAGATCACTGAAGTAGTTACCCAACAGAATTACAAGATAATATTGTGTGCATTTAATATATAATAATTGATCCTTTTCTTATGAATGCGTTTGAATTTTTACATGGTTTTAGTTGTGTCTATTTTTATGTAAAATTTATATTTTTTACTGAGTTTTGTTAAATTCTTTGATAACTTCTGAGTCCACGGCCTCTCGGGCTGGGGCCCCCGTAAGGCCACCCTATGGTTACGCCACTGCCTGCATGTAATCAGCTGCTAGCTGCCTCAGGACTAGACGAGCACCTGATGGTAGCGGAGCGTCTCCGATAATTATCACTTGCTTCGTTGAAGGAAAACATCGTGAGGAAACCAGCTTGCCTCTTGATGGCATGTAAAGCCAAGCCAGCGGCCCATGGGCGGCAAAAAAAAACTCTGACACCAGGTTAGGCACTAACCACACGATAATGGAGGAGACTTTCCACCATGTTGGTGGATAGTTCATCATCCTCATGACTTTTCTAATGGCCATACCTCCTTTTTCTATTTATGAGCTCTGACCCGAAAAAAGCCATTCGCTCAGAATTATGTGTAAGCGGGCAGCATGTGTAAATTTTTTTCACACTAACGACTGCTGTGCTGTGGTTTCTGCCTACTCTCTAGACATTTTTGTCTAGAGAGTACAGTCAGTTTGTCAGTTTTGGGTACGAGTCTACATACTCCTTTTGCTTCGGTCATACATACACGCCGGTTAGGAGTCGAGCACCCTTAATTTTTACAATGTTTATGTATCTTTCAGCATGATGCAAAAGATGGGATGGCAGGGCGGAGCGCTCGGCAGGAGTGGGGACGGCATAGTGGAGCCAATCGCGCCTAACGCTGTTTATGTCGGTAATAACGTAAGTAATGATTGCTTATTCTCTTGTGATGAAACCTACCGATTTTTTTGCAATCCCAGTGAATTTCGCCCTGTCTCATATATAACTTTAATGCCTATTTTCGCTAAGGGCAGTTTTGATACCAGATGCGGACACAGAGGGGGTGGTAATGGGTGTAATTGCCCGATCCTCGAAAAATAACACGGCCCGACCCTCGAATCGAACCCAGGATCTCCTGCTTAGCAGTCGCGCTTGCGACCAACGAGGCAGTCTCTACCTTCTGGTACACACACAACCTTTAAAATGAACACACACTTCACTAAAATGAAGACTTTCACTTTAAACTTCACAGTTTGACTTTACTGTTCGATCGTATTGCGTTCTTCAGTTGCCTCAATACAAAGCAACGAAACAGCACGACTGTTTCGTTTTTCGTTCATTTTATTTCAAAATCGCAAAAATACAACTAAAACTTGCAATCAACGTTACGTCGTCACCAACTCACCATGTAGTCCTTCGAGCCGGATACGAGTCTTTGAATTCTACGTCCCACGTAGTGTTGGCGATTTTGTCAACGTATTACCATTAACTATCAATCTCTCTCTTACAGGCCAAAACGAAGATAGGTTTCGGCCAAAACCACGTCCAACGCAACACCATACGGTCACCGAAGCACACCAAGAAGTTAGACAAACAGTCCTACGAGATGAACGTTCTCCTAAACATTTACGAGTTCGTCAAAAATAACAACGAGGTGTTTATTTTTCACGTTTTGCTTTTATTACAATATACAGAGTAAAATTAAAATAGCTAGAGGAACTCCGCAGACGTGATAGGTCTCAACAAGATTAAAAAAAAATACCACATATTCAGTACATCATTCTAGTGCAATACCTTTATTACGTATACGATCCAAACGTATGGAACAGCTGTTTTTTGAAGTGAAAACTTCTTTAGCGGCGTTGTGCACTTTTTGCTTTTTTTGTGCTACATTTTAACCGACTTCAATAATGGGTGGAGTCGATTTTACCTTGCCAACCCCGAATTTAATGGGGAAGGCAAGTCAAAGCTGATTGTAGATGGCGTGTCCATAGCTTAGTCCCAATCTGACCAATGAGATCAAGCTATTTTGAAATATAAAATGACATTGACAGATGTCCAACCAATGACGATGCTAGGTATAAGCTATGCTAGCGCTATTAGATTTACAGTTGCTTTCCCCACTAGAGCGTGATTGTGCAGTAGTCGGGTTTTTTAATTGTTGTATACCACACAAATTCTTGTTTTCTAGGTCGAGTTACTATTTGACAAAAACCTTAAGAAGGATGAACGGAAAAGGATTCATCATTTGGTTCAGATCAAACTGTGCGCCGACGACTTGGCGTCAGTACAATTTGACAATCTTGCTCAAAGGGACCTGGTTCTGCAGATCAGTGATAAGAACTGCTATATTTTACACACGCAAAGCTTCGGGTCTCATCCTACACGGTAAGTTGTATGTTCTGGGAGCGTCTAGCTCAAAATCAAATGTTGGATTTATGACATTACAGGGCTACAAGCGAATGCTACGCCGAGGGA
This sequence comes from Lycophotia porphyrea, assembly GCA_950005105.1. Taxonomy (NCBI): domain Eukaryota; kingdom Metazoa; phylum Arthropoda; class Insecta; order Lepidoptera; family Noctuidae; genus Lycophotia; species Lycophotia porphyrea. Next base: position 3,435,321 of record OX465410.1, on the reverse strand, counting down.
GCGCCTCTAAGTGAGGACCATGGAGATGAGAGGTTTCTGCAAAAAGTTAAATTTTCTGGAAAGAACCCTCATATTTTTTCTAAATTTAAAGTAGCCTAAGTTACTCCTTATAACATCTAGTAAAAGTCCTGCAAAATCGGTACAGCCGTTTCGGAGATTAGTCATAACAGAGACACTGACAGACAAAAATTTGTTATAAGTACCGTATATATATGCATTTAATAAAAAGCTGTTATTTTGAAATTACAAGTAGACACTTCAATCTATTGGACTCATTAAAACTAATCATATGACCCGACACTCGAGGGGTTCACTAGTACGGCGCATTCGTGTTCCACGCGCGCCTCAAAGAGATGTCAGCAAACAGGGAGGGCCCCGCAAGGGCCGATGCCTGCTAGGGCTGCGGGACTGTTCGAAAGAGATACCGTGGCCCTGGGGGGCCACAAAGGCAGCACAAAGGGCAAGGAAGGAACATGGAAGGGTTTTAATCAGTACAAGTCTGACACTCCTTTCTGCTCTGCCCAGAGTGGGAAAAGTCATTTGACGATTTCCCATCCGAAAAAAATATAGTAGGTGGATAGTGGAACTCTCAGTGGCTACTAAGCCACTGAGAGTTCCACTATCCACCTACTAGGTCCAGTATCAGATCCCCTCCAAGATAGTATTGTCATCAGAACTACATTCAAAGACAAAGTTTAATTTCGATACAACAATTAGAAGTACGTTAAAATTGACTTCCAAGATTACCTGGTTTTTTTATAAGCATGTTAAAAAGAAAGGTCCAATAATCCTTCTCTTTCCTTCCCAGCCAACTCAGCCTCTTCAAGATAGCCCCCCCTCACGTCTACCTCATCGTCCCAGGCAAACTAAAACACCAAAAAGACTCCCTCTTCTCTGACGAATTCAGAGAACGCTTCTTAACAGAGACAAACGGAGAAGAAGTCCTAGAAGTGGAAATCCAAGAGCCTCCTTCACCAGAAGTGGTTGAAGAACCAGAAGAAACTAATCCCTTCTTGATAAGCATCACGAGGAATTTGAAGAAGAATTCTGAATGTCAAGAAGAGGAAGTAGTTGAAGAAGCTAAAGTAGAACCGGGAGTGTTGCCAGAAATGTCTGAAATTACCAAGAAAATTGTGAATTTTTTCATTGAATTTGCTGAAAATAGACAGTATTCTCAGTTCAAATTTCTGGGACCGTTTTCTGAGGAAGAGATCGTTGCGATCAATGAGTTCATAGGAGAAGCCGTGAAGTATGTCAGTAAGGAGAAGAGTTTGTTTGAAATTGTTTTCAAAAAGGTTGACTTTGAGATCAATGAAGACTGTACTGCGAATACAGTGTGAGTATTTAATTATGTTTTTATTAATGTTTGGCTTAAGGTGGTTGCGTCAGGTTAACCCGCGAAATTCAAATTTTCTTACGTTTTTTGCAATTTGCAGGTCATTGTCAGGTTGTATGTTGATGAAAAATTAGTCGCGCCAGTAACACGTATGTAGTTACAGAATTACAATCATGAAAATCATGAATACAACCCTAAGTTCATGTAACCCTATTCAATGAATGTTTCATGAAAAAGTCAATCAATGGGGTTAAATGAACTTAGAGGCTTGTATTGATAATTTTAATGATTATAATTCTGTAACTACATACGTGTTACTGGCGCGATTCATTTTTAATCAACGTACAACCTGACACTGACCTGCAGATTACAAAAAACTTAAGAAAATTTGAATTTCGCGGGCTACCCTGATGCAACCACCTTAATACCTGCTACACTCAGGAAAATCTTTAAAATAATCTTCTATAACTACCGTCTTTTCACATTTTTCGTTTGGGGTAAACCTTTAAATATGAGGTTCGGAAGGGGTTTGAGGGTCAGAAAAAATCATCATCAAATCAAGTTCACAGAGAAGTTTTCGAAAAATAGTTTTACAGCTAAATTAGACAAATTAAATTTTTCCATAGAAACAGAAACCAATTATCTTTTTTATCAAGTTGAACGTAAATGGCGGTCGTCTGCGCAGGTACAATTATGGATTGAGACCGATTGAGACCCGAAAATGTGTGTGTGTTACAAGCACGCGGCACGTAAGTTGACCTTAAATGCGTAGTAACACATAATTGTACCTGCGCGGACGGCCGTAATTTTGGATCAACTTTCGTGCCGCAATGTTTTTTTTTGTTTTTAAGGTTCCGTACCCAAAGGATAAAACGAGACCCTATTAAGACTCCGCTATCCGTTCGTCTGTCACCAGGCTGTATCTCATGAACCGCGATAACTAGTATATATATTTCTGTTGCCGCTATAACAACAAATACTAAAAACAGAATAAAATAAATATTTGAGGGGGGCTCCCAAACAACAGACATGATGATATTTTTCGCTGTTTTTATAGATAATGGTACGGAACACTTCGTGCGCGAGTCCGACTCGTCATCATCATCATCAGCCTTATAATGTTCCCACTGCTGGGACTCAGGCCTCCTCTCTTATGAGAGGGAATGGGCTATAATCCACCACGCGGGCCCAGTGCGGATTAGTAGATGTCACATATCTTCGAATTTTTGGTTCTAGGACATGCCGGTTTCCTCACGATGTTTTCCTTCACCGTTTTTGAGAGCAGTGGTGATGAAATAAATTACACAAAGTAATGCGCCTGTCTGGGTTCGAACCCTCGACTTCTGTTCGTCAGTCGGGGTCGCTACCACTGGGCCACCGCTGCTCTCCAACTCGTACATGGCCGGTTTTTTCTGGTTTTTCATGTTTTTACAAGATATTTTGTTTCTTCTTCCAGGATTTACAAGAGACCAGTGGAGAATAAGTATCGTAAGAAGTAGTTCTAACGGTATTTTTATCTTAAGTTATACTTAGTTTATTGCGGAAAGTTTAAGTTGGTGTACCCGTGCCGACGATTAGCGAACGTGTATTGAGTACTTAAAACATACTTGAATGTTATTAAGGGCTAATATACTTTGCTAACTTAGTGGTTCATACAAATATGTACCTTAAAATTATGGAATAGTGTGTATATTCCTATGAACGTACGTGTAATGTTGAAATTCATATAAACCGCCTATTTATTAAACGCCAAAATTTGATTTAACCTTGCCAAGTACGACAAAGTTTTAATCAAATTCCGGTTTATAAATTTTTCCCTAAAACTTCACATTTTTGCTAGCGAAACTAAACAGAAATTACTTGGTTTGTTATGATTTGATACCGATACCCGTTGCGCCTGTAAAGTTTCGCTAACAAACTTTATTTGAACCTGACAAAGTATGCATAAAGGGTGTAAAAAGACTCTTAACGCAGCCGAAAGCCACTTGTTGTCCCCGTCATTGCGATCATTTTTTTGCTCTAGACCATACCTGGGAAGCTTCTAGTTACGGAGATATTAGGGGTCAAAGTTCCAACTTTTCCACAAGTTTTTTTTTTTAAATACATGTTTTAATGTAATATTTTTACTTTAAACACCCCCATGACCTCCTTACTATTCAATCCATCCATCAGTACAATATTTTGAGTGCGTACATTGAGTCCTACTGTAAAACGTGAATTTTCAGCCCAAAAAAGAAAGTCGTTTCCCAGCACTTATTTTTGCGTAAAGTTACTTAGTTTGATGTACATAATGCTTGGTTGACGGCTTCTTGAAGAGTCTGTTTACACCCTGTATTAGGTATAAATTACACTTTTCTAATAGTCGGGTTAGAGTGTAAACTAGTAAGTTTTGATTTGTGATTGTATACCCACCGTTTTGACTACCCTGCAGTTGGAATAATACTCATTTTCACCAACACTACGTGTAACCTAATTGCGAGACTCAAAAAAACCGCACAGTTGAATTTTAAATTCTTGACGCCAGAACGACCATTGGAAATCGAACACTGTATTTAGGGGTTGCCTAGTCTTAGTGAAAACGGACAATAGCGTATGACTTTATTGATAAGAAAATGGATTATAAAGTGAAAAACTAAAGCATAAAAACCTTATAAATATTCGTGACCATAACAGTTTAAAACTTATATAACGCGACAGTCGCCGCGATCAATGTGGCCATATACTTTTTGTTCCAAAGAAAGGAGAATGACCAAAAATGTTAGGGCTCTGGTCCAAAAAAAAACTGCTTCCCCAGGGTTGAATCTAATGTGGGTTGACTTATACTGTTGGACTTACTATGTGTGCAAATGTCCATCAAATTCTAACACACAGTTACAGACTAATCTACGATATATTTCAATACTGCAACGATTCACTGTTGCTTGGATCTATTTTTGAAGTAAAACTTCTTTACGCACGCTTGACTTGAGTAAGCTGGTGAAAGCGTCACGTTACAAGGCAATCGGAAGTTGAAAGAGAGAGAGTTACGTTTTTGAATTTGACAGATGATTGTTCGACATTTGTTTAAGTTTTACTTCAGTCGTGTGGTCTTCTAGAGCACACTCGTTTTTTATCTTATTACTGTTTAATAAAGAATATTTTTTTTTATAAATTTACTAAAAAATTTGATGAATAATTAATAAAAAACGAGATAGTTTCTTAAAAACCGTTATTTTCAAACAATAAAAAAGTCGTCAAGTGACTTTTACTCAAGTTCACGTTTTAGCTAATATCTATGATTCTGTGGGACAGATTTTTTCGGTTCCATTGAAGAAAATGTTGCATTTAAACCCGTCTTTTAAATGAGGTATGTCGTCAATCTGGGGGCACATTTTAATTTTTTTTTTTTGGACCAACTTGGGTATTCTCCATCATGTAAGTCGTACTTACCATCGATACGAAAATAAGAAGAAGACTTATATTACCTTTTATGAGTTGTCTGAATAACGATTGCGTGTAGTGGAGATGAGAATATTATATTAGAGAAAGTTTGAAAGTTACGGAAAATTAGAAGGAAGTCGTTTTATTGTTATTTATTGCTTTATCAAAAGAAAATGGCTTATGTTTAACGAACCACCAGATTTGGTAAAATGTAACGGCAAAAAAATCACTTTTGACTGCAGAAATTAGTAAATGATCACCAAAATTAATTCCCATTTTAGCGTGAAATTAGAACCAAAAATGTCCACCAGAAATTGAACTGTTATGCGCTTGCATCCGAGTCGAGAGAGACCCGGTCGACGGAGCCTACTTCTAAATGGTTTATAAAAAAATAACCACAAAGGGTACCCTTCTAACCTAACCTATCCGTGTCGGGGTGCCCCAAGTCGGCCTAGGCAAAACTAGTTTGTCATCAACCACCTCATTAAAATTTGGTGCTCATATACTAAATTAGGTGGTCATTAACTAAATTTGGTGATCAATTGACATTTTTGGTGATAGATGTCACAAAGTTTTTTTTGGTTCTCATTATATTTATCCCCAAAGAAAATTTATAAAACATATTACGTAAGAATTATGCCCCACAAAACCGTTTTCACGGTTTCTTTGTCTTGGTATGGACATGTGATGAGGAGGGATGAAACTCATGTTAGTACAAAAGTGATGGTACTAATGTTGATGGATGGAGAGGTAGGGGGAAGCCAAAGATAACATGGATGGATTGTGTAAGGAATGATATGAAAGAGAAAGGAGTAAATGATGCCGTGACGTCTGACAGGCGAGAATGGCAGAAGAAAACGTGTTGCGCCGACCCCAAGTAGAATGGGACAAGTGCAGGAAAATGTAGTAAGAGAGAATGTCTGTGACCCATTGACAAGCAGACTTGAGTTAATCCGCGCTTGCCTAGGTTCGTCCGTGGATGGCTGAGCAGCCATTACATACCGAGTTTCCTCCATCCTTAGGAAAGTACGTTAAGCCGTTTGTCCCCTAAATATCTTTAAAAATATTTGTAATGATGCATCTTAATGCAAGAAAGGTAAAATTAAATTAACTATTGGATCTCGACGCGAGTTTTCCTAGCCTTAATTAATTGTATCCTGTACTAGCTGATGCCCACGGCTTCGTCCGCGTGGATGTCATTTTGATCCCGTTCCCGCCACAAAAACTTGACAAATTATATACTAAAACCTTCCTCGAGAACTACGCTATCTATTAGTGAAAACAGCATAAAAATCGGTGCAGAAGTTTTTGAGTTTATCGCGAACAGACAGATAGACACGGCGGAGGACTTTGTTTTATAATATGTAGTGAAGTGATTAGTGATGATATCTCCCAATTATTATTATTGAACAGAAAATTATTATATTATCCTGTGTAAATGGGATGCGAGTTATTTTAATTAGACTTGCATGTATAGCGTATGAATTAAGTTCGAACTTTGTTTTGCATCTGGCTTCGACTGACGCCATGTTGAAGCCATATAATCGCTGGTCTGACGTCACTTTTTCAAAATTCTATCGAAATTATTCGCTGAAGCGGTATTAGCGTTGTGTTAACGCAATGAATAAGGTTGACGACCGCTTTTGCTAAATTGCGAATGCCGCTTGGCCAATAAAGGGTGTAAAAAGACTCTTAACGAAACCGTAAGGCACTTGTTGTCTCCGTCATTGCGATCATTTTTTTGTTCTAGACCATACCTGGGAACCTTCTAGTTACGGAGATATTGGGGGTCAAAGTTCCAACTTTTTCACAAGTTTTTTTTTAATTACATTATTTAATGTAAGATTTTTACTTTAAACACCTGCAAGACCCCCTCACAAAATTCGTTTCCAAGCACTAATTTTTGCGTAAAGTTATTTAGTTTGATGTGCATAATGCTTGGTTGACGGTTTCAACCAAGCATCCTGTACATGAAACTACGACGGACTTGACGGCTTCGTGACGAGTCCGTTTACACCCTGTATAGAATTCACAGTTTAGCGTTGACCGGCGCACGTTGAACATTGAACGCTTTCATACAATTCTATGGTTATTGAAATGCGCAACCGGCGCCGGTCTTACTCTGAAATAGGTCTATTCGTATATTTTGCCATGGTTCCCATGGTGTGGCGTCATCCATACTAATAAACTAATACTAATAATAATATTATAAATGCGAAAGTAAGTTTGTTTGTTAATTTTTCAGGTCTAAACCACTGAACCGATCATCTTGAAATTTTGCATATACGTTGTCAGGGGTACAGAAACGGACATAGGGTACCTTTCTGTACACCTGACAACGTATATGCAAAATTTCAAGATGATCGGTTTAATAATAATATATGGCGCCACGTGTCTTTCGAATAATTATTGAATTATACAGGGTGTAAACAGACTCTTCACGAAGCCGTCAACCAAGCATTCTGTACATCTAAATAAGTAACTTTACGCAAAAAATAGTGCTGGGATACAACTTTTTTTTTGGGCTGAAAAATCACGTTTTACGGTAGTAGGACTCAATTAACCGAACTCGAAACATTGTGCTGATGGATGGATTTAATAGTAAGGGGGTTGTGGAGGCGTTTAAAGTAAAAATCTTACATTAAAAACATTTATTTAAAAAAAAACTTGTGAAAAAGTTGGAACTTTGACCCCCAATATCTCCGTAACTAGAAGGTTCCCAGGTATGGTCTAGAACAAAAAAATGATCGCAATGACGGGGAGAGCAAGTGCCTTTCGGCTTCGTTAAGAGTCTGTTTACACCCTTTATTATTACAAGCAGAGTATAACCCGAATTGATTGTCAAATTCTATATTAACGCGAGTGAAACCGCGGGCGGTGTCATATTAAATACGAACCATATTTACTTCTATAAAAAGTTAGCTATTTTAATAAAAACAAAATCAAAATGTGAATGATGTCGTTATTCAAATAAATCACAATGATTCACGCTGTATTCGGTTTCGGTTCGGGACAGAAAGATATGTAAAGGCTGTTTTAACGCCACAAGCGGCACATTGCGGAATACTACAAGGCCGTATGCTACAACACATTTTGGCAAGAATCGTGCGGCATGGCAACACCTTGCGGCATGTGGCAGACTGTCGCAGCTTCTATCCGAACACGATGGATTCCATGCGACATTTTTGGTGCGTCATACAGTTTCTGGGTTATGTTTTAGGGTAGGGTAGGCTAGGCTAGGGTATGTTGAAAATTATCTAGGCACGATGTTGCCTCGGCGTAAAATAGGCTGGTACATGCCGCAGGTGCCGCATATGTTGGTTATTTGTACCATACAACAAGATGACGCACGCCACAATATGTAGCATGCAGCAATGCCGCACAGTGTTGCCCCGGCGTAAAAAACCCTTTTTTTTTTCAAAGTTTTAGCCTTCATAACCCATTGTGTACTAGAATCCATCGCAGTGTGTAGCCAACACAACGCGCATTTTATTTGTATAGACAAAGAAGGAACATGCAGGGCGTATCTTCCTCAAATGTAACGTGTTTACTCTTTCCTTACGACGTTACTTTTTAGTGAAGACGTACTTGTGAACAATTGGCGCGATTTGGAACTCTTCGCGTGTTTTTGTATAACATGGTGTCAATTTCTTCGTGATTCAATTCGAATTCTAAAAGCGTTTTGTATTACTTAGCTATGGTTGGTTGAGTGTGAAGCCTTAGCAAGCTACTACTAGGTTCTAAAACCATGACAATCACATCACATGACACTCACGTCATGTTTATGTTTCAATGTCAAACGTCAAATCGACATATCGTTTGACATTGACATTAAGGGATTGCTGACTACAATAAGGTCAGAAAAAGCTTTATGTCCATAAAAAAAACGAAATAGATGCATCATTTGTTCAAAGCATTTATTTAATTAGACCACTACAAACACTTTTGAATTGTCAAAAAAGGTGAAGCGACAGTCCCATTCAGAAGGCGTAATAACTGTGAATGGACTAAAGATGTCCATTCCAGATTTTAGATCTCTATGGAGAAGAAAGTGCAAAAACATACGGACGACGGAAATTCTATTTTATGGATATACAGGGTGTAAACATAAAACAGGCTCTTCACGAAGCCGTCAACCAAGCATTATGTACATCTAAATAAGTGACTTTACGCAAAAAATAGGGAAACAATTTTTTTTTGGGCTGTTCTGTGCTGGCTGGACGTTTTACGGTAGTAAGACTCAATTAACCGAACTCGAAACATTGTGCTGATGGATGGATTTAATAGTAAGGGGGTTGTGGAGGCGTTTAAAGTAAACATCTTACATTAAAAACTTGTATTTAAAAAAAAAACTTGTGAAAAAGTCGGAACTTTGACCCCCAATATCTCTGTAACTAGAAGGTTCCCAGCTATGGTCTAGAACAAAAAAAATATTGCTATGACGGGGAGAACAAGTGCCTTTCGGCTTTTTTAAGAGTCTTTTTACACCTTTTAGAGGCTCTAGTAAATCCTGCTTTGATACGTGTGTTCACTCTCTTAATCGGTTGTGTCCAGGATGGAGGTGATGAGTATAGCTCTTCGCCCTGTTTGTAAATATCTCTGCAAGAAAGCAATGACACGCCTTGACACAACATCGCGTCGTGTAACAAGTTTGATCTGACAAAGTTTTATAAGAAAATTGTATAGAAAATTAGCTTCACATGTTTCAAATCGTAAATGTAAAAAATATATTCTGCGGTGACTCCGAATAAATAGGTATAAGGGAATAATCATGATGATGATGATTTTTGTGATAGATTCCCGAGATATTTGACTTACATTCTAGATTTATTCGTGTCTTGTAATTAGTGTTGCCCGATTTTGGGCTTTAAACTCGCTAAATCTTTACATTACGAGCTTTGTGTGCGCTTTTATATTTACAGAAGAATTTAATTACAGACTGGCAGGAACTGCTAAAGGGAAAAATCGGTCTTGGTCTTGCAGTCTTGGCCTTGTTCTTGCATTTTTGCAAGACCAAGACCGATTTTGGGCATTACTACTTGAAACTAGAATGCGTTTCCAGTCTTATGATATAAGTACAGGATGTAACAAGACCCTAACGAAGCCGTCAACCAAGCATTCTGTACATCAAACTAAGTAACTTTACGCAAAAATTATTGATAGGAAACGACTTTTTTTGGGTGAAAAATCACGTTTTACGGTAGCACTTAATGTAACGCATTCAAAACATTGTGCTGATGGGTGGATTGAATAGTACGAGGGACGTAGAGGTGTTTAAAGTAAAAATCTTACGTTAAAAACTTGTGTAAATGTTGGAACTTTGACCCCCAATATGTAACTAGAAGGTTCCCAGGTATGGTCTAGAACAAAAAAATGTCCGCAATGACGGAGAGAACAAGTGACTTTCGGCTTCGTTAAGAGTCTTGTTACACCCTTTATTTTAATAAGCAATCCAGCTATTTAAATAAAAACGATTTTACTCTGAATAGTATCGGAGTTTTAAACCAATTTGGACCGATTTTTCAATTTTCTGATAACTTTTAGGAATGAATCACAGTTTGATTGCTTTTGTATAGAAAGTATGTCAATGCTGTTTTGGCACCAGCATATTCAGATAAAAATATCGAAATATTGAAAAATGGGCTCTTAGTAAAATTTATTTGATATTGGTAGTCTTTAGTGCCTGACCGTAGGCCTATTTCTGGCGGAAGCCGATTAATGGGGAAGGCAACTGTAAATCAAATGGTGCTAGCATAGCTTGTACCAAGCATCGTCATTGGTTGGAAATCTGTCCTTGACCTCATTGGTCAGATTGGGACTAAGCTATGGACACGCCATCTACAATCAGCTTTGAGTAGCCTTCCCCATTGGCAATCGCCGCCGAATCTTCGGCCGAAGCGGAAGGTTTTATAACCCTAAGAAATTCAGTTTAAGATTGGCTAGAAATGAATAATTTAATATATTTTTTTAACTTTAAAATTAAAAGTTTAAGAACAACTTCATTGACACTTGATTTAAATAACAGTTCGTTCAATTTCGGCGCTTGCTAAAAACTTTAAAATTCGGCTTCTGTCGGACGCTAGAAATCTTAGAATGATATTGATGAACGGAGATAAAATTGATCACTCCATAACTCATAATTTTAAATGTAAATAAAAGCGATTATTGAAGCGATGTTTGTTTACGAAATAATTAAAATCCCACCTACATTATGAGGTGAAGCTGAAGAATAATTAATTGAGTGTATGTTTTGTAAGTAGGTAATAATAGCATAATATCAATAAGAATATACAGGGTTATTTGTAAAACACCAACAACCTCGCAGGAGTAGATTACTAACATCATAAACAACAACATTTGTTCTACGACTTTTCCGAAAACAGACAAAAATAATTCAACTCTCGATACATAAGTCCGAACGAGTCCTGTACTGTATATCGAATTACCCTTGAACGATATAACTGTGTACAGAAAGCATGGTTCACCGACGAACTGTAATACGAAAAAACTATTAGTCGATACCATTATTTAGCGACAGCACGTTTCGCCGAATAACGCTACATAGAATGAATGGTTGGCCGATACCAAGATTTGCCGATGTCTTCGCCGCAACACGCTTGAACTTAATAATCCTTTACCGATAGCAATTTGCATCGAAAGCACCTTTTCTTACACCGCCGATCTAAAATAATTGTCTTTAGTTTCTCGCTCATACATTTTTGACAGACATCGATTAAATTGCATTAACTGCTATTTCCATGCGTTTATCTTAGTAATTCAATAAAAATAAATGTAAAGAAAATAATAAAACAGCAAATTTGATTATTTTCATAATTAAATGGTAAATAACAAAAATAAAGGTTGCTAACTGCGCAATCATAAGAAACATGTTAGAAAACAATCAATTTTGAGAACCTAGATGAAGATGTGTTATTGTGTTACAGTACACGCATGAAACGAAAGACTCGATTTTCGTATGAATAAGCGAGACAAAACTATACAAATGACATTGTCAACGAAAAAGTGACGTGTCTTTTTTGACGTTAATCTAACTACTTACTATTTTTATCATTCACTCTTGGTTTTCCAGTTCACTGGACCATGGTGCCGATTCCCTTGTTTACACTAAACCAAATTTAAGTTCAGTGCATCTTTTTTTTTCTATTTCATTAAGAAAAGGACAGAAGATAAATTTTAGTTTAGTCCTGTCAAATTAACCAGCGCCTGACACAAGTTTAGACGTGATTAAAAACTTGACTACTAAAATTACATCAAATTACGTCAGGTGCTGACTAATTTGACAGGACTAAACTAATATTTATCTTCTGTCCTTTTCATAATGAAATAGAAAGAAAAAGATGCACTCAACTAAAATTTAGTTTAGTTTGTGAACAAGGGAATCGGCACCATTGGCAGAATAGTCGACATCGGCTTTGCTTGCCATTAAATAAAAATAGAATAGATGGAACTTCTTAGTACAAACTAAAGATGAAAAGTGGTCAAATAGGTAACTTGAGCTGGTGGCCTACCATGACGTCTTAAGGTGGAAGCGTCAGGGTAGCCCCCGAAATTCAAATTTTCTTACGTTTTTTGCAATTTGCAGGTCATTGTCAGGTTGTATATTGATGAAAAATAAGTCGCGCCACTAACACGTATGTAGTTACAGAATTACAATCATGAAAATCATCAATACAACCCTCTAAGTTCATGTAACCCTATTCAAAGAATATTTCATAATGAAGTCATGCAAATTACAACAGCAAATTACTACAGTGCAAATTACAAAAAAACGTAAGAAAATTTGAATTTCGCGGGCTATCCTGACACTTCCACCTTAAAGCAGTTGTCACTCCAGTGTGGGACAGAGATGGCGCTAGACGACCTGTATAGCTCTGTCTCTTTCCCACACTGGACTTTAAGACGTCATAATAACCCCCTTTTTTTTGTTTTCCGATGGGAATGCATCAAATGATTTCTCCCGCTCTGGGCAGAGCGGAAGGGAGTGTCAGACTTCTACTGACTAAAACCCATCCATGTTCCTTCCTTGCCTTTTGTGTTCCAGGGCCGCGGTATCTCTTTCGAACAGTCCCGCAGCCCTGGCAGGCATCAGCCATTGTGGGCCCCTCCCAGTGCTGACATCTCTTAGAGGCGCGCGTGGAACACGAACGCGCCTTCTACACGGCCTGTCGTCAAAAGACAGACGGACGGCGACCTAGCCCATTACTCACCGTCCACAGGTCCGCGTCTACGGTGGCCGGAATCCTTCACGTGACTCCCGACGCCCGGGGCGTCTCCCGCGGCCGCTGGGACGAGAGGTTCTCTCCCTCTCACGCTCCGCCACCTCCTTCGCTAGCATGACTGCTTCGCAGAAGGAGGTTACGGCGACCCATTCGGTGCAGGAACATAATAACCCCCTGATAGTGAAACTAGTGTTCTAGAAATTGAAACTGTTTGTTACTTTGACCGATTTTTTTTTTCCTCTTTGCTTATTATGGTTCGGTAATCACAGTGGAATCCCATTTCAAAAGTTTGCTCTGTATGTGAAATGCATACTAAACAGTTTTGCTAAAGCTGATGTCAGACGCTTTATTAGAGTGAGTGTTAATTTTTGTGGTATTCCATGTTCAATTGTTAACGCTGTAAAAATTCTGATGCCAGCATATTAAACTACTACAATCTATCAAATCTCTTTAATCGATTTTCAACTTGATCTCTAAAGCATTAGGTTCAAGGTTGGTTGGGAAAGTCAGTTTCGGGTAGCTTGACCTGCTGGCGTCTGTAGGTACATTACATCCTTTTATTTAATTTTTAGATCATTAGAATATTACACGCTTCACTTTTTATTCATTTGGAAACGATGCTAGATTTCACCACAGTTAAATATGCCAATATTTAACTCACCTACGGAATTCTAACGAACTCTTGAACGTTTATTCCTTTACAATTTCACCGGTACCGCGTGAACCTAGAATTGAATAAAAGTGAACAGAAGCCCGAGTGAACCGTTGATTCGTGTGAAGCGTCTGATATGTGCTTAAGTACGACTGCAGAAGTGAAATGCAAGCCTCAGAATACTAAGCCTAAAGACGTTAGCTTACATTCAGGCTTCAAAAATATGCAGTCATCATTGAAGTTTAGACATTCAATGAAGACAATTTTAAGGTCTAAGCCGGAACTACCCCAATGAGGGAATTACGTCTTTAAATAGACGATTTTATTTATATTAAGTGTAAATATACATGGGGATGATGCACATAGAGTAGCATAATTAGCATATAATGTTCCCACTGCAGGGACACATGCCGCGGACGGTGCATACTGTAAGTTGGGAACGTCGCAAATAGCTATCAAATACACGGTGGAAGGTCTCGAGTTTGAACTCAAGACACGCACCTCTGCGCTGCGGGATGGTCGTGCTGCTGGACTGTTCGAAAGAGATACCGCGGCCCTGGGACATAAATGGCAAGGAAGGAACATGGATGGGTTTTAGTCAGTACAAGTCTGACACTCCCTTCCGCTCCGCCCAGAGCGGGAGAAGTCATTTGATGATTTGATTCTGATTTTTGTCCAAACCTGGTATAAGAGTTTGTATGCCGCCCATGGCCTCTGATTAGCTTTACATGCCGTCAAGAAATATATCTCACGATGTTTTCCTTCACCAAAACAAGTAATTATACGCATATGAATCCGAAAAATCAGAGGTGCGTGTCTTGGGTTCGAACTCAAGACCTGTGACTTGGTAGTCCAACGGTCACACCATTAGACAATCAGGCACCACTCTGGACAGTCGCACGACTTTTTTTAATATCCACCACAGGAGGACATCGACAGAACAGGGTAGTTTACCATAAAAATCTAATTAGCCCGTCAGATAGATTTCCATAAAATATTGGTCACGTATTTTTCTTTTTTGTAGACGATACAGTGCGTTGAAAAGTCATGTGACGTCACAATGTCAGTACATTTTTATTGGCGAAGTGACGTCACAAGCCCTCACTCATGATCTTGGTGCATTTTATCTTCGTCAGTTTTTATTGATTTGATAAAACAAAAAATACGTATCCAATATTTTTCGATAATCTAACTGACGGACTAAATAGAATCATATTTTTTTTTAATATATATTTTAAGTATTGTCTTTGTCCACCCATGGCAGGCAGTAATAAAACTTCCCAGTAATCAAAAATTGTATTTTTGCTGCTGTTTTCAAAATTGTTGTTAAATAGTTATTATGTGTGATTTTATTTATTTTTTTAAATGTATTTTTGATGTAGTAAGTACTACCTTGTTTTAATAATAATTTAGAAATTAGCAGCAAAAACAAATTGGTGGTTTCTAGAAATAATATGAATGGGTTTGGTCACTGTCCATCAGTGGTGGGTAAGCAGGTGGTGGCTATCAGGTATCCCAAAACCGTTACCGCTGATGGAATGTAATTTTATCTAGGCCCTCTGAGAGTCTGAGAATTTTAACTTTTGACCTGACGAAGCCTGTCATTGAGCCTGGCTCAGAATTAAGAGTGAAACATTTTTGAATAATGAACCTTATCAATACCTTAAAGTGCACGCATTGCTAGCACACTTGAGCGCGCTCAAAGATGCCTGAAGAGCCTGTCCATCGATGTTCATACAACATTAAACTTAATGTCACTAGATATAAAGTTTATTACTCGATGTCATCAAATATGTACTGTGTGGAGCTTGCCTACTGTGCGTATTATCTTTACAAAAAATATCCGTATGTCGTAAGGAAAGGGTTTATTCTATTTATTTATAAATTAATGTTAATTATTTATAATTAAATTAATCAAATCTCAATGGGTGTAGCCGGGATAAGAAACTTGTATATATTTTATGTGGATGACTAAAATACTGTTGCCGTTAAGGCGGCGCATTTTAGAAAAGTGATTGGAAAAATAAGCATTGCTACATACTTCCTTTTTGTTTAATAAGGCTGATTTTCCTGTACATTTCTTTCACAATGGCGCCGCTTTTTGCTTGCAGGCAGAATAATGGCTTCCATCCATTTTATTTAATGTTTATTAGTAAGAAAAGTATGTATCGTATCGTCGACCTTGTGATTGGTTGACCACCATAAGAGCAATGTGACGGTTTGTTAATTTGAACCTTAGTGAGTTTCAATTTATTGAAAGTTTTTGTCAACATTGTAAAACATGTCCGTGGTAGATTAGACCAGGTATATAAATGATTCAATTGTGCTAATTCACACGTATAAATGAATGTTATTGTAAAAAGACTCTTAACGAAGCCGAAAGGCACTTGTTCTCCTCGTCATTGCGATCATTTTTTTTGCTCTATACCATACCTGGGAACCTTCTAGTTACGGAGATATTGGGGGTCAAATTTCCAGCTTTTTCACATGCTTTGTTATAATACATGTTTTTAATGTTTGATTTTTACTTTAAACACCTCCATGAACGTCCGTACTATTCAATCCATCCATCAGCACAATGTATTGCAGTGCATTACATTCAGTCCTACTGTAAAACGTGATTTTTCAACCCAAAAAAAAAGTCGTTTCCCAGCACTAATTTTCGCGTAAAGTTACTTAGTTATATGCGGGTAGGCTTGTCGTTTATCAGAGACGGTGCCCAATAAATTAATAAATATAAATGTGCCCAGCGTAATGTAAGTTTGGCACCATGCCCCGAGTCTCATTAAAAAAAAGTGTTTTTTTTTTATTGAAAAAAAAAGTGTTTTTTTTTAATTGAAAAATAAAATGACCAACTAAAGTACCTAAGCAAGCTAAGCACCTGCTCTCTGAAACTTGGCAACGTCGCATAAAACTGTCAAATGTTCTCATCAATGTAAACTCTGTTTTTATCAATTTACTAATGTTACTGAACGAGAATTATCAATTCGAAAATAATTCAATCAGTTAAGAAATATCGTTTTGCTATGTACAGATGCCAGCAAGCTACCCAAAACTGTCAAATTTTCCCAGTTAACCTTAAACCTAATGCTTTAGAGATAAAGTTGAAAGTCTATTAAATAAATTTGACAGATTTTAGTAGCTTAATGTGCTGGCGTCTCTACTATTAATATTGACTATGAATTGCACTCATCAATACCGTGACACTTAAGTTTAAGGGTGTAAAAACAGCAACTGGAAAACTTTCGAATGGTTTTTTTTTTCTTTAAAACGAGAACAAAATTTTATAATAATTTCATTGCAATTCTTAACCAAAACAATTCAACTTTCATATTCATGCTGTATTTCAAGTACTTTAAAAGTGGTAAAGTTTACAACAAAACAAAGTGATTTTATGCACTACATGTTTATCTATAATATGTATTTATTTAGATATATATAAGCATGTTTATCAGTTGTCTGGTTGCCATAGTACAGGCTCTGCCTAGTTTGGGATCAGATGGCGGTGTGTTGGTTGTCCCAAGATATTATTATTATTATTATATATGTGTTGACCCGGTTCCTGTCAGCATGCGGAACCGGGTTTCGGTCCCATAGTAAAACTGGATTTTACCAGGTTTTACTATGGAAATGAAACCTGATTTCGCATGCCATAGTAACTTGGAGTATAAAGGGTGTAAACAGACTCTTAACGAAACCGAAAGGCACTTGTTCTCCCCATCATTGCGATAATTTTTTTGTTCTAGACCATACCTGGGAACCTTCTAGTTACGGAGATATTGGGGGTCAAAGTTCCAACATTTTCACGAGTTTTTTTTAAAATACATGTTTTTAATGTAAGATGTTTACTTTAAGCAACTCCAGGATCCCCTTACTATTTAATTCAACCATCAGCACAATGTTTTGAGTGCGTTACATTGAGTCCTACTGAAAAACGTGATTTTTCAGCCCAAAAAAAAAGTCGTTTCCCAGCACTAATTTTTGTGTAAAGTTACTTAGTTTGATGAACATAATGCTTGGTTGACGGCTTCGTGAAGAGTCTGTTTACACCCTGTAGATTTAGAAAATCATTTATTTTTTATTGATCCTCATTGATATGCATATTATATATAAAAAAGTGTGTGTGTAGTTATTACGCACGTAAGAAGTTATACTTCTTTGGCGTATAAAACTAAAATGTTGACTAGCTAACTTCAGGGTGTCGGTTTTTCGTGATGGTGTGCGCGCGCATCGTAAAAATGTACTCTCATCATTTTTCCCTAACGCGCCAAAAGAAGTATAACTTCAAAAATGTATGCATCAATGTTTTTCGTTTTTCCTCGTTTAGTAACGAAATGAGTGAAGTTAGATAAACAATTTAATTTTTCACTGTGTAATTGTGTATAGGAATGTTATTATGAGGTGGGACATGTATGTGAAGACTGATTGGTTACCTATCCTAGATGTTAAACCATCGGTCCATAGTCTATGGCTTCAAGAGTTTAGGGACGGAAGGTGGAAGCGTCAGGGTAGCCCGCGAAATTCAAATTTTCTTACGTTTTTTGCAATTTGCAGGTCAGTGTCAGGTTGTATGTTGATAAAAAATGAGTCGCACCAGTAACACATTATGTGTTACTGGTGCTTACATTCACGGAAATCATCAAAACAACCCTGACACTGAATGACTTTTTCATGGAATATTTATTGAATAGGTTACATGAACTTATAGGGTTGTATTGATGATTTCCGCGATTTATTTTTCATCAACGTGCAACCTGACACTGACCTGCAATTTCCAAAAAACGTAAGAAAATTTGAATTTTGCGGGCTACCCTGACGCAACCACCTTAAACCAACACTGCTTGGGTAGGGTAGTCCACCAGAACAGAGGATTTACTGAGGACATTGAAATTGACTTCATTGACTATTTGCCGGTTTCAGAATTTAGTAATAGGGATGTTTCCTGAGTAAAAATATATGATTATATTTAGTCCGTCAGTTAGATTATCGAAAAATTACATTTTTTGTTAAACTACCTTATTAAAGTTTACTTGTCAAATCTACTTAAGTTTTGAATTTAGAATTATGTGTGCTACATTTAATTTAACGAACATAAGGAGCTTTTGACTAGTATTCTATTCCGAGGAACAATTCAGGAACAGTAGTTTAACTTTTGACTTACATTAGACGCCATTTCCCCGGACGAGAATATTGTGGCGAAGCGATAGTCACACTGTACCGGGATAAGTCCAAAGAGAGACAAGAAAATTCAGTAGAAATTGTAAAGGTGCAGGGAAGCCGACCGGACTTATGATGCCGATTTTGTCAGATAATGTACAGAAGCCAGCAGGTCAAGCTACCCGAAACTGTCAGATTTTCCCAACCAACGTTGAACCTAATGCTTTAGAGATAAAGTTGAAGATCTATTAAAGAAATTTGACAGATTGTAGTAGCTTGATGTGCTGGCGTCTGTACACATGAAGACCAATCGAGCTATGCAAAACCAAATTAAGCTGATCTCTCAATGTACGGTAAGCTTGTACAAAGCGAAGTCAGGTTATACTGGATAACAGGGAGGGACCCGCAAGGGCCGATGCCTACCAGGGCTGCGGGACTGTTCGAAAGAGATACCGCAGCACTGGAACACAAAGGGCAAGGAAGGAACATGGATGGGTTTTAGTGAGTACAAGTCTGACACTCCCTTCCGCTCTGCCCAGAGCGGGAGAAGTCATTTGATGATTTCCCAACCGTAAAAAAAAAGGTTATACTGGATATGTATAGCGTGATGTAACAGATGTATAGCGGCACCCAGTTTCGAAAACTTGTTACTGTGGCGGTGATCAATTATTTCATGACACGACTGGCGTGCCTAATGCCATCATCTTCTATGGCATATACCATCATTCATAATTCAATCATGATTCGAAAGACACGTGGCGTCGTCTATTATTATAAGAACGTTTTTGTTGTTTTCCTCGAACAGTAATTTTTCGGGATGGAAGGGTACCTTTGTGTCCGTTTCTGTAC
Organism: Lycophotia porphyrea; assembly: GCA_950005105.1. Lineage (NCBI taxonomy): Eukaryota > Metazoa > Arthropoda > Insecta > Lepidoptera > Noctuidae > Lycophotia > Lycophotia porphyrea. The sequence continues at coordinate 3,415,667 of OX465410.1, read as the reverse complement.
ACCTGACATATATGCGAAATTTCAGTGGTTCAGTGGTTTAGCTGTGAAAAGGTACCTAACAAACAAATTTACTTTCACATTTATAATATTATAGTTAGGAAGTTAGGATGTCATCAGAAAATCCTCTGCTTTGGGTGGAGCCTATAGCTTTGGTTGATAGATTTTAGGTATTTGCAACCCGGCTACACCGATTTTATAAGTTAAGGCCAGTCCACAGGTAATGGACGATCTTAATAAGATTATATAACTAATTTATACCTACCATTGTTATTGTTGATTTTGGCATGTTTTTGTAAGAACTTCAATATTAAAAGACTCGACAGCTGCAAGGTCTGGGGTATAAGGACTGACTACTAGCCGGTCAGAAAAATCTTTCAAAACGATGCGGATGACGTCGATTCGACATCGACATGCGTGGGTGTACATCGCTACCGTAGAAAAAAAAATCATTTATAGATCTTGATTTGAATCTTTTAATGTATCTTTTAATTTGATAAATCGTGATTTATTAGTGAAATGCCTTTTATAATGCAGTCTTTTTCGTTCTGTAGATTGTCGCTCAAATGAGTTTAGATCTTGAATGAATAGTCTTACTCAAAAGTCTGCCTCTGGGGCAAGCCACCCTTGTTCTTTTGCGAAAGGAGTAGGTACCTTTATCCACTCTATTTAGGTCTATCTATTCATACACGAAATCTCTTAAGGCGTCATTGCATTGTACTCATCATTACGAACAACTCATCGCGAACATAAATGTAAGCAACAGTTGTTTTTTTTTTGATATTTCAGGTTTGGTCCCATAGTGAAACTTGTTCGTAATGATAAGTACAATGACCCCTTAAGAGATTTCGTGTATGAATAGATAGACCTTATATAGTCAAATCGCTCCAACTAGGCAAAACAAGTGAAGGTCAACTTGTGCCAAAAAGGGCCTAAACTATCTCTTCCCGGTACCTTTAACTTATTTAGAGCAGATTTTACCAATAAAGCTATGCGATGTGCACATCTAAACGGTATTCAAGAGCTGACAGGTCCGATTTAGTTATGCTGATTGCGTCCAGTTTAGTTATAGAGGGAGATCCCGTGGCCGCCAGACCTAAATACGTCATTTTATAAAAGCTGAAAGTTTTTCTGTGGAAGTATCTACCTTACTGTTATGATAAGTTGGCCGTGATGGCTTTGCCGCATGTCAAGTAACAAAGGTGTGTAAGGTATCAGCTCCTAAATTACGTCATACTATAAAGCGTGATTTTTTTTATATTATATAGGTAAGGGTGGAATACTTACTTCAGTGCGAAAGCCGTATCATCGAATTTTGTTCCTTCGAAAACCTTTCAACGACATCTCTATACTGCCGACTGCGATGCCTTGTTAGAAGAAATGTTAAAAATGTAGGTATTGCTTTGGAAGAGAAAATCGATGTACTTGGTTGTCGCCGTAAGGTCGTCCGTAGTAAAGTTTTCCTAAGTAACATCACAGTAACGAGACATCGATTGAAGAAGGCTTCGCAGTATGATAATTACGCAGTAAAATCGTTCGCAGTACAGTAGGTATTTCGATGTAACGAAATATCGCAGTAACAAGACTCGATTTAACAAGGCGTCGCAGTATAGAGATGTTGAAAAGTTTTCGAAGAAACAAAATTCGGGCTTTCGCACTCAAGTAGGTATTCCCATTAGGGCTAGTATGATGAATCACCTTGACTGCCAGACATTTTGTGTGCGTAATAACGTAAATTCAATTACAATTTATTATAATTCAAAGGTATCTGGCGGTGGGTTTCCACCCACAAAATATCTGGCAGTGGAGGAGGTGAATCATCATACTAACCCTTCGATGTAGCTTGAGTAGGCCTGGCGACACGTGGCACTACTACCAAAGAAATATCAACAATGGTGCAGATTCCCTTGTTCACAAACTATATAAATTTAAGTTGAGTGCGTCTTTTTCTTTCTATTTCATTATGAAAAGGACAGAAGATAAATATTAGTTTAGTCCTGTCAAATTAGTCAGCACCTGACGTAATTTGATGTAATTTTAGTAGTCAACTTTTTAATCACGTCTAAACTTGTGTGGGTTAGAGTCAGGCGCTGATTAATTTGACAGGACTAAACTAAAATTTATCTTCTGTCCTTTTCGTAATGAAATAGAAAGAAAAATATGCACTGAACTTAAATTTGGTTTAGTTTGTAAACAAGGGAATCGGCACCATTGGTTTCCTTAAAACTAAGTTGAAAACTTAAAACCTAAGCGTGAGACGCTCATCTCCTTTCGCTTTGATGCGCTCTCGAGCTAATGGTGTTTGTTTATTTTCAACTTAATTTCAACGACTTCAAGGTTGACATTTATGTTGTACCCCTGTTCAATAAATTATAAATTAACTCACGTCCACTTAACTGAGGGTTGGCCTTGTATGTAAATAATTGTAATTAGTTTATTATTTAAGAAATATACACTATATTGTCAATATAATTTTGTGTTTCATTTGACTTTTCGTAAGTTTTACCTACCGTATTTAATTCTGCTGCCAACAGTGTAGCTGTATTTTAGTTTAGGTAAAGGGTGCTGATCAAGCCTGCCAGGGCTGCGGGACTGTTCGAAAGAGATACCGCGACCCTAGAACACAAAGGGCAAGGAAGGAACGGACGGGTTTTAGTCAGTACAAGTCTGACACTCTCTTCCGCTCCGTTCAGAGCGGGAGGGGTCATGTGATGATTTCGGGTGGTTGACTACCACGTTGGTCTTGTGGTCATAAGCGCGACTGCTGAGCGTTGTGTTCTAGGTTCGAGCACCTGGGTTTTTCCATAAAATTTCAGTAGTAGCCCGGAGTTTGGAAGTTGGCGGTATGATACCACCGTGTCTCGGAAAACACGTTAGACCGTAGGTCTTGCGCCTGATCTGCCTGCCGATCGCTATCGCTTTGCTGTCAAAAACCATACGTAATACGAAATAATCGCTAATCAGTAGAGATCAATTGCACTTTTAGTTTACCTATTACTCTGTAGAGGCAGCACCATCGCTGGTTTGGCTATCGTGTTGTTATCGCTGGTACATAATACGGATTTGCGATTAAAGAGCACTTTTTTCTATCGCTACGCTTCTGCAAGATACGTAATAAGCTGTCGGATTGCCGTCCTATCGGACTATGATAGTTCAAGGAACAAAGAGTGCACCTTTGTCTGCGCACACGCCTGCACTATAACATCTCCTGCGCCGATGGCTATCTCCGCTAAGATTGTGTGGACCAAGGAGTCTTCCCGGACCTTATGAAATACAGCAAGGTAATACCACTTTTCAAATCCGGGGACAGTAAAGACACCAATAACTATAGACCCGTATCCGTGTTGCCGGTTTTTAGCAAGGTGTTTGAAAAGGTAATGCTTAATCAAATGCTCAACCACTTTAACACCAATAAAATTTTACATGAGAAACAGTATGGTTTCACCAAAGGACGTTGCACGACTGACGCCGATGTAACCTTATTAAAACACATATTTACTGCGTGGGAAGAGGCACAAGATGCCATAGGAATCTTCTGTGACCTCTCGAAAGCATTTGATTGCGTAAACCACGAAACCCTACTCTTAAAACTTGCACATTACGGTTTAGGTAAACTTGAGCTCAGTTTAGTGAAATCATATTTGAACGATAGACATCAGCAAGTACAAATAAATGGTGTCAATTCAATGGGTTTAAAAGTAAGTATGGGTGTACCGCAAGGTTCGATATTAGGTCCTTTCCTCTTTTTAGTCTATATAAATGATCTCCCCCATTTATTTAAAAACCAACCACAGATGGTGTTGTTTGCTGACGATACCTCTTTAATATTTAAGATAAACAGACGGGCTACAAATCTTGACGACGTAAATAACGCTCTACTACAGGTTCATAATTGGTTCACCGCGAATAATTTAGTATTAAATGGGAAAAAAACGAAGTGCATCAGATTTGCTCTACCGAATGTCAAAAGTAGTAATAGTGACATAGTATTGAATCAAGAGAATCTAGAATTCGTCGAAAAAACTGTTTTCCTGGGGATCACGCTCGACTCAAGCCTACAATGGGGTCCGCATATAACATCTCTTGCAGGACGGCTGAGTTCAGCAGCATATGCTGTTAGAAAAATCCGTCAATTTACTGATGTAGATACCGCGAGGCTGGTCTATTTTAGTTATTTTCATAGTGTTATGTCTTACGGTATTTTACTATGGGGACGGGCTGCAGATATCGAATCTATATTTATTCTGCAGAAAAGAGCTATCAGAGCCTTATATGATCTACGTAGGCGTGACTCTCTAAGAGAACTGTTTAAGGAAATGAACATCATGACAGTACCTTGTCAATACATCTATGAAAACATCATGTACGTTAGGAAAAATCTGCATTTATTTAGTAAAAGAGGTGACAGGCACCACTATAGTACTAGAAACAGGGACGAACTAGTACAGCCAGGTTTTAGGTTAGCTAAAGTAGACTCATCTTTCATGGGGTACTGTTTAAAATGTTACAATAAAATACCTCCCCACATTCTACAACTAAACGAGACGAAATTTAAATCTTGTATAAAACGCACACTATGTAGGCAAGCATATTATAAATTGGGGGATTACATTGATGATAAAAATGCTTGGCTCACTGCTGGTCCTGCTCCACAAGCATAGGGGCAAACTAATTTATTACCATGTGAAGTTATTGTGGAAGCTGCAGAAGATTGTAATAATATCTTTGCATTGTATAAATTCAATCTCTTAGTATTATATAATTGCATAGCACATGTGTGAGTACTATGTACTGTAAAGCTACCATTTACATTTAGTTATCTTTCATTGACTTGAATTTGCCCTGGTGGCTGAGAGAATGTCATGCTCACTCAAATGTCTCGCTGATGGTGGCGGGTGTGTCGGGTCATTTAGCTCCCTTCAATATGGTTGAGCTGAATGGGGCTGATCCATGCGTCATGTTCGTGAACGGGCGCTGTCAGTTGGGACTGGTCATCTCTAGGCTGCCATGGTTTATTTTAACTACTTACTTTGTTTTTAAATTGTTGATATAATGTTTTACTCTGGACGCTCTTAACGTGCACGTATTTCTACATCGTTCTCACATATGTTTAATCTCAACATGAATGATGTAACCAAGATTTTGTACAATATTTTGATTGAAAAGAGTGTCCATGGAGTTTCTTGCCCATTCTTCTCCATAGAGATCTACGCTTTGGAATGGGCAACTACAGTACTTTCACAAGTTATTATGCCTTGTGTCTGTGACTGTAGCTTAGCCTTATTTGTTTTTCTGACATTCAAAAGTGCCTGTAATGGTCTAATTGAAATAAATGCTTTTGAGTTTGAGTTTGATTGGCCGCCGTGACCGAAATCGGTAAGGACTATTATGGGTCCTGGCGTAGGTATAGCGCAAGAGTCACTTGAATGATGTGTCATTGTTCTAGCGAGCGCTTAAGCTGCTGCCAAGCACGACATCCTGGTTTCAATCTCAAGATGGTCTAGTGTTACCGGGTTTTTTCTGATTAGGAATTCTTGTTTAGTGTAGATTTGTACTTGCATCATGGCAATAGTCTTGCCCCGTATTACATGGGACTTGGTGTACTATAAGCTACAGATCTGCCAAATTTTTCGATCACGGGCGAGTTGTTCCAAGCTAGAGAGGGCTGAAATGGATCATACCACTTAAACTTCTCCTCTGAGAAAGCAGCGCACCTGCATTCCTCCAGTTTTGTAGATAATCATAAATCTTTATCTCAACATCAGAAATTACAGGCACTGGTGTATGCACAATCTTATAAAAGGTGTCTGAGGTAGGAAGGTCCTGAGTTACAGATCACCTCTCCGACTTAAATATGACATTTAATATATAGTAAAAAAAAAAGATATTAAAGTTAAAATTGGGAGTAGGTAAACAAGTAGGTACTTAAAATTAACTATTTATTTATTTAGATTTAGATGGTTATAAGCAATTACTACTTACCATTGGCATTAGGACGGTCGCCTACTTCTTTCATCAAATGTCATAAATCTGTGATTAAAATAATACGAGATTTTCGAAAAATAAAACAAATAATCGTAAATATGAACATATTTGATCTTTATTTACACACATCAGATGACAAATACAATTTTCAGTCTATATCGTCTACTAGCCACACATAACATAAACATGCCTTTACACAATGGCCCATGCTGGTAAATCGGTAATATACCCTGAAAAGTTAGGGATAACCATTCTAACCTCCAGGATAGCCAAAGAACTTTTGCCCTCAGAAATATAAAAAATATTCCATTAAGTAATTCATTTCAGAAAGTTGGCCAATATCGACCACTGTGTAAAGACATCGTAACAATACTTGCTGAACATTGCCGCCGGATGGCGGTATTATCAATAAACCTAACTAAGATATGCAAGAATGCAAGATTGAGTATATAAATGTGAATTTGTTGACTTCTTGACAAATGTTGTCTATTTCTTGCATTTTCTCGCTAAAGATTAGCCTCAGTATGGCGCAAAGTATTGTTATTAATTAGTACTTTGAAACGATACAAATGGTGACATTTTGAACACTAAATAACTGCAAAATAAAATAAATAATAATTATGTTAACAGTAGGTATTTAATAAATGCAAAATTCAGAAATAATAATGCAAGAAATCATAATACTATTGCACGAATCAACAATATGCAAAAATAATAATTCAAGAGTCCATAATAATATATGCAAGCCGGACGGTAAATTCAAATCATCACCATTCACGTCGAAACAAACTTTATACATTCAAAATTCTACCTAATGATAAATTTAAACTAACGTCGTTCATTGCGAACTAAATATTGCGTGTTTAATTATTTAAATATATCTAAATTATTACAAAACTTGACATGTGTGTGTATATAAAAATAGAATCGGTGTGTAAAGATATATTTTCTAGCTCTAGTACATACCTGTCTACAGAAGAAGAAACAGAAATAAGACTATTCCTGTTTGCCTCTCAATCATACATATTCACATAAACCGAGAGGCATGATCCTATACAATATTTATTGTATTTATTCTTTCAGTAAACATATAGCTATAAGAACCAATTATGTCACATTTTGACGTTTCTCTTCGACATGTAAAATGACAGTGACATCAAATAGCCTTCAGTGTACTCTGAAATATGTAGGTATAGAATTACTATAGAACAGTGAAAGAACATGGGCGGGAGGGAACAGATCCATATTACATTTGAGCCACACCAATATTTTTTGTTATCAGCATGTCTAAAAAATCTGTTTCTATTTCCTTTTTTAAAAAATGACTGAGATATTATTATACGTTAAAGTATCTGCGGCAAAATCCGACTAAAGTGCGACGTCGAAATAATAAGTGCAAGCCACTTCAGCCACTTCACAAATCAAATTGTATGAATGTAAAAATTCATAGAGTTAAAATAATAAGTGCAAACAACTTTACAAATTACTTTTTTGTACTTAAACACTCCGCATCACCCGCAATCGGATATGACAATCGCGGCGTGACGTCACGCCGCTTCTGTGACGCAGTGTGCAAAGCAACGCAACTTTAAAAAAGCGGTGAAACTTTAACCCTTTTTATTATTTGCACGAGTACGCGCATTAAATGCAGTAGCAGTTATAGTAATATTTTGATGTGTTGGTGTGACTCATTCTATAGGATTGTTTTATGTATACTTTGCGCTTTAAATATGTTAACACTTATATGATATACAGTCGCTCAATGTATAATGCTGGTATTTACCTGCATCCGGTTAGACAGGAAGCCGACCACAACGTAGTTGGGAAAAGGTTAGGCAGGTGATGGACTAGTAAAATGTGATGTAACGATTGTTATTGTTGTGTAAATGATATCAATACAAAGTGGAAAATGGACTTTCCATGAAGTCGTCAAGATTGCCGATGCATTGAATAGTACAAGAGTCATGGAGGTATTTAAACCTTTTGACCGCTTGTGTCGCATTTATGCGACACATATTTTCGTGCCCCTACCGCTTGTGTCGTATTTCTGCGACAGAGAACATGCATTTTTTCGTTCTATTTTCGTCCTACCAACTGCGTGGTACAACTTAAACCATTATTTAATAGAGATATTATTTACAACAATTATTTAAATTTATGTCTCGTAGCTCTAAGTATTGAAAATGCTTATTTATTGTAGGTATTATTTATTTTATTGAGTCCTACCGTAAAATGTGATTTTTCACCCAAAAAAAAAAGTCATTTCCCAGCAATAAGTTTTGGGTAAAGTTACTTAGTTTGATGTACAGAATGCTCGGTTGACGGCTTCGTGAAGTCCTTTTACACCCTGTATTGTCGGTACTATAAGTTGATTTGGGCAAGTGGTTTTTACAACAATAATATTATTTCTTACAAAAGACTGATAATGATTTACAGTTGGATTTGGAGTACTAGTAAATAACTAAATACTGGTTACTGTATTACTCAGTTACTGGGTTCTGGAGATCACATAGACAGTCACATCGTGTAAAATACTGGTAATCTGTTACACCTGGTTATACTGAGAGCGGGGCCGGTCAATGTGGGGGAGGCCTATGTCCAGCAGTGGACATCTTTCAGCTAAAATGATGATGATACTGTGAGCCGATTCCCAACATAGCGTCATCTACCTATGCCTAGCCGAAGTGCCAGCAGCCCAATAGTAAAAGTGCTTAGTGAAGCGAAGTTATGGCAAGAATTAAGGCAGGAATGGAATAGCGTGAATACAAAAATAGCCGCAAATCCTTTCAGAGCCAGCATTCAGAGGACTTTAGTTGTTCAGCTATTCTTGGTTTTTGGTACCAAGAGTTTATGAGTAACTGTAAATCATATCACTCCATTCTACCTATAGATTTAAGTAAGATAATATTGCTTACAAAAGGTAAATAACATAAAACATTTATTTTTACACTTATTCTGTATCCAAATACGGTTTCTTAAACAAATTTTGTTCTTATAGTATATTTTTTTTAATTATTAATTAATTTCACAACATACAATTCAATTTCATAAATCTACCGAACGACGATTAGAAATCTCCAAAAAACACATTTACAGCCATTTCACAATTATTTTCCGTCTGACGTCAGTAGTTCAATGTCATAATAATAAACATCACTGTGATTTTGACATTGACGGTTAGTCAGATGTAAAATAACAGTGAAATAACTACTATTGCCAATGTACATATTTAAATTCTACCATCACAACAAAAAATAAAAACTTCTCATTATATTTAGAAGAAAAAATAAACTCAGTCACTCATTAAAGTAATATGATCGATATTTTAAATTACTTAATTTATAAACTAACTCGTGTGGGTATAGAAAAAAAATGTCTTTTTAAAGTATTTAATCTAGGAAATAAGCAGTCTATGATAATATCACTTAAATCAAGATATGGCAACACTAACTTTATATAAATGGCAAGGTGATAGTATAGTCGCTGATAGAATAAAAAAGTTATCTTAAAAAGTCCATTTCTTATGTGGAAAGCTGTGATTTATAAGTCACCAACTGGGTTGTGGAGATCAGCAGGACTATTGGCTATTTTTTTGATAGGCGGTGGCTATCGAGCTTCAGTTGTACACCGAACTTTGATGGCAACCGAGAATGTCATATTATTGGTATTGCGTATCACATTTAGTGGACATCACGTTACGGTGGCTAACAGACCGGGTACGGTGCTGTTCGTCTCAGTACTTGACGCCTCTACAGATAAGTAGTCGCTCGCGCAAGAGCAGGGAAAAAGGCTAGGTCATAGATTGGCCTGGCTGATGTAAATGACCATGTGCTCAAAAATGCCTATTGTCACACGTCATACGTTTACCGATTGAAAATATAAGCTTTTTGTAAGGTCTCCATAAAAAAATGACTTTTTAAAATAACCGAGTATCATGGCAGGCCATGATATTGTGCTTATAACGAAATTAAAAGCATGATAAGTGTGTATCCTAAGAAGCCGTCAATTCGCCGGACTATCCTGGCGGTTTCATCGTCGGGCACTTTACATAGGTGCCAATAAAACAGTATTCTGTTGAGGATAATTATTTTAAAAATTCGACTATTCTGTTTTAAATTGTCGACTATTCTGTCACCTCAATTTTCAGTAAACAATTGATGATCAAAATAAAATCCTCGTATTTTCAGCGGCTACACAAAAAATAATGTTACGCTGCGGTTGTACTAAGTTATAAATGCAGAATCAAGTTATTGTTACGTTGCTTACTTTACGATAACATCCTAGATAACGTGGGAGTCCCGAATGTTGCACTATAGAACAGTCTAGACGATTCCAGTCTAGGATTTTCCACTATAGAAATGTTTAGAAGATTCGAGAAAGTTCCGGAACTGTCTAGAAGATTCGAGAAAGTTGTTGAACTTTCTCGAAGGATGATGTTCCACTATGGAACTATGAAGAACGTTCCTAAAAGTTGTGGAACCTTCTCGAAGGGTTGAGGGCATATTCATAGACAGCCGTCGTGTTTGCGAGAGAGGCAGTCTGATTTTGGCTACACAACGAAGCGAATCGAAGTGAACTAGAAGTGCGATATGTAAGCGAACAGTGATTAGTAGTGTATTTGTGATTGAGTTTAAAGTGTTTTGTGATTATTAAAGTTATTTGTTGTTTAATCGGTAGTATTTAATTAATGCTATACCCAGATCGTAACATTATATTCGCTAGCTAATTTAATTTGATGCTATAGATGTGCTCAGACAAGAAGCAAGTTCTCGGTGTAGCAAAGAAGTGTACATTTACTACTATGTAACCTCTTTTTTGTGTAGCCAGCCATTTTGTTTCATTTAGGGATAAAAATAAAAGAAAGATACAACCTTTTTGTATCGTCTTCACCGATATGTTCAGCCTTGTATGTACACTACATACGATTTATATATTATAACAATAATAATTGAAAAATACTAAATTTAAAGCTACCGATACTTTCACAATTTTCTACCGTTTCGTTTTTCAATATACTTATATGGCAACACTTGTTGTATAGCCATTAAATTTTAGTAAAAAGTATAAATCCAGTGAAAATGCTGAATAACAAATGCATTGGACATAATTTTACATACTTTAAATAAGTACAATATCACTATACATGCTTTTTACGTTTTTCTAATGACTACACAAACAAGATCACTGCACATGCGCCTTCTAATAGTTTTAGTAAACGACTCTGTGCTTATTCATTTAAAATACATGAAAATCTTAAAAAATGAGAAGTGTCAAATTGAAATTGGTTTTAAAACTTAAAACCCTTTAAAAATCTACCATTTTTTGTTGATTCAAAAACTTACCATTTTACAAAGAGTTAAGTGTTGCTTTAGTACTTTAGCGACCTTTTCAGGCAGGCCTGTGTCTTAACAATATAAACTGCAACTGTAAGCTGCTTAAGCAAATTTTACTTTATAAAACCATATCAATTAGCTGCCCCAATCACAAAGTCGTTGACAAAACCTCTAATATCTGTATTCTACAATACAAGCCGAGAATAAGATATGACTACTTAGCAGGTATATAAAAATCTATTTTATACAAGTTGTAACATAATAAACGCAAGACTTCTCGTGTGGTGTCTCAGACCATGAAACTGAACAAGTTTTGTTCTATGTCTTTTGGAAATTCATTACTTTTTTTTTAGTTTTACCATACATGTTGATCAGCTGATCGCGTCAGTTCCTATACAAAGTCCAATTTTTTTTTTGCGAATTTCAATAACTCGTAGAACAAAAGTTGATCAGTTTCTCGGTCCAGGAGACCACACGGGAGGTCTTGCGTTTATTATGTTACACCTTGTATAGTGGGATAATGTTTCGTTTGAATAGGTATTTTTAATTGTAATTTGCCTTTACAAAAATGTAAGTGCACTGAAATGCCTCCTTTTGATATGTAGGACAGTGCTCCATTTTTCTTAACTGACTGAATCGTGGATTACAAATAAATCTTTGAGAATCCACCCGGAAAAACCAAAAGGCCGAAAGTCTGAGAACCAGTCTTACCACGGGGTATACTCCACAACCCACTATCTGATCAATACAACCAGGAACTGGTTTGTGGAGGTCAGATAGAAAGTTGCACCACGTGAAACACAGGTATAGCTGTGTTCGGTTAGATTTTAAGCTGAGCCTAATATAGTTAGGTAAGCGTAGGCAGACGATGTGACCTTATCTAGTAAATCTTTCGAAATCATTTATCGCATTGGGTTATCCTGTAATGGTAGATAAAAGTCATCAGCTGCCTAGCCTTTTCCCAACTATGTTGAGGTCGGCTTCCAGTCTAACCGGATGCAGCTGAATATCAGTATTTTACATGGAGCGATTGCCTATCTAACCTCCACAACCCAGTTAGTACTGGTTAATACGATACCCCTTGATAAGACTGGTTGTCAGACTTTTTGAGCCACTGACTACCTGTAACGACTGTCAAAGATCTACAAATGACAGCCGGGACCAACGGCTTAACGTGCTTTCCGAGGCACGGAGGAAACTCTGTACATAGTGGTAAAGTAAATAAATAAAAATGGAATTCAAAGTACCAAACCCACCACATTTCATACTAGACTTTCTTTAGGTTTATTAGTACATTTCAGTGCAAATCTTTATCAATATGTTATAGCCACATGTGCAGTCGAAGTTACGGCATGAGACTGGCGCGGATGAGGAATCGTATGCCACTCATTATGAGTCCAAGACTTTGAAAAATAGGAGATTCTGAAAATTTTCTGTTTTTCTTAAATGCGCGAATTCAATTAGAACACAACATCTTGCCTGTAATCCCCGTAGGGTTAGGCAGAGGTGTACCTAATAGTACACCCACATTTCGACAGTTATGTCTCTAATGTACTAGGGGGCGATCCTATTGCCATCAACTGGGCACAAATCCAGACTCCGTGGCTGCTACTAAGAAATTCCTGATGGAAAAACCCAATAGCACTTTGCCCGACCTGGGAATCGAACCCAGGACCTCATGCTCAGCATTCGCGCTTGCGACCACTCGACCAACGAGGCAGCCAAGAAAAAAAGAATCTATTCAATTAGAGTATAAAGAGAATGTTCATAAATGGCAGGCCAAATCGTTAGTCACTTTATAGATCGGGTTAAGCAAAAATCACCTTTGGATAAGACTATGACTATGGGCTTTGACAGGTTGAGTTGATGATAGAAAAGCGGTTGATGGCAATAGGCTCGCCCCTATTACATGGGACTTAAACATAACTGGTGAAACGTGGGTGTAGGTACTAATAGATACACTTCGGAAGATTAATATTGCCATCGACGCGCTAGAAACCTTTGTAGTCGAGCCATTTGCCATAATAGTATTACTAAAACATTTTATACTTTTAGCATTTCAAAATATTAAAAAAAATCTCTCTAGTTTTTCAAAAGTCTGTGACTTATCGATCATGGCACAACACTAAAACACTCAATTCAATAATAGCGAAATCAGACGCTTGTTTCAAGTAAACCGTTCATTCGGGTGAATGTTCATTTTTTTTTTAAATTCATTTGGCTCTCTTTTTTATATTATCCAGCAGTGGCGAAGGTTCCATACAAATCGATTCCTACCGGATTCCCTTTCAAAAATGGCAGTCAGTATTTTATAGACAAATAATAGAATCACATTAAAGATATGTACTCCGGCTTACCTCTTACAAACATTGACCCTTCCCTAATGTTATCTAGTAACTGAACCCCATAACCTGGGTTTTGATAGGCAGTCGCTCCATGTAAAATCTAGTATTCAGCTGCACCCTGTTAGACTGGAAGACGATCTCAACCTTGTTGAGACACTAGGCGGAAATATAATGGTGGTTCATTTTTTTGTTGAAAGTGAAGCAATCTGTTTTCGGTTTAACCTTTGGTATAAGAACGTGGATTCGCGCAATCCGGATATGCAGCCGGAAAGCGGATCAAAACGACATCATGCGGTTTAGATGACTTTAGGATAGTTCGAGGAATGAGGACCCACGTTCATCACATTCTGTATACCAAAAGTTGATCATCCCAAAGGTTGAACGATTCTCAATCCGCGCACTAAGCATATTTACTCTAATTTACATTGTATTACATTTAACTCAATCATAACTTTATATTTTAATTTGATTTTAAACTAAATTGTCTTTTCATTGCTATACGTTTGTTATTGCTGATGTTAATAATCCAATACCTCTCATCAGTTTAATATCGAAGTATTCTGAATCAAAGGTCTGGGCGCCTAAAATCACTGCTTTCGCAGAATCATCATAGGATAATATTATGAATCACGTTAAAATTCTAAAAATGTTCACTTACGCAGTTAGCAGTGGCGAAGGTTCTATAACACTCGATTCCTACTGGCTTCCCTTTGAAAAAATGGCACAGTCAATATTCTATAGACAAATAATATAATTACAGATAATAATGTGCTCGGGCTTACCTCTTGTAAAAATTGACCTTTCGCTTCTGGCAGTTAATATTATGAATTGTCGCTTTGTGACCATTTTAAGAATTGTACCGTTATTCGCATAAATTTCCTATTATAATTCTCCTATAGCGGCCATCTTAGACCCCCTGATCGTGTAACTTCGCGACTACAATTAGCAACTGCTATTGCCGCTTGCAACTGTGGATTCACTTCCTTGACAACCACTAGTAATAATTGATATGAAGTTTTCAGACATGTCCCTTAAAGTGTTATATGTAAAATAGTGCAATCCAAAAATACCCAGTATAGTTCTGTTCAAACTTTATGGCGGCCTGGAACATCTAACAACGGACACAAGTATACGTATCACCGGGGCGCAGAGGACGCATCGTCAAATGACACCCGCTCTGGGTGGAGCGGAAGGGAGTGTCAGACTTGTACTGAAAAAAACCCATCCAAGTTCCTTCCTTGCCCTTTGTGTTCCAGGGCCGCGGTATCTCTTTCGAACAGTCCCGCAGCCCTGGCAGGCATCGGCCCATGCGGGCTCCTCACTGTTTGCTGGTATCTCTTTGAGGCGCGCGTGGTACACGAACGCACCGTCTTGACTTGAAAACGAGCAGAACTAAACTGACCCACAGCTAAGGCGCGAGCCGCCATAAAGTTTGAACTAAAACTGTGTTGTTGCGTGAGCCGCTCCATGTAAAATACTGGTATTCAGCTGCATCCGGTTAGATTGAAAGCCCACTCCAACATAGTTGAGGAAAGGCTAGGCAGATACGGAAGAGAACATCGCAACCAGTTGCAATAGCAATCACAAAGTTACACGATGCATTAAAATTAGTTGTTATTTTTTTTTAACAAAATAAATTCAGTCGTCAATACTTTGGTAGGACATTTTAAATGGCAAGTTTTTCTTCTTTTTTTTAAATTAGGTTTTATATTTTAATTTTCGAATGATAACATAACACAGCTTTGAAATTGTTACCTTTAAATAAATATTTTTTGTCAAACAATTTGATCAAATTTGTTTTGAGTAAAAAATTAAAATATAAAACCCCAACTTTAGTCACATTTAAATAAGTTATTTGCATAACTACAGTCATTCTTATTACAACCTTATTGGTTAGTAAAGTCAAAAAAAATGTCGTCGTTTTCGCAGAGAAACTCACGATTTGTCAGTTTTCTTTTTTAATTTTAAAGTCCATAGGACTCGAAATACCTGAAATTTAAAAATACAATTTACTTCAGAGCCACCGCGTGATGTTTGATGCTCTCAAAAAATATATACAGGTTGAATTTTTCAAAGGGGCCTGCCCTGGGGGGGGGGAGGGGTGGCCAAATCCGAAACTAGGACAAATAGCGAAAAATACTAAAAGGAGTGTCGAACCCGATTTATGATGAAAACTAAAACAGCATCATTAGATTTTTGAAAAATTAATATTCCTAGCCGGGAATAGAACCCATTGATTTCGAAAAAAAAATACACACTGTATTATTACATTATTCGATACTGTCGCTAATAAGGATCAAATTCTGGGAAATAATGACATACGGCAAACTTAAGAAAAATCTTTTTTTTAAATAATGTCCTAGATTGATAACACCATTCGATAGTGTCGAATAGGGAAAATGCATGTATTTTTTTCATCATTTAAATCAATAAAATACAGTACTAACAACACAAGAAAATAATTAAAAGTTAAAAACTACTGCTTGTCGCTTAGAGAAAAATTAAACTCATATAATTTTCTACGACAGTTCAAACCGTCCGTGATTGTCGCGGCCATTCATGAAATGTTATGTGACATCACTTACTATCTGCCTTGTTTAGATGCATCTAATTTTTGAAGTGAAACTTCTTTATCGACGTATGGGAGAAATTTTTTTGACGTATCGTCACGTTTTTCGGTTACGCGCCATGTTGCTTTTTTATCAAAGTTTAGTATAGTGACGTAAAGAATATAATGTATCATTATTGATGAAATACAACAATAGCAATATTATAATAAGAACAATGATAAAATAAATTACTCATTAATTGTATGCATGTCTATAATAATAAATTAGCTTTAATTTAATACGGAAAAAATTGTTTTTCTTAACCTTATCTACCCCATTTTCGTGAAGTTGCAAATAGTAGAAAAATGATATGTCGTAAAGAAGTTTCACTTCTTACCTGTGTACTCTGGTACACACACATATTTTTGTCTTTAATAGAATAATTTTACTAATTCTGTATGCTTTATTCAAGCAAAAATTGCAATAACAACATAAAAAAAGAAAATAATGAAACTTTAAGTACTTTTCAAATAAAAGTGTTTCTTTGACACAGCATTTGACGTCACTACATGCGTTATAGAGGACGATGCGTTTTGAGTTTGCGTTAAGGGTTAGCTGATGCATTTGGAGCAAGTTGTTATTGAAATTTTGTACATGACAGCTGAATATTATTTGTGATAACGATGAAGGTCCCATGAAGAATTTAGTTGTACAGTTTAATGATCTATCTAAAGGGTGTAAACAGACTCTCAACGAAGCCGAAAGGCACTTGTTCTCCCCGTCATTGCGATTATTTTTTGTTCTAGACCATACCTGTAAAACTTCTAACTATGGAGATCATGGGGACCAAATTTCCAACTTTATAAGTTTTTTTTTTTGAATACTATTTTTAATGTATTTTTCTTAAGACACCTTCGCGACCCCTGTATTATTCAATCCGTCCATCAGCACAATGTTTCGAGTGCGTGACATTGAATCCTATTGTAAAACATTCGACACAAAAAAAAAAGTCATTTCCCAGCATTAATTTTTGCGTAAAGTTACTTAGTTTGATGTACATAATGCTTGATTGACGGCTTCGTTAAGAGCCTGTTTACACCCTGTATAACATCCTTAAAAATGACCACAACTTTCTGACACACGCTGTATTAAATCTCATCATCGCGCGTTCGTATTTCCCGATGATACCCGAAAATTCCCGAAGCACACACTTTTTTAGAAGAGCAGTAGTAATATTACCTTGTATCTAATGTATGTTAGCGGCGAGCGCAGTCCCGGTGGCGGCGGCGCCGAGTAGCGCGCACAGCACGGCGCTGACGATGGGCCCGCCGTCGCCCGCGCCGCGCACTATCGCGCCGCCCATGTACGTCACGGATAGGATGAGGCCGTGGGCTGTGCATCTGTCGAAACAATCATTAAATAAAAACTACAAACAAATTCGTCGACCACGCCCTCGTACTTTTGCTTACGTAACCACGATTCTGTGTCGCTGGTTTATTTAAAAACTAGGTGTTGCCCGCGGTTCGCCCGCGTGGATGTCGGCTACCGCAACCAAAAGTAATCATGAAATTTTGATCCCGTTCCCGCACAAAACTGGACAAATTATATACTAAAACCTTCCTCGAGAACCACACTATCCATTGGTGAAAACAGCATAAAAAATAGTGCAGTAGTTTTTGAGTTTATCGCGAACAGACAGACAGACGCGGCGGAGGACTTGGTTTTATAATATGTAGTGATAAATATTATCTATACTATAATATTATTAAGAGCAAAGATTTTTATTTTTGTATGTAACGAATAAATTTAAAAACTACGGAACGATTTGAACGATTGAAAAATTCTTTCAGCAATGGTTAGTTATTTTATCAGCGAGTAACATAGGCTATATTTTATCCCCGTACTCCCACGGGAACGGGAACTACGCGGGTGAAACCGCGTGACGTCCGCTAGTTATTTTATAAAGCAGCTATGTATAAGCGTAACGGAACATCCACTATACATGTTGAGGTAGTAGACACGAAGGGAAGCCGGCAGGAATCGGATTGTTAGGTGCCTTCGGGCCTGATAGACAGACACTCAAACTCAAGAACACACATTAAAGAACAAATTTGTTACCTCAAATTATGCGGATACGTATCAACAATACTCAATCCCACAGAGAAGAACACTAGCGTGATAAACACCCGGTACACCGCTTCCACGACGTATAGCGCCGTCTCGCTCTGCGCTATAAAGACTAGCGGAGACAGCAATACGCACGCTCCGCACATTGCCACTGTAAAAGGAAAAAAAAGTATTTTAAAGGACCAGTTTTTGCCAGAGGTAGGTTGGTCGGCTCATGCTACTGGTCTCCTGTCTAATGATGTGAGTCGCACGGGACTGGTCAATGAGGCGTCACTTGGGGAAGGCCTATATCCAGCAGTGGCATCTTTCAGCTGAAATGATGATGATGAACTCAATTTTCCAACAGAATAATAGTTATTCTCATCATCAAGAGTTCGCGACCATCGGACTATTATAAATATCAACGATGTGTCCTCTACAAATAACACCATCTTCGGTTGCTTTAGTATTAATTGGGGCAAATCATAAATGTAAACTAAAAAGAGGAATGGACCCAATATCGAACCTTGTGGTATGCCCATTGTCATTTCAGACCCTAATGTGTTTATGCCGTTTACCTGAACCTGAACACGTCTATATTTTAATGATAAGATTTAAGGTATGATGGTATGATTTGAGCAAGCTAAGAGCTGTATTTCTAATCCTATAGTGCTGCAGTTTTCGCAGGACTGTCTCATGGTTTACGCAATCGAAGGCCTTAGAGAAGGGAAGTTAGAGAAGTCTTAAAAGATTCTAATGGTATCATGTGTTTCTTCCTGAGGAATGGGCCCCGGCAATATTTGCCGTAGAACGGATGACCGTTGGAGTAGACGTGTTCTTGAGTGGAGAACGCGAATCGGCAAGCGTAAGAGGGAACGCTTTCAGGCTAAATGGAGCGTGAATGCTCACATGGTGGCTGGTAACAGCTGGATGAGAGTTGCCGAGCACCGAGCTAAGTGGCATGCAATTGGAGGGGCCTATATCCAGCAGTGCTTTGCCGGTTTTTTGTGTTGTTAAACCTCTGATGACTTCAGTTTCTATTATGCAAGGCATTTTTTTTTCTTCATCACCTGGAGACGATAAAACTTCGAACGAGCTACTGAGAGACACTTTAACCGTTATATCCAAACCTGTGACGCATCTATTTAACGAAATTCTGGATACTGAACAAATACCAACTCAATGGACGAAGTCCATTATTGTCTTGTTACATAAAAAAAGGAGATAAAACGAAATAAATAAACAATAATTAATAGACATATATGTCTAATGTCCTATCTATATAAAGTGTTTTCTAAAATAATACTTGGCTGAATTACGAAACACCTAGATGAAAACCAACCAAGAGAACAAGCGGGGTTTCGCGCCGACTATAGGCTAGTTGACAAGGTCAAAAATAAAATATAAAAATACGTAGAAATAAGGCCACTCATCTTAAAAACTACCATCACCGTACAGAAATTAAATATTTGGGGACAATATAATTGTAAAATTGGATTTACTGATAATAAGTATTACATTTGATCCCAAATAAGTATGACGTCACAACGTGCTATTTCATACAAATCACGTACACATTTTGCGTTTTGACAGTTCATAAAAAAGTAACTATTTTGACTTCCTGTCACATACCCTATTCTACCATCGATCATATACACGTTGTGAAACAGATCATCGAAAAACTCAATGAATATGGTCAGCACTACTACATGGCGTTCGTCGATTACAACAAGGCTTTCGATTCTCTGAGCCATAGCTATATCTGGAAGACGCTAAAAAATCAGGGCGTTGAAAGCAAGTATATTAAAATCTTAAAAGAAATATACAAAAACTTAACAGCCAAGATTCAACTTGAACGGCAAGGAGAAGAATTTAGCATCCAGAGGGGTGTCAGGCAAGGTGATCCAATTTCCCCAAAACTTTTCACGGCAGTGCTAGAAGATATATTCAGAAATATAGACTGGGAAGATTTTGGAATAAACATAAATGGAACAAACCTGAATCACCTAAGATTTGCTGACGATATAGTACTATTCGCAGAGAGATCAGATGTATGCAAAAAAGAAAAAATAGAGATAGACAAAGGACAGGAGGCTATCGAATATGTTTATGAATATATATATTTGGGACAGGCAATATCAATAAAAGATCAATACTCAAAAGAAATCAATAGAAGAATAAGCTACACCTGGAAACGGTACAGGTCGCTAAAAGAAATTGTTAAAAATGAAACAATACCAATGTCGGTGAAAAGTAAACTTTATAAACACGTGCATCCTCCCATGTCTCACGTATGGGTGTCAAATTTGGCCTGTTACGAGTAAAAACAGCCAAAAACTTATAGTTTGTCAACGCAATATGGAGCGAAGCATGCTAAATGTAAGGATACGTGATAGGTGGACCACTTTGAAAATAAGGAAACGAACAAAAGTAAGCGATGTCTTAATAAAAAATAAAAAATAAACTGAAATGGAACTGGACAGGTCACATTATGAGATCGGACAGAGAAAAATGGACGAGAGAATTAATGGAATGGTATCCTAGAGATGGTAAGAGACAAAAGGATCGCTAAATCAAGAGATGGGAAGATGACTTAAAGGATGGAGAAGATTGGCTCGTGACAGAGATGAGTGGAAGAAACTATGGGAGGCCTATGTCGAAGGACAACCTGACCAATAAACTGGTTGCTGAAGATTAAAATAGTTTACATAAGTTAAATTCTATTGTATTTTGGTCAGCGAATAAAGGCTTTCTATTATATTATTATTATATATCCAGCAGTGAACTGCTGTCGGCTGATGATGAAGGCACTGAGCGAGCGTTGGATTTTCTTCTTTCGTCGCTGACTGAGCGAAACGTCGCGAATCTAAAAACAATGTCATATTTTCGTTATAAATACCGGTGGGTCTCATGGAGTGCGGCATCAACGCAATGAACGTGACGAGGAACATCGCGTGCGACACGTAGCTCTGCTCTGACGTCATGCCTCCTAGCTTGGACGTCAGGTCGGCATGTCTCGCGCAGCCACCGTGCATGCCTCGAATTATGGTGCTGTTGAATATGCACCACTCGTCTAGCTCTCTGCCTACTTCCATGTCTGTATCGATTATTCTGTGAGCAAAAAGACAAATGTCAAATATTGAAGGTATGTCTTGTACGCGAGCTCTCATCTTTACAATAAACTAGCACTTAGCCCGCCTCTTCGTCTGCAAAAATTGTTATAGCTCGGCTAATATGCACGATATAAATATAATGTATAGTCTATAGCACCCATTAATAATGTAGCTTTCTGCCAGTGAAACAATTTTTTGAATTGGATCATTAGTTCCAGAGATTGCCCCCTATACACACACTTACAAACAGATTTTACCTCTTTATAATATTAGTATAGATCAAATTGAAGTGTCTGTTTGTAAATTCAAAATACAGCTTTTTACTGAACGCATAAAAGTATAAAGACTCTTAACGAAGCCGAAAGGCGCTTGTTCTCCCCATCACTGCGATTATTTTTGTGTTCTAGACCATACCTGGGAACCTTCTAGTTACGGAGATATTGGGGTCAAAATTACGAATTTTTCAAAAGTTTTTTTTGTTTTTAAATACATGTTTATTATGTATTTTTTTTACTTAAGACACCTTCACGTCTCCCGTACTATTCAATACATCTACCAGCACAATGTTTTGAATGCGTTACATTGAGTCCTACCGTAAAACGTGATTTTTCACCCCAAAAATAATAACGTGTAAGAACGTGTAACATGATACCGTAATAAAGTGGTAAGCGTTTGTGCGTATAATAACGTTGTCATAGTCTCACTATGTAGTGGAAACATTTTGCATGTCATTAATTTATATGACGGCACGGTTGGCGCAGTAGCTGAGCGATTGACTGCTGCGCTGCGTGCCGCGGTTTCGAACCCTACCCGCAACAAATATTTGTATGGCCTACAGATAATTGTTCCGGGTCTGGCTGTTTGTGTAAGTGAGTTAAAATGTTTGTAAACACACCCACGATACAGGAGTAATTCCTAGTGTGGGGCAACGTATTCTAAAAAAAAATATTCTAAACTAGTACTCACGTGCTATTAACAAACAGGCAGCCCTCAAAGGTGGTGAAGGACGTCTTAATGTTGGACAGAGCCACGTTCGTGAAGGAGCAGTTCTTGAACACCACGTGCGACATCAGCATATCGCGAATAGTGCACTTGTTGAAGGTCACGTTGTAATACTCGACGTTTTCCATGGTCGTATTGTATTGTACATCTGTGTACGTTTCGTTGCCTATGCTGCGTTTGGACGCCTCGTAGAGATCGCTTTCCATTTTTACGACAGTCGCTGGTATGTAGGAGGCTAGGTAGTACTGTGGGAGATATTTTTTATGACTTAACATATACACATAACATCACGTCTGTAATCCCCGAAGGTTAGGCAGAGGTGTACCTAATAGTACACCCACATTTCGCTGGTTATTTTCAAGTCCCATGTAATAGGGGGCGAGCCTATTGCTAATACCAGACTCTGTGGCTGCTACTGAGAAATTTCTGATGGAAAAACCCAATAACACTTTGCCCGACTCGGGAATCGAACCCAGGACCTCATGCACAGCAGTTGTGTTTACGACCGCTAGACCAACGAGGCAGTCATAAAAAGTTTATAAATGAAAGATATATGATGATGAATATAGATACAAATGTTTAAGAGTAATTTATTATTTTAATTCATAGCTCAAGTGGTATTGAGCGCGCGTCGCTTTTATCACTCTGAGCAACTTTAGCTTAGTCCAGACCTCCAATAGAAGAAGAGGACAACTACCACCGGAGGCGGCCACTCGCGACTCAGTGTCCGCGACACGCTACCACCGGAGCCGGCCACTCGCGACTCAGTGTCCGCGACACGCTACCACCGGAGGCGGCCACTCGCGACTCAGTGTCCGCGACACGCTACCAGCGGAGGCGGCCACTCGCGACTTAGTGTCCGCGACACGCTACCACCGGAGGCGGCCACTCGCGACTCAGTGTCCGCGACACTCTACGACCGGAGGCGGCCAGTCGCGACTCAGTGTCCGCGACACGCTACCACCGGAGGCGGCCACTCGCGACTTAGTGTCCGCGACACGCTACCACCGGAGGCAGCCACTCGCGACTCAGTGTCCGCGCCACGCCACCGGTGGCGACTTATAAATACCGAGTACTTGTAGCAGCCACTAACCACCTTCGTTTGCGCGCTACCAAAGGACGTGGCGCGCGACAGCCACCGGTGGCCCGTTTGCGCGGAGCCTGAGGGACCACGAGCACTACGCGGCCACGACTACGATTTTTGGCCGGAACCAGGAAGAAAGTTTAGTCGCACGACCGCCCAGCGTCTGTGCACCTTTGTTCAAGTTACCGACCAGTCATACGATTTTTCGCTATCGTGGCCGTGTAGTGCGCGAGGTCTTTTCACGGATTTTGCGGCCTACTGAACCGGTCAACATGACACAGGACAAACTTTCAAACCGGTATTTAACCCTTTTAAAAATTGGTGTGCTCACTATCGTTAAATATAGAATTTTTGTCCATTGTCTGACAGTCAATTAATTAAAATGAAATTAAGAAGATTTTACCTGTATTGCCATAGTGAAAAGCAGTGTCCCTCCAAGGGAGAGTGTAGTACGTCTGTACGCATTCGAGAACAGCTGGAAAAATGACTGCCAGAACTGTGGACAGAGGAAATATTTCTTTTGTGAATCCTTCCTTATTTTTATTCCTATAGTTATTAAGGCCACTCTGTCGCATTGGATCATAGATCTGTAATGATAGTGTAGGTAAGATTGTTGTAAATAAATAAATAAATCACTACATAATTATTATAAAACAAAGTCCTCCATCGCGTCTGTCTGTTCGCGAAAAACTCAAAAACTACTGCACCCATTTTTATGCTGTTGCACCAATGGATAGAGTGGTTCTCGAGGAATGTTTTAGTATATAATTTGTCAAGTTTTTGTTGCGGGAACGGGATCAAAATTTCATGATTACTTTTTGTCGTGATAACCGACATCGCGGGCGAAGCCGCGGTCATCAGCTAGTATTAATATTATAAATGCTAAATTAAGTTTGTTTGTTTGTTACCTTTTCACGCCTAAACCACTGAACCGATCATCCTGAAATTTTACTTATACGTTGTAAATTGGTAAAGTATTGGGCAGGAGAATAAAAATTGGGATGAGAGGAGACGCGACCTCGATTCAGAGAACATTAAAATAGGTTTTCAAATGGCTAGTTATTTTTGAGGCGAATAACAACTTATTAGGCGACTAACTAATTGGTTACTTAGTTTTAAACTCAAGTCCACTTTTAATTTTTTGAAGTTATACTTCTTTTGGCGTGTTAAAATGATGAGTAAACTTTTACGATGCGCGCGCACACCGTCTCGAAAAACCGACACCCTGAAGTTAGCTAGTCAACATACACCCTGAAATTAGCTAGTCAACATTTTAGTTTTATACGCCAAAGTATAATTTCTTACGTGCGTAACAAAATAAGTACACACACACTTTATTTTTCTTAGTTGTCTTTTTAATCCATATAAACTTACCATCTTCACGCTATGTCTGACGTGGTGCAGGGCAGGCGGGCGCCTCTTGCCCGGTAGCGCGAGCTCTCCCAGTCGATATTCAGCGTTGGCAGCGCTCACGTGCGCACTACCGCATACACGGAACTTATTGCTGCTGTGTATGTTCTGTGGAAGACAACAAAGGACTTATAATTTTAGAAAAAAAAAATTAAATGAGGAAAAATTCCATTCCATAATCGTGTCTACAATAAAGGGTGTAAACAGACTCTTAACTAAGCCGAAAGGCACTTGTTCTGCACGTCATTGCGATCATTTTTTTGTTCTAGACCATACCTGAGAACCTTCTAGTTACGGAGATATTGGGGGTCAAAGTTCCAACTTTTTTTTAAATAAGTGTTTTTAATGTAAGATTTTTACTTTAAACACCTCCAGGACCTTACTATTCAATCCATCCATCACGCATCAGCACAATGTTTTGAGTGCGTTACATTGAGGCCGTGATCATTCAGCCCAAAAAAAGAAGTCGTTTCCCAGCACTAATTTTTGCGTAAAGTTACTTAGTTTGATGTACATAATGGTTGGTTGACGGCTTCGTGAAGAGTCTGTTTACACTCTGTATAAAGCTACAAAACATGTCACCAAAACCTACACAGGCCGGATACAAAATTATTATAAACACCCTATGGCCAAAACAAGATACACAGACTGACAGTGACACACGACTTGCAACGATTGACATGACTCAAACTTCTTTTGATACAAGAACAAGAACTTTATTTTTGTCCTTTTCAAATCATGCATGACGTAAGTGTTGTGTCATTTGTTTTAATTGAGCTTGCAGCTAGTTAATAACACTAGCGGCGAATGTGGCTTTCTATTGGTAAAAGAATTTTCAAAATCGGTTCAGTAGATTCAGAAATAACCCTCTACAACCTCACAAACTCATAAACTTTACCTCTTTATAATAAGTATTAATATAGATTTTTCGGATGATTTTGTTTAGGGTTCCGTACCCAAAGGGTAACGTAACGTGGGAGAAAATGAGATAGGAAGCATTATACAGTGTTTATCTTGAAGCCAACATTTTAAAGGTTTCATTTCTATCACATGTGAATTGCACAAATGTTTTTTTTTTAACATATCTTACCTGATACACCACCATAGCATCGACTTCTCTGCCCACATCCAGCAGATATCTTGGCGACTCTTGAGTCCAGATCAGACTCACCAGCGATGCTAGGATCGGTATGGTGCAGATAAGGAGGTACCTGTGGACCATTATATGGTATCAGAGGCGAAGGTTTCATACAACTTGAATCCTACCGGCTTCCCTTTGAAAAATGGCACAGTCAATATTCTATAGGCAAATAATATAATCACATGAAAGACATGTACTCCGGCTTCATCATCATCAATTTCAGCCGAAAGACGTCCACTGATGGACATAGGCCTCCCCCAAGTGTCGCCACATTGACCGGTCCCGTGCGACTCGCATCCAGCGGATCCCCGCAATCTTCACCAGGTCATCGGTCCACCGAGTGGGAGGCCTTCCAACGCAACGTCTTCCGGTTCGCGGTCGCCACTCCAAAACTTTTCAGCCCCATTGGCCATCCGTTCTGCGAGCAATGTGCCCTGCCCACTGCCACTTAAGTTGGCAATTCTTCGGGCTACGACGGTAACCTTGGTTCTCTTGCGGGTGTCCTCATTTCGGACCCCGGCTTACCTCTTACAAAAATTGACTCTTCGCTACTCTATCGTATTGTTAACAATTTTATTGCAATAAGTATTTCTAGTAAGGTATAATAGCTTTATTATTGACTAACTCTTGCCCGCGGTTTCGCTCGGGTTAATTTAGAATTTGACAATCAATTCGGGTTTTACTCTGCTAGAAATAATATAATTCAACCATGATTCGAAATACACGTGGCGCCATCTATATCGAAAAAACTGAACCGAATCAAAAAAACAAAAGTCACCGGCTTCTAAAACTAAAGCTATTTGTCACATTTTGGGTTTTTTTTAAAAGTCGGTTTTATGTTTTGCAAAAAAGATTTGTATTTCTCCATTTTTAGTTGTAATAATATCCTTTACAAAATTTCGCTATGCATTAATTTTACATTGTTAACAATACATGTCATGGTAGGAAGCTTATCCCCAATAAAATTGAAATTTGGGGGTATTATACCTATGCAAAGCATACAGGACAAACGATCTCATTAAAGTGGCCGGAAGAAACTGGATAGCCATGTCACAAAACCGCCAAAAGTGGAGAGATTTGGAAGAGACCTACACTCGGCATTGGGTGGCCAAGGGTTGAAGAAGAAAGCATACAGGTGTAATGTTATGTTATGGAAAGTAGTGGTCACCTGTGCCAGGCACTGAAATGCTCCTTGTTCTCGATGAGCGTGGCGGCGCCGTTCTGCGGCAGCATGGTGGCGGACAGCCCGCCGGCCAGCAGCGAGCCGGCGGCCGCCGCGCCCGGCACCAGCGCCAGCCCCGCCGCGCGCCGCCCGCGCCACCACATCTCGCCCAGGTACGTGTACGAGGTGGGGACTATGCCGCCGGAGCCGATTGATGAGCAGAATCTGTTGAGACGACAAGAAAAATTTAAAAAAATTAAAGAAAAATGTTTTTATTTTAGAACATAGACAGTTGCCACAATTGCAAAGAAAACGGTGATAGATACAAAAGTTTATAACTATGTCGCAGCTATCAACGACCTTATTAACAAGAAAATAATTGTTCCAGACTTAAACTATAAATACATTATAACCAACATTGAGGTAGACTTTAGTAGAAAAAAGGGGATGTGTGGGAGTGAATGTGTGTGCGTGTGGTGTGTGTGTAAGTGTATGTCTGTGTGTGTGTCTGTGTTTGTGTAAGCTAAGTTTCCACAATTCTTTTAGTTACGTCATATGACAATGATTTCAACCACTCAGTCTTCAACTTCAACTTCCTTCTCAATAGATTATGGGGTAAATGATAAATATTTAAGGTCTTATTTATGTAGTTATTTGATTTTCCAATAAAGTTTTGAGTTACCCCCACTAATTCCGAACTCAGTCTCTAAAAGACAGTCGAATCCAGAGCAAAATTAAGAGGCGATACACAAGCCCGTGAGAAACGGCTCTTAAGTCTGAAGGATTCGGGTAAAAATGCTTAGACGTAAGATTCTATCATAAATCTTTCGCTGTACTTTAACGACTCAAGATAAAATTTCTAGCACCTTACATCTCCCTTGATTTTAATTACCCATTTGGCATTCTTACAAAACCTTAACCTGCTAAAAGTTAGAAAATATCATTTACAAACCAATAAAGACAAAAAACTGGCCAAGTGCGAGTCGGACTCGCGCACGAAGGGTTCCGTACCATAAACCGAAAAAAAAACACGTTTCTTGTATTGGAGCCCCCTTTAAATATTAAATAATTTATATTTTCGTTATTTGTTGTTATAGCGGCAACAGAAATACATCATGTGTGAAAATTTAAACTGTCTAGCTATTACGGTTCATGAGATACAGCCTGGTGACAGACAGACGGACGGCACAGATACGTCTCAGTGCCCCAGAGCCTAAAAAGCCGTAAAAGCTTTTCTGGGTGCGTTGGTCCAGCTAGTCCAGCAAACAGCACTGCCTCCACAGCGAGATGTAATCTCTGGCAGGAATCCATGCGTCATGTTCGTGAACGGGCGCTGTCAGTTAGGACGGGTCATCTCTAAGCTGGCACGGTTTATTTTAACTACTTACTTTGTTTTAAATTTTTGATTTATAATCTTTTATTCTGGATGCTCTTAACATGCATGTATTTCTACATCGTTCTCACATGTATAATCTCAACATGAATGATGTAACCAAGATTTTGTAAAAAAAATTGATAGAAAAGAGTGTTCATGGAGTTAAATTTCATGATTACTTTTGGTCGCGATAACCGACATCTACCCGGGCGAAGCCGTGGGCATCAGCTAGTATTTAATAATTTGCCAACGACACGCTAAGAAGAAGAACAAAAACAACCTCTAATGACCACATTTTACAAACACAAACATAATCACTAATAATTATCTACATGTAAAATACCTGGCCATCATGAAGGTGCCATAAGTGGGCATGAAGGCGGCTATGGCGGCGAACACGGCGTTGACAGCCAGACACGACACGAGACATCGTCGGCGTCCAAGCCGCTCCGACAGCGCGCCCCAGCCCACCGCGCCCAACGATCCGCCTACAAGGCTTATCATCACTGTGAACAAAGAAAAAATATTGATCCTGTATACAAGGTGTAATATAATAAACGGAAGATGTGGTGTCTCAGACCATGAAACTGAACAAGTTTTGTTCTATGACTTTTGAAAATTCATTACTTTTTTTTTAGTTTTACCATACATGTTGATCAGCTGATCGGGTCAGTTCCTATACAAAGTCCAATTTTTTTTTTGCGAATTTCGATATCTCGTAGAACGAAAGTTGATCAGTTTCTTGGTCCGAGAGACTACGCAGGAGGTCTTGGGTTTATTATGTTACACCTAGTATACAGAATGAATTTTTCAAATGGGCGTGTATGGCCAAATCCGAAACTATGAGGAACAACGAAAAATACGTGTTTTTTTTTCAAAATCAATAGGTTCGATTCCTGGCTAGGAATGTTGATTTTTCAAAAATCTAATGATGCAGTTTAGTTTTGTTTTCCAGGTAATCTACCTGGCATTATGCTGAGCTGGACTCCTTTTTGGTGCAATTTTGAGACACACACCGCCCAGTAATGGGCGACCCTAATAAATACAATTATGTAATGTGTCTAAATGCCTATGGGTCGATTTAACTTAGTCTACCTTACTTTTTTTTTTTTTTTTTTATGTGTGCCTTTTTTTTCTGTTTTGTATTTTTTTTTAATAATAATTCTTGTATTGTGTCCCTTGTTGCATCAAATAAATGATTTATCTATCTATCTATCTATCTATCTATCTATCTATCTATCTATCTATCTATCTTCATAAAAATCGGGTTCGAGACTCTTTTGAGTATTATTCGCTATTTCTCATAGTTTCGGATTTAGTCATCCACGTCCCCTTGAAAAAATCACCCTGTATATATTTTTTGAGAATAGGCTTCAAACATCTCTAGGTGGCTCTGAAATAAATAGTATTTTTTAAATTTCATGTATTTCGAGTCCTATGGATTTTAAAATTAAAAATTCTGAGGAATCGCGAGTTTCTCTGCGAAAACGACGACACATTTTTTTTTACTTTACTAAACAATAAGGTTGTAATAAGAATTACTGTAATCTCCTTTTAATTTCCTTCATTGACACCCTACTCGATCTAAAATACACATGTCTTTTTTTAAACTCCTATCTAAGGACACTTGCGTTTTTGAGACGAATCTAATGATACCTTAATCGTCGAAATCCATCCAGCCATTTGAAACATATGAGGTTACAAAGAAATTTTTAAAGATACAAGATACGTGCGAAATCATACCTAACCCTTCCTTGGCAGTCAGGTAATAAAAATATATCAATAATGTCATTTTTATGCGAGTTCACAATAAGAAAATAGTGCGTGAAGTCCCTCCTCGCGCAAGAAGTGAATGTCGTAATGTGACGCATTCACTCTCGCTCTGTCTCTTTCTATTCCCCCTCCCCAGGAGCGTTAAACGTTTAACGCAACAGTGCTTTCATACCACCTTCATGGTAGCGTTAAACGTTTAACGCAACCTTGTTGGAAGTCGCATTAGAAGTTTCATTTCAACAAGCCATTGAATACTTACCAAGCCAATTCTTCTCATGAGGCAATATGCACAGCTCAATTTCCGCAGAGGGTAGAATGAAGGGTATCGCAGAGAGCTCCAGCGAGGCGCCCGAGATCGCCAGGAAGACTGCCAGCGTCACCCGTGCTTGGGAGAGTCCGCAACCGGCCTATGAAAAGAATCAAAATCAAAATATTTTATTTCACATAGGCCCAGATGGGCACTTATAAAAAGTTGCACGGTTCGGGTTGGTCGTTTCCTATAGAGAAGAACCGGCAAGAAACTCTATGGTTACTTTTTTCAAATCATTTTGTATTACAATATTATCATGTTACTTAAGTATGGAGGAACAGTACAGAACGTAGGCCCGACAATAAGTCGCTGCGTATTATCTTCTTCGTCGAGTCGATGATTTCCCTTTTTTTCATTAAATTAGTTTTGACCAGTACTCTGCCACCTCGACGGCATTGGTACTGGCCTCGGACAGGTCCCCTAAAGTGCACGAGGAACCACATAAAGTGCAGCACAGGAGGTGAGTCATGTTTGCGTTGAGGCACCGCAGTCACACATGGCTTCATCAGAATATCCCCACCAGACCAGGTTGTATCTGCAGTGGCCCACCTGACTTCGCAAACGGTTTAGGGTCTTCCAGGTAGGCCATGGCAGCAGGAATTTATTTATTTATAACCAACTTATGCTCACAGTTTACACCACACATATTAGTTATTGGTTGAACATAAAATTAAGTAGAACTACATAAAATTTAAAGTCAGTTCAAAGTCAAAACTGAAATTAAAAACCAAACAAAAATAGTAATAATATTAGAAATTAAACAATATGGTAGATGAAAGAATAAAATTAAATAAAACAGTTTTAGTAGATAGATTACAATGAACAAAATGAAATTACAATAAAAATTAAAAGGCGTTAACCCCAGGTACATTACGAGCAATGAAAACACTATGCTGATAGATGAAATTAATAGTAAACGGGTCGTGGAGGTATCGTGGCAAAATAATAACCGCTCGGGTCGATCTTTAGGTTAAGCCGTGCTTGCCTAGGTTGGTCTGTGGATGGGTGACCACCCAATACATACCGAGTTTCCTCCGTGCCTCGGAAAGCACGTTAAGCCGTTGGTCCCGGCTGTCATTTGCACATCTTTGACAGTCGTTACAGGTAGTTAGTGGCCCAAAAAGTCTGACAACCAGTCTTACCAAGAGGTATCGTATTACCCAGTACTAACTGGGTTGTGGAGGTTAGATAGGCAGTCGCTCCATGTAAAATACTGGTATTCAGCTGCATCCGGTTAGACTGGAAGCCGACCCCAACATAGTTGGGAAAAGGCTAGGCAGATGATGATGGGTCATGGAGGTATTCAAAGTAAAATAATTATAACCTTAAAAACAAGTATTTAAAAATTAACTTGTGAAGGTGAGGTCCGGAACAAAAAAATATATCGCAATGGCGGTGCGAATAAGTGCATTTCGACTTCGTTAAGGGTCTATTTAGATCCTTTAGTATTTTGAAAACCATCCTATTACAAAACAAGTCCTATCTCAACGTAGATACCGTTATTTCTCGAAATTTGCTAAGTGACATTTTTGTTTAAGATTTGCTCGTGACTGTACGCACGTAATCAGCTCGGCTCAGCGGCTAGGCGAAGCCCTGCTTAACCCTAGAAAGATAATCTACGTCAAAATGACTCCCGCGCGAATGAAATATTGCTGTCTCTTTTTAATTAACGCGAATCCGGAGTCGTGCGTTTCAGACATTTCACTCGCCGTTGGGAGCTAGCGAGCGGCGACCGCGTCACTGAGGTAAGTGCCCGCCATTTTGAGATATAAAAATCACAGGAGTCAAAATTACGTATGATTATCTTTTGCGTGACTTTTACGAAATTTTGTAAAAAAAATATTTGTATTATTTTTATAGTCGGTAGTGGTTTATATTAATTTTTGATATTGTTTTAGATACTGCCACAACATAATGGGGACTAGAGAATTGGATGAAGACCATATCCTGTCTGCTCTTTTAGAGAGTGATGAGGAGCCACCCTGTCCTGACACCGACAGTGAAATCGAAGATCATGAGAGCGAGGATGATGTCCAGAGCGATGAGGAAGAAGGACTTGCGGATGAAGTGAGGGAAGAAGTGTCGGCAACTCCCTGTGAAATGGACTGTATTGAAGAAGAAGATTCTGGACAAGCGACTCTTTCAACGGCTTCTCATCGACTAATAACGTTGCCTCAAAGAACCATCAGAGGTAAGAATAAACATTGCTGGTCAACCTCTAAGTCTTCAAGGCGGGGCCGAGTTTCAGCGCAAAACATCGTCAGAACTCAACGAGGTCCAACACGTATGTGCCGTAATCTATATGCCCCGATTTTATGCTTCAATGTTTTCTTTACTGATGAAATAATTTCTGAAATTGTAAGATGGACAAATGCTGAGATTATTAACAAAAGACGGGAAACTATGACAAGTGCCACATTTAGAGACACGTGTGACGATGAAATTCGTGCTTTGATCGGAATCCTGGTACTGACCGCCATGAGAAAGGACAACCACTTGTCCACAGACGAGTTGTTTGAGCGATCGTCTTCAACATTGTATGTCTCTGTGATGAGTCGTGATCGTTTTGATTTTTTGATCCGATGTCTTAGAATGGATGACAAAAACTTACGGCCGGAACTGCGAGCCAATGACATATTTATTCCAGTTCGTAAAATATGGGATATGTTCATCAATCAATGCATAATCAATTATGACCCAGGGGCTCATGTTACAGTGGACGAACAATTACTTGCTATTCGAGGGAGATGCCCATTTAGAATGTACATTCCTAACAAGCCAAGCAAGTATGGTCTCAAACTTGTCATGATGTGTGATAGCGGCACAAAATATATGATAAATGCTATACCTTATTTAGGAAAGGGAACTCAAACGAATGGCTTACCCCAAGGAGAATATTTCGTGAAAGAGTTAACAAAACCTATACATGGTAGTAACCGTAATGTGACATGTGACAATTGGTTTACGTCAATCCCTTTGGCAAAGAGTTTGCTCCAAGAACCGTATAAATTGACACTTGTAGGAACCATAAGATCAAACAAACGCGAGATACCCGAAGAATTGAAAAATAGCAGATCTAGATCCGTGGGAACATCAATGTTTTGTTTTGATGGACCTCTCACACTCGTCTCCTATAAACCAAAACCTTCCAAAATGGTTTACCTACTATCGTCGTGCGATGAAGATGCTTCTATCAACGGGACAACCGGTAAACCAGAAATGATTATGTATTATAATCAAACCAAAGGTGGAGTAGATACTCTGGATCAAATGTGTTCAGCAATGTCTACTAGCAGGAAGACGAATAGATGGCCGATGGCACTATTCTATGGAATGATAAATATTGCTTGTATAAATGCGTATATTATATATGTTCACAATATTGTACGCAAAGGTGAAAAGGCATTAAACCGCAAAAAATTCATGAAAAATCTATACACGGCTCTAACATCGCCGTTCATGAGAAAGCGGTTGGATGCACCTACTTTGAAAAGATATTTACGGGACACTATTACAAATAACTTATTGCCATTGAGTGCTGATAATTCAACACAAGAGAATACTGACGAGCCAGTAACCAAAAAACGTGGCTATTGCAAATATTGCCCTTCTAAAATAAAAAGAAAGGCAAGTGCCATGTGCAAAAAATGTAAAGGTATTATTTGCCGAGAGCATAACATTGATGTGTGCCTAAAGTGTTTTGGCTGATTTTTCTGCAGTATTTTCTAGTTATTGTTACATATATAATATTATATTTTTTAATTTAGAATATAAGAAAAAGTACTGATTAAAGATGATAATATGATAAAACTTTAGAAGAAAGGAGAAGTTCCTATTTTTTGTTAATTTTTTGAGAAGTTTTAACTTTCTGTTTTTTTTTTAATAATAAATAAATATAAATAAGTAAATATAAGTATTTTTATTTCATTATATGTTGTAGATAAAAATTATTTATTGTATTACTTGCATCAGTACAAAACTTTTTAATAACACCTACTCAAAAAGGAGGAGTCAATTTTACGTATGATTATCTTTAATGTTTAATTCAATATGATTATCTTTCTAGGGAGGAGACTTAGAGTACTGTTTACTAGCTGATCCCAACACAGGCGATGTCGTAACGATGCTTATATGCGTTGTAGTATGGAGAGCTTCGAAAAGCTCTAGTCGGGGCGATGCTGCCCCGTGCACTGATATGTTTACGTTGATCTTCAGATCCCATGTTATAGAGGTCGAACCAGTGGCGGTAATAACCTACATACAAGTATAAAAGCTACTACTCTCACTGGCGACTCGTCCCGGCGTCACACGGGTGAAATTCTCTAAGGCCTTGTTCTCTGCGACCAGACCACACTGGTGTACATGTACAGACTAAGTGCCTACCTGTCGCAACGCATCCTCGTGGAATTGCTCCAGTACACTAGAGTCGTTATAGTCTAAAAGCTCGCCGGCCTCGTTCT
Source organism: Lycophotia porphyrea (assembly GCA_950005105.1). Classification (NCBI taxonomy): domain Eukaryota; kingdom Metazoa; phylum Arthropoda; class Insecta; order Lepidoptera; family Noctuidae; genus Lycophotia; species Lycophotia porphyrea. Next base: position 3,380,522 of record OX465410.1, on the reverse strand, counting down.
CCGCGATGTGGTCTGGTGGGCTGGCGGCCATGTGGCTTGTGGTGCCTGGCTCTCCGCCGCCGTTCTCCGTGCCTGGGAACATGGACTAGTAAGTAAGAAAAGTAACATGGACTGTAGGTATATCAAGAGCGGATATTTGAAATGGACAAGTGGTCCTGGGACCACTAGACCGTAAACTTTGAACACCATTGTCACATATACGTGACCAGAAAGCGCGTGCCCTGTACGCCAAACGACACAAATATGTGACAAAATGGTAGGTGAATTTGTGGCTTAGCTTGGCGGGCATGTACATAGGTTTATGCTCTGGTGTTCAAAAGGTTAAGAACTTTTGACTTCCTTGAAATGTTCTGGTTGTCAGCCTGATGGTAGTCGTTTCCAAGCCGCCTTTAACCAACTTAAACCTTTCAAATTTCATACATACATAAACTCGCGCCCTTTTCCCATGGGGATAGGCAGAAACCACAGAACGCCACCTGCTACGATCCTTACATACTCCTTTTGCCTCGTCCACGTTCATACATCTGGTCATACACGCACACCGGTTGCGAGTACTACGCACCTGACCTTTCTGAAGAACCTCACCAATGCCTACCTTTCAAATTATGCTTCATTTAAGGGCAATGCGACATTTTCGCGCGCTGTTTGTTTTCCTCTCAAAAGCTATTTTTCGCCTTCCTCATAGGCGAAAATAATGCACGGGACCAGTACCACCTCAGCTCATGTTTACTAGCTGGTCCCGATCCGAGGCAATGATTTCAGGATTCTTATGCAGGGTGTAAACGGACTCTTCACGAAGTCGTAAACCAAGCATTATGTACAGTCAGCTTCACGATGTGTGTACCCCTTGAAAGCATTTACGTTCTCAACTGGGGTACCCAATTGATGCAGCCATCGTACATCAAACTAAGTAACTTTACGCAAAAATTATTGCTGGGAAACGACTTTTTTTGGGGTGAAAAATCACGTTTTACGGTAGGACTCAATGTAACGCACTCAAAACATTGTGCTGATAGATGGGTTGAATAGTACGGAGGACGTAGAAGTGTTTAAAGTAAAAATCTTACATTAAAAACATGTATTTAAAAAAAAACTTGTGAATAAGTTGGAACTTCCCCCAATATCTCTAGTAACTAGAAGGTTCCCAAGTATGGTCTTGAACAAAAAATGATCGCAAATAGAATGACGGGGAAAACAAATGCTCTTCGGCTTAGTTAAGAGTCTTTTTACACCCTATATGTATGTTACGTAGCAATATGTTATAAACGCTTGAGTTGAAACGCTGCTGGTATGGTGCAATGCTTAAAGTACTATGTGCTGATCCTAATACAACATCCCCTCTTTTTTTTTCGGATGGGAAATCATCAAATGACTTCTTCCGCCCCGGGCAGAGCGGAAGGGAGTGTCAGACTTGTACTGACTAAAACCCATCCATGTTCCTTCCTTGCCCTTTGTGTTCCAGGGCCGCGGTATCTCTTTCGAGCAGTCCCGCAGCCCTGGCAGTAATCGGCCCTTGCGGGACCCTCCCTGTTTGCTGACATCTCTTTGAGGTGCGCGTGGAACACGAACGCGCCGTCTACACCGCCTGTCGTCAAAAGACGGACGGACGGCGAACTAGCCCATTACTCACCGTCCACAGGTCCGCGTCTACGGTGGCCGGAAGCCACCACGTGACCTCCGACGCCCGGGGCGTCTCCCGCGGCGGCTGGGAAGAGAGGTTCTCTCCCTCTCACGCTCCGCCACCTGTTTCGCTAGCATGACTGCTTCGCAACACAACATGCCTTAAAAATCAACTTTAAAAACTTACCGCTCAGTCGGTCTTCAGTGTACGTCATAGTGCCAAAACTATGTTTGGACGAGGCCTCAGAATCTGAGCGCGCGCGCACCAGGCACGCATGCTCCTCCGCCATTATGCGGCCGGCGCGTCACGACTGCGCTAGAGCGAGCGGGAGGCATCTGCAATGGATGCTGAGTTAGAGAGTGATAGATGTCGGTGGGGCAATATAGATAAGTGCAGCAGTCTTCCATTTCCAGCGAAAACCTGGAGGTGCATAAAAACCCCCCTAGAGGGAGCGAGAGGCATCTATCTGCAAGACACCACGTGTCAGAGGGAGATAGATGATGAAAATGGGTGCAACAAAGTTTTCATTTCCAGTGACTGTTTGGAGAAGAGAGCTGTTGATAGATATTGCTTATAGTGGATTCAAACCTCTCTAAAATGCCAAATTTTCAAACAGATTTTGTAGAAGTTGAAAAACATATTAGTTTGTTGAAAAAAACTAATATGTTATATTATAAAGGGAATCACTGGGCGCTCGAGGTGGATTATAGCCCATTCCCTCTCATAGAGAGGAGGCTGTGTCCCAGCAGTGGGAACATTATAGGCTGATGATGATGATGAAAAAGGGAATCTAAAGATTAGATATAGTACTGCAAGTTGGCAGATGGCATGTCCAGCAGTTGATTATTGCAGCAGGCTGGGAATTTCAGAGTAGTACAAGGTTCTGCAAGTATGATCAATGTGTGATGTTAATAAATGTCATAGTGGCAGTAACTAAAGGCTGGAAAAACAGTGCTTGACATATTTTCTCATAGTCATTGGTGTCTTTGAAGGCCCCCAGTCAGCAGTGAGCTGGTGCAAAGACAAAATGAGAGATAGAGGTGTTATTTAAGTTGAAAACTTCATAGATACACCACATTGTACTGTGATGAATTCATTGTCTTTATGAGAGAAAAGTTGAAAAAAAAACCAAGCCATTTGAAATCTGAAATTATTGATAATCAATTTTCCAATTCTTTTTTACACATTTACAAGTGAATAAAAATATGTGGTGTATAAGTACAACAAGGTGCAAGCTTGTGGGCTGCGGGCTGTTCGAAAGAGATACCGCGGCTCTGGAACACAAAGGGCAAGGAACATGGATGGGTTTTAGTCAGTACAAGTCTGACACTCCCTTCCGCTTTGCCCTGAGCGGGAGAAGTCATTTTATGATTTCCCATCCGTAAAAAAAAAAAAAACAAAAAAAAAAAAGTGCAAGCTTGTTAACTGCATATTGCTTTAAAGGTGATAAAAATCTGGGATAGGCAAGAGAAGTTCATTTTATTTTAAAGAGTAATAAAATTGATGCCTATAGCTGGACTACTTATAAAACCTCTGAATAACTGAATTAGGAGAAATAGGTAGGTAGTTATGTTATGAAATTGATTGTTCATGGAGAAATAACAAATAGACTAACTTTTAAAAAAAAATTGAGACATGGTGAGATGGTTGCCATAGAAGGAAAGTTACTCAAATCACTACTATTTATTTAGTTTTTGTGACTATTATTTATCAAAAGCAAACATGTAGTTATTTACATAAACGGCGTGGATTATTTACATTCAAATTACCTACAAGACTTTATAGCCCATTGCAATGACTTCTACTAGCCATATTTTACGACACAATAGTAAAAATGGCATAGTTAAGTGAACAATTCTTCAGAACATAAACAATATTATAGAAACCATCTGTTGGTGCAAACAAAGATCATACTTACGAGATAGAATCATATTTTACACAGGAAGAGCAAATTATCACGAATGATTACTATCAACGCTTACATTAATAAGAATAATAACCACTCCCGTTAACTTCTAGATAAACCAAACTTTATTACTGCAAGCGCTCTATTTAAGAGACGCCGATAACAAATAAATTTAACTCAAGACGAAAAATATTGGTCATAACAATTTTCGAATTTACAGAAATAAATAAACGGAGTTAACTTACGATTTATGAGTTTTCAATCACTAAATTAAATTTTAATAAATCGTTGTGGGAAATATGCGTTAACATTTGCGAGTTTATATGAAAAATCCAAAATAAAAATATAAACACCCACAGTCAGCAACAACACAATTTTATATTTTATTTGTAATACGATGAAATTGAATCACTGTAATTTGAGCTCATGAATGCGCTGTCTTTGTCTTATTACCGAATGAGATGTTAAAGATAAAAGAGACAGAAATAAATCTTGCTTATCATTTGTCTGTCAATGTTATTTTGTAGGTTTATCTTGGAGAATGAATGATTTCTAATTCTTGAATGAACTGATTCAATTGCTATATCACAGTATAAATATACTGCTAGTGATGTTCCAATGTTGTCTCGTAAACCGATTACAACAAAATTAAAGTAGTGGCTGTAGTAAAGTAATTATCATAAATGAATGAAATAACATAATAAGAACAAATGAATTAAACAGTTGCTGAACCAATTCTCAAATATCTGTAAAGAAGGTTAATCATTATAACAATAATTTGGTAAACAAGCCAAATAATAAAAGAAAAGCTTCAAAACATATATTAATCTTTACAATTTCCACATAAAAAGATATCACACAAGCTTATAAAGTTTCTCAAACATGCAAAGAACAGCGCGAAACTAAATTTTAAATCGTTAAAACCTTGAGTTGTTAATTACTTTGATGTGAAATAAAGCAATCAAACAAATATGTATCATCAATTCATCATGGCTAACTTCCAAGGTCTAAAATAATTAAAGCATTTTGAACAACGTAACTTTGTAATTAATTAACCCGAACCATTTTTTGAATCACTTAAATTATGGTAAAAGGTTGTTATGAGTGGCTATGGGATAGTTTAGACCTTGAACTAGAAAATACGCGGACCAGTCAAGGTATTGATTGGGCAGTATGGTAAAATTACCCTGTTAAGGGTTTGATAAAAGTACAATAATATCATGATATAAATATTTATATAATTTCATGCGTTTTTTTTTTGTCAAAAATTAAGATTTTAAATGCTATTACTTTTTAAATCTAAAGCTACTTTTAAAAAGAATGCAAATCAATCATAAAATCGCGATACCACTTACAATTTTGAAGCATTAAGCAATTTTGCGTCCTATTACTTTTCTCTGTAAAAAACACTGAAAGCGGTGCCACACTGCTGTTCTCTAATTGTATGAAATATATTTATACAAATTACATTGTGATTATTATGGCTGGTGTCGTGTGCGAAATTTGCAATAAATAATTGAACTATTTCAAAACCTGATGCACTGTTTAGCACTCATTGTTATTCGTTTGTTCAATCACTAAAGTTTAACACTATATAAATATGAATAAAAATATAATTTGTGTTTTGTAGGTCAACCTAAACATTTTCACAATTTTTCAGCCACACTGAATTCTATGTGACATGAGAACTGTGTCACACGTTAAAAAAGGGGGAACATGAAACAGAATTTACATAACGATACACATAAACACTTGGCGTCTACATTCAAAGATTCTACCAATGTCGTTTACTGCAAAAAGATGGTTTATGAGATTTTAAAATTATATATTCAGGCCCAATCCTAATAATGTGTCTCGTGTGGACTACAATGAAATCTGCAGGGTTTAAGGTCATGAAAGGGATAGGAAACCTATTTTAGGAAATGATAGAAAGAGAGGTATAGCCAAGATCAAGGTAATATAAATGGGTTAGGAATCGTCAGATATATTTTGTGCAAAAATAGTTTTGCTAATTAATATCAATGATTTATTTATTTCTTGTTCCTAAGGTTAAATCAAAAAAGTAATTCGAGCACAACTAACTGGAACATTAAAATTAAAGTTAACATTCTACAAGGAGGAGGGGATTTTGCGATTAGAAAAAACGACGATATTTTTTTTTTAATGGGGAGCCCATTTTTCCAGTAGCATATTAATTATTGATGTGAATCTTCAATGTCATATTGTTAAAGGCAGGTCTTCTGAAATATCTCTAGACACAGATCCCTTGTGTATGTCTTGGTTTATCGATCGTTCACCGGTGTTGCGCGGACAGACAATAGTAGCACATGCGCGGAACGTTGAAGGCCCATAATATTCAACATCTGTCATGTTTATAAAAAACATGGTGACAGTGACATGTTGAGTTTTATAAATAAATTTTGTAACGGATTAAAATATATTCATAAGGTGTAAAAGTTATTGAAGTGATCTAATTAAAAAATGATTAACTTTGCAGAAGTCTGACTAACTCATTTCCTTCATTCAATATTTTTATGTGGAACAACACTAAACGACGAATTCAATGTCAGTGGTAACTCTTAGGGTTAGCGCGCACGGGTTACTTTTGTCACACAACCACAACAAAGATTTATATGTTTGTTGCGAATAAACTCAAAATCTACTGGACCGATTTCAAAAATTCTTTTACCATTATTATGCTACATTATCCCTGAGTAACATAGGCACTCGTGCGAAGCCCGGGGCGGGCCGCTAGTGTTTTATAAACTTTGAGAACATTCAAAGATTTTATTTGACATTTCCGAATGAGTGTTAGAAGTTTTGATGAATTACTTCGCACTTTAGGACCTGCATTGCAACATGAGATTATCTGTCCCAAATTAATATCTGAATACTCTTTCAACTTTTTATCATCAAGTGTTGGTCTCTTTTCCACATAATCTTTAAGGATATCATTATCAATATCGTCTTCACGAATGTTTACGTTTTGCGATGATGATGATGCCATTTTGCGTGCGCTGATGTCGATAGTCGGAATGCAAGTAGCAAACGAAAGTCGTGGAGAGTGACAATTTGGTCACCCGTGCGCGCAGTTTAATGTACTCTGTGGCGCGCAGTGCCATGAATGGCCATGAAATTAAACGTACTACGTCATTTTGACAATTCGAAGTAGTGTTGCGAGATCAGAGTAAACCCCCGAAATTGACGATAATTATATCAAACAGAAATACGATTGTTACAAAATCAATTTATATCGGGATCGCAAACTAAGTATTTCCTGGGAAGAAAGAGACATCTGAGTTGCTAGTTCCCGAAAATCTTCACCGTTGCTAGTCCACGCTGCTCTGTTAGACACATATTGTTGAAAAAAATAAAAGTCTGAAAGAAGTTCAGTGAAATAACTGGTTTAATTATTGAGTATTTTTTTTTATATCTTAATTTTGGGGAAATGCTACATTAAGTTTGGAGGAAACACGAGCCGACAGCCGACAATCTGGCAACACTAACGGCTGTTATGATGCTCTGTGGTCGCTAGAGATGGGTCGTACTAGGCAAATCTTGGACTAGGTGCACCTAGTCCAAGTCCGTACAAATACTCGATCGGTCCAAATACCTGTTCCACCTAGTCCATGAAATACGCATACTTTATAGTGATTCTTAGTCTTTGCGTAACAACGATACGTGTAGTACGTACGTACGCAGTAATGAATTGTAATCTTCCCTTCATACTTTATACAGGCTTAGGACTGTCAACGTATAGATTTATCTACATTGAAGATTGTTAGCGTATTTAAAAGATTTCAATTCATTTTTCAGAGTACTTAATATGTTTTGTTTTCCTTTTTTTTTTGTTTTTTTTTTTGAATCATGTAATTTACAATAATTTCTTTTTGTTTTGTTTTTTTTTTTTAAATCACGTAACTATATACAATCATTGCTTTTGTTTTTTTTTAAATCACATAATTATTTACAATAATTGTTATACACTATATACAATAATTGCTTTTTGTTGTTTTTTTTTTAAATGACGTAACTATATACAATCATTGCTTTTGTTTTTGTTTAAATCGCATACCTATTTACAATCATTAAAAATAGATCTAAGTTCTTTAACAATATATTAAAACTTCGTTACGAAAACCGATCACTAAATAAGTCCGATAGAAGTTAATACGTCAATCGAGATCACATTCGCACGAGTCCGTACTTGATACTCGACTGCATCATATAGTCTTCATTCGCATCGAGTATTGTCAAAGTATCTATTCTACTTATTCTATAAAGTCTGCCTAGTGCCTAGTCCCGACTAGTCTCGATCTCGAGTATTGACAGACAAGGATGGAAAGACTGCGGAATAGTGTAGTTAAAAAAGGACAGAATATATTCTTCCACAACACGGTGCGCGTCGCGTAACTTTTATGCCATTGAGATATGGTTCAAATTCATACGACTGGCACACGTATGATCTATGTAAATACGAGTGCGCATCGCGTTACTTTTATGCCTTTTGAATTAAGGTTCAAATTCAAGTGACTGACTCACGTATGATTTTGGCAAACATGGATGAGCTAGGACTATGCTACTATCTCGCTTCACCGCGCCCCGACGACACGGTGAAGCGAGATAGCAGCATAGTCTAGTACAGTCGGTACTTCGATTCGCGCGGGCCGCGGGTGCCGTGCACTGCGTAGGCACAGTGAGACTAGGTGGATCAAGTATTTTAAAAGTTAGAATAGGTGCAGCCTAGTCTTGTTAAATACCTAATCCCTGGATCTGTTCTAGTATATACGCTTCATCTCTAGTGGTCGCCGTATTAATCGTATTATATGTTAAGCTTGATCGCTGGCGCGAACGAACGAAGTTCATAATTATTATCTATTGTTTACGTTATCGTATTTCTCCAAAATGTGCGGCTTACAAACAGAAAACCCACTTGCGGTGCAAATCAAACTAATAAGAAAGTATTTAAAGTTGAGAATAATGGCTGACAGCTTTTCTTTTCGCGGGCACAGTCAAGAAAGGAATCACGTTTATGATTTGTTCAAACGAACTGTTTCTCATGGTGAATCGCATTCTGCGTTGATGATTGGGCCTCGAGGAAGCGGCAAGACTACTGTAAGCATTTTAAATTAGTTACTAAAAGTAACAAAGTTCTATGGATAGAATTTTACAATTGTTTTATAAAGTTTAGAAACAAAAATAGTACACCCACATTTCGCCAGATAAGTTTAAGAGGGAACTGTGGCAGCGATTCTTCATACAAATGTATTCTCCTTTTTCTTCCTGAATCTCTTTTTTTTTTTTCATAAATTAATCATGGTCTACTGTAGACATGCCCCTGTCATTTCCTTTTTTCAGCATCCAACTAAAGAAAATACGACCTTCCGTCAATGTGAAAAAATCCCCATGTTTACAGCGTGGCCCTGTTCTATATTAAGTCCCATATATTAAGGGCAGTATTCTGCAAAGTGTGTGTCATTAGGAAGAAAGAAATATCAAAGTTATTTTATTTCGTTACATAAAACTACCACCTTAATTAAAATAATTTGCTCACAATTTTTATTGCAGTTTAAATAAGAATTTCATTCTTTTTATACCATGTGCACAGTCAACGACAATGCAATACAAAAATCTTACATGTCTATTTCTTTCTTAGAATATACGATATATAGTTGCAGTTCATGAGAAAGTCCTACAAGGTTGGTAATGTGATGTTTCAACACTGAGTCGATTTAAGCGCAGGTCACACTGAAAAAGAAGCTAAATTTAGTTAAGTTTAGCATTAGTTAGTGTGGCTTGGAAAAATAAGGTTATCTCTTATTGGTTAAATAAACAGACTGAAAAAGAATACCTACTTAAACAGCGGCAAAACTTTTAAAATAAATGTTGATTCATTATAGGTCGGCGCAGCATGTCCCTTCTTCCATACTTCTCTATTACTCTTCATCTTATCAGACACCTCCTTTCTTGCATTATCATTCTTTACACTATAAATGTTGATTAATATTATGTTAAAATTGGTTTTTAATTTATGGCGGACCTACAAAATTTTCTGAATCCCTAGGACAGTCGCGGCGTTCTCCACTATGTAATTAAAAAAAAAAATTGCTTGAATCATGCGGAGGCGCCCGCCTGTCTAGAGAGCGCTTCATGTTGTGAGTGATCAGGTGGGAGTGTCCTCGATAGTCGACCTTGAACACAGAAAGTTTGTGAAACTCCAGACTACATGGCTGTTACTGGTGCTGGAAAAATTCAATAACATTTACTGCTCAACTTGGTAATTGAACCTGCAACCATTAGTTAATGAGGCAGTCGAATAACCAATTAAAATCTATCTGTTATAGCTCATAAACTCAGTGCTACAACAAATCAACAAAGAGGTGGACCTATCCAATGATGCCATCATTGTGAGACTCAACGGCCTGATACATCATGATGATAAAATTGCTTTCAAGTCTATTACTGCACAGGTAAGCTGGTTGTTAATTTTTAATAGTTTGTATTTCGGCATAGCATTATACCTGTTACTATTGCATAACGAGCGTCATGTTCGTGAACGGGCGCTGTCAGTTGGGACTGGTCATCTCTTAGCTGTCACGGTTTATTTTAATTAAGTACTTTATTTTTAAATTGTTGATTTATTCTTTAAATCATTTCACACACATGTATAATCTCAACATAATGATGTAACCAAGATTTTGTAATAATATTTTGATTGAAAAGAATATCCAATCCCTAGTCATCAGCATCACCCATCGTACTTATTAAAGTAAGATAATTGAATCACATGAGGTTGGCAAGTAGGCACTCAATGTACGCGCCATATGGACATGTCCAGTCAGTCCATGCAATTTTCAGTAATTATATAAATAATAGTATAAACGGACTCTTCACAAAGCCGTCAACCAAGCATTCTGTACATCAAATTATGTAACTTTATGCAAAAATTATAGCTAGGAAACTTTTTTTTTTGGGGTGAAAAATCACGTTTTATGGATGTGATGACTATTCAATCCGAATAGTACGGCGGTCGCAATGACGGAGAGGACAAGTGCCTTTCGGCTTCGTTAAGAGTCTTTTTATACCCTTTATTATATCTTTTCCAGATGCAACTAGAAAACGCAGTAGGCGACCGTGTCTTCGGTACCTTTGCAGAGAACCTAGCCTTCCTCCTGAGCTGCCTACAAAGTGGGGTTGATCGGCGCTGCAAGAGCATGCTATTCATACTGGAAGAATTCGACATGTTCTGTCACAGCGGACGCGCACAGACGCTGCTGTACAACTTGTTTGATATCACTCATAGCCAGCAGGCTCCTATGTGTGTGTTAGGTAAGTAGCTTTAATTCGCTGTTGATGGGTAAATCAGCCGTTGAAAAGAGGTCTCTCCCGCTTAACGCGAATCTGAGTTCTTTTTAGGGTCTCATACCCCAAAAGGTAAAAAAAGGAACCTCTTGTCCGTCTGTCTGTCCGTGTGTGAGCACCGATTTTCTCAGGAACGGGTAGACCTAGTAAGTAGAAATTTATACCAGATACTGAGGTCTATAGTCCCTAATAAGTGTATAAATATCAAGGTCTTGAGTCAACAAGAAGTTTGACAAGAAGCAATGTCTTACAGCACATGTAAAGGAAAAAAACTGGAAACCGCAAAACCAAATGATTTGAAAAGAGTAGCCATGGAGTTTCTGGCCGGTTCTTCTCCATAGGAAACGACCAACCCGAACCGTCCACCTTTTTCTCGACGTTTTATAAGTGCCAATCTGGGCCTATGTGAAATAAAATATTTTGTTTTAGAAGTTAAAACTTCTTTAGCATCGTTGTGATTTGAAAGTCGATGAAACGAAAAAGCGACAGTAAAAGAGACAAACACATAAATTCATAAGATTTAACGTGGGAGAAAATGAGATAGGAAGCATTATGCAGTGTTTATCTTGAAGCCAACATTTCTGAAGGTTTCACTTCTACCACATATGAATTGCACACATGTTTCTTTTTTTTGACATTTGTTGTAAACACTGGTTTTCCAGGTATTACCAACCGTATAGACGTAATGGAACTCCTAGAGAAACGCGTTAAATCCCGTTTCTCCCACCGCCACCTGTTCATCTTCCCTAACGAGGACGACCCACAGAGGGCGCCACATTACAAGTACAAAGACGTGCTGGTACAGCTGCTGAGTATGCCCGTCAGAGAGAAGCGTATGCCTACCCCTAAAAAAAAGGGAAGGACTCGGAGGAACACAGGTAATATTATAGTAATTTTTGAAGTTATACTTCTTTTGGCGCGTTACGGAAAAATTATGAGAGTAAATTTTTACGATGCGCGCGTACACCGTCACGAAAAACCAACACCCTGAAGCTAGCTAGTCAACCATACACCCTGAAGTTAGCTAGTCAACATGCACCCTGAAGTTAGCTAGTCAACATGCACCCTGAAGTTAGCTAGTCAACATGCAACCTGAAGTTAGCTAGTCAACATGCACCCTGAAGTTAGCTAGTCAACATACACCCTGAAGTTAGCTCGTCAACATTTTAGTTTTATACGTCAAAGAAGTATAACTTCTTGCGTGCGTAATAAGTACAAACATACTTTTTTTCGTTGTTGCAAGCTCTGAGTTCTTCAACCAGTCTTACCAAGGGATATCGTATTAAACAGTACTAACTGGGTTGTGGAGGTCAGATAGGCAATCGTTCCATGTAAAATACTAAGGCTGGGCAGATGATGATCGCGAGCACTCAGTTGAAGACGCTATGACATAGGGGTGGTCCATTAATCACGTGAGGCTCGAAAGGGGAGAGGGGGTTTGGAAAAAAACACGAAATATCATTTGGGGGGAGGGGGGGTGGTTGTAGTGAGATATCGCGTGTATTTATTTTTTCTACGATTGCGCGATTTGTTTTTTTTTAATGTCACAGCACCGTGCTGAGATAGGAGCCTTTTGTCCTTGCATAGGACCAATTTAATTTGTTTTATTTTATTCTTATATTTACTTTTTTATTAAATACATTTTTAAATATTCAAATATAAAACAATATAAAAAAAAAATATTTAAAAATATAAAAAATAGTAGCCCACCGGTATCGGGGACAGGGTCCGAGCTACCCGTGGTCAGGGCTCCAGAGAGAGGAACTAACAATACGAGCCGTATCCAGGAGTACCGCTTTCTGAATCAAGCGCTTGATCCAGCTGCCTAACGAGAGCCTCCTCAGGTTTTGGTCGAGGCTCTTAGCAATTAAGCCATGGTCTGTTACGACTATCGGCACAATGATCGCTAAGTCCACATTCCACATGTCGACAATCTCGCGAGCCAATTCAAGATACTTGATTTGTTTATCTTTCTCGGCTTTCACGAGGTTCTCGTCATGTGGGACATTAATTTTGTTTTATTATTAATTCAACCATTTCTTTTTGTTTTGTCCTGTGTGACTAGTAAATACTTTTTTTTTCTTTCTCTTTCCAGCTACCACAGAAGACATGGAAACAGACACTTCTACCTCTACCAACACCTTGCCAACACATCTGGAATCTCGGGTAGACCTACAGGCTCTAGATCCCGACTTCATCCTGGACTGGAACGAGCATATCGCTAGCTTGGCACAGGATCAGAAACTGACTGATTGCTTAGAGAAGTTCTGCTATTATACTGTAAATGAGCAGATTTTTAGGAATGTTCTAGTGAGTTGTGATTTTTGAAGTTATACTTTTGGCGTATTAGGGAAAAATGATGAGAGTAAATTTTTACGATGCGCGCGCACACCGTTACGAAAAACCGACACCCTGAAGTTTTATACGCCAAAGAGGTTTAACTTCTTACGTGTGTAAACAGAAGCCAGCCAAGCATTCTGGCGGCACGGTTGGCGCAGTGGCTGAGCGATTGACTGCTGCGCTGCGTGTCGCGGGTTCGATCCCCGCACGGAACAAATATTTGTATGGCCTAAAGATAGTTGTTCCGGGTATGGCTGTTTTTGAGTTTAAATGTTTGTGAACGCACCCACGATACAGGAGAAATTCCTAGTGTGGGGCAAAGTTAAAAAAAAAAAGCAAGTAACACTATGCAAAAGTTATTGCTAGGAAACAACTATTTTTTTGGGATAAAAAATTACATTTTGCAGTAAAAATCAATGTAACGCACTCAAAAAATTGTGCTGGCGGCGGCATTGAATCGTAAATGGGTCATAAGGTATCTGGTATTTTTTTTAATGCAGTTATACAGCGTGTAAACAGACTCTTCACGAAGCCGTCAACCAAGCATTATGTACATCAAACTAAGTAACTTTACGCAAAAAATAGTGCTGGGAAACAACTTTTTTTTTGGGCTGAAAAACCAGGTTTTACAGTAGTACTCAATGTAACGCACTCAAAACATTGTGCTGATGGATGGATTGAATAGTAAGGGGGTCATGGAGGTGTTTAAAGTAAAAAAAATTACATTAAAAACATGTATTTTAAAAAAAACTTGTGAAAAAGTTGGAACTTTGACCCCAATATCTCCGTAACTAGAAGGTTCCCAGGTATGGTCTAGAACAAAAAAATGATCGCAATGACGGGGAGAAAAAGTACCTTTCGGCTTCGTTAAGAGTCTGTTTACACCCTTTATATCATCTATACATATATCCAATAAGTGTAACGAGAAAGCGTATCTTATAGGCATCATTTAAATATTTTATTACAATTAAGTAAGTAGTCAAAAAAATATTAAAACATTGAATTAGATAACTTAAGTTTTATAATATTTCATACTTATTGATAAAGTAGTGTTTTCTGTTTTTAGAACGTGAAATCGATAGAGACCCTATAAAAACTTTTTTTTTTTTTTTTAGTTAGCCTGAACTGTCCCACTCCTGGGTAAAGGCCTCCCCCCATTCCTTCCACTTTTCCCGATGTTGTGCCTCTTCTTGCCAATTACCGAGAAAGCCATCCAAGGCGTCCCGCCATCTTCTCCGCGGTCTGCCGCGACCCCGTCTAACTGTCTCAGGGCTCCAGCTTTGTAATATGCGGGCCCACAGATTTGCATCCGGCAGACATGGCCTGCCCAGTCCCACTTGAGTTTGGCAGCTTAATGAGCTACGTCAGCAATTTGAGTTCTGGGGCGCAGTGTGGTGTTCCTTATTCGATCAGTAAGTTTAACGTTAACCCATTCACTGCCCAGTACTTCGCGAAAACTTCGCGAAATTCGTTCGCGTGCCCACAACCCGTATCCGAGTCGTCGTTATAATAAGCTAAAGATGACTTGTATCCATACCCAGAACCCGACTAGCGTGTCCATAGCTACGGATACGGGTTGTGCGAACGAACGAATTTATTGTTCGACCCGTGTGTCGGGTGCTGGGCACTGAAAGGGTTAAGTATGCTGCGCTCCATTGCCCGTTGGCAAACCTTTTATGAAATTAAAAACTTTTATGAAAAAAAAAAAAAACTTGTGAAAAAGTTGGCTATTACTAATAGGTTCCCAGGTATAGAATACGCACAATCGTTTTCGCGTCGGTGTCGCTCCACCCCGTATTTTTATCAAAAAAAACCTTTATAAAATTTCAGTTTTTTTTTTCAATTAAATTTTCTGTAACTGTTTAAAATTCTGCGCACTTTAATATGAGTGCTTTAAAAAATTCTTTATAGTTTTGTCTAAATACGTGAACAACAAAAATATCCCTAGACACTTTTATGTGTGTATTAATCATTGCTTTTCGTCCCATATTTTGGAGTTTATTCCTTAAGAAACGATTTGAGTTATAAGGCCCGGTACGGAAATTTTATGAGGAGTAAAATCAAGTGTAACACGAAAAGTTGAGGCGTTACGTAGAAAGAGACAAACATATATATCTGTAGGATTGAACGTGTAAAAGAATGAGATGGAAGACATTACACAGCGTATCTCATTCTCGGGGTCTCCTCTTTGCGCTATACTTCGTAGTCTCACTGTATTATTATTATTATTTATATTATTTTGTAACATACTTTATGTAATACGCTTTATTGAAGTAATATATATAATCCGAATAATTACAGATATATGTTTGTTTCTCTTATCATTTTAGCAGATGCGTTCATTTACCCTTTTTTTTATTCAATATATATCATAATTATCGTTCGTAAGGAGTAAACTCCAATCGTGCGTCGTAGCTGACACACACACACTTTTTTAATTTAAAATACCTCTTGTAACATCATAATTTAATTTATTTGACACTATTTTACGTTTTGTTGTCGGCTTTAGCCGACGATGGCGTATTAGGCACGCTTTTATTTGACGGCTATATCCGAGCGTGGCACTGAAAAGGTTTTTAGTTTAACTAAAAAGAGCCATTGTATTGTGTTTATTCTCTTCTCTAAGACTAATATTAAACCTTCATAATAAAGTGTGGAAACAGCCTCTTAACGAAGCCGAAAGGCGCTGGTTCTCCCCGTCATTGCTATCATTTTTTTGTTCTAGACCATACTTAACCTTCTAGTTACGGATATATTGGGAGTCAAAGTTCCAACTATTTCACAAGTTTTTTTTTAAATACATGTTTTTAATGTAAGATTTTTACTTTAAATACCTCCAGGACTCCCTTACTATCCAATCCATCCATCAGCACAATGTTTTGAGTGCGTTACATTGAGTCCTACCGTAAAACGTGATGTTTCAGCCCAAAAAAAAAGTCGCTTCCCAGCACTAATTTTTTGCGTAAAGTTATTTAGTTTGATGTACATAATGCTTGGTTGAAGGCTTCGTGAAGAGTCTGTTTACACCCTGTATAACTATCTCTTTTTCTATTACAGTTCGAGCTAATATCCAAATTATCCACCGACAATCCTTTCATAGACACATCAGATCTATCATCAATCATAGACAAGACCGTCGCTCCGGAACATAGAGTGAAGCTTCTACAATCGTTGTCTATACTCGAGCTGTCTCTAGTAATAGCTATGAAACATGGCATGGAGATATTTGATGGACAGCCTATGAATTTTGAAATGGTTTTACATAGGTGAGTAAAATCCAGCAGAGCAGCGGTGGCCCAGTGGTAGCGACCCCGAC
This sequence comes from Lycophotia porphyrea, assembly GCA_950005105.1. Classification (NCBI taxonomy): domain Eukaryota; kingdom Metazoa; phylum Arthropoda; class Insecta; order Lepidoptera; family Noctuidae; genus Lycophotia; species Lycophotia porphyrea. Next base: position 3,363,977 of record OX465410.1, on the reverse strand, counting down.
TTACGAACAGTAAGTCGTGGGTTCCAACCCAGGCAGGCGCATTACTTTGTGTAATTTATTTCATCACCACTGCTCTCAAAAATGGTGAAGGAAAACATCGTGAGGAAACCGGCATGTCCTAGAACCAAAAATTCGAAGACATGTGACATCTACCAATCCGCACTGGGCCCGCGTGGTGGATTATAGCCCAATCCCTCTCATAGGGAGGAGGCCTGTGTCCCAGCAGTGGGAACATTGTAGGCTGATGATGATGATGATGAGTAAAATCCTAATATATGTAAATTTCTTGTCACCTTGTTTGTCCGCGATGGACTTCTAAACTACTTAACCGATTTTAATCAAATTTGCACACCGTGTGTAGTTTGATCCAACTTGAAAGATAGGATAGCTTACATCTCAATTTATAGTCGCAATATTATTTAATTGCATTATGTGACGCAGACGAAGTTGCGTGGGTCAGCTAGTTAATTATTTTATTTAAACAAGCTGTTCTTTCTAGAGCCCGATCGAGAAACTCCTGGTTAAATAATAACAGCCGCACGATCTTTAGGTTAAACCGCGCTTGCCTAGGTAAGTTCGTGGATGGGTTGCCCATTACATACCGAGTTGCCTCCGTGCCTTTTTTTTTTCGGATGGGAAATCATCAAATGACTGACCGCTCTGGGCAGAACGGAAGGGAGTCTGACTAAAACCTAGCCATGTTCCTTCCTTGCCCTTTGTGTTCCAGGGCCGCGGTAGTCCTGGCAGGGGTTGCCTCCGTGCCTCGGAAAGCAATTTAAGCCGTTGGTCCACCTATGACGGAGCGGACGAACTAAACAACAAAATCCTAGATCACGGAAAGCAGTAGCCCCTCAGACATAACACCCGTCTGGTCGGAGGATTCGCCCTTTTCTATGGGAGAAGAACTTTACACCCTGTTCGTCACACCCTCAAAAGCGTATTGTGGTATTGCGAATTCTGTCGAGTTGAACTGCTACTTATCAAACTTGTAAAAAAAAAAAATTAATATTAATGGGCCTACTCTTGACCTCAATTTAGCCTGATGGAGAGCGATAGATGAGGTCTATAGTGGAATGAGCATACCCAGAAATTTTCTGTACACTCTTGCTGTGATGGTTGACGTTCACGGGTCATCATCATCAGCCTATAATGTTCCCACTGCTGGGACACAGGCCTCCTCTCTATTTATTTATTTATTTGGGACAAAAAACAGTTACACGTTCCAATATTGATATTTAGCGTAGGTATAATAGTAAACAAACGCATAACCCACACTATTGTCCACGGATTTACATCGATTTAAAAAAAAAATAAGGAAACGGACGTATACAGAAGGTACAGTAAGAAAATAAGAATGAAACTGAAAGGTCACATTAACCAACTCTGGACAGCGCTACCCGTCCAGATTTAGTCTGTAGTCACATCAAATCATAACGAAAGTGATTCAATAGCCATTTTTCTAAATTTGTTATGATTATGAGCGAAAATATCTAGATTTATAAAATGTGAGTTATACGTTTCCAACAATCGCCGGAGAGGAGCTCTCTCCCAGCATTTGTTCTACACTTCTCTGTGTAGAACAAGCGGGGTGCTCGCACTTCCCGCCGATTGACAGTCCTAGGTACTACGTAATTTAATCTATTGGAAATTTCCATACAATTAAACCTATTGTTGCATATGCCATACAGCATCATAACCATCAGCAGTGTACGTCTGTGCTCCAAGCTCAATATGTTATATTGTTTCATCAGATCCGCATAGGAATTCTGGGTGCGGTAACACTTATAATGTGTAGTGCGAAGAAATTTTTTCTGAACCATTTCTAGTCTGTGCTTATATTTCTCGTAAAATGGGCACCGCGTATTCCAACTGGGAACGTACTAAAGTTCTATACAAGAAGAGGAATGTAGAAGCATTTTTAAATTCTTTGCAAGACCGCATTATGAAACCATACATCTGAAAAGCTCTATTAATAATGTTGTCAATATGGATGTCAAAATGTAACTTACTATCAAGAAGTACGCCAAGATCACGCGTGCAATCAGTTTTATTCAAGTTCACGTCATTTAGTGTATACGGAAATTCAATAGCTCTTGTATTTTTGGAAAAGAAATGTAATGACATTTTGGTAAACTGAGATAAAGTTTATTCTCAAGACAGTATTCAGAAAGTCTGCATAGATCCGCTTGTAATAGCAAGCAGTCCTGCGTACTTGTACAAGATTTAAAAATTTTGATGTCGTCGGCGTACATGAGGAATTTAGAGTTAACTATGCTGGATTTTATGTCGTTTATGAACAAGATAAACGATAAAGGACCTAAGACTGAACCTTGGGGCACACCGGATTCGACCACTGTGTAATCAGACTCGTATCCATTGATGACAACTTTCTGTGTTCTATGGAATATGTACGATACAAACCATCTGAGCAGATTCCCTCTAATGCCGTTGAAGGCAATTTTGTCTAAAAGCAGTTTGTGGTCCACCTTGTCGAAAGACCTTCCGAAAATCAGTATACACAGCATCAATCTGCGTGCCTTTATCCATATTCTCAAATAAAAATCTATGAGATCAATCTCTATGAGAGGGAATGGGCTATAATCCACCACGCGGGTCCAGTGCGGATTGGTAGATGTTACATGTCTTCGAATTTTTGGTTCTAGGACATGCCGGTTTCCTCACGATGTTTTCCTTCACCGTTTTTGAGAGCAGTGGTACTGAAATAAATGACACAAAGTAATGCGCCTGGCTGGGCTGGCTGGTCTAACCCACGACTTACTGTTCGTAAGTTAGGGTCACTACCACTGAGCCACCGCTGCTCTATGCCACGGGTGCATTATTGTAACCTTAAAAATATTTTCCTGAAGCTGAATATGACGTTAGACGTCAACTATAAAATACAAAAAAATCTTGTCCACAGATACACAAAATTCGCCAACTCAAACTCCTCCACACAGACAGTTCCTCGCCCAGTCATCCTAAAAGCCTTCGAACACCTACAAGAGCTAGAAATCATCATGCCTGTTCGCAGCACCGACTCAATACACAACTCAGCTGACCTGACAGCCAGTCGGGTGCAGAAAGAGTATAAACTGTACACTCTAGCTGTACCCCGCGAAGATATAAGTGAGGCTGTCAAAAGTTTCAAAGCTTTACCCACTGAAATTAATCATTGGTTTAGTAATTCTGTTGTTTGATTGTTTTGGCATGGCAATACTGTTTGTTTTTATTGGCAACACTTTAGGGAGTAGAATTTTTGTTGTGGCAATTGAGTTAATGTTGATAACACTTTTATAGGGGTAATTTTACTTTTTGTTGGGGTATCATTCTGAGTTTTTTTGTACAGTGTGCTGGTAACACTAAGTCGGTTATGATGGTCACATTTAAACAGTCTTGCCAACACAAATAAATTGGTTGTTATTTATTATAGTAATTAAGTATTAAATCGTTTCAATAAAAAATATTTGTTTGAACTAACTGTCTAAGAATTTACTAACAACAAATATTCATATTAAATTTCAAAAACTGTATATCTCAAAATTATAAAGTGAGTTATACGAGGGTCATTCAATAAATACTTAGCCTACAAAAAGTAAACGAAAATTTTAGAAAAGTGGCAATTTATTATTCAACATACTCTCCTTTTAGTTCGATACACTTAGCCCAGCGACGCTCCAACTTTTTTAACCCGTCCGAAAAATAGTTTTTGTCAAACTCTGCAAAATAGGCCTCCGTGGCGGCGATGACCTCCTCATTTGATCCATATCTATTCCCGGCGAGTGATTTTTTCAGATTAGGAAACAGAAAGAAGTCACAAGAGGCCAAATCTGGAGAATACGGTGGATGGGGCAGCAATTCGTAGCGTAATTCGACCAATTTGGCCATGGCAACGGCAGACGTGTGAACCGGTGCGTTGTCGTGGTGAAACAGAACTTTTTTCTTCGCCAGATGGGGTCGTGTTTTCTTTAATTCGGCGTCGAATCGGCCCAATAACTCGGCATAGTAAAGCCCTGTAATTGTTTTACCCTACTCGAGGTAATCGATGTAGATCACACCTTGTGAATCCCAGAAAACGGTGGCCATAACTTTTCCGGCCGATTTTACAGTTTTCGCCTTCTTTGGAGCACGTTCCCCGGTCTGGATCCATTGTTTTGATTGCTCCTTGGTCTCTGGTGTGTACCAGTGGATCCAGGTTTCATCGACGGTCACAAAACGTTGCAAAAACTCCGCTGGATTCCGCTTAAACAGCGCCAAACGCGTCTCCGATGTGGTCTCACGGTTGCGCTTGTTTTCCGGTGTGAGTAAACGCGGCACCCATCGCGTCGACAGCTTTCTCATGACGAGTTCCTCGTGAAGAATATGATGCACTGTTCCTTCTGAAATGCCTACAGTCTCAGCTAGCTCCCGAACCTTCAATCGGCGATCTGCCAATACGAGATCATGGATTTTTTTAATGTTTTCCTCCGTAGCAGCTGTTTTCGGTGCACCTGGACGTGGTTCATCAAAAACCGACGTACGGCCACGTGCAAACTCGTTGAACCAATTCTTGACGGTGGCCATCGATGGAAAAGAGTCACCGTACACAGCACCCAAGCGCTCTTTGATTTCGATGCGCGTTTTCCCTTCCAAAAATAGGAATCGAATCACCGAACGATATTGCTCTTTTTCCATTTTTGTAAAACCGATCGACACGTTCGCTTCCATAAGTTGTCAGATTATAACTAATGAAGGGATTGGAATGAAAATTTGAAAAAAGAATTAAAAAAGAATGTGCTACACTGTCATGTGGTAAAACTCTTTTGAAACTACAGCGCCCTCTGGCGATGAGGCTAGGTACTTATTGAATGCACCTCGTATCATCATCATCAAGTGAGTTATAAAAACCCATGAAGTCGGGAAAAAATAATAAGCTTTTATTTTAATCAAAACAAAAAAAAATTGAAAAGTTTGTATTTTTTAAATTAGCCAGTATGTTTCCGAGAACAAAAAGATTGTATCCCAATCTACTTTGTTAATAAAAAAATAAAGTATAAATTAATAAGTTAATAACAAATGCAGTATCTGTAAATGATGTGTGTAATTTATAATTGTTATGGATAAAATCGGCTAAATCTTACATAATTATAAAAATCTCGTGTCACGGTGTTTGTGGTCGCACTCCTCCAAACCGGCTTGACAGATATTTATGATTTTTTATGTGAGGTTTCGGATGGAATTAAAGATACTATTCCGGAGACGAACGCAACTCCACAAACTGTATCGGCAAAGCTATAGCTGACCGCGGCGATGAGAGTAGTTCTTATATAACTCTATCAAATCACTCTCATAATAGGTAGCATTGCCGCCTTTTTTAAACCAGTGGAATGGATTTAAATGGAAACGGTATAAATGTCGTTATTTAAACAATGGCTATGTGTGTGAAATGTGAGGAAGGTTTTAAATCAATACAACTATTTATAATGAATTTGTACTTCGATTTTATTGATCATTCACTATTCTAATATTAAAATATCTTATGACTAAATAACAACACACAGCTATAAATTGGTTAATGCAGATGTGTCAAATACAAAGTACTAGCGCGGTCACTTTCGGTTATAGTTGTAAAAAAACCGTTTTAAACCGGTTTAAAAGGATTTTTTGCAAGTGTATAGTTGTAAATAAATCGTTTTAAACCAGTTTATAACGGTATTTTTGCAACTATATAGTTATAAATAAATCGTTTTAAACCGGTTTGAAACAGTTTTTTTGCAACTATACTGTCGGCGACCACTTGTCACCCTCATAAGTACCCTGAGTAATAAATAACAATAGAAAATGGATCACCGTTAGTGGGTTGCGCGGTGGTACTTACATATTTCTTATAATACATTTTACTTAGATCTAAATAAATTACTCAAGTCAAATACGCACAAATAAAGAGCTATTTGTGTAAGTATTCTACAGGCTCATATCCCATGGTTTTAGAGGTAAACAATTCTACAAAACGTTACTCCAGCAGGAAATGCAATATCTCGAAAACCTGAAGGCGCATCAACTTTAGGCTGCCCGCCCACGTTAGACTTTTTGTAGGACAGATAATCGGGCCGATTTTTCCTCCGATTCTTAGGACCGATTTTGTGGTCGACTCAACGCCTACGTCCGTCACTTTGTCTGTGGCTATCAAGGGAGCAGCACGTCATGGACAGAGAGAATTTCATGAATAACTCTACATTTCCGAAAGTTAAATTTTTCACCGATAATCGGACCGGTCGGGATGCACCGATTTTATTTCTGACCAACTTTTTGTAGGACGTGTGCGTTGCACTATTGCTATCAGTGTGTTCTATTTTTCTCCTACAAAAAATCGGTCACCGATTATCGGACGTAGGCGGGCAGCCTTAACTACATCTTGGTGAGTTCTAACCTAAGATTTGAATCGGAAGGACGCAGTGACGGTGTGTCTAGTTTCTCCTTTTTAATTTATAATTACTAACATTAGTCGTAAGCAAACATTCTTGTTACTAACACTCTTGCCTTGCCTATGGACTTTTTTGTCTGAAATAAATGATTTTTATTTTTGAAGTGAAAACTTCTTTAGCATCGTTTTGATTTGAAAGTCGATGAAACGAAAAAATTACAGTAAAAAGAGACAGACGCATAAATTCATAAGATTTAACGTGGGAGAAAATGAGACAGGAAGCATTATACAGTGTTTATCTTGAAGCCAAAATTTTTGAAGGTTTCAGTTCTACCACGTGTGAATTGCACACATGTTTTTTTTTTAATTTTATAGTGCTTTAAGAATAAGTCTCGTAACTGGTTTCTTAAACCACATCTATCAAAAACCCTACCTATTGTTCCATGCAGGATAGCTGACTCTTCTCAGTGTGAAAATTATCATTCTATCTTGATTTTTATTATTAGGTAAACGGTAGGAATAAGTTTGATGCGAATTCACTTTCCCAAGTAATTGGTCAAAACAAAAATCAGTCAACTATATTCACATACTAGCCGTTGCCCGCGACCTCCGTTCGCGTGAAATTATTACAAAAAAATATTATAAAGGGTGTAAACAGACTCTTAACGAAGCCGAAAGGCACTTGTTCTCCCCGTCATTGCGATCATTTTTTTGTTCTAGACCATACCTGGGAACCTTCTAGTTACGGATATATTGGGGGTCAAAGTTCCAACTTTTTCACATGTTTTTTTTTTAAATACATGTTTTTAATGTAAGATTTTTATACACTTCCAGGACCCCTTTACTATTCAATCCACCCATCAGCACAATGTTTTGAGTGCGTTACATTGAGTCCTACTGTAAAACGTGATTTTTCAGCCCAAAAAAAAAAGTCGTTTCCCAGCACAAATTTTTGTGTAAAGTTACTTAGTTTGATGTACATAAATAATGCTTGGCTTCGTGAAGAGTCTGTTTACACCTTGTATACTTCCCTTTTTTAATCGGTTTTTGTTACCAATTTCAAGGTTTTATTTTTTTACACGGAACCCTAATTCTTTTTCTAAAATAAATTATGTTATTAGCCTATGTTAGATCTTATAACATTAGGTGTCTGCCAGTAAAAGTCCCGTCAAAATGGGTCCAGCCGTTTAGGAGATTAGCCGGGACAAACAGACAGACGAAATATTAAAAAAAATTGCGTTTTTAGTATAAATTAAAAAAAAAGATGCGTTTTTATTATATATAACTGCCGTATATATTTTCGTATTCACAAAAACGATTATTTTGATATTACAAACGTACACTTCAATTTTATTTATTTTTATTTATATGTAGATAAATGTTCTCAAAGAAAATTAATACTTAAGTCAAAACAAGAATACCTATGTACAGACCTAGACGCCAGCATATCAAGCGACCCGAAACTGTAAAATTTTACCAATCAACCTTGAACCTAATGCTTTAGAGATAAAGTTGTGAATCTGCTTAAGAAATTTGACAGATTGTAGTAGCTTGATGTGCTACCGTCTGTACTATTTATTTTGTTTTTATTTATTTTTTGTACTATTTAGTACGCACAGCGACCAATCAAGCTATACAAAACCAGTTAATGTGGATCTCTCATCGTACGGGAAATGGGTGTATCTTGAAATTCGGCGTATTCTGTTGATTCCCGTTTTTTTTTCGGATGGAAAGTCATCAAATGACTTCTACCGCTCTGGGCAGAGCGAAAGGGAGTGTCAGACTTGTACTGACTAAAACCCATCCATGTTCCTTCCTTGCCCTTTGTGTCCCACGGCCGCGGTATCTCTTTCGAACAGTCCCGCAGCCCAACACTTAAGCGCGGATCCAATTTATAAATACTAGAACTAGCTTTTCCTCGCGGCTTCGCATGCGTTAATTTAGAATTTGACAATCAATTAGGATTGTACTCTGCTTGTAATTCAATCATGATTCGAAAGACACGTGGCGCCATCTATGAGCATAAGAACGTTAATGTTGTTTTCCTCGAGAACAGTACCGTCAAACGGGGTGAATAGAGACAAAACTTTGAAAGGGATTTTTACGTTGAATTGATATGATATGTTACCAACAAGGTCTCTAAATAATTAAGTGTAGGTAACTAAGTCAATAAAATAGAGTACTTTTTGGTAACATATCATATCAATTCAACTTTAAAATCCCTTTCAAAGTTTTGGCTCTATTCACCCCTGCAGTCCTATTCACCCCGTTTTACCCGGTACTTTTTTCGAGATGAAAGATTTCTGTATACCTGACAACGTATATGCAAAATTTCAGGATGATCGGTTCATTGGTTTAGGTGTCAAAAGGTAACAAACAAACAAACTTACTTTCGCATTTATAATATTAAGTAAATATTCTGAAAATCTAACATAACATAGGCGGGTGCATAAAATCGAGCTCGCTGCACTTGCTCTTGCATACTTTTACTCTCCACGAAGATTATTCCCTTTAACAGTAACTGAATGATTCCAAAGACCAAATCTAAAACAAAGATTTCAGTTGAAAACTCAATAATATGAGACGAAACAGCAAATTATTTCCTGGCAAAAATGCTAATTGATAATCAATTTGCCATAGAAATGAGTAGACACATAAAATGTTTTTTTAATTATTCGGGGAATCGGTGGTTTATAAAGGTTAACAGAATCAAGTAGAAAATGTCTGTTAAAGATCATGGAGAACTTTTTAAATCGATAGATATATCCAGTGGCGTAGCTACCGGAGGGCTAAACGGGGCAGTGCCCCGGCCAAGCTCAGGGGGCCGTTCGGACTCTGACTTACAAACTAACGCAATTTTATTAATCTATGAAGATGAAGTAGTTTTGCGTATTTAAAGTATTTAAGTAGTTTAGTTTAAATAGGGCCCCAATTTCATTTCTGCCCCGGGGCCCTTGGTTACCTAGCTACGCCACTGGATACATCTTTTATTCGCCTTTACTTTTCCGAGTAAATTCAATAAATTACTGGACTGTTGTCCTCTGTTGTTGTTGACCTCTTTTTTTAGATGTTATTTTCTTGCATTTTTTTTTACCTTTGTCCATTTCGTAAAGTCCAAAATATATAATTATTTCAATATTTCTTTACAAAATCTGTAAAATGCATTGTGAGATTTCGCTCATGTCAATCACCTTATGAATCTGCTTATTGACAGCAAAGCAATTCATAATACGTGGCCCATTTTACGGATCTCCATACAATACTGTCAAACCAGTGTCTGACAGATGAATAACGTGATATGAATTGGACACTTTGGTTAATTGGTTAATATCATGAATTGTCAATTTGTAACCATTTTAAGAATTGAAACGTGATTCATATTATTATCCTAATATGATACTGCCAAAGTTACCATTTAAGACCCGCAGACGCCAGCACGTCAACTTCAAGCTACTACAATCTGTCAAATTTCATTAATAGATTTTCAACTTTATCGCAAAGACATTAGGTTCAAGGTTGATAGGGAAAATTTGACAGTTTCGTATGTAATGGAGTTTCTAGAGATTTTTTTAGTCTAACCACTTAATATTAGAACTTGTAGCACTCCTTTCAATATCATTTTTATAATCATCTTCATGAAACCTATACCTAAATCGATCTTGACTCGCACTTATCCTCCCCAATTCCTCTAATTCTTTAGGCGTTAAATCTTTATACCTTTTCCCTTTGATTCCTTCCGGGATAACATGAACAACATTGCTTATTTCTTTATTTACCAGTGTGGCATCATTGATTTCGTGGATCATAGAGTCTAGACTTTTATGGGGGTTATTCCCGGGGCTGCTAGGTCGTTCGTGGAAAATTCCCTGGTTGGTAAACGATGCTGACGGCTCGTGGTCGCTCACAAATGCTTTGTTGTTGTATTGGAAGACGCCTTTCTTTTTATTTGCCTGTAACAAGGGTAAATTGCTGTGAGGCATGACAGGTAATAGCGATGTAGTGAAGTTATATGCAACTGTGCGTTAACCGGCGAAACATTTTCATAAAACACTTTGAATACTCTGTTTTTATCTTTTATTTCATCAGATTTAAGATGTTTTTGTGTTTAACCTTTTGATATTTCCGTGCCCCTACCGCTCGTGTCGTATTTCTGCGACAGAGAACATGCATGATTTTTTGGTTCTATTTGTCCTATTAACTGCGTGGTGCAACTAAAAACATTATTAAATAGAGGTATTTTTTACAACAATTATTTAAAATTATGTCTCGTAGCTCTAAGTATTATTAAAGCTTATTTATTGTAGGTATTATTTATTTTATCGATTTGTAGCCGCGCGCTAGGGGCACGGCAATTGATGTTTAGCCAAGCAGTCAAAAAGTTTGTCGAAACGCACATATGCATGTTGCACCGATCCGAAATAAATGGGATTAGTGCAGGTCAAGAATCTTATGATTCATATTAATCTATTCTTTTTTGGTTGATTGGCTTAAATTGTCATTAAATGGAAGTGCCTAAATAAACAACATAACATATTGACGGGATGCGTGAAAGGCGACTTACAAAAGGCTGATCAATGTGATTGGAAACGCCAAGAGGGGTAAGCTCTAGACTAGAAAGACATCTACCCTTTTGTTGGGTTCCTTTAGAAATATTAAGTGCATTGCACACGCAACTGGCGTGTGTGTAGAACACAGACATAACCGTAGGCCAAAAATGAAAACCGGCCTAGTGCGAGTCGGACTTGCGCACGAAGGGTTCCGTACCATTATCTATAAAAAAACGGCAAAATAATCATGGCTGTTGTATGGGAGCCCCCTTAAATATTTATTTTATTTTAATTAAATAATTTATATTTAAAGTGAATATACAGCTAAATATTCTGTGAATATTTCAAGCGTCTACCTGTCGCCGTTATTATTATCGAGAAAAAAAACGGCACGGTCACGTTTGTTGTATGGGAGCCTCCCTTAAATATTTATTTTATTCTGTATTTAGTATTTGTTGCTGTATTAGCGGCAACAGAAATACATCATCTGTGAAAATTTCAACTGTCTAGCTATCACGGTTCATGAGATACAGCCTGGTGACAGACGGACAGCGGAGTCTTAGTAATAGGGTCCCGTTTTTCCCTTGGGTACGGAATCCTGAAAAAGAGTACGTTAGGATCGTAGCAGGTGGCGTTGACTAGTTTCAGCGTTTAACAGTGATACCTACACATCATAAGTGGGTACTAGCCTCGTGCAGCTTGTCCACGATGAAGCCATGGCCGGTGTTCATGCCGACGGTGCCAATTTGTTCGATACTGGAGGAGCGGTGGAACGGCCGGAGTGCGGAAACTGCGCGGGATACGCCAACCTGTAGACGGGAAAGAATTAGTTATGACGAATTCTTTAACGGCTGCTGGAATTGGGCAAGAGCTGAGAAATTGGCAACCCGATGATGATGTTTTAGGCTGAAATATATAAAGCAAACTTTGACTTTATTCAAGCTGATGTTATGTTATGTTATTTATATGAAATGCTACTTTAATCCCCGGGTTAGGCAGAGGTGTACCTAACAATACACCCACATTTAGCCAGTTATGTTTTAAGTCCCATGAAATAGAGGGCGAGCCTATTGCCATCAACCGGGCACAAATCCAGACTCCGTGGCTGCTACTGAGAAATTCCTGATGGGAAAGCCCAATAGCACTGTGCTCGACCTGGGAATCGAACCCAGGACCTCATGCTCAGCAGTCGCGCTTGCGACCACTCGACCAACGAGGCAGTCTCGTAATTCAAATTAATATGAACCTTATAAGTGTGGTCGTAATGTTTTAATGACTTTATTTATCTTGATACATATTTGTTAAATTTTCAAATATATAAATATATAAAACAACACAAAAAAAAAAAATTACGAATATGTCGGAATTGTCTGAATTTATTCCGTTAGGCTCGAGCATTATGTGGGCAGACGATGGGTTTCGTGCTATGAAAACACACTTGGTACGATACACTGTTACTAGCAAAACTAACGAATTACTTGAGATTACAACTTAACACCATAACTCGGGACACAATGAATCGAGTACAGTTCCAAGACGTCTCAACTTGGCCGCGATCAGACACTGACTGTCGTCCTAGCGTCGAGCCGCAAACATCAAGACTCTGTTAGCACGCCTCGGTGGGAGTATTTACTTCGTCCGACGTCACCACAGGCGTACCGCGATTCATTCCAAGTCTATACCAATGACCCGCTCCGACATATATAATAAATAGTAGCCCACCGGTATCGGGAAGTGGGAACAGGGTCCAAGCTACCGGCGGTCAGGGCTCCAGAGAGAGGAACCTCCTAACAATACGAGCCGTATCCAGGAGTATCACTTTCTGAATCAAGCCCTTAATCCAGCAACCTAACGAGAGCCTCCTCAGGTATTGGTCGAGGCTCTTGGCAATGAAGCCATGAAGATAAAGAATATTTTTATTATTACGTATTCATTTTCGTATGTAAAATACTGGTATTCATCTGGTTAGACTGGAAGCCGACCCCAACATAGTTGGGATCGGCTTCCACTATTGTACTTAGCTTGAGTGAAGTGCTCGTTACTCTATACGCCCCAGTTAATTTACGCTTAGGTTAGGGTGTTCTCTGGGCTAAAAAAAAAACAGATTTCATAGTACGTAATGTAAATGTTTGTATTACCTGTCCATGTCTAATTCTATGCTCTGTAAGATCAGCGCCCAGCAGCTCAGTGTAGGGGTCCATGCGTATCGGTAAGACCTTGTCGATGGCCCAGAGCAGTGTCATGGTGACCAGGATACCCCACGTCAAGAGACAGACGCCCGTCAGGGATTGGACACCGAGTAGGTACCAGCCGCCACCTAGGAAGAGACAGAATATGTTAGTAATGAGACATTGGTGCCGATTCCCTTGTTCACAAACTAAACTAAATTTAAGTTGAGTTCATCTTTTTCTTTCTATTTCATTATGAAAAGGACAGAAGACAAATATTAGTTTAGTCTTGTCAAATTAGTCAGCACCTGACGTAATTTGATGTAATTTTAGTAGTCAACTTTTTAATCACGTCTAAACTTGTGTCAGGCGCTGGTTAATTTGACAGGACTAAACTAAAATTTATCCTCTGTCATTTTCTTAATGAAATAGAAAAAAAAGATGCACTGAACTTAAATTTGGTTTAGTTTGTAAACAAGGGAATCGGCACCATTATACCTTTTGACCGGTTGGCTAATTCTCAATTGCGCGCAGCTACATATCGACAAAATAATACCTACAATAACCAAGCTTCAATACTTAAAGCTACGAGACATAATTTTAATAAATAATTGTTGTAAATAATATATCCATTTAATAATGGTTTTAGTTGTAGCACGCAGTTAATAGGGCGAAAATAGAACGAAAAAATCATGCATGTTCGGGATGTCGCAGAAATACGACACGAGCGGTAGGGGCACGGAAATATGTGTCGCATAAATGCGACACAAAGGGTAAAGGTCCATGTACCTACAAATCAGACCCTTTAGCACTGGTTGATTGTGCATTTATATTTAGGTACTTTATAAAAATTAAATTGCTGACGGACAACGTGCAGTCTAAACTACTGGGTATGAAATTTTGTTCAAGAGTTCCTGATACAATACAACTAAAGTATCATCATTTCAGCCGAAAGACGTCCACTGCTGGGTCTGCGTCAGGCTGGACCAAGAGAGATTGTGGAGGTTTTTGCAATACCAACCCCTTTTATACGTATTTTATACTATTTGACATCCGTATACCAGACATCAAATTACTAGTACCTCGCTAAAGAGGGAAAACTATTACGAGGAAAGTGGCCAGCCATTCTGACTTCAGAAATTCAGAATGGTTGGACCAAACCGGTTTAATCTAGTTGTAGGCGTTATAAATAGTTCATCTTTTCGTTAAAATATGGTACCTCATCAGTACCTACCTTAACATATATGTTCTTTCAACACACTTGCTCATAAAATGGCTCTAATTTCACCGCAATTAGGCACGTAATGACACCTGTAATCAAACTGTGACTTTTTCATTGCTATTATTCACAAGTGAGTTATAGGGTTTTTTTTTATTTTATTGGTTGAGTTGCTTTGTACTTAAAAAAGCTTCGATACAAAAAAAAATCGTGTTCAATTGTACAAATAAACTTTTATCAACACACTTGCTCATAAAATGGCTCTAATTTCACCGCAATTAGGCACGTAATGACACCTGTAATCAAACTGTGACTTTTTCATTGCTATTATTCACAAGTGAGTTATAGGGTTTTTTTTTTATTTTATTGGTTGAGTTGCTTTGTACTTAAAAAAGCTTCGATACAAAAAAAAATCGTGTTCAATTGTACAAATAAACTTTTATCAACACACTTGCTCATAAAATGGCTCTAATTTCACCGCAATTAGGCACGTAATGACACCTGTAATCAAACTGTGATTTTTTCATTGCTATTATTCACAAGTGAGTTATAGGGTTTTTTTTTTTTATTTTATTGGTTGAGTTGCTTTGTACTTAAAAAAGCTTCGATACAAAAAAAAATCGTGTTCAATTGTACAAATAAACTTTTATCAACACACTTGCTCATAAAATGGCTCTAATTTCACCGCAATTAGGCACATAATGACACCTGGAATCAAACTGTGACTTTTTCATTGCCATTATTCACAAGTGAGTTATAGGGATTTTTTTTTTATTTTATTGGTTGTGTTGCTTTGTTCTTAAAGTTTCGATACAAAAAAAGATCGTATGCAATAGTACAAATAATCTATCTGATGAGACCACCATGCCATCAAAAACAGTTAATTATAATTTTACTAACGGCACGTTTACTAATTGTTTTTCTAAATAAACTTTTTATCTACTAAATAAAATTATTTTTAAGTATTATTTTCTTCACAAGTGTGTTGAAAAACGTCGTATGATACACGTGTGTATTGATGATTACCGTCCTCGGCTCTCTTAAGACCCTCACCTAACGGCTCGGGTCTCAATGGCGCCTCAGCGGTAATCACCAACGTTACACACTTGTACCATAATGTACTATTCTTATATTTTTCCGATCATAAATAAGTTAATGCTCGCATGATGAAGAGCTCGCATTTGCCCGATTTTTTAAGCCTGTAGATACTTTATAACGAAACTTAACATGTTTAAAATAAATAAATAGGAATCTATAAAATACAACAAAAATAAACGTTGGGCTTCGCCGCAGTCGGGTAAAAAACCGGGCAAGTGTAGTGCTATTCTTTACGTCCGACACCATACAGTACGAACGATAATCATGACAATTTTGGGGATGGGTCCGACACGGCTTGTAAAAATTAAATAATGCATGAATAATCCAAGTTTAAAGATAAGCTCAAGTATGAATGCAACAATAATGCAAACTTTACCTTTGAACAGTCCGGAGCGGCCGCTGGTAGTTTCCAATGGAATCGGGTTGTCAGCAAAAAGTCCTACTGCTAATACGCCTGTAATAAATGTGATGTTATTTTATTTAAATAAAGTAACAAAGCGGAGCATCGAGCAACTAATGCCTTTTTTTTTTCTCGAATGGGAAATCTTCGAATGGCTCCTTCCGCTCTGGGCAGAGCGGAAGGGAGTGTCAGACTTGTACTGACTAAAACCCATCCATGTTCTTTCCTTACCCTTTGTGTTCCAGGGCTGCGGTATCTCTTTCGAACAGTCCCGCAGCCCTGGCAGGCATCGCCTTGCCCCTCCTAATATGCTGACATCTCTTTAAGGCGCGCGTAGAACACGACCGCGCCGTCTACACGGCCTGTCGTCAAAAGACGGACGGACGGCGAGCTATCCCATTACTCACCGTCCACAGGTCCGCGTCTACGGTGGCCGGAAGCCACCACGTAACCCCCGACGCCCGGGGCGTCTCCCGCGGCGGCTGGGGCGAGAGGTTCTCTCCCTCTCACGCTCCGGCACCTCCTTCGCTAGCATGACTGCTTCGCAGAAGGCGGTGACGGCATCCCATTCCCTCTTGCTCTGGACCATGGATTAGCAACTAATGCCTTGTATTTTGAAAAACAAACGACAAACTAACATCAACGCAAACCCTTCGATATTGCAGGCGCTTTTACTTAACAATGATATCTTACCCCATAGCCCACACGCTCCATGTACAGCGGAGGCGCCAACAGGATCGTCAACGCCCATCATGTCGAACAGTGGTGACGCGCCAGACGCTATAGCGGCGCCGATGAAACCGATCAGCAAGGACTCCCAGGCGCGGTAGAGGAAGCATCCAGCTGAAGAAAAAGTCATTCAATGGGGTTAAATGAACTTAGAGGGTTGTATTGATGATTTTCATGATTGTAATTCTGTAACTACACACGTTACTGGCGCGACTCATTTTTCATGAACATACAACACACCTAACCACCTAACTAGCTGATGCCCGCGTGGATGTCGGTTATCGCGACCAAAAGTAATCATGAAATTTTGATCCCGTTCCCGCAACAAAAACTTGACAATATATACACTCAAACCTTCCTCGAGAACCAGTGTATCCATTGGTAAAAACAGCATGAAAATCGGTGTAGGAGTTGTTCATTTTATCGCGAACTGACAGACAGACAGGACTTTGTTTTATTTTAAGGCCGCGCTATCGCATTAGGGATATACCTGTAATGATAGTTGTAAGGGAGATTTTAATAAATAAATAAATAATAATATGCAGTGATAGTGATTTAACAAACCAAGAACAAGTTCCAGCCGCACAAGTATCATTTAGCGTGAGTCTAAAATAGGAACTAATTTTTATTATTTATTTATATCACAGACTACAAAGAGGTCTATTGTGATAGTAACAATATAACTTAGCCTATGTTAGTACTTAATAAATAGAACAGATCGGGTGTGATTAGTTAGCGCCCATATTAGCGGGCGGTCAGCCCGGGCGGCTATCGATTGCAGGATAGTGTTGGGACTGCCAGGTAGCCTGTACTCTGTAGAGTAGCGAGGCAGATATCTTACGCCACAACGCATTAAAACTGTCAGTGCGTGCGCGGCACACAAGCATAGATTATGGGCGTCGTCTCCTGCCACAGGAGCTGTGCTGTTATTGGCTAGCTAGATTGTGAATGACTCAGGGTTCCCAATTTGTGGAGATTTCCTGATGTCGTGCGCATAGCTTGTTGAAACAAAAAAATTCAAGTATTCCACCAAGGAGTTTCACATTACGAGAATAAGTAAGCTGACTGATCGAACCTCCTTGGAAGCGCTTTTTCTCAATACGTGTGTCTCACTTTAATACTAAAGAGTAAATGAAACGAAAAATGTAGTTCTAATTTTCACCACGTGCATGTGGCGCCATTTGCAAATTCGCGCCATTTTCATATTAGAAACGTCAAAGATTATTGCGACTTTCCGACTGATATTTACAAACCAAATAGTAATATGAGTTCAAGCGAGGAATCTGATATTAATTTGGAATCTACTTCACCTGATATTTTGAATGAGGCGCAAATTGCAGAAAACGGTCTCTTGCCGCCAAAATCGCGAGAGCGCTATTTAATGATTTAAGTACCTACAATAATTTTATAGCATGAAAGACTCGAAGAAATACTCAATCATTCTCTGAAAATGTTTTGATGGTTTATTCCAATGAATTACGTGTAAATAAATATTCAATGTTAAAAACTGCTGCCAGCTCCGCCGCCACCTATGTCAACACCGTCGTCGCCGAAGTTTACGCCACATTCTCCCGTTCAACATAATACGTGTGAAATTAATAATGTCAGTCAGTCAGTTAAGCTTGCAAAGCAGCAAATTTCACTGAATTTCCATAATTGTTCAAATTTTACTACTAATTTCCAATTTACATTCGTCTACTCGTTTGTAAAAACCAACTTACCGCACTAGTATCATAAATAACTATTACGTCTGCGCAGGGACTGGCTGATTTTATACTGGTTCTATAGAAATCAAATATTCATTGGTAGCTTGTATCCGACTGTCCGACACAAGACACAAAAGTGCCCACGTTTTCGGCAAGGATAGAACAAACTGTATAAATAAAATAAAAAATTACCTGTAATTGACACGAGTGATCCAAGTATGCTGTTAATTAGGTCCATAACTTCCGCCTTACCCTTGTTCTTTATTAGAGTGAAGCTGAAATTAAATTAATAGAAATGAATAAAGAATTAGAAGAACCATGTGAACTGGCTAGAAATATATTCCGGGGAAAATTTTTTTTTTCATTTTCTGGAAATATCTTCAGCGCCACTTAGGTAGCTCAATAATTTTAGCATACAGCTTTGGATATACAGGATATAAAAAGACTTCACAAAACCGTCCACCAAGCTTTCTGTACAATCGAGGCCACTCCCGCCTGATCACCACTAAGCTCATTTTTGCTTGCGCTCTCTAGCCGGGTGGGGCGCCTCCGCATGATTCAAACGATTTTTTTTTTAAATCATCGTCATCTTCCTGCCCTTATCCCATTCTATTTGGGGTCGGCGCAACATGTTTTCTTCTTCCATTCTCCCCTGTCAGACGTCACGGCTTCGTTAACTCCTTTCTCTTTCATATCAGTCTTCACACAATCCATCCATCTTTTCTTTGGCCTGCCTCTCCCTCTCCATCCATCAACATTCATGTTCATCACTCTTTTAGTCACATGCGTTTCATCCCTCCTCATTACATGTCCATACCAAGACAAACGACTTCCTTTCAATTTTTCTGTAACAGGCGCCACTTTCAAACTAATATACTCTAATATACTCATTTCTTACTTTATCCATTCTTGTCACTCCACACATCCATCTCAACATTCTCATCTCCGCTACATGCAATCGTTTTTCATCCTTCTTCTTCACAGCCCAGCATTCTGACCCATACAGTACGACAGGTCTAAGCACGGACTTGTATATTTTTCCCTTTAGCTTGAGAGGCATCCGTGGGTCGCAAGTTGTTCCAGTGACCTGTCGCCATTTTATCCATCCTGAGTTAATCCGGTGCGTTACGTCCCGGTCTACTTCTCCATCCCCTTGCACAAGCGACCCGAGGTACCGAAAATCGGAACAGATTTGTATGGGCGTTCCGGCAAGAGTTATGGGCACTGAACTGGAGAGACCGCCGAAATCGCAGAAGAAGTATTCGGTTTTCGTTCTACTTATTTTCAGGCCAACGTTCTCCAGTCTTTGCCACCACACCTCCAATCTGCTCTGGACCTCTAAGCCGCTCTCGGCAACCAACACAATGTCATCGGCAAACAGCATGCACCAGGGAGCCTCTTCCTGGATGTCCGACGTAGGTGCGTCCATTATCACCAGGAAGAGAATTTTTTTTTTAAATGATCAGTCGGAAAAGGCCGCGACTGAACTAAGTAATTTTACGTAAATATTATTGCTGGGAAACGACTTTTATTTTTGGGTTAAAAATCACGTTTTACGGTAGGACTCAATGTAACGCACTAAAAACATTGTGCTGATGGATGGATTGAATAGTTCAGGGGTCGTGATGTTAAAAGTAAAAATCTCACATTAAAAATATGGTCTAGAACAAAATACGGAACCCAAAAAATGATCGCAATCGTGTGGCGGGGAGAACAAGTACCGGCTTCGTAAAAAAGAGTCTTTTTAACCAACTTTCTTCAAAAACTAGGAGGTTCTAAATTCGGTTATATGTTTTTTTTTACAACCTTTACATTATTAAGTCATCTTTTATTTAGTTCATTCATAAAATTAAGAGTCACCTTGTGAACTAACGCAGATAAGTGAACGCATCGGAAATTATCTAGGCCGTTTGACTTCGTTTATAACTAAAACTTACAGCAAACCGAAGCAGCCGCCTCCGAAGGAGCCCATCATTGTCATGACAGCTGCTCTAGCTGCATACTGCCATTTGGCTCCGCTCACCTAACAACAAAATACATAACATTACGTCTGTAATTCCCGAAGAAAGGTAGGTAGCAACACTGTTAACTTGAGATTCCGGGAATCGAACCCAAGATCTCATGCTCAAGAGTAGAGGTTGCGATCACAGGTTCAGTCTAAGAAAAAAAATATTCCTATCGGAAATCGCAGTCGTGGTCAACATAACATAACATCACGCCTGTAATCTCCGTAGGTTAAGGCAGAGGTGTACCTAACACACCCACATTTCGCCAGTTATGTTTAAGGCGTAAGGTGTTTGATAGGAGACGAGCCTATTGCAATAGTAGAGTAGCTACTGAGAAATTCCTGTTGGAAAAAACCAATAAATATTTGCCCGACTCGGAAATCGACCCCGCAATCACATGCACAGCAGTCGCGATTCCAACCATTTTTAACTTGGTCGAAAATTGCTAGCAAAAAAAAAATACTATTCGTAAATTTTTATTGTTTATAAATGTCGAATTGTCGATAAACATCTCGCTTGCGGACAGCGGAGTTTCTCTTGCTAATTTAATTGAACTTGTATAATTTAAATCATCACCATCATTCTCCTGCCCTTATCTCAATTCGAGGTCGGCGCAGCATATCTTCTTCAATACTTCTCTATTAAGTACTTCGTCATCTCAGCAGTCACCTCCTTTCTAGCCACATCATCTTTCACACAGTCCATCCATCGTTTCTTTGGTCTTCCTCTACTCTTATAGCCATCTACAATTCTACATTCATACTAAACATTCTCTACACTACATTTTCCTCATTCCTCCGCATCACCTGTCCATACCTCGATAACCGATTACTGCACAACTTTTCAGTCACCGGCATCACTTTCAGAGTTCCTCTTATAAAGGGTGTAAACAGACTCTTAACGAAGCCGAAAGGCACTTGTTCTCCCCGTCATTGCGATCATTTTTTTGTTCTAGACCATACCTGAGAACCTTCTAGTTACCTTCTAGTTACGTTTGATATTGGGGGTCAAAGTTCTAACTTTTTCACAAGTTTTTTTCTAAATACATGTTTTTAATGTAAGATTTTTACTTTAAACACCTCCAGGACCTCCGTACTATTCAATTCATCCATCGGCATAATGTTTTGAGTGCGTTACATTGAGTCCTACTGTAAAACGTGATTTTTCAGCCCGAAAAAAAAAGTCGTTTCCTAGCACTAATTTTTGCGTAAAGTTACTTAGTTTGATATACATAATGCTTGGTTGACGGCTTCGTGAAGAGTCTGTTTACACCCTGTATAGACACCCACTCATTTCATGTTTTATCCAATCGCGTTACACCACACATCCCCCTTAGCATTCTCATCTCAGTCACGTGTAATTGTCTTTCAGTCATCCCTTTTGTGGTATTTAAGGACAAGTAGGCCTTACAGGCTCTTTTGAATTTTCGACAAAGATAACAATGTAAAGGTGCGTCCAGATTAAGTCGTGTGGACATACCCTAATGTAGCTACAGTTCCAGTCACAAGATATAAAACTGTGAAAGTACTGGAGTTGCCCATTCCCTAGCGTGGATCTCTATGGAGAAGAACAGGCAAGAAACTCCATGGACAGCAGGTCTAACCCTGGTTTTATAATTCCGCATTCCCCTTGAGTTTAAGGGGAATGTCCATATTGTTCCCGTGGCCATTTCATTCATCATAATATAATTTTAAATAAATTACCTACATATAAATAAGTCAACACAAATCCAAACTAGTTACGAATGTCCAAACTAGCATAAATCGTTTCTACGTACGGCTTCGCAAACACAATGAGCATAATAAAGTATTCAAAGTATTCGCTCAATCAATTAGTCAGAGTGGACATGCATCCCAAATTACTGGTGATTTAGATGACAGGCGAACGTGTTTCGCATACTACAGTTAGTAGAACTAAACGTTTGTTAGTGCGGTGTTCGACGAGCAACCTAGGCAAGCATGGCTTAACCTAAAGATCGACCCGAGCGGCTGTTATTATTTAGCCACGAGCTCCGAATATAAAATACAAAAAAAAAAACAATAGTACATTATGGTACAAGTGTGTAATGTTGGTGATTACCGCTGAGGCGCTATTGAGACCCGAGCCGTTAGGTGAGGGTCTTAAGAGAGCCGAGGACGGTAATCATCGATACACACGTGTATCATGCGACGTTTTTCAACACACTTGTGAAGAAAATAATACAAAAAAATTAGTTTATTTAGAAAAATAATTAGTAAATGTGCAGTTAGTAAAATTATATGTTATTAACTGTTTTTGATGGCATAGCGGTCTCATCAGATAGATTATTTGTACTATTGAACACGATCTTTTTTGTATCGAAACTTTTTTAAGAACAAAGCAACTCAACCAATAAAATAAAATAAACCCTATAACTCACTTGTGAATAATATCAATGAAAAAGTCACAGTTTGATTCCAGGTGTCATTATGTGCCTAATTGTGGTGAAATTAGAGCTATTTTATGAGCAAGTGTGTTGATAAAAGTTTATTTGTACTATTGAACACGATTCTTTTTGTATCGAAACTTTTTTAAAAACAAAGCAACTCAACCAATAATATAAAAAAATAAAAACCCTATAACTCACTTGTGAATAATAGCAATGAAAAAGTCACAGTTTGATTACAGGTGTCATTGTGTGTCTAATTGCGGTGAAATTAGAGCCATTTTATGAGCAAGTGTGTTGAAAAATAATTTATTGTTTCAACTACCCTAATAGTGTTTTAAACGTTAAGTTATATATAAGGTATATATATTATTACCATGTCTTGTTCCGAGTACAATTATGTTCTATAAGGCTATTATAGTGTATCTGTACTGAATAGGGAAACGGCCTTGCCAGTTAATAGCATCCATTTGAGTATCTGCTAGCAACTAAACATAAAATTATCATAATTACACAGACAGAAGTTGGTAACATTTCCCATTAAGACAAACAATAGGGATGTTTCCTGAAGATAAAACGCATCAAAGATCATGAGTGGGGGCTTGTGACGTCACTTCGCCAGTACAAGTGTAGTGACATAGTGACGTCACACGAGTTTTCGACGCACTTCTTCATTTTTGTTTACGTGAAAAGCGTGTTTTTTGGAAATCTACCTGCATTACACTCTATTGCAAGGATCCACATCATTAGATGTGCCCACACCGTTCTTATGTCTCGCGGTAAAGTGTCTACAATGTCCTTAAGGATAAGCCTGAGCTCATATATTCCGAAAGCAATGATTGAAACGATTTTCAGTTTAAGTAAGCAAGACTATACTATTCAACTGTCATTGGTGCCGATGCCGATTCCTTTGTTTACAAACTAAACCAAATTTAAGTTCAGTACATCTTTTTCTTTCTATTTCATTATGAAAAGGACAGAACATAAATATTAGTCCTGTCAAATTAGTCAGCACCTGACGTAATTTGATGTAATTTTAGTAGTCAACTTTTCAATCACGTCTAAACTTGTGTCAAGCGCTGGTTGATTTGACAGAACTAAACTAAAATTTATCTTCTGTCCTTTTCTTAATGAAATAGAAAGAAAATGATGCACTGAACTTAAATTTGGTTTAGTTTGTAAACAAGGGAAGCGGCACCATTGTCAACGAAACATAAACGTAACCATTTTTTAACGCGGAAAGGCGGATCTAACGATTTAAATCTTTAGTATAGAGGCGAGCCGCGTGCCTGAGCCTGTCTCGTGTACATCGACACTTACATTAATTATTTAAAATTCAAGCTACTTAAAATAATTGATGGCCTGTCCGTTCGACCTTGAGAGACACGTAATGTATATTTTCCTCACGTAATGTAAGTATTCCTCGCTCCCTCGCACTCGACGCAAACAGACGCGAGACGTAGCGTATCGTGCTGTGTACAAAATATTTTAAGCTAGCTGATGCCCACGGCTTCGCCCGCGTGGATGTCGCTTATCGCGACCAAAAGTAAGAAATAGACATATACCATCGCGGAATTTCCCGTAGACCTAGATACACAATTCCACCATACATCATTTGTTATATCTCAAAGGGTTTAGGCAGCGTTTTCGTTGAAAGCTCCCAGACGGCGTATTTTTTTCCGATACCAACAAATATCATTATATTTTAGCCAATGATGTATACAAAACCTTCGTCGAGAAAAAGTAGTTTTTGAGTTTACCGCGAACAGACAGACGCGGCGGAGGACTTTGTTTAATAATATGTAGTGATAGTGATGTTTATTAAACGAAGTTGAACGAAACAAGACCTAGCTGAGAAAAATTTAAGGCTGAATTTGGGTTGGGACTGGCGTGAACACGCACCGAGTGACCAAAAACGCGTGCCCCAGGGGGGAGACAGAACAAGCACAACTTCAGTGAAGAAAGAGTCGCCATCTACCTAACAGTGAGAGAGAAACGGTTTACTTAGTTTCATAATTATCGATAGATGTCTCTGTGATCCCAACTTTAATGCAAATAAGAAAATCAAATAATTAAGTTCTCTAATTTAATTTATGATATTTTTCATAGAGAGTAATTGTTAAATTTTTCATCAAAATTATCATATCTCGGTCCCATTAAAACAGATGGACAAACTTTTAGAAATCATTCAGACCACCAAAATAAGGACAATGGTAAAAAAATTAATAATAAAAACTCATCAGATACAAGAAAATAAACATTATTATTACTATTTATTATTTTAGGTCAAAATAAAATTACTTTAATCAGTGTTTTTTTTGCTTGGATATGTTTGGTTAGACATACTGAACGCTGTGTTTGTCCATGTATTTTAATGGGACCTTATATATAAAAATCAATGCCACTTTTCGTTGTAATTTGTTCAACCAAATGTTTAGACTTTGTTCGGACTATTTAGTAGATGGTTTATGGGTATGTAGGGTAGGTAGGGTGGGTAGGGTGGGTAGGGTAGGTAGGGTAGGTAGGGTAGGTAGGGTAGGTATGGTAGGTAGGGTAGGTAGGGTAGGTAGGGTAGGTAGGGTAGGTATGGTAGGTAGGGTAGGTAGGGTAGGTAGGGTAGGTATGGTAGGTAGGGTAGGTAGGGTAGGTAGGGTAGGTATGGTAGGTAGGGTAGGTATGGTAGGTAGAGTAGGTAGGGTAGGTAGGGTTTTAGGGAATTTAATAATATTTCGACTACCCTACCCTAGTAGGGTAGTCGAAATATAAAAAAAAATATATATATAAATATTATTATTGCATTATGTGACGCAAACGAAGTTGCGCGGGTCAGCTAGTTTTTTATATTTCATATTGCTGTCCAGTATTGCGCTTGCGTTTGTGTTGTTTCGTGAGTCCATTTTATGTTTAATTATTACAAATTACAATGAATAACTAAAACAAAATAGTTCATTACTGTGGAGCTGTCAATTTGGGACTTCGAAACTCATTCGTTTTCAAAAGTAAAGTTTTTCGAAATAGCGGCGTCGCAATAACGTCATTCGATTTTGCATATCACTCCCGAATTGACAGCCAGATTGTCGAAAATCGCTATATCGAATGCCGTTGTTGCGAACACGCTGATTCGAAAAACTGTTTGAATGGTACGGTAGTACGAAAGTCTTGGTATCGAAATCCACAGTTGGGAATAACTTATTCTAATCTGAATTTGTCTGGGGACCGAACTCGCGACACAGTAATTAGCTAGTATTCCTTTTCTTCTCCAAAAATTGTTTGTCCGAAAATCATTATCCATAACACGCTTGCTATGCACTTCAGTAACCATAATGTTCAAAATCCCGAAATTTTGTTTAGCATAATTATCTTTAGTCCTAAAAGTATTCTGTCATAATATCGAGTACTATAATAATTGAATCTCCTAATTTTATATGACCTAAAGTCATAATTATGTCCTAAGTATTAAATAATGTGTCATTTTCCGAATGTTCATTTAAAATATTTTTTTAGTCCTAAAACATTTTACTAAAAATTAGGTTTTAGTGACAGAAACGAACGTTAAACCCATCTGCGACGATAAACTCGCGTGGGACCGCCGGAGCCCCGCAGCGCCGGAGCCGTGACAGAAACCATGCCTGCTGCATGCTGCATGCTTACTTGCATGCTGCATGCTTGCTTGCATACTGCATGCTTGCTTGCTTACAAAAACCATATATTCACAATCAACTGCTTTATTGAGTACATGTATAATATATTTATTTACCTATGTATAATAAAAAATTTAAATGCCAAATCAGATATTTTTTTATTATAAAAGTTTTGTTATACAAATTTGTTCTAAGTATATTATTACAAATAAACATTATGTAATTTGAATTTAGGACTTATAACTTTTATTGAAAACGGTTTTATGTCTTTTGTATATTATTGATTGTAATATTTCTTCGGATTTAGGACATATTATATTTAAGGATTTCAATGTTATGTCATGTGATATTAAGTTCGGGTAAGTTATCATACGGACAAATGATGACAAAACAAAGTTATGGCACTTTAAATTATGGCTAAAAAATTTAGGTGATACAATAGAGAACCGTAATTAGCTCAGTGCAAAATACTGGTATTCAGCTGCATCCGGCTAGAGGGAAATGATGATGATGATTAGCTTATTAAAACGGGAAGCATGCTAGGGATACTGAACCATAATAAATACTAATATTAATCATTTATACTACGTGGTACAGACAACTAGCTCAGGGTCAGTTTTATTATCGTAGCTAGTTCTTGGTCGCGAATACAATAACACAGAATCAGACATGATTCTGTGTTAGGTATTTTCTCTCTTCAATATACTCTATAATGGTCTTAATTTATCTGATTATCAATATATCTGTAAAAGTGTGCCGACAAACATGTAGTACACACAGTGGTGCCGATTCCCTTGTTCACAAACTAAACTAAAAAATCACAAACACAAAGAACAACAATTTTTGAGATAAGAGTAAACCAAATATAAGTTGAGTGCATCTTTTTCTTTCTATTTCATTATGAAAAGGACAGAAGATAAATATTAGTTTAGTCCTGTCAAATTAGTCAGCACCTGACGTAATTTTAGTAGTCAACTTTTTAATCACGTCTAAACTTGTGTCAGGCGCTGGTTAATTTGACAGGACTAAACTAAAAGGTATCTTCTGTCCTTTTCTTAATGAAATAGAAAGAAAAAGATGCACTCAAACTAAACTCTTATCTCAAAAATTGTTGCTCTCCCCGTCATTGCGATCATTTTTTTGGTTCTAGACCATACCGTGGAACCTTCTAGTTACGGAAATATTGGGGGTCAAAGTTCCAATATTTTTACAAGTTTTTTTAAATACATGTTTTTAATGTACTTATACTATTCAATCGATCCATCAGCATAATGTTCTGAATACGTTACATTTGAGTCGTACCAAAAAACGTGATATTTCACCCCAGAAAAAGTCGTTCCCCAGCAATAATTTTTGCGTAAAGTTACTTAGTTTTATGTACTACATAATACTTGGTTAACGGCTTCGTGAAGAGTCTGTTTACACCCTGTTAATGACACTATTTTTACAACGTGATTGGGAGTATCCGCTTTGTGCCGCCGATATATTTTTTTATAATCAACAAACAATATGGCTGCTTTAGTCCTAGATGTTTTGGAAGATATTGAAACACTATAAACGATGGCATCTCACACAGCTTACATATTCCTGATAACTGCAAAAATGTATTTGGTGAATCTAATGAGTGCAAAATACTGACTCAAAATATAAGAAGCTTGAAACATAAGTATATCCTAAAACCTAACATGATACTTGAGAGAGCGCATCGATCTCAGTTGAAAGTCATGACCTTCAAGCCGTACCGGTTCCCAAAAAAGAACCCTGTATGCAAGTTGCCAAGTAATTACAGAGATGCAACTATACCTGCTTAATCTCATATTGAAACAGCATGAAAAGTCACCGGTAAATCACACAACCAAACATAAGCGAACCATCAGTGATAATGTATGTAGCACAGTCAAATGTAAGACCACATCCATGTCATAATTGTAATTGTAATAAGTTCATATAATCCTATTCAATGAATATTTCATGAAAAAGTCATTCAATAGGATTAAATGGACTTGCAGGGTTATATTGATGATTTTCATGATTGTGATTCTGTACTACATACGTGTTACTGGCGCGACTCATTTTTCATCAACATACAACCTGACAATGACCTGCAAATTGCAAAAAAACGTAAGAAAAATTGAATTTCGCGGGCTACCCTGACGCAACCACCTTCAGTTAAACAATTTAAAAATGAATAAAGCCGGGTGTTCTGGAAGTGCTGGTGCGCCAGAGATTGTTTTCGTGCTTACGAAAAGAGGCAAACAAGCCATCATACGAGCAGGATATCGCTGTCTACTAAAGAAAAATAATAAAACCGGTTATAGTTTATGGCGTTGCCAAATTAAGGAGTGCAACGCAACACTTTAGATGTCCACCAAAAAACTATTCAGAGAGAGAAGCCGCATTGTCGTGAACCAGATTTTCAAAAGATAGAAATAGATTTAGCTCTAGATAAATGTAAGCAACAAGTTTTTCAGAACTTGACTCCGATTCTTTCTTTGCATGAAGAATGCATGTTACAGTTTAAAGAAAATGAAGAGTTTTTGAACGTTGTGCCAGATTTCCGTAAATTTAAGACCGGTTTGTGTAACGCCAGGGTCAAGTTTTTCGTTGCAAAAAGAACAATTTTTAAAAGCTTGAACGAAGTCATTATTCCACCAAAGTTAGCCGTTTTTTTTTTGTTTTTCAAGATGGCATTGATGACAAAATTATAGTTTTTATGAGCCCAGGGTCACGGGTGGTTATTTCTACAGTCAAACATGTGTTACACACGCACAAAAGGTAGTTGCTTGTATGCTTAAATTCCTTATTTACCATTAAATTATGTTCCCGAAGCAATCATGACCATCAATAATTTCGATCTATGACGAACGGATTACTTTGTATCACGATTACTTTGTGAAAAAATGGTTGACACAAACTATATTGCCCACCATTTGTTTTTATGGCCAAAGACGCCACACGACAAACTCAGTTGAAAGCTAGCATGACCATTTAAATAAGAAAGTTGCTGCTAAACATCCAAACTAATTTTACCTAATTAAAATCCTAAAAAAAGAAAATATGTCTCAAGAGTTTCAGATGATTCAAGCACAGCTATTTATTGAATGTCGCGCACGAAAACAGCGTGACATAGATATCGACTTACGAATCAAAAAAATACCAAAGGATACGTCATTGATGAAAAAATCGACATGGATCCAATGATACATGGAGCAGTCTAAGGCGTCCCTCATTCGTACGTTTAAAACAAGAGTAAGAGTTTAAGAATTAATAGATTTATAAAATAAGATAATTTATGAAAAATATAATTTTGAGATAAGAAATAGCTATTATTATTTTATCTCGCGTCCCACTGGCAGGTAACGTTTTGTTTTTTTATTAAACATAAGCAATTAGTTTACTTTTTTATTCTTTTATTTTACCTACTTGGCAAGGTTTACATTTTTTTACACTAACTGTTTTCTGTTTCGCTGTACTAAACGAAAGTGAATCTATAAGGAACAGAAATGAGATTTTATCAAAAGTGTATCTACAAGTAAATCTCTTATCTACGAGGGATAATTCGAACTAAATACACTCACTGTCTACCCTTCGGTAACCACTGACAGTGGTTTGATATGAAACAACTTACCCCATAAGTACTGCCAGAGTTGAAAGCCAGCCACCCCCACCACAGGACGAAGGTTCCCATGACCGCGTTGACAGGGTTCCCCATTGGCAACGGTGCTATGCCGTGCGCGTAGCGGCCGAGCCGGGGGCCCAGCATTAGAGCTGACGCGAAGGCTGATGCTCCACCTAGGCGAAAGAGAAGAAATATTGCGAGTTTTAAGTGAGTGTTTTTTTTTTATCATCATTTCAGTCGAAAGACGTCCACTGCTGGACATAGGCCTCCCCCAAAGGGGGGGTTTGTCATAATCGCCACGCTTGGCAGGCGGGTTGGCGATCGCAGTACGGTTGTTAAAAAAGCATAGAGAACGCTGCTGCCCATTCTCTGGTAAGTCCCTTGGTCATCTCTTACGACACCCACGGGAAGATATGGGAAGATATGGTACGTGCCTGTGTATTGTAAGTATTGTATATCGGGCTGGTTCACACAAGTCCAAAAGCTTGGCTTGATGCAAGGTCTGATACTAGTAACCAGGCCTGATGTCTGCAGCCCCCAGTTTGTTGAGGAAGCCGAGGGAGTAGCTGTACCTTCTTAAATGCCAAAAGCATGGCTTGCCCTATTTTGCTGGAAGCTGCGATAAAAAGAATCCTTACCAATAAGATGCACTGGGCCTGATCCTGCAATGTCTACAGCCCCTAGCTTATTGAGGAATCCGTGGGAGCCCCACACCCAGCCCGCTGGCACGCAGTAGACGATTGTATTGAGTAGCGAGAAAAGGCAGTATGCTTTGAAGTTACATCTAAGGAGAGAAGATAGTACATTAAAATGACATGCTGTTGTAAGGATTTTTGCACCAAAAGTACAACGTTAGAGTCAACTGTAGGTGTATAAATCTTATTTATTACGCCATTTTATTTTTTCAGTCCATTGTCGTTTTATACTTGTTCTTATTCTAAAACTAGCTTGCAAGTTGCTTGACTAAAAACTAACCGCTTGCATTCGAATCCAGTTCAAAATCGAGATCATTTAGAGCTTTAAAACTTTACAAATCCTTTTAACTGCTGTGGAGTTTATTTAACTAGATCTTGGTTCTACTGTTCTCTTGGTCGACTGCATGTCGTCTTGGTGTACCACACAACGACAGATATGTTGGTAGCAGCTCCGAGTCAGAATTTTTGCCAGATGAAACAATGATAATAGGTTCGCCCCCTATTACATGGGACTCTGCTTAACCAATCGGGGATTATAGATTTGATGGAACACTTACCTCTCAGCCATAGCCCCACTCACAATAGTCGTAGCCGTGGTAGCGAACGACAATTGAAACAAGAACGAAGCAAATATGGGTCCCATCAGTGCGTCCCCTACAGGCGGGTCCACAAGAAAGTCTCCGACACCGATGAACGGGTTGGAGTATGTCCCCTCGCCGAACGACATGCCGTAGCCGAAGATCCAGTAGGTCAGGCCTAGAAAGATGGACTCTTCAATAGTTTCTAGGAGTGTTCTACTTCTATGCGTATAAGTAGCGGTTAGTGATTACTTTGGAGGTTGTAGGAGCAGGGTGGAAACTCCCTCATCCTTTTTTAAAAAGGTAGGATCATATCTCAAGATCAAGACCAGACGGGTGTTCTGTCTGGAGGACTAAATCCCAATAATTGCTGTCGAGTTGTCGTATAAAATATTTTTTCTTTTATCTTCACAGGTATCTAATATCTTTCTAAAGGGTGTAAACAGATACTTAACGAAGCCGAAAGGCACTTGTTCCGCCGTCATTCCGATATTTTTTTTGTTCTAATCCATACCTGGGAACTTTCTACTTACGGAGATATTGGGGGTCAAAGTTCCAACTTTTTCACAAGTTTTTTTTAAAATGATTGTTTTTAATGTATTTTGTTTACTTAAGACATCTTCTAGACCCCCGTACTATTCAATCCATCCATCAGCACAACGTTTTAATACGTTACATTGAGTCCTACCGCAAAATGTGATTTTTCACCCCAAAAAAAGTCGTTTCCCAGCAATAATTTTTGCGTAAAGTTACATAGTTTGATGTACGGTGGGCTGCATCAATGGGGTACCCCAGTTGGGAACGTAGCTGCTTTCAAGAGGGGTACCCACATCGTGACGCTGACTGTACATAGTGCTTGGTTAACGGCTTGGTGAAGAGTCTGTTTACACCCTGTATACACATAAATAAAAGTTAAATGTCTGTTTGTAATTTTAAAATAACTGCTTCTTGCAGAATGCTATTAAAACAAAACATTCTTTAAGTTTTTCATTAGTTCATATGTGGTTATAGTCACACGTGTGTCACTTGTTTAAAAAAAAATGTAAATGCTGCTACCATTCGCCATCAGTTGGGCCTGCTGGATGCTTGCCACTGTAATTGAAATTTTTTGAAAAATGAACTTACCACCCAAAGAAATGTCTGCTAAGTTCTTCATCATGATGTTCGCTTCGTTCTTTATGGAGACACATCCTGACTCCAGCATGCCAAAGCCTAAAAATACAAAGAATTTAAAGTAACGCAAACATACCAGAACGGGTAGTACCCAAAAGGGAATATTCTATGCCTAATGGGTCTCAATGGGTGAGAGCAGCAGTGGCCCAGTGGTAGCGACCCTGACTTACGAACAGTAAGTCGTGGGTTAGAACCCAGGCAGGCGCATTACTTTGTGTAATTTATTTCATCACCACTTCTCTTAAAAACGGTGAAGGAAAACATCGTGAGGAAACCGGCATGTCCTAGAACCAAAAATTCGAAAACATGTGACTACCAATCCGTACTGGGCCCGCGTGGTGGATTATAGCCCATTCCCTCTCATAGAGAGGAGGCATGTGTCTCAACAGTGGGATCATTATAGGCTGATGATGAATGGGTCCCATTTAATAGGAAGAGAGTTTATTGCCTTGCCACCGATAGGTTCTAAATTTTTAACAGTTAGTGGTTAACGTTAACCGTTGGTTCCGGCTCTCATTTCTATAATCTTTTAGTCGTAACAGGTAGGTAGAAAGTGGCCCAAAAGTCTGGCAACCAGTCTTACCAAAGGTTATCGTATCAACGTAACCTAGTGAGTAGTATGTATTGTTGTTGTAAATCTACACTAAGTGAGCTCATGTTATACTGGAAATGATGTGTCCCCGTGAGTACAGTCTCTTTATATCGAAAACCTTGAGTTTCAAGTTAGCTACAACGACAAATTATCAGGATGTTCATTGTCATTGCCTGTATGTATTTTACTTATTATAGGGAAAATCGTAATAATATAGTATTGTTGGCTTTCCTTTATGAGACGCATCCTTGGCCTAGTCTGGTTTGACAGCTTGTAGGAAGGTTGTTTAGAGATTATACTTGTAAAGCCGTTTAGATTACAAAATGTTAATTGATGCCAATTCCTTAAAAATCGTAATAATATAGTAAAGTTGTTTTTTCATAAAAGACGAATCCTTGGCCGAATCTGGTTTGACAGCTAGTAGGAAAGTTGTTTAGAGATTATACAATAAAGCTGTTTAGATTACAATATGTTAATTGATGTCAATGCCTTAAAAAAGGGGTTTTTCGATAGTTTAATTTCCAAGATAAGTTTATTTTGTAAAGGCGAATTTCATCGGTAAAACTAAAGATAAAAGATAAAGCTATGATATAATAATATATATATGATATTAATATATGATATTGATAAAGCTATATTTATAGTGTCAAACATACGTGTATATATATATGAAGACAACAACGTATGTGTATATGAAGCGTTGCCAGGCGTCCGATTAAGCTGGATAGGCTTTTTGAGTGCGTGAGCGGCCAAAATAAACGGTGTCCGGCTTTTTACATTTCGCAAACGAGCGAGCGCCGAGCGTGGCCGAGCGCAGGCGAATTGACTGTGTATTTATAGTTATATTTCATTAGAATTTAACAAGATTTATGGTAATATTCAAAAAAGCTTGATTTTACATACATTTTTGTTCGTACCTATTAATACTGAGATACAAAATCCTCAATAATGTAGCGGACAGCCTACATTATTGAGGATTTTGTATCTCAGTATTTTTTACCCAAATGTCCGGCCAAACTGGCTGGTCTGTCCGGCTATTAGGTTTAACGATCTGGCAACCCTATGTATATGTTATAGTCAAAGATATGTAGCCTCTTCACGGAAAGACTGGTTTATCCTAGATTTGACGAACGCCTTTTGGCAAATCCAAAAATAGATTCTAATTTCTACCTTTCACTGATTTATTTGGCAAACCTAGAAGTACCTTACTTCTTACAAATTAGCTGCCAGCGCCGTTTGTTGCAATTGCTGCCGGCGCTGAGTTTGGTAAAAAAAGCGAAAAACGGTATTGGCATTGACATACTGAGCAGATAATTAATAAAAAAGAAAACCTTACGATAGGAACGAAACGAGCTCAAGACTTAAGCCACCCAGACTCGGGCAGGTTAGGTTCTAGTGAGGATGCCGGAGTCTAGTGAGCGATCGATGTGAGCGAACTAAGAGACCCCGCCATCCCCTTCGTTTCAGGTTAGTTTAAACCCAGCAAACAGAAATAGGAGCCCGTCGACTATGCTTTGTTGCAAAAATATTGATATTTACCTTGAACTTTCAAGGTCAAATTAACTTAGCTACTGGCCAAACGTTGAACTGTCTAAGAAAAAACGGGGGGCCTAAAATGGCCGGTTTAGCAGAATCATAATATGAATTACGTTACAATTCATAAAATGGTCACAAAATGACAATTCAGAATATTAATGCGTCCGTGCCCATTTTAGAAATTTAGGCGATTCATATTATGATTCAGCTAATGCGGCCACTTTAGGCCCCCAGCTGTTTGCTACAAAAGTGCAATACCTACACGGCCAAAATGTATGGACCAGCTGTTTTTTTTAATAACCGATGAAAAATTTCTATGTGGGAGGCTCAGAATGATGTATTGAATACGTGGTAACTGTTTTCGTGTCGGTATCTGTTCCACCCTGTATACATTATACAGGTCATAAATACAAGAAAGTAGTTACATGTTTTGCCATTTACTAAACGCTTGGTTGACAGTTTCGTGAAGGGTCTGTTTACACCTTGTATTGTATATTATACAAGACTAGCTGCGCCTCGCGGTTTTACCCGCGTAATTTTTGATCTGAATTTTATTTTTGGAAAAAAAAAATATAGCCTGTGTTACTTCATGATAATTTAGCTTTCTACTATTGGTGAAAGAATTATTAAAATCGGTCCTGTAGTTATGGAGTTTATTTGGTACAAACAAACAAAGAAATCTTTCCTCTTCATAATATAATAGAAGAATAAGAAGTAGAAGAAAAAGAAGATGGCGTCGACTTGGCACTGTTGCAACACCATCACTAGTGGTGCCATATGTGGTGCTGCTTTAGACCTTAGACATAACTTTGTCCACACTATCACCGAGTTAACCTTTTCCAAATTCAGCCCTGTCTCCAAAAAACCTATATTATGTATTACCTATTCCCAGTTTATACTTAAAAGTTCAATGGAGACAAAGACTATAAAATATCTCTATTTGGTAAAACCCACCGATTAAGTAAGTTATCTTACAATAATTATTCGATTACAATTCAGCATTGTCACTTTAATAAATACCGGTAAACGGCAGGGTTGGCCTCTGCTGGCAGAGAGCCATGTTGCCAAGTCACGTCACTCGTGTGATACATCGCAAAGGGGATCATTTGTATTGTGTAGCCTGTAATAAAGGGTGTAAAAAGACTCTTAACGAAGCCGAAAGGCACTTGTTCTCCCCGTCATTGTGATCGTTTTTTTGTTCTAGACCATACCTGGGAACCTTCTAGTTACGGAGATATTGGGGGTCAAAGTTTCAACTTTTTCACAAGTTAAAAAAAAAATAAAATATATATTTTGTTTATTTATTTATTAAACACACACACTATCTTTGTGTAAATACATGTTTTTAATGTATTTTTTTACTTATGACACCTTCACGACCCCGTACTGTTCAATCCATCCATCAGCACAATGTTTGAATGCGTTACGCGTTACTTATTTAGTCCTACCGAAAAAATATCCGATTGTTTGTAATTAAGTTTTATTTATTTTTATTACTACTTATTTATTATTTTTGGTTTAGTGATGAACGCACGCCTTGTCCGCGTCATTCTGACCTTCCTTTTTATTGGGGAAACCCTACACTTGTGGTTTTTTATCCGTTTCAACGTTTTGGTAAAATATAGCCATTTTAGGGTTCCGTAGTCGACAAGGAACCGTTGTGTTTCGCTATGCCCGTCTGTCTGTACTCTTGATATTACAAAACTGTAATTTGGTATGAGTAACATACATAATCACCACTGACAGGACTATTGTTGCCAATAAGCCTGACATTGTGGTGATAGATCGATTGGAGCGCCGTGCAATGATTGTCGATATAACAGTCCCGCATGACGAGAACCTCGTGAAAGCAGAAAAAGATAAGCAGTTCAAGTATCTAGATCTGGCTCCCGAGGTTGTCGACATGTGGGATGTAAGTACAGCAGTCATTGTGCCTTAGTCGTTTCAGCCAATGGCTTAATACATAGCTTAATACTTAGGCTTAATACAAGCCTCGACCAACATCTAAGGAGGCTCTCGCTTGGCAGCTGGATCAAGGGCTTGATTCAGAAAGCAGTAGTTCCGGACACGGCGCGAATTGTCAGGAGGTTCCTCTCTCAACAGCCCTGACCACCGGTAGCTCGAACCCTGTTCCCAATGTTGGTGGGCTACTATTTTTTTATATTTTTAAATGTTTTTTATATTGTCTTATATTTGAAAATTTAAAATGTAAGAAGCATGTTTAAAAATAAATAAAGGATATAATCACGCTGGCAAAGACGTGAAATAAAGTCTTGAAAAAAAATTAAATGTTAATAACCGGCCAAGTGCGAGTCTATCTCCCACAAGAAGGGTTCCATACTATCGTAGTAGGGTCGAATCGTTGTAAATAAATAAAAAAATTAAAGGGGGCTCCCTTTATTTTTTTTTATTTTTTTTTTAATTAAAGGGGGCTCCCTTTAATTTTTTTATTTTTTTACAAAAAAGGAGAACCAACAGCTAAAATAAATGAATAACAATAGTACAAGTGACACATAGCCAATTACAGGTTCTCACGGGTAGACACAGAGAAGGTAGTAGAAATGTTAAGGATCACTAAACATCTAGCACGATAATTATTTGTTGTTATAGTGGCAACAGAAATACACATCCTGTGACATTTCACATCAACTGTCAACCTATTACGGATCATGAGATACAGCCCGGTGACAGACGGACTAAATAAAACGTAATAGGGTCCCACTGGTCCTCTTCGGGTACGGAACTCTAAAATTAAAGGCCGAATATGGTGAAAGGCAGCTACGGAACCTTACACTGCACGTGACCTGTCACGTGGCCGGTTTTACCAATGCGGTCATGTGAGAAAAAACTTTGAAGGATACCTAACGTAGGTATATTAAAACATGCAAATTTTGTAACTAATTATGTTGTGCTCTGTTTTATGTTTTAGTTTAATAATATTGTTAGTTTTAATTTTTTATAATTTTGTTATTGTGAATATATAGTTTTATTCATTTCAGCTCTTAAATGTCGCATTAGGGTAAACCCGGACAGTCCAAGCCGTTACAAAAAAAAAAAAATGCTTACAGTAAAAAAAAAAATTAAAACAAGCTTTTAATTTTTTTTTCGTATTTTTCTCAGCAGAGCTTTTTAATGAATACCCATATAAAATAAAGAATATGTGTGTGTACCAGAGTACACAGGTAAGAAGTGAAACTTCTTTACGACATATAATTTTTCTACTATTTGCAACTTCACGAAAATGGGGTAGATAAACACAAGCCTTAAGAAAAACAATTTTTTCCGTATTAAATTAAAGCTATTTTATTATTATAGACATGCATACAATTAATGAGTAATTTATTCTATTATTGTTCTTATTATAATATTATTGCTATTGTTGTATTTCATCAATAATGATACGTTATATTCTTTACGTCTATACTAAAACTTTGATAAAAAAGCAACATGGCGCGTAACCGAAAAACGTGACGATACGTCAAAAAAAGTTCTCCCATACGTCGATAAAGAAGTTTCACTTCAAAAACTAACTGGGTACATAATTATAAAATAAAATAGTCCGCCATATTTTGCGACCAAACTTTATTTCTGGTCGGAGCTTAATTATGTTCTTGTGTTGCTAGCATGGCGAGGTCCATTACTATAGTTACAATAAAATGGCTGGAACTAGCTATTTGAATTTAAAACGAAATACATATACCTATAACAGTTTACCCTATCTGGGAATTTACCCAAAACCTCATGCTCTGCGGTCACGTGCGATCAATAAACCAAGAATAGATTATAAGCAGGGTAAGTAAATATAATTTAATGTATAATGATCCCATTTGTGAGACACAGGGCCCCTTTATGTGGGAAGGAGGACCGTCACCCACCTCGCGAGCACATGTTTGGTTGAACGACTTGCATGCCGGTTTCCTCACGTACCTTCAACGTTGGTAATGAAATAATTTCCTCGTTAATTTTTATTTTCCATTTCCTTCGGAGAAGGAATGACCTGGTCTGCACAAAGCCTCAAACTAGACATGCTTTTGCGATTGTTTTTATGTGTTTTTAGGACCTTTTCTGTAAACAGACTCGATAAGATATTAAACTTCTATAACTTCTATTTAAGTTATAAAAAATGTAGTTTTAAAACGTCGGATTATTTAGCGATACTTAATCACACAGAGAGAGGAGCTCGTGGCAAAATAATAACAGCCGCTCGGGTCGATCTTTAGGTTAAGCCGTGCTTGCCTAGGTTGGTCTGTGGATGGGTGACCACCCATTACATACCGAGTTTCCTCCGTGCCTCGGAAAGCACGTTAAGCCGTTGGTCCCGGCTGTCATTTGCAGATCTTTGACAGTCGTTACAGGTAGTCAGTGACCCTAAAAGTCTGACAACCAGTCTTACCAAGAGGTATCGTATTACCCAGTATTAACTAGGTTGTGGAGGTCAGATAGGCAGTCGCTCCATGTAAAATACTGGTATTCAGCTGCATCTGGTTAGACTGGAAGCCGACCCCAACATAGTTGGGAAAAGGCTAGGCAGATGATGACTTAATCACACAGAAAAACCTCTAGAAGTTGTGGTTAGACTATGTTAACCACTCGTATTAATTAGATGATCAATTAAAAAGCGATTTTGTCTCGTGTAGATCTACGTTTCGGCACAGTTTTAGTGTTTTTTGTACCAATTTGATAAGAGATATATATTAATAGATTGATTTTATTTTATAATTTTACAGTTGTGATGGCCTGATTGGGCATCGATCGGTCGTCGTGTCGGTCTTGTTGGTCATGTACGGCAATCTTGCTAGCTTGTTGCTGTTCATTTGAATTGAACATTATCATTACATTATTATTTAGCACCTTTTGAATATATTTTAGTTATAGTTTACTTATAAGTACTAATTATACCATTGTATGTTAATAATACTACTGCACCTAAATGTATACTTTTTGTTGTAATAGTTTTTAAATAAATTATTCTTATTCTAATTTAAACAAAGTAAAGTTCAAAAACACAACTTACAAATCGCAAGTCACTACTGGTTAACCACTGCTCAGCCTCAAAAAAGGCCATTACAACTCATAAGAACGAAATTATCCAGTGTTAAAATATAATGTATGAAATACCTGTCTGCATGGTGAAAATGATGAACGAAGACGTCAGGATCCAGTTGGTGTCTTCCAAATCAATTTCGAAATTCTCCTGAAGGTTCACCGTCGTATTGGTCAGGTTTGGGGAGCGCAGCCCTATGCGTGGGAACATGGTCCAATTATTGGAATCCATGCTTATTGTTTACACTTTCCCGGGACTTTAAATTTTATTATCTGTATTTTTTTTTATTTTGGCGGGAAAAGTGACAGATGACAGGTTGACAGCAGAATTTTATATTATCTATTATTTGAACTCCATTTTTGTTTATTGGCTAATCTAACCACAAATGCCACAAAAAACGTTTTAAAAATGATTATTATGATGATGATTTTCTTTTACTAACAGAGAAATGACACTTGATTTTTTTTAAACCGCGTCGCACATACACTCGTCGAAGGCTGTAACCAGCCAAATGGTGTGTGTATTTTCATTGAAACCTCTTTTATAAGAGGCGAATGAATCGCGTGTGGGTTGTCGGTAAACAAGTAAAAAATTGATGTGGTCTTTTTTAAATGCAGATTAGTGCGTCATTGAGCTAGGTAATTTGAGGTAGTTTTCAGGTTCAGAGCGTAGTTAGACTAATTGTGTCGCTTACTTCTAACATGCAATATTGAAGCAGAATGCTCTAATAAACAGGGTGGAAGGGACCAAGCTGCGAAAACGCGGGTTTAGAATGATGTACCGACTGAGTAGGTGGTAACCCAATTTCGCATCAGTGGTCCCTTCGACTCTGTAGAGATATTTACTTATAAAAGTTAGACCCGAACAATGCCAAGTTTCCTATCACCATTTTATTGAATGCCTCGTTCGTCTATTGGTCGTAATCACTGCAGTCTTGGGTTCGATCCGCGCCGGGGAAAAAACCAATAAAAGTTCTTGTGCTCGATCCACGCCTGGAATAAATCAAAAAGGAAAAAAAAAAATAAAGCGGAAAAAAAATTAATATGCTCCTTTTTTTCTTTTTCTTTTTTTTTCATAAGATTTTTTAGTAGCAGCTTGGACGCTGGATTTGTGCCCGGTTGGTGATAATCTGGAAAAATATGGGTACCTACACTATAGGTATAGCTGTTCCTAACCCTTCGGGAATAACAGTCGTGTTGCCATGCTTTTTTTTGGTCCTGGCTGCTCTACCTAGCTTTGATGTGTTCCAAATTGATGTTAATGCGCTTCCTTTTTTAAAGTTGGAACTTTGACCTCCAATATCTCCGTAACTAGAAGGTTCCCAGGTATGGTCTAGAGTAAAAAAATGATCGCAATGATGACGGGGAGAACAAGTGCCTTTCGGTTTCGATTATAAAAGGATACCTACATCATTCTGTGTTCTAAATACGCACTAATTTCAATATGGTCGTTACGTTTTTTCCTAAGAGATTACGTAACAGAATACATGTATATTATTTGAACGTAAAAAATGTAGGTACGTACTGAATAGTTACTTAGCTATTGAATGTGATGATAAATACATACCTAAGTCTAGGTTTCACGAAGCACTAATAAAAGCAATACAAAGAGGTGAGCAGTGGACACGGAAAACTCATCATTTTTAATTACCTACGGTGTTTGAAGTCTAATTGGTAATTAGTGCAATATCGCTTGTCAAAGTTGGTTCGCGGACTGGTGACCATCCATTAGGTACATACTGAGTTTCCTCTGTGTCTCGGAAAACATGTTGTCTCTGTTGTGATTGTAGTCTGAAGAAGAACGTTCCTAAATAAATACTGTGGAAATAGCGAAATGAGAAACTCAATAAACGTTGTACGATAGTTGCTATTCAAACTTCTAGTTACGAGTACAGAATTTAAAAATCGAATATCTTTTTATCGACTTTACAAATGACATTTAAAACCTTACAGAAAGTATCTTAGCAAGTAGGTTTTACAACAGTCACAAAGTCAGGGTTGGAAAAAAACAGTTTATTTTAAATTTTATGAAACAAACAGTTCTATTGTTTTTTTTTTGTTCTTTTTAGTTTAGGGCATTATTTCAAATTAATTCGACCTATAATGTTTCATTTCTAGACTAGATCTTTTCAAATTCGCGATAATAAATTAAATATTTACAAAAAACGATCAATGGATAAACATTTATTTTTTGTTGCGTTTCTATCTATCTATCTATATAAATAAAAATGAATTGCTGTTCGTTAGTCTGGCTAAAACTCGAGAACGGCTGAACTGATTTGAATAATTCTTTTTTTGTTTGATTCGTCCGAATACAGGGAAGGTTCAAAAACAAAAAAAAAAGGTAGGTAGGGTAGGTAGGTAGGTTTGTAGGTAGGTAGTGTAGGGTAAGTAGTGTAGGGTATGTAGGGTAGGTAGGGTAGGTAGGTAGGTAGGGTAGGTTGGTAGGTAGGGTAGGTAGGTAGGGTAGGTAGGTAGGTAGGGTAGCGTAGTGTAGGGTAGGTAGGGTAAGGTAGGTAGGTAGTAGGTCAATTGGAATTTAATATTCATGGTTGACAGGACAACGTCTGTCGGGTCAGCTAGTCTCTAATAAATATTGAACGCTTTTCAAGAATTTAAAAATCAACATTAGTCAGAAAATACAATCAAAAACAGGATTTTCTAACTAATGTTGTATTTTAAATTGGGCGACACCGCGACATAGGGACTTTCCTAGCGTGACTATACCGGCGAGGAATTACCTATGAACTATTAATTCTATTCTATGAATATGGGAAACATCAATATTTATATTAAAATGAGGGGGTGGGGGAATAACCACTAGTCCATTGAATTACTAGACTAGGTTTTTTTTCAAGCTATTTAGACTCCTAAATATTAATTTATTTTCATTTTATATTCATTCAATCGCCATGAAAAGTAGTTGTAAAGCTTGTTTTTTATTATTGTTTTATACAATGTTTAAAACTTGCTTTAATCTGTGTTTTTAAACGTATGATAAAAAACACTGTTTAAAGTGTAAAAAAGTGTTTTAAACATGTGTTTTAAAACAAAAGTCAAAGTTAACAATATTATTTATTGTTATAATGCTGAAATGGACCTTTTTGGCGCAGCCGTGAGGCTCACAGCATATACCTACATGGTTTTTAATTTTTTGAACTCGTTCTTTTTTTAATTTTCTTCAAAATGATTGCTTAATGTACTGCCACCAAATAAATCCTATTCTTTCTTTATATTTTATTGTGTAGTTAAAGGTGATAATTTCATTACCACTTCATCCCAATAACAATTAACAAACCCATCGAATAACAAAAATCCCATTCTGGATCAACATTTAAGATTTTCCCGAATTCCGAAAAAAAAAATGTCGTCGTAAGGAAGTCTCCACTTTCTGTTTCTGTTCTCCGAAGTTTAGGTAAATATAGTCAGCCTATTCCGATCACTGGTAATTACGTTACATACAAAAAAAAAGTAATGACTTTCATTTAGACAGTTCAATCCTATCTTACGACTTTCTCTATCAGGATCACTGCGCATAGTTTGTAGTCGTTCTCTCGACTGTGCGATGATAATCAAGTCATCTATAAATCTCAAGTGCGATAGATTTTCAGCGTTAATTTTCAACACACAGTTTAATTGCCGAAATACTTCTTCCAGATCAGCTGTGAACCAAAGCGTAGGTAGTCCCTTTAGTTTGGCAGCTGTAATTTTATTCAAGTTAGATTTTAAGGACTCCACTGTAGGGCGATGACATCTACTTATTTGTTTTTTTTTTCTCTGGTAATTCTTTAATTATGGGTAAACTAACTATATGTATAAATTATTAATTAAAATTATTAAATAAACTAAAATAAATAAACTACAAGAAACTCTAGAAGGGCATCGAAAAACTCCTCCTCAATGCTATCAGCTGGTAATGTGCCCAAGGGACTGGCGGCGTTGCCACATTGCATGGCAACACTTAGCCTCTGGCCAAGGTAAAAACCAGCCCTTGGGTCACGGGAAGCGTCAACAAGGCG
Organism: Lycophotia porphyrea; assembly: GCA_950005105.1. Lineage (NCBI taxonomy): Eukaryota > Metazoa > Arthropoda > Insecta > Lepidoptera > Noctuidae > Lycophotia > Lycophotia porphyrea. The sequence goes on along the minus strand of OX465410.1, from coordinate 3,320,404 downwards.
TTTCGAAATTTTCAAAATAGGCTATGAGCAGTCGGACCCCACGGCCCCAGAGTTTTTTTGGAAGATACAAATTCGACAATACCACCCTGATTTTTTAATTGTCTCTAGTAGTCATTAAGGAAACTATCGTGTCTTTGTAGTCTGTTTCTAGAATTCCCCGCAATTCGGGGAAATCCCCACAAATTGGAAACCCTGCTCTTCATTCATCAAATCTTGACTTTTGTGGGGCAGCCTATCGGCCAATCACAACATGCAATGGCCAGCTACAGTCGCTAGAGTTAGGCGGCGTGGCGCGGCGCGGTGAAACAAATTTTGTTTGCATTAATACCAGCTATCGATTAATATAGGTTTTATGAGAGGCCTTATCTTTGAAAAAAAAATGGCGGAATGTAGGCCGGCCATTCAAGTCAAACCCCTTTGACAGTCTGTGGTAACTTGATGTGCTGCGACTGTTCTTAGAGTTAGACTGAGTACCGTCCACAACCTAGTTCGGCCAAGGTTTTAATGATAACAACAGTTATTTACTTCCTAATAATTATCTTGCCTAGGTGAATGAACAAAACGAGGATAAATAGGCAACTATTTTTGCCAATTTTTGTCAAAATTAACATAGGTACATGTAACAAGGAAAGATTCTTATCGGACAGTTAGCATTGACCCAGTTAACTGTGGAATTACAAGTGTTATAACTGTAATTTTACAGGCAAATATACCTACTTTAAAGTAGATTTTAGCCTATATAAGGTGACGGTAGTACGTGAAACCAGAGGCCCGACTCCCACTCACCCACGGCCAGCAGGCGGGCACGCTCAGCAGTATTGGTAGTAAGTTTATTCCGTACCAACCTGCAGAGCAGCTTATCCCACTGTCTCTGGGAAAATGGGTTCTCGGGCCGATCCGTATTCGGGCAAGCCACTTCCCAGGCGTCCTCTGCGTCGATCAAGATAACCAGGGAGACTTAAAATTTTCCTGGTTAGCTTCTCAAAACTGTGGACAGAAGATAGGAAACTTACACTAGAAATTTAGTTTATATGATAGTAGTTTAGTTTCCGTACGTTTTTCACGGGTGACCACTGAAAACAAGTGCTGTGCTGTGGGCCCCCATAGCACAGCATCATGCTGAGTGGTAATGGTAGCCTGTTTGTCGCACTCACGACGTGCAAGCTGTCAAGATTTTTTGTTTTTGTTCCATTCTGTTGAATTTTAAATGTTGTTTTTTTTTTCTAATTTTTTATGCACGTCATATCCATGCGACAAATAAATACTTTTTCTTTCTTCTTTAGTGAACTTAATGTTTAATGTAATCTGAAGAGATGAATGAGGAGGTCAGGGCCCTCTTGGACTCAGCGCTAAACGTAGACTGAAAAAAAAAACGCAGAGAAACGAGTTCTCTGTCAGGTAGTTATACATACGTAAATGCATATCAGGACGGCAACCAGCCGGTTCACTTTTAAGATAAAAGTTCGCGAACACTTACATAAGAAGTTGGCAGACTCGACTCACAATGAATTTGTTGTTTTTCTTCATTCTTTTGTGTGTATGTAAATGTTTGTATACAAGGTGTAAACAGACTCTTCACGAAGCCGTCAACCAAGCATTATGTACATCAAACTAAGTAACTTTACGCAAAAATTAGTGCTGGGAAACGACTTTTTTTTTTGGGCTGAAAAATCACGTTTTACGTTAGGACTCAATGTAACGCTCTCAAAACATTGTGCTGATGGATGGATTGAATAGTAAATAGAGGGTCCTGGAGGTGTTTAAAGTAAAAATCTTACATTAAAAACATGTATTAAAAAAAAAACTTGTGAAAAAGTTGGAACTTTGACCCCCAATATCTCCGTAACTAGAAGGTTCCCAGGTATGGTCTAGAACAAAAAAAATGATCGCAATGACAGGGAGAACAAGTGCCTTTAGGCTTCGTTAAGAGTCTGTTTACGACCCTTTATATGTATTTATTATTATATTTTATTCTTAGCTCTGTCTCTTTCCTACACTGGAATTACTCCTGCTTTAAGACGTCATAGTAACCCCCCAGGTTTTCCTTGCTGCGACCAACCTGGGTATACCACCTATTATATTATATTATTACTTTACTTTAAATATCTCCACGACCACCGTACTATCCAATGAATCCATCAGCACAATGTTTTGAGGTGGTTTTTCACCTAAAAAATAAACCTCAAGCGGCGTAAATATAGAAACCTGTGTGGTAACTATATTTTCGAGCCGTTTGGGGTTGAAACTCTAGGGCCGTGGGGTCCGAGTGCTCATAGCTTATTTAAGGAAATTTCGAAACGCCTAGTTGACGCTTCCCGTGACCCAAGGGCTGGCTTTTACTTTGGCCAGAGGCTAAGTGTTGCCATACAACGTGGCAACGCCGCCAGTCTCTTGGGCACATTACCATCTGACAGCGTTGAGGAGGAGTTTTTCGATGCCCTTTTATAGTTTGTTGTTAGTTTATCTATTTTAGTTTAATAGTTTTTAATTATCAATGTATATAGTTAGTTTAACCTAATAAAATAAGAATAAAAATAAATAAAAAGTTACCTACTAATCATTTTTGCGTAGAGTTACTTAGTTTGATGTACAGAATATTTGGTTGACGACTTCGTGAAGGGTTCTTTGACACCCTAATCATCATCATCACTACATAATGAAAAACAAACTCGTCCGCCACGTCTGTATATCTGTTCGCGATAAACTCAAAAACTACTGCACCGATTTTCATGTTGTTTTCACCAATGGATAGAGTGATTCTCGAGGAAGGTTTGAGTATATAATTTGTCAAGTTTTTGTATACATTGGTTACAATGTAATGATATTTGTTGGAGGTTCCCATGGGTTGCGGGAACGGGATCAAAATTTCATGATTAATTTTGGTTGCGATAAACGACATAAACATGCCCGCGAGCATCAGCTAATTTAAAATAATTCATTCATCACTAGGTCCATAACACATGGACTAACCATCATTATATCCTCTCAGTTTGGTTAAAAGTTAGTGTCAATTTTTAACCAGGAACCCTCATTACTTGAAACTTATGTGATTCTTATTGAAAATGCGTGATTGAGTGACGGCTGTGTGGGTTCCTACTTAGATTAAGTCTATTATAAATAGAAATATTCAATGTTACCTTTTTGTTATTGTAATAAAGTTACCGGGACCTGCTATGCACGGTGTCTTCAGACTTCACAATGCGACGACTTTTCTTTAAGAGCATTAACGAGTGACGGCATTTCATAAAAACTTTTTTTTTTTTTCGAAATGGTTGAACCGATTTTAATGAAACTTCATACGCATATGCAGGATACGTACATAGGTCTAAAAAGTTGAGAGAGGAATTTTCGAAATGTCTTTTTAAAAAAAAGATTTAAGAAAAAGATATTTGAAAAAAAAAAGATAATCTGTTTCTATGGAAAAGGTAAAATTGGTCTAATTTAGCTGTAACACAATTTTTCGAAAATTCCTCTCTCAACTTTTTAGACCTATGTATCCTGCTTATGCGTATGAAGTTTGTATTCGCAATTGACGTTGATGCCTAGCCCTCTCCAGTCCAGAACCTTGAGAATATCCTCCAGTGCAGCGATGAACAGTTTCGGAGATATGACGTCTCCCTGTCTCGCACCTCGCTGCAGAAGGATAGGTCGCCAAATCAATCAATTTGAATTGTCATGGACACGCTAAGTAACATTTTACACATAAGTATGTACTAAATGTTAGCAGATATGAGCAAATGACAGGACAAGGTAGTTTGAAGCGGTTTTAGTCGCATCTCTGTTTATTCTGTATTTAGATAGAGATAATTTAATGTGATCCCGTGAGGTTAGTGACGTTTTATTTTTAGCAGTTTAGTAATGAGGTGATGAAACCGTGCCACGTGCGTGCATCGTGCCTCGCCGTGCCTCGTAAAGCACGTTAAGCCTTTGGTCCCAGGGCTGCGGGACTGTTCGAAAGAGATACCGCGGCCCTAGAACACAAAGGGCAAGGAAGGAACATGGATGGGTTTCAGTCAGTACAAGTCTGACACTCCCTTCCGCTCTGCCCAGAGCGGGAGAAGTCATTTGATGATTTCACATCCGAAAAAAAAGGCGTTGGTCCCAGCTGTCAATTTCAGATCTTTGACAGATGTGCGCAGGTAGTCAGTGGCCCGATAGCACAGAATAAATAGTACAATACCGATAGTCTGAAAACCAGTCCAAGGGGTATTTTTTTTTTCTTTTGAATTGAAAATTTCTTTAGCATCGTTGTGATTTGAAAGTCGATGAATAGAAAAAGAGACAGACACATAAATTCATAAGATTTAACGTGGGAGAAAATGAGATAGGAAGCATTATACAGTGTTTATCTTGAAGGCAACATTTTTGAAGGTTTCACTTCTATCACGTGTGAATTGCACACATGTTTTTTTTTATTACAAGATGGGCCTGCTCATGACCGAGATCCCGCCTGGTGGAAAGCGATGGATGAGGTCTATGATGGAACGAGCGTGCCCAGAAGATGCCTGTTCACTCTTGCTTTGAAGGCAGAAGGGTTAAATGTGGGAGGGAACACAGATGCCGCACTTTGGCGGTCGCATAATAAACGTGGAGGAGAATCGCTGAGTACGACTAGTCGGGATATCAACCAAGTGTGGATGGTACGCCGCCGTACGTCTGCTAGTCCGGTGGTAAAAGGGTGATGGTGGAATCAGGTCGTGGAGCTCCTGCGCACACGGACAGGCAGACAACATTACGCCGACGAGCTAGACTGTGAAGCGTGGTTACCAACGTCTATCGTGTTACCCGGTACTAACTGGGCAGGAAAGTCTACTACGCAGTCGCTTCATGTAAAATACTTGTACGTCATCTGGTTAGACTGTACCCGACCCCCATATAGTTGGAAAAAAATGGCCAAGTGCGAGTCGGACTCGTGCACGGTTCCGTACCATAAACCGAAAAAAACACGTTTCTTGTATGGGAGCCCCCAAATAATTTATATTTTAATTATTTGTTGTTATAGCGGCAAAAGAAATACATCATCTGTGAAAATTTTAACTATCTAAGCTATCACGGTTCATGAGATACAGCCTGGTGACGGACAGATAGACAGCGGAGTCTTAGTAATACGATCCCGTTTTACCCTTTGGGTACGGAACCCTAAAAAGCTAGGTAGATGACTTTGGTAATGCCCGTTTTCACCAACACTATGCGGCACCTAACTGAATGCCTAATGCCCATTTTCACCAACAGTAAGCAACACTTAACTGAATGCCGATTGTTCGTTCTCATCAAAGAAGAAGGGTAACGACCCGTAGGAAATTTACCAGGCCCGACACAAAAGGAACGTGTCTCAGTTATTTGGTAATATTAAATTTATCAGAAATAAATTAACACTATTCTGAATATCAGTGGTTAACACCTACATATTGCCTTTTGGTTTTGTTCAGGCAAAATAAAGGGTGTAAAAAGACTCCTAGCGAAGCCGAAAGGCACTGGTTCTCCAAGTCATTGCGATATTTTTTTTGTTTAAGACCATACCTACTTACGGAGATATTGGGGGTCAAAGTCCAACTTTTTCACAAGTTTTTTATAAGTAGTAGTAGTTTTTTAAATAGGTACATGTTTTTTTTTTAATTTTAGATTCTTACATTAAACATCTCCGCGACCAGCTTACTATTCAACCCATTCATCAGCACAATATTTTGAGAGCGTAACATTGAGTCCTACCCTAAAAAGTAATTTTTCACCCCAAAAAAAATGTCGTTTCCCAGCAATAATTTTTGCGTAAAGTTACTTAGTTTTTATGTACAGACGCCAGCACATCAAGCTACTACAATCTGTCAAATTTCTTTAATAGATTTTCAACTTTATCTCTAAGATTTTAAGTTCAAGGTTGGTTGGGAAAATTTGACAGTTTTAGTCTGTACTTATGCTTGGTTGACAGCTTCGTGAAGGGTCTGTATACACCCTGTATTATTATAGAAACTTTAATAAACTAAACTAAGAGTAGGTACAACCCAAATTTATTCTCAAATTCTAAATTAACGCGAGCGAAGCTGCAGGCAAAAGCTAGTTATGCACAAATTAATGTAAAAAATAGAATCACACTTTTTTGCTTCTCACAACATGGTATGACAGTTATTAAGGCGGAAGCGCCAATGAAATCTAATGTTCTTACGTTTTTTGCAATTTGCAGGTCAGTGTCAAGTTGTATGTTGATGAAAATATGATTCGCGCAAATAACCCGTATGTAACTATGTAGTTACAGAATTATAATCATTAACACGTTAACTGCCATGTCAGGCACCGGTGCCTGACAGACTCACTATCTGTTCAGGCCATGTCCGGCACCGGTGACTGACATCGAAGCATCAAATTCAACTGACCGCAGTGCGTACGTACTTTTTTACCGTTTTTTTTACCCAAATAAAGAAAAGGGAACACTTTTTTATACATAACTATTCAATATGAACCAAGAATCAATACGTAAGAAATGCAATTTGGATGGTACAGAAAATATACCTTGGCAGTTAACGTGTTAAATCATCAATACAACCCTTTAAGTTCGTTTGAACTCTGGCGCTTTCACCTAAATGCTGCTGCTGCTGATACCCTGGAGCATGTTGTCCGATATGTATTGTGACCACAGATGTAATACATCTTCAAAAAAATATGCAAATAGCGCCATCTGATATTATATTTAAAACACTATTTAACCGGCGAGGTCACCAGCATATTTCGCTATTGAATAATAGATGGCGCTGTGTAACAGTAACGGCTACTCTACACTAGATGGCAGCACTAGCAACGAAGCGAAAAATTATCCCGCGACAGTCACGACGTTTGAACTGTGTCGTTTGAGCGAGAAGCAGAAGTTGAACTTACCTTTTAATACATTTCTTCGGTCTATATATAATTGATTTAAGTGAAGAAAAAATTACATACATAATTCCCTTTTAGTTAAACTTGATTCATAACCAAATTGCTTTTGTCGGATATTGCTTACATAAATATCTAAATAGTAAGCATGGATTTTAATTTCAAGATTGTCAATTGAAGCCAGAAAAAGTGATAGACCGTAGAGTTGCGCCGTGGCTCTCTTTTGACTGTCCATTTCAACCGATAAGCTGGACGATACCTCAGATTTGCAGATGAGTAGCCAGTATTTATTTATTCATTACATTTAGTACAGCATAAGCCATAAACACTAAATGAAATAATCGTTTTACTCGGTCTTCTCACAAAACCACAAACATTCTAACATTATTGTCTTCCATTCATTAGCAAACCAGACCAATCCAGGGTTGGTCTCCACGAGCGCGTTGAGCATCGTAAGCATACGCGGTATAGGGGAGGTGGATCGAGCTACAGTGCGACAAAATGGCGTATGTTTCTTTACGCCTTGGTGCCGCTTGCTGTTCTCCTCATCGCTGTCACTGCGGTGAAGCTGTCAACAACCTCGGTCACCACGGCCTGTCATGCAGCCGAAGTGCGGGCCGTTTTGCACGGCACGCAAATATAAACGACATTATCCGACGAGCTCTTGTCACCGTCGGCGTCCCAGCTGTTTTAGAACCCAACGGCTTGGCACGCGACGATGGCAAGAGACCGGACGGCATGTCTTTGTTTCCTTGGAAGATGGGTAGGCCTTTAGTGTGGGACGCAACATGCGTCGATACTCTTGCGCCATCCCATCTTCCAAGCTCATCGTGCTGTGCTGGTGCTGCCGCTGCGGCTGCAGAGAACCTCAAGCGGCGTAAATATAGAAACCTGTGTGGTAACTATATTTTCGAGCCGTTTGGGGTTGAAACTCTAGGGCCGTGGGGTCCGAGTGCTCATAGCCTATTTAAGGAAATTTCGAAACGCCTAGTTGACGCTTCCCGTGACCCAAGGGCTGGCTTTTACTTTGGCCAGAGGCTAAGTGTTGCCATACAACGTGGCAACGCCGCCAGTCTCTTGGGCACATTACCATCTGACAGCGTTGAGGAGGAGTTTTTCGATGCCCTTTTATAGTTTGTTGTTAGTTTATCTATTTTAGTTTAATAGTTTTTAATTATCAATGTATGACAATGTCATCTTCATTTAGCCGAATAAATGCACGACTTGCAGCAGATGCGGGACAGCGTAGTTGACTCCTTATGACACATAATGGTCTCAGAGTGAACTTGGACCACACCTAGGTTAGGTTCAACGAACTCGTCACTCCAGGACCTCTTGTTGTGATTGACGGTCCTCTCGAGGGCTTTGAATGGCCTTTGGCTTCATCGGGTCTTCTCGCCGCGTATCCCACAGAGCCTAAAGACTAAAGTCTTCAATCGGTGCGTCCAGCCTGTTATGACTTACTGGACTGGCTGGTTTTATTTAACTTCGAGCTTCTTATTGTCCGCCATTTATGAAGAGGAAGGGATAACCGCGCTATAATGATTACCACATATTCAGAACATCATTCTGAACACATTTTCATCGGTAATTTAAAAAAAAATCGGAATGATAGGTACACTGGTTACCGTTTCAGCGTCGGTGTGGATTCCACCCCGTATTAATTATGTGTAAACTAGCGACCCGCCCCGGCTTCATCATCATCAGCCTATAATGTTCCCACTGCTGGGACACAGACCTCCTCTCTGTGAGAGGGTATGGGCTATAATCCACCACGCGGGCCCAGTGTGGATTGGTAGATGTCACATATCTTCGAATTTTTGGTTCTAGGACATGCCGGTTTCCTCACGATGTTTTCCTTCACCGTTTTTGAGGGCAGTGGTGATGAAATAAATTACACAAGTAATGCGCCTGCCTGGGTTCGAACCCACGACTTACTGTTCGTAAGTCGGGGTGGCTACCACTGGGCCACCACTGCGCTCACCCGGCTTCGCACGGGTGCAATGTAGATAACCTTCCTCTTGAATCACTCTATCTATTAAGAAACCCGCTGCGTAGTTTTAAAGATCTAAGCTTACATAGGGACAGACAGCGGGAAGCGACTTTTATTTATACTTTGTAGTGATAGTGATTATTTTTAGACCATACTTTTTTAATAAACTGATCACTACATATTATAAAACACAGTCCTCCGCCGCGTCTGTCGGTCTGTTCGCTATTAACTCAAAAACTACTGCACCGATTTGTATGCTTTTTCATCAATGGATAGAGTGGATCTCGAGGAAGGTTTTAGTATTTATTTTGTCAAGTTTTTGTTGCGGGAACGCGATCAAAATTTCATGATTACTTTTGGTCGCGATAACCGACATCCACGCGGGCGAAGCCGCGGGCATCAGCTAGTCTATACTAATATTATAAAGAGGGAAAGTTTGTGAGTTTGTGAGGTTGTAGAGGGCAATCTCTGGATCTACTGAACCGATTTTGAACATTCTTTTACCAGTAGAAAGCCACATTATTTGTGACTGTCTCAGGCTATATTTCCCGAACTTCACGCGGGCGAAACCGCGGGTACTTATAAGCTAGTTATTATTATTTTCGTGGGGTCGTCGTCGTCAAATTAACTTTTGCTTACAGGAGTTATAGTAGTAAAGTTTGTTCCAAAAGTTCATCATATGCCTAGCCTTTTCCCAACCATGTTGTGGTCGGCTTCCAGTCTAACCACAAGTGGCTGAATCCTAGTATTTAACATGGAGCGTCTATCTGATCTCCACAACCTAGTGAGTTATCTACTCCAATAGGTATTTATTATCATGTTTATCCATCAAATATGAACGCGTCTACAAATTTTCGTAACCGTGGTATTAATCGTGGATGAATTCCTTCGTGAGAGGACGATCCTGGCTACACATTGAGGTCATGATAGAAATCATCTTTATTCATCAAATGTGAACGCAACTAGAAATTTACGTAGCCACGCTATTGACCGTTGAGGAGTTCGGGATCGTGAGGAGACGATCCTGGCTGCAGGATTAGGTACGTCTGGTATAAAAATGTATTGTCACTCGAACCAAAGCTGTGTGCAAAATTTTAGTTCAATCGGTTTGGGGGAACTCGTTTGAAATTCAGTTGCAAGATTTGACTCATACATACTAACAAACTAAGAAGGCAAGTTGAAATAAATACTTATAATAATTAAAGGCGCAGGCGGTTCAATCCCACTAGCTAGTTCTGCTGTGCAGTTCAACAGTAGAACTAATGGGAATATTTTTTCACATTAGTTTACGATTTGGTAGCACCTGAAATCGTAGGAGTAGAACTAGTGGGAATGAACCTTAAAGGTGGCTCCTCTGTCTATTTTGATTTTGAATATGTCGTGATTATGGTTCTGTTAAAGTGGTCATTTTAGGGCCCCTGAACGTCTCAAGAGTCAAGCATGACTTAGGTAAACGATTCTATTTATTTGATTGGTGGAAAGTAACTTTAAGTACCTAATTTAAAAAAAAAATAGTGAGCTACTGGCGTTAATATACTGGAAAATGAGCAAAGATATGTTTGTTTCATTAAGCTAGTGTTTCAGCTACTCCCCTGCAGATTAAAAGTCTGATTTCTTCGACCTGTCTATCTGGCTAATTTCTTTTAAATACAGTGTGCAGCTCCACGGCGAACGAAATTCTTTTTTTATTGTTTTATTTTTATATAGGAGAACACACCACTTTCATTTTGTTCAACGTGCACTTTTTTTACATTACATTTGGTCTTCAGTGAGGTTATACTCGTATATCTACTACAGGCCTTTATTCAAGACCTCTGCACTTCAAATTAGAAAAAACCATGGAACATGGGCTGTGATAAAAATTCTCGTCCCTTCTCCGTCTGAGTGTTTCCAAACGAAACCTTCACGTAGATAGATATTTAAAGCGCTATGACAAAGAAAATCACCCAAAAAGTCTCTCTGTGTTGCCATACAATAAAACACCATATTATATCCAAACCATATATTCGCAGACACAAACCTTTACAACAGTAGTTAACACAGAACATCATCGAGCGCTTATTTATTTAAATTATTTATTGGGCGCCATTTTTTGTCGCATTATACCAGATCATAATACGTATTTATTTATCTCCAATCACTCTAAAACATACCTTATTTGTCTTTCCATAAAGATGCTATTTACTTATCTGAATTTGGCTATTGAGGAGATTTGGATGTATCTCGAAATAAAATGAACTGTAAGTTAAGGATGGTAGGTTGAAATTCAATTGTACGTAGAGGATAATGAAATAACCTCCCCTCACAAAGAGGCGTGGTCCTCAACAGCGGACTGAGACCGCACTGACATCAGTACACAACCAACATTCGGACGTTCCATATTCAAAAAATCGAAAATCGCGCAGTGGCCAGTGTGTTAGTGTAGTGATGGAATCGGAAATCAGTAAAATGCAGACGAAGTTACCTTCGAAGAATTTCTCGATTGAATCGATTGTTGGTCTCAACGAACGACGATCGCCCGAAATCGATATTGAGAACAGCATTTCCCAGGACTATTCAGCAGCCAACGAGCATTCAGAAGACGAAGAGCTCAAAGTTAGAGACGGGAAAATGGGTTACTATTTCCAACAGAATCGAGTTCCGAATTTCCCGTTTTTCATGAGTTATGATAAGAGAATGGGGGGGTTCCAGAGTGAACAGGGAGGGCAGCAAGAGGAACTGAAGCGAGCGAGTCCGGGGAGCGTGAGGAGCGAAGTGGATAGTGATGGCGTTGATGATAGACCTCATGGTAAGTTTTTTGTTAATTTTAATTATTCATTTTTCGGAAACGTGTAGGTACCTAGTTTCAGTAATGAACAAAAGGCAAGCTGGTAAAATGACTTCCCGACGGGTGGCGTAATTTTATTTTTATTTATTTATTAAAATCCTTTATAACTATCATTACAGGGTGTAATGCGATAGCGCGGTCTTAAAATAAGTCCAACAAAATCAATATGCCATGTCTATATGTCCATTTGCCATGTCTACAATATATCCATCTAAGTTTTAATTAATTAACAGGTAATCTTGCCCCTAAGGAGTTTCAATATGAAAGAATAATGTGTTTTAAAACATTGTGACCTTACTTTGCCGGTAAAAGTGTACTAATATTGTGACGTCACATGAGTTTTCGACGCAGTTACGTCTTAAGTTTTTATTTCGTGAAAAAAGAAAAATACGTGTCCAATATTTTTGGAAATCTATGACGGATTATTTAGATTTTTTTTTTAGTAAACTACCCTATCACAACACAAATTAAAATACTTATACGAAATAACAAAGTAAAACATGTGTTGGTTAATTAAAGTTTGACGTTTATATTCTCGTAAATTAGATTATTTGTTCTACTAACTCATGTGTTCGTCCTTACTGCTAGACTAACACCTACCACGGAGTACGAAGTTCGATGGCCTGCCTCTCTGTGCTACCGTCACGACGTGACACTGGCAGAATAGTCGGAACCGGCTCAGTTGCCATAAAAGGAAGAAAAAAAAAAAAAAAAAACAATGTAAAACAAAATTTGAAATGAAATCAGGAATGAAAGAAGGTGAACCACATTTTCATAAATTCCTCTGACATACCAATAAAATCTTCGTCCATTCATCCGCAATATGAACCTGAAGGACGTAGGTACCTTCAAAGCTTTAAAGACCATCCGTAAGAAAAAAACACCATGTAGGTATGATACTCAAGAAAACAAAAAAAACATTAGAAAGGGTGTAAACAGACTCTTAACGAAGGCACTTGTTCTCCCCGTCATTGCGATCATTTTTTTTGTTTTAGACCATACCTGGGAACCTTCTAGTTGAGGAGATATTGGGGATCAAAGTTCCAAACTTTTCACCAGTTTTTTTTTAAATACATGTTTTTAATGTAAGATTTTTACTTGAAACACCTCCAGGAAATAGTAAGAGGGTTCTTCTTACCGAACAGGTCGGTAATAGGTCTTAGGGTAAATCCATCCATCAGCACAATGTGTTGAGTGCGTTACATTGAGTTTTACCGCAAAACGTGATTTTCAGCAAAAAAAAAAACGTCGTTTCCCAGCACTAATTTTTGCGTAAAGTTACTTAGTTTGATGTACGGTGGGCTGCATCAATTGGTTACCCCAGTTGGGAACATAGGTGCTTTCAAGAGGGGTACCCACGTCGTGACGCTGACTGTACATAATGCTTGGTTGACGGCTTCGTGAAGAGTCTGTTTACAGCCTGTATAAAGCCTTGATTCGTAATTTTATAGTTTCACTGAATAGGTTTGCGATACACTGGGAATATCTAAATTATGAATTATACACCTAATATGGATTGTTTATTGATTCTGTAATGATTTTAAGTATTTTCCAACACACTTCCTCGATATCTGGCTCTTATAACACTACGATTAAGTTCAACATACAATGTATTTCACAATCGTGTTTTTTTTAATTTATCACAAAAAGTGCGGAAAAAAAAATACAATAACAACCTCGCCTGCGGCTTGGGTGTGAATTTCGCCTCGATTGTAATAACAAAGTTTCCCCACATATATATCAAAATGTACCTACTATTTACATATAAAATATGTTTTTCGCTACCATCATCTGAAGTTACTGAGATCTCGTAATTGCTTTAATTCGTACCTAAAGGTTTTATAGTCCTAAAAACCGTACCTACATTCAAATTACAAAACAGGCCATTCCAAATTTGAAATAACTTTACAGCTTTTTTCCGTGTTTCGAACCTTACCAGCCAATAAAATAATAACTTTGTATAGCGGTAAATGGCTAATGACGGTAAATTGGTAATAACTGTGACACAAAGTGACCGACTATGTTTGCGCCCCGACGCCGCCCGCTCTTTCCTTTGATCTTTTACAATACAACTGTAAAATAGCTAGTTAACTATTTTTTTTTCGATAACGTGGTATTTTGTTTAGAAATTAGTAAAAGGCATATTAGCGAAGGTTTTATTTGAGGAAAGCAAAAAAGAGGGAGGCTAACGGTACTTTAGCGGCATAAAAGTAATTGAAATGCTCACAATATCTTTTAAGATTAGGCCTTGTAATTGGGACAATAACATCTAATTTCGATAGCCAATAAAACAATCATACAGCCTAGAATAAGATAGACATGGAACTCACCAAATAAAACCTTTAAGAGTTCTGTTTCGATCGTATTTTCTTTAACTTTGAAAACCCGGCGCCCTTTTTTCCGTCCGTCGCGTCGCCGTCGTCATCTTATGAAAAACTTTACCGACGGCAAGCAAAAACAATACTTAACAACTAATATAAGAGTCAACTTATAGCATGAACCATAGCATGAAAAAAAAAAAACAAAAAAAAAAAATGTTGTAAACACGTAGGCAATAATCGAAACCAAAACGAAAAAGGTATTATTAGTACGTTTTTCGTCATCATTTCTTAATAACCCGGAGAAAATATAGCATAAAAAAAAACAATAAAATATTTTAACGATTGTGTCTAACTGCTCAATACAAAAATCGGTGCATCAATAAGTTTTACTCATCCCTACTAATAATGATCCTTCTAATTCATAGTCTAATCTTCACTAATCCACAAATGATGTATAAATCCCTACAATTTATGTATCCCTCTCAAAAAATCTGAATTGTCAACTAATATTTACATAATAAAAACTCAATTGGGCATCAGATTGTTTACAAAATAAAGCTATTAGAGACAAGGGGAAAAAAACGGCCCCATTTGTTGCCATGCCGACAGTCTGACACCCCGGTGGGTTTTTTTTTAGATGTGAATGTTGTAGATAGTGTTTTAATTTGATAGATTTTGTATTTTATTTAGTAGGGATGTTTTGATCCTTTAATTTGATTTGATTTAGTTACATTTTTATTATTATTTTATTATAAGCTAAAAAAAAAATGGGGGATTACTTACTGTAAAATTATTGTAAAACTAAGTAAATCTTTGATTCTCTTTTGTAGAAAGAAAAGCAAACTTAGTTTTTCGTTTTAATTTAGTGGAAGACCATATTTTAGGTCATTAGTGTTGGAGCGCGCAAAGAAAGGCCCTCCATGGTATTTATTTCAAGGGAATTTCAGTGCGCACGACAACCAATCAAGCTATACAAAACCAGTTAATGCGGATCTCTCATCGTACGGGAAATCTATACAAAGCGAGGCCATGTTATACTGGAAATGTATAGATGGATGTGTCGCCGTTGCATCGCACATCGCCGAGACGATAATTCAGGGGAGAGACTCAAGAGATTTTTTTTTATTCACTTTAATCAAGATAGTAGTCTTGCAGTGTAGACTTTATTCTGGTTGCTAACATTTATGTATTATGCATAATAATGATTGTAAGCAATTTTCTTTAAAGACGTTTCTAGCTTGGCTTCTTCTTTCTTTATCGTGTGGTTAGTGCCTAACCTAGTGTCAGAGTTTTTAAGCCATCCATGGGCCTTTGACTTGGCTTTACATGCCGTCGAGAAATTAATTCGCAACCATCTCTTGGTTAGGAAGACATGATTGCGGTCCAATTTTAATTAATCACGTAAACGACACAATTTTTGTTAAAAAAAAAACAAGGGCTGTCACACATGATTAATGGTTGAGGTTTTCAGCAAGTTACCTTCGATCATATACGTAAATTGGTTACTCATGTATAATTAGCGAGATATTGTTATTGCCTTATCATAGATCGTTATTTTACAATTTACAACAAATTTACTAAGAAAAACACAATGGTACAACCTTCTAGACAAAATTAAACCTTCATGCTTTAATTTTGACAAATCATCGGTAGACCAGTAGCAATTTAGACACAACAGCTACTGTTCAAAGAAAAATAAGCCTTTGTCTATGACACTGTCACAGCATGACAGCTATCAAAATTGCCGCCAAAACGTAGCGAGGCATTTGTAAAGAGTTCGTTCTTTTTTGTGCATGTTGGCACAATAATGTATTGTCTTTGCTCAATTATGGAGTGGCGTATTGTGACCGTCACCGCACTGAAAGTTGAGAATTTCTCTTTTATTGCTGTCACTAAAGCCTTGTCATTGCTATTAACGTTTGGTTTTACTGCTTCCACATTTTTGGTGAATACGTAATGGTTCTAAGAATACTTGCTTGTTCAATATGGTCAGTTAATTTGGTACAGCTTTTCTTTATTTTTTAGTTTTTGTGATGGCACTTTGTTAGGTACAGTTTGTAATTCCATTTGTTAGACTTTACAATTAATTAAAGTAACTACTTATCCTCAAATGCACAAGAGACTACGAAGTATTTACTCGCTGAAGCGACTGACATGGTTTTCGACCGCATCGTCAATCAGGTTTTAAAAGTATCTAAAATGTTAAAAGACTTGATCATCTGCTTCATTCGTCGATGAACGATCGATAATGGCCGAAGTAGACCTTTTCATTTTCCATTTTTCAGTCTAAAACATTCGTTTTATTTTTTTACAAATCTTTGCTGTTTTTTTAACAATTATTTCCTATAATAATTAAAACACGAATTCAGTAAGAAATCAAATATGAATAGCAATGTAGCTTATTAAATTCTCTACATCTATAATGTCTCTACAATTAGCGTAAACTTAACCAATTAATTGCGTAAACTAAAATATAGTAATCTTCATATTTTATATCATAAACCATTCACAAAGTAGAAGATTTGTTAGAGTAGGTTTCAAGCTAACGCGAAATCTCCTTAGTTATAAACCTTTTTGTACAAATCTCCACAGCTTCCCATAAACTAAACTTTATACAACTAGACTAGCACTGAAGGAGAGCTCACTGAAACCCATACATCACAAAACTAGCTGGTTCTGTATTAATAACCTGGTTCGCAGTAATAAGGGTTCATGATGTTCAGTGCTCGCTGTTATGGAAGATGAGCGCGCATGATTAAAAGTTTAGGGTGAGGGCGTAGCAGGAGCAAAGTCGGAGTGAAATTTGGGGAGCTCGTGTTAAAAATGGTTGTGGGAAATGGTAAAACGAATTCGTTAGGATTATAATTAAGGTATAATAGAATTCTTGTGTTTAAATAACTGTTTTGTTTAGAAATTAGTATAAATCTGTTTAAAAAGATTCTTCACATCTATTTTTGTATAATTTCTCCTTAAATATTTTTTATTTTAAGGTGTGCTGAAAATTAATTTAGACATGTTAATAGCAATTGATGATGATTGTGTTTTATAAAATTAGTTTAGAAAAAATATCTTCAAATTCTATTTTCCTATCAAAGTTGTGTTGACTTTCGCAACTGATAAAATGTAACGACCACTTAGCATCAATTAGTAAGAGTTACATCAACAGAAAAATCCTAAAAGGAACGACAAAAAATTTAAACAATGTCAAATCAATTCTTATCCGCCAACGTTCACTTAAGACAAGGAAAATATATTGCGACAAATCTATGAACAAAATCTAGAACAAGGCCTCATTGTGCCACCGACCTAACGTCGAACGAGCTTCAACAAAGCTCGTGAGCGAAAGAGACGGCAATAGATAATGAAGCCCCGCCCTGATTGGTGGGGATAAAAACGGGCAACGTTATTGGTCAACGCATTATAGATTTTTAGTGAGGCGGCGCGCTGTGCAACCTAAAACAAACTGACAGTTGACAGTTCACTTTTTCGATCGAAGGCAAAGGCAACAAGCAAGGTTCCGTCTGTTATTTTTCATTTTAAAGAGATGGAGGCTTTTAAGAATTATTCCTTTAATTACAAATCGATTCATAGGCCGTTGACTGTAGATTTGATGGGTAAAAGTAATGTGTATAGTGATTTGAGCAGTCAGAATACACCGCCGTCGTCGCCAAAGAGTAAAGGTATGTGTTTATTTGATAAATTAACCTAATTATTATATTTAAGCGTGTGTTTTGACATTTTGTCGTTTGAAGGTTAGTTAAGCTGCCTAGTTCTTTTTTTTTTTGTTGTGGTATGTTCAAATGACTTCTCCCGCTAGGCAGAGCAGAAGGAAGGGAGTGTCAGACATGTACTGACTAAAACCCATCCATGTTCCTTCCTTGCCCTTTGTGTTCCAGGGCCGCGGTATCTCTTTCGAACAGTCCCGCAGCCCTAGCAGGAGCTGCCTAGCCCTTGTAGGTTGATCATGTATCCCTGTCCTGTTCTTTCGTACATAAATCGATTATTAATACATATTAACACTCTTCATTAATTAAGCATGTACCTATATATGCAGTTTCTACCCATATTTGTAAATAATATCCGAGGGTCATATAGAACTTTTAATATCACAATTTGACAGCAATTTGAATTTGTTTTTTTTTTTTAATGCACCGTATTGTTGATAAGTTTTCTAATTTACTCAGTGTGTTTTTTAAGCTGTTGCATTGCTTCTATCGCGGGCCTTGAGCGTGGAGGCCGAATCTAGAAATTCCGTAACGAAAAATTCCGTAACGAAAATAACCTAACACCTAGTGCCTAACACGTAGTGTCAGATATTGACAAGCCTAGGTTATTATTTTTAATCTACTGCTGGAGCTAGGAGGTTAGGTTGTATAGGTTTTTTTATTTGAGATCCTGCCTATTTTAGCACATCAAGCTACTACAATCTGTTTAATTTCTTTAATGGATTCTCGACTTTATAACTAAAGCATCAGGTTCAAGGTTGATTGGGAAAATTTGACAGTTTTGGTTAGCTTGATGTGCTGGCGTCTGGACCTTATGTCGCTCCATGTAAAATACTGGTATTCAGCTTCATCTGGTTACACTGGAACCCAGCCCTAATATACTTACTGTACCTTGTTGGCAAAAGGCTTGGTAATGTTGATTTATATGTTTTTTGGTGGAAATACCGCTGATGTGTACATTACTTTTTAGGGTTTCGTACCCAAAGGGTAAAAATGGGACCCTATTACTAAGACTTCACTGTCCGTCTTGCTGTATCTCATGAACCGTGATAACTAGACAGTTGAAATTTTCACAAGTGATGTATTTCTGTTGCCACTATAATAGCAAATACTATAAATAGAATAAAATAAACATTTAAGGGGGCGCCCTTACAACAAACGTGATTTTTTGCCGCTTTTTGGCTCGATATTAATAACGGCAACCGATAGACTCTTGAAATATTTCCAGAATATTTAGTTGTATATTCACTTTAAAAATAAATAGTTTAATTAAAATAAAATCAATATTTATGGGGGGTATTATGGTACGGAACCCTTCGTGCGCGACTCCGACTCGCACTTGGCCAGCGACATAATCACTGAGTTAAAATTATTATTGAATTTGGCAAATACATTTTTAGCACTTTTGGATCCAATAATCTTTTTTGTCGGCGAAATAACAAAAATCCTTCAGAATGAGTTGTTAAATTAATAATTATTATAACAGTAATAAACGACGTAGCCTTCGCAATAATCCACAAAGCACCGACTAACGGACAGACATTTTTATAAACACACAAATGGTAGGTAATACTTAACCCATCATAACTTTACGACTTAACAAACACTTTGCTTTAGTAATATAAGCCTTTTTGGTACGGGATAGAGATTTTATTAAGCTTTAAGGACGGTACAAGTAAGTTTGTTAAATTGTTAAAGCAATAATTGCCTTTTTACAACTATCTTTGAGAGTTGCCGACTCTTTTGTTGGTGTCAATAAATTATTAAAAATATTTTTCAAGTTCTGTAGGTCTATGGTTAAATATTTTTATTAGTGTAAATTGTTATCCGGGAGTACCGTTGGGTTAGGTAGGCTTTTTCTTTGAGTCTAGCAAAAAGCTCAGCAATCTCTCAGTGTATTAATAACCTTCTTTTTAGTCCTGATTTTTATTTAAATGATATTATGTGCACAAACAACAGGTAGCAAAAAAGGATAATGCAAACTACAATGTGTTACATAAAAAGCGATGATACAGGGGTGATATGATCCAAAAATCACAATAATTATAATACACTATTTTACTTATGTTTATTGAGGATAAAAATAATACTTCATCAATCCTTTTTAAGTAAAGGGTGTAAACAGACTCTTAACGAAGCCGAAAGGCACTTGTTCTCCCCATCATTGCAATCATTTCTTGTTCTAGACAAAACCATGTATTAAAAAAAAAAACTTTTTTTTTTTAATACATGTTTTTAATGTATTTTTTTTACTTAAGACACTTTCATGACCCCCATACTATTAAATCCGTCCATCAGCACAATGTTTTGAATGCCTTACATTGAGTCCTACCGTAAAACGTGATTTTACACCCCAAAAAAAAAAGTCGTTTCCCAGCAATAATTTTTGCGTAAAGTTGCTTAGTTTGATGTACAGACGCCAGCAGGTCAACCTACCCGAAACTGTCAGATTTTCCCAACCAACCTTGAACCTAATGCTTCAGAGATAAAGTTTAAAATCTATTAAAGAAATTTGACAGATTGTAGTAGCTTGATGTGCTGGCGTCTGTACATAATGCTTGGTTAACGGCTTCGTGAAGAGTCTGTTTACACCCTGTATAACAAGCTCACACGTTAATAAGAGATTACAATCCGTCAACAAAACACTGTTTTCAACGAAAACTCGTTAACAAATAGTACAATTAAACTAAACAGTCGCCATAACAATTAACACAAACCAACAATAATAAATTAAATCGACACTAATTAACGTCAAATAAAACCTGCAAATTACCGCAGCTGCCACCGCAAAAGTTAAATAGCTTGTCTATAGAAAGAAAAGCGTGGGTGGACTTCCCGCCATTATTTGACAGATGACAGTTAGCCGCCATTTTTAATTGATGTCAATTAATCCCGGGACATATTGAGCGTACGTGGAACGAAATAATGTTGTTCGCTTTAGCTTAATTATATGGGCATATGGCTGTTTAGAGTTGTTGATTGGTGTCAGGATTTTCACTGTTCTGTCATTGCCAATATCTTAATGAATAGGTTTAAAATGTTGCCCAAATTCTACCGTTTTATATATTTTTTTTTACAGCAATGAGACTCTACTCTCTTGTTACTGAAAGCCTATGACTTGAAAAATGTACTGAATGAAATATTTATAACTAAACAGATTGCTTTGCGAACAATGAAATCTGTTAAAAAAAAAAAATGGAGTTAGCTTTTTATAACTTTGTCATCATCATCATCATGAGAGATATTTCTCGACGGCATGTCAAGCCACGTCAAAGGCCTATTAAGTATGCACGGCATAAAATCTCTAGAACCAGGTAAGGCACTAACCACACGATAAAGAAGATCATCATCATTTGCCTAGCCTTTTCCTAACCATTCTGGGGTCGGCTTCCAGTCTAACTAAATGCAACTAGATCCAAGGATTTGAAATGCAGCGATTGCCTATCATTTCCATAAATATACGTCAATTTAAAAACGTTTTAATTGACATCACACATCCACACATCCACATTCAATAAATACACACACTTTTGGCAGTGTGTGTATTTATTGAATGTGGATGGTTGTGACACACTGTCAAAATGCTTCTCTTACTCAAAATTCACTAACTCCAGATTTTCAATATTTCTAATTAGTTTTCAACAAAACGACAGCCGATCAACATCTCGCGAAGGGTCAAGCTTGTTATATTTCTTGTCAATTGGGCTTAATCTGATTTCGTTTTTATTGCCTCCCTACATAGATATTAATCTTCATTACGTACTAGAAGCTACGGATTTTATCGAGTAAATTGTGTTCCGTACTTAGGGGACTTTCGAAAGGGGATGACACCGTGTAATTGGCTTTATTTGCAGTAATTGTCTTATGCCACTGTTGGCTGTTGCTGTAAATTGTTTTTAATTCCTGTGGGATTAAGTTTTGATTATGCTTGGAGTTAAATTGATTAGTATTTGAAGTTTTTCTTTTTAATAATAGTCCAGAGATATTTGCGTTTCAATGCGTGTATTCACCAACACATAGCGAAATTTTGATGTTTCGTTGTGTTGTGTTGATGAGAGCAGCGGTGGCCAAGTGGTAGCGACCCCGACTTACGAACAGTAAGTCGTGGGTTCGAACCCAGTCTGGCGCATTACTTTGTGTAATTTATTTCATCACCACTGCTCTCAAAAACGGTGAAGGAAATCATCGTGAGGAAACCGTTATGTCCTAGAACTAAAAATTCGAAGACATGTGACATTACCAATCCGCACTGGGCCCGCGTGGTGGATTATAGCCCATTCCCTCTCATAGAGAGTAGACCTGTGTACCAGCAGTGGGAACATTATAGGTTGATGTGTTGTTCGTTGTGTTCATGAAAACAATTAGGGTTGGTTGGAGATTAATACGTTTTTAGACCATGATACCATAATTATAATACTAACATTAAGTCAGTAATTTCGTTGTAGTTCGAACACCGAGATAAAATCAAAAACATTCAAAACCTAATAACACAAAATCAGCAGAATGATCAAACCAGCCAGTGTTCATAGACAATAAACGTATTAAGGGGAGCCATTCATGGCAATACAATTACCGGAGCGTGCCACGCACGGGGCGGCGGCAATTCTCGATAATCCAATTGTTAATGTATAGGCTATCGGTTTCCGCCTATTACTGAGCCAGTTTGGTTCGCAAATTGAGCGGTGTCGCGATTAATTAGCCGTTTAGTGTCGGTCGGTGAATGGGAAGCTTTATTGGGTTATTCTTTTGTTGAAGTTTATGTTGTGTCATGGGTTAATTTTGTTGTTAATGTATTTGGGATAACAAGTAACAATAGTTTATTTATTGGAAGGGCGATCATGGTTAAATATTTTTGTGTTAAGACTTTAAAGTTAAAAGCGCTTTCAGTTTCAGCGAATTTCAAAATTTTTCTTATAATTTTCCCCGTTTTCAAAAACAAACTTCGCACAATCTGTTATTTATGGCATACTCAAATTCCACCACAAATTGGCTATGATCAGATCGCATTCAGCCAATTACAGTGTAGCTAGTGCTAATTAAAAACCAAAAAGTCGCGAGCCGTATTAGGTGTCATTTATTAGGTAAATGATTTGAGTGCTGGTTTTGGTTTGAGTGCTAATAGATGGGCCACGACACGTTTCATAAGGTTTCTATAATAATGGTTTGGAAGTTTTGTTGATACATTGTTTTATCGGTACACCAAGGTTATTGAGTTGTAGTAACACCGCCGGATGTGGGAATGAACGGTCATTTTCGAATTTCGAGTTGTTAGAAAATGGTTTTTTAAAAACTTTCTTGGTTAATACTTACTCAAATTTAATATTTTTCGCCTACATAACAAACTTTTAAAACGTGACAACACCAACTTCGGCACATGGAGTACCTATGTTCGATCGTCAATCGTTTTTTAGATCGTTGCTTAGAATGTTTCAGTGAAAACACCTTTCAAAGTTTCTGTCTCTTTTATACCACAGATACCTTCGAAGCATGATTTTGAAAACTTTTTCCTAATTAAGAAAATAAGGCAATTTTCTTTTTTCACTCCTTCCTGAAGAACTCTTAAAGCCATTTTACACGAAAGAAAAGTATCTCACGATAATTAGCCCTATGCAGCCGAGCTTTAAAATGTTATGACTGTACGAAGTAGTGTGTACTCAGCCGATTAGCGGACATTTTGAAACAACGATATTTCGAAATAAATTGACGAAGCGACACCATTAGGTGGGTGACGTCAGTTTTCATGAGTTTGTAATGAACACTCATCTCAAATTATGTGTGAAAATATTCTCGGATACATAAGTGTTACGGCTTAAATAATAATACAAAAATATTATTTAAAATTTATTTAATCGTATTTCGTGTTTTACTAGTTTACGATTATTATCATTAATAAACTTGAACTAACTAAAGTGTTATTGGCTCCGGTCATATAAATTGATGTTAAAAAAACAAACGTAAAATACTTTCCGTGTCACCACATTAAACTATGATTCCTTCTTAAATATAGAACGGAAGCTTTTAAAACGGAAGCCTTTTAAATCTCAATCGTTTCCTCGTTATTTTTTCAAAAAGACACACGTCATAATAGCGCAGCTGGGGACCATAGACATCTCACTAAAGAGGTTGTAACGTAAAAAGTTTGTATAACAACAAATTGTTGGGAGGAAGGACGGCTAGACTATTGCAAATTGGTTTTTGAGTGTTATGTCGCCACACTCGCCACCCAGCATGGGAACGACTCAAGTGGCCCAGACGCCACAACTGACGATTAAAAAAAAAACATGAATCGTTTAGTCCGACGCACTTATGAAAGCAATAAATTTTCTCTAATGCGAAATTATTACAGCTAAAGTTTTCGTCATATTTTTTTCGACGAACGTACGATAATTTACGTTGAACATAAGCGACAACGCTAATGTAATTCCAAAACGGAAATAGGAATGAACGTCTTAATGCCGCCGCACCGTTAAAACAATACGTGACTTTTAAAAGCGTCCGATGTTCTTTTTTCAAAACGGTCACGTCAAATAGCGCTCCCGTTTGCCGCGCCCTTTTAAATTTAGAACCACTTCAGCGACTAATCAGATTTGTAAAGTCGGCTTTTTGGTTGGTTATTTTTTTTGAATTGAGCGACGATCGACTGAGGCCGAAAGTCTTTCGGCTTCTTTGTGTTGTGTTTATATGAAATAGACAAACCGTGCATGGGAAAATATTTAATTAGACAATAGCTTATTTGTGTTTGTTCAGTTAATGTTTCTCTTGAAAGTCTGGGTGCGCGCAATTAGCACCTATGGGCTACTGGTTCTCGACCGGAGCGGTCGGTTATATCTTTTTTACTGTTTAACGACAAGTCAATTTCGGTTCTAGGGAATAATTAGTTTTTAAGAAGCATTCCAAGCATTTAAGAAGCTCAAGATTGATAGCTTTTTTTTTCTTAATAATCAACACCTGTAGCTTAGGAATTGTTTCGAATTGACTTTAGACTTTTTTTTCGGATGGGATTTCATCAAATGACTTCTCCCATTCTGGGCAGAGCGGAAGGGAGTGTCAGACTTGTACTGACTAAAACTTATCCATGTTCCTTCCTTGTCCCTTGTGTTCCAGGGTCGCGGTATCTCTTTCGAACAGTCCCGCACCCTGGATCGACTTTAGATCTTATAAAGAAGTTTTGCTGTCACAAGTCTTCAGACATAATTATGCAGTTTTCTTGATAGCTACTCAACATTAAATCTCCAGCAGCTATTACAAAACAGAAGGAGCGAGTGTCCTCCTGCCTCATCAAGTAGCTAATGTCTAGACATAACAGTAATTAAGATAGTTATAAAGCCAGCCGACTTCAAGTGGTACTCACAACCCTTTAGAGCAAGTTAAGATATCTCCTAATCGGGCCTCTAAATCTCTATTGAGAGATTTTTGAGTTGTGGTCGTGTTTTTAATGTGACGGGGTTTATTTATTATTGTTTGGAAGTACTTATTTAAGGGTGCTTCGGTCTGGGCTGCGGGACTGTTCGAAAGAGATACCGCGGCCCTGGAACACAAAGGGCAAGGAAGGAACATGGATGGGTTTTAGTCAGTACAAGTCTGACACTCCCTTCCGCTCCCCCAGACAGAAAGTCGAAGTCAGGAGAAGTAATTTGATGATTTCCGAAAAAAAAAATGTGTGCTTCGGTCTTTTAAAACATGATTGAATACGATATGCAATAGGCCTGAAGAGGTGGACCAAGATCTTTCTTTCTATTGCAAAGAAATAAAAGCGAAGAAAAAGCGCGTTCATCAGGAAGAGCGGTGCAGAGGCTTGAGTCTGTGCGACGTATTTCGCAAGAATGACTGCAAGAATGTCAAAAGGCGCCACAAAAAAAAAAATAAAAATAAATTAAGAGGAGACATGGACTGCGTGGAATTTGAAAAATAGGTACTTATTTGAAGAAACTATTGCCGTCGCGCTGCGTCAAGCCTGCCCCGGTAGAGTGCGATAGGGACAGGTGCAGCTCAGACCGATTAGGTATATCTATACCAATACCATACCTACCATACCAAATTATAAAGAGGAAAGATTTTTTTGTTTGTTTGTACCGAATAGGCTCCGAAACTGCTGGACGGATTTGGATGAAATTTGGAACAAAGATAGTTTATAACCTGGATTAACACATAGGATACTTTTTATTCCGATAGTATGTTCCCGTGGGACATAAATCAAACTCCACGCGGGCGATCCCGCAGGCATTGAGCTATCACAAATATTTTGACGAGATTGACGTTTCGTATTCCCCTTTTTTCTCCAGGAAAACTGAGCCACTGAGTGATTGAGCTTTACTAACAATATTAATTCTTTGTCCACAGAGTCCCTAAGTCCACAATCAGAACAGATGACTAACTCCAATCAAACAGCGCCAGACCCAAACATCAGGTTTGTATATTTTAGATATGTACAATTGATATAGAAAATGATCTTAATGGTCATCTTCATACAAAGATTTCACTGAAAACATTGAGAGAAGTATGTACAGACGCCAACACATCAAGCTACTACTACAATCTGTCAAATTAATTTAATAGATTTTCAACTTTATTGTTGAAGCTAAAAGTTCAAGGTTGATTAAGAAAATTTGACAGTTTCGGGGGTAGCTTGATGTGCTGGCGTCTGTACCATCAACCTCCTGCTATTTTCCCTATTAATTTGGGGTCGGCGCAGCATGTCTTACTTCCTCATACTGCTCTATTAGTCGTCATTCTATGAGTCACTCTCGTTCTAGCTATTTCATCCTTTACGCAGCCCAGCTATCGTTTTTCTGGTCTTTCTTTACTCTTAAAACCATCAGAAATTCAAGTCAAATAAAAAACATAAGTCGAATTCTAATAATTCAATTTTAGAATATAGAAAAATATTTCAACTGTCCTCTTAGCTTCGTCTAAAAGAAAAGTTTTAATAACAAATCATTTTTGTGCCCTTCAGGAGGTACCGCACAGCATTCACCCGCGAACAGCTAGCAAGGTTAGAGAAAGAGTTCATGAAAGAGAACTACGTCTCAAGACCACGACGATGCGAGCTAGCCGCACAGTTGCAACTACCCGAATCCACTATCAAGGTAAGGATCGATCCCTATTGATTTTGACAGGTCGCCATTTTGATTCAGCCATGACAGCTTATTTTATTCTTAGAAGGTGGTTCTTTTGGCACAAGAATGACGAAGACCCGAGTATGATGTTTCTGAACATTACTATAATCGTATAAAAGATGATTCGATTAATAACCACGCACTAAAGAGCCATTCATGTACATACATGAATGGAATGTATGTACAGTCTCAAACTCAAAAGCATGTATTTCAATTAGACCATTACAGGCACTTTTGAATGTCAGAGTTATATTTCAAATACTTAAAAGGGAACAGGGTCTACGAGGAATTTGAAAAATAGGTATTAGAAGAAACTGTTACCGTCACGCAGCGTCAAGCCTGCCCCGTAGAGTGTGATAAGGGCAGTTTCAGCTCTGACTGATTATATCACAAAAATTTTAACGAGATCGGCAAACTGAGCCGATTTAATTAAGTATTTTTTTTGACATTATTTTTTTTTATAAGAAAGAATACATATATCTCTTCTCTTATATTCTTAAATATTACAAACTTTCCCAATTTGTCTGGTAGTCCTCTAATAGGGGCCGTAAAAATTAGCATTATTTGCATCATTTTTGGAGTGTTCTATTTTTTTGACTTATTAGTTGCTGAAAAAAGGTAAAAGCAGGGATGCGTCTACAGTAAGCCTTGATATTTTGAAAAAAAAAATGATGATAAAGGTATTATTGAGGAAAAAAAAGGAACTCTCCATACAAATGTATTTCCCTGTTCCCTCTTAATCGTCAAACTTATTGAGAGGTGTAGAAGTTGTAACTGCTGCTATTTAGGTATTTCTTTTCTGACTAAAACACCTTTTATTATATAGAATGGTGGTTTTGATATACGGTTACTCGAATAGTGGATTCAAACATTGACACATAGGTAATTCTGCTCAGTTCTCAGTGACTCACCAACAATTTCACTCAGAAACATTTACGAAACAAAAGTAGGTAATTAAATTAAGCTTTCAGCCCGCCCCCTCAATGTGACACATACAAAACGGGCATTATTTCAGAATCACACCCGTGCCACCCACGAGTTGTTCCGAATAAGCCCGACCTCTATTTGACGACGAACTGGCGACGGTTTTCGTAACATCACTATCAATTGACAAGTAAATGTCACTTATTAAAGAGTTGCAGATCACATGAGGACAGCTGCCGTTGCTAAATTGTTTTTTCGTAAGGCAAAGGACTTTTCCTTTGCCTTGAAATACGCATATTTACAAAGGAAATAACCAACACGTAATATTTAATTCTAGGGCATCAAAAATGTGTCATGCAGGAAATAAAAAGTTACGTGTCATAGTGACGAACTTAGACGATGTTTCCTTTGCCTTGAAAAGTTAGTGAAGGCTCAGGTTGTCATTCGTTCAGTTACACCACCAGAAATAATTATGTTGAATCAAACATAGGTAACGTCGGTTTTAATAAAAGGAGGACAGATAAAAACGTGCAAAATTGTTCTTTACATTTGAATATCGAAGCCCGTACCTATCAGTTGCTAACCATAGTAGAAACAATTGATTCGTTAACCAGTGCTCATGACTACAGAGTATGATGCCTCAATAAACTTCAATTAGATCCTCTATGATTTACATAGACGAACGGTCATGCGCGCTAATTCGCGAGTATTTGTGTACAAATGTGCGAAGAATCAGACAGTTTCTATAAAGGGTGTAAAAAGACTCTTAACGAACCCGAAAGGGACATGTTCTCCCCGTCATTGTGATCATTTTTTGTTCTAGACCATACCTGGGAATCTTCTAGTTACGGAGATATTGGGACGGGTTATTTAAACAGTTTTCACAAGTTCTATTTTAAATACATGTTTTTGATGTATTTTTTTTTACTCAAGACTACTTCAATGCGTAACATTGAGTCCTACTGTAAAACGTGATTTTTCACCCCAAAAAAAAGTAGTTTCCCAGGAATAATAATTATTTTTGCGTAATTTTTTTTTAATAACCGATGAACAAGATTTTGGGGAGGGACGCTCAGAATGATGTATTAAATAGGTACGTGGTAACTATTTTCGCGTCGGTATCCCTTCCACCTCGTAATGTTTATAATATTTTGGGTAACTATAACTTTTTATCACGGGTTCGATTTTCTTGGCCCGATAATAAAAGTTACTAGTTACAGAACATCCTATTAACTGATACAGGTTTCAATTTTATACAATATATCTATTTTTTGAGACCAGTAAGTTGAATTGTCCTTTAAATTCTTCAGTTCGGTCATAATGTCAATTATCACTTCCAATAAAAAAAAGAAAAACCGTAAAGCAAAAAAAAACATATGTTTATTAAGACTTTATTCGAGTTTTACATTCATGCTAATTTGTCGATGGGTATTAAAAGAAGCCGACCGAGTTATTCGGTAGCTGTGTGATGCTAATGAACATTAATGCGTAGAACGGAACGTTAGGATTATAAAATGACCATATTAGTACGAGGTCTCACTGGCGGAGCAATGGAGGTGTGATAAAATTCGAAGTGTTTATTTTTAATTTCGGTTTGTGACATCTGCTTTTGAAACTGTAGTGTATTCCTTTTGGTAGTTTATTTTTTCAATTTCTATGTATTTATTAAGGCCTGTAGAAACGGGTTTTGTCTGACTTTTCATAATCTGTCATTTTGTTCGGTGGTCATGCTACGCCTGCAGGACTAAAAACAGACTTTTTTGTGGAGAAAAAAAAAATAAAAAACGTGTGAGTAGATTATAATAGACTTGTACCTGCATTTCTCATGAGTTTAAATGAAATTTAAATAAAAATTGCGTTTTTATAAGCGGAGCGAATAAAAAAGCCCGCTCACCGCTGTCAGCAAAGCCTCACCCTCGCCATCATTAGTGAGTAAGTGAATGAAAACACTTCATCGCTTGTCTATGGCATCTGTTTTACGACGCGATGATACCAATTAAAAACTATTAAATTATACCTTTCGGCTACCATTTGATGAGTTATAAAGAACTGGATTTTTATCCCTATGTTTGTTTATTGTGATTAATTTTTATTGCTGCCGTAAATGCTGTGTAACGTGTCAATAAATGAATAGAGGTTTTGAATTCCCAGATTAGTGTTGCGCAATGAACGGTTTAGACTGTCGCTGGCGGCTTTGATTGATGTTGTTGTAGAAAATAATGATCTAAGAAATTTGACTTTGACCTGCACAAATTGCGTATCATTGCTCATTAAAAAAAAACTCAGCCGTCAAAGTGGTTCTGTCAATGTCACAATTGTTTTCCTCTGATTTTGTAACAAAAGGGATTTTATATTTACATTTAAAGTTTGTTCTTCGCCTTTATATTTGAGCATTGACTTTTAGCCAAGCCGTTAAGAACCATGTTTTATTATTTCTGTACAATAAAATGCAATAATCTTCTTGGAAGCGCTAAAGGAAAGTCGTTTTGTACGAACATTCGCGCGGTTCCCGCCAATTAACACTTTGCGAGCAAAGATGGCGGCCTGTTGGAGGGAAAGTCTTTATGTGTACATACTCGTATACATTGTAAGGGCGGCTGTTATGCTGTGTTTAATGATTTAAAGAAGGATCGGGCTGAGAAGTAATGCGCACGAAGGTTTTGTTGACTGTTTCATAGAAGATTTTACTTGTTTTTAACCGAGTTCATAAAAGGAGGAGGTTCTATGTTCCACTGTATATATATTTTAATTTATGTTCACCGATTTCTCGGTCAATTGTGGATCAATTTTGAAAATTGATTTTTTGTTTGAAAAAATATACTCCCAAGTTGGTCTCCAAGAGATATTGTCATGATCTGATCATGGACTTCAACATATGGAACGGAACTCTTCAATAATAGACAGCAAATCTTTTGTGATTGCTGCAATCGCTTAGATGTTTATTGTTTACACAACACCATAACATAACACCAAGCCTGTATGCTCTGAGGGGGTACGCAGATGTGTACAGTACCCACATTTCGACAGTTAGGTACGTTTTAAGTTCCGTTTTATTGGGGATAAGCCTATTACCATGACATATATTGTTAACAAATCAAAATAAATGCATAGCAAATATTTGCCAAAAAATAAAACTGACTTCAAAAAAGTGAAATCTAACTTTAGCTTCAGAAGTCGGTGACAAAAAAAAATGAAACTAACAAAAGTCACCGATTTCTGAAGCTAAAGTTTGTGTCAATTTTTGTGTTTTATTTTCCAAAATGTTTCTTAGATTCAGAGCTGAGGAAATCCTGTTAACATTCATGAGGCTTTTATTATTGTTATTCGTTCTGGAAACTGACGTTATATTGCGGAAAACCATGTCAGAAAAATCTCATGTAATTTTGTTTCAGCAAAATTACAATTAAAGTGACCTCTAAAAATAGTCTTAGCTTCTTACCAAATTATTATGCCGAAATTATATTAGACACACTTAACTATTTATGACTACCCATTTATAAGAAAACATGCAATTAATTAGCGTTACAGTGCTAAGAACTTACGGTACTAATAAGCAATAAATTTATAAAGCAGACGGCGACGGCAAGCTTTGAATTTAGAACATAGCGCTATGCCAAATAAGGTTTTTCAAGGAGGATACGTCCATTATTAAAACGAAGCAATTTATAACTTCAATTCTATGCAGTTTTTAAAAGAGCTTGCCATTTGCACCAATTTGACTGCTTATTAGATCAATTACAAACAGATTTTTTAAAGGGCGGGAAATTTTGTTACCTGTCAACGTAAGCAGTCATAGACACTTAAACACGGACTTAATATTAAATCTTTCATTTTTTCACTAACAATATCCCTTTCTTTTTAATGTAAGCTAATGACATTTGTAATTTAATTATTTTTCTTAGACATTTTTAATTTGATGATAATAGTATAGACAATTCTTAGTTTTTTTTTTGACATTTGAATTTAATTATTTTGTTTAAAGTAGAATCCGTTTATTAATTTTATCTAAACATTTTTAAATATTTCTTTAAAAAAAACATATAAAAAACATTTAAAAATATAAAAAAGGGCTCGGCATTTCCAAATTAGAATCATTGTTATGGTCACATAATTTGCATGCCGAATTTAGTAGGCGGAATATGAAGAACTCTTATAAAGTGCAAAATACCATATTTAGGCAAATAAATAAATAATCTATCTATCTATCTATTTTCGTTCTTTCATTCCTTTTCAGAATGTTTTGCGATAATAGCGTTTTATTATGTCTATTAGCACTTTGTATAATTTAATGATGTTCGGTTCGAATCATTCAAAGATTTCTGTTTTATTGGCTGATGACGTATGTAGCAAGTTTGTTTGGGATTTTGTTAATGACACTATTCACACACTTACTTTTTCGTTAAGAAACAAAATATTTTTGTGAAGTATCAAGATGCGAAAAAAAACTGTAAACTACTAAATGCATGCGGTTTTAATAATGAATACGGTTAAAGGGTCTGGTTGCTCTGGACGTATGCTCTTCCAAGCATTCTGAATAAATGACTTACGGAAAAAACCAAAAAAACTGGAAAGCAAATAACCTCGACAAACGAAAAATATCTTAAGAAGCTACGTTACCGTTGAAAAATCTAGAATGAGACCCACGTGTGGGTCCACCAGACCAAAACCTGTGAGCGAGTAACCTAAATCTGAATCGATAGCGCATATAATTTTGCCTCAAAAAGATTGAACGCTATTTTTTATATAATGATTTTATATGAATACATGTGGAATTAAATAGTTTTTTTTTAATCAACTTCAACAAGTTTAATTAATTCGACTAAGGGTCTGACAGGGTCGAATCAATCTTTCAGTTACAATATCTACCCACTCATTTTTAGGGTTCCTTACCCAAAGGGTAAAAACGGGACCCTATTACTAAGACTTCGATGTCTGTCCGTCCGTCTGTCTGTCACCAGGCTGTATCTCATGAACCGTGATAACTAGACTGTTGGAATTTTCACAGATTATGTATTTCTGTTGCTGCTATAACAAAAAATAAGAAAAATATAATTTATTTAATATTTAAAGGGGGCTCCCATACAAGAAACGTGTTTTTTTTCGGTTTACGGTACGGAACCCCTCGTGTCCAAGTGCGAGTCGGACTCGCGCGAGTCCGACTCGCACTTGGCCAGTTTTATATTTAATTTTCTCACAAACTTTCCACTAACCCAAATCTCTTTATCAACAGGTATGGTTCCAAAACCGAAGAATGAAAGACAAAAGACAACGAATAGCCGTCGCATGGCCCTACGCAGCTGTCTACAGCGATCCAGCCTTCGCCGCGTCCATCCTCCAAGCGGCGGCTTCATCCGTAGGCCTACCTTACGGATACCCCTCCCCGGCCCTCATCCCCCCTTTCCACAACCCCCAGCTGCTACCCGCCGGGTACCCGTACCCCTACCCTACTTACCCCCGCTATCCCTACATCCCACCTACACCCCCTTCTCCCGTAAACGCTGAGGGGACGTCGCTTAGGCCCGCGTATTCGAACTTCAACTTAAACGTTGATAAATAATTTTGATGAGGAAAAAGAATGATTGTAAATATTTTTTATTAGTTAATTTATTGAATGCTGGTCATACCTGTGCGTGAGCGATTTTGAATGAATGATTTTGTAATTTTAATTAAAAAAAAGACGTAAAATTGTATTGTACAGTAATTTATAAGTTTTTGTGATTATTCATTCCATGATAAATGCTCCAAATTTGTAGTGGTGTCTATGGTAACGATTATTTTAGAATAATCTTTAAAATTGGTTTGTAAAACTTAGATAATTTTCAATTTTTTTTTTCAAATTTTCGCCCATTCTGATATGGAATAGGTACAGACGCACGTCAAGCTACAACAATCTGTCAAATTTCTTTAATAGATTCTCAACTTTATTGCTAAAGCTTTAAGTTCAAAGTTGATTGGGATTTGACAGTTTCGGGTAGCTTGATCCGCGTCTGTATTTTCACATTTTCCGTTTGACTTGATATTTTAAGCAAAATCTGCTATTTCAGGATTTTTCCCCTAGACTTTTCTAGGGGAAAAAAAAGTATAAAGCCAAAATGTATTAAAATGTAGTAAAAAATAGTGCAATACCGAGAATATAATGTCATTTTGTATGAATATGTATTATCATTGGCAGCAATGGTGACTGTCATACACAGGTTTCGTGCATACTTGCGACTAATCGCAGTAAAACCCAGTGAAATCTTACAAAATCAGCGATTTTGTGTCGCGAGTCTGTACCCAACCTTATATTGTAAATGTTGTGTAAAATATGTACCTAATGTTAAAATAATTAAGTGTTAGTGTTAATAGATCATAGCAAATAGTTAAATGTTCAATTCATTCATTTACTTAAAATTAAATATCTTAGCTCATAAGGAACATTGTAAAAATGACATTTAAAAATATAAAAGAAAACAATAAATAAGAAAGTTATTATATACATTTATTTTGTAGTTTTATTTGTGTAAAGATAGATCTTGGTAATCAAAGGTTGTCTTCCGATCCATCCGGTCCAGACATTTAGACGGAGTAGGCACGTTTTTTTAACCGACTTCTAAAAAAAAGAGGAAGGATGTCCTCAATTCGGTTGTGTTTTTTATTTTTTACATTTTAGGAAAGCTTACTGACTAATAACATTATAGTAACAAAAATATATAACTAAGTTGCCAATTACAAGCTTCCATAGATAAATACAAAAAAATAGTTCCTTATTGTAAAACATAAATATTTGTTTTTATGTTTGTTACCTCGTAACTCCGTCATTTATGAACCGATTTGTTTTTTTTTTTTTATGGGTTATAATTTAGCCTCGATCAATAAAGTGAAGACGAAAAGCTGATTGACCGAGGACAAAATATAGTTGAGATCCTGGGAAAAACCCTCGCCCCCTCTTATGCACCGGATAAGCTCAGGATGGATGAAATGGCGGCAGGTCACTGGAACAGCTTGCGACCCACGGATAAAGTTAAAGGGAAAATATACAAGTACGTGATTAGACCTGTCGTACTGTATGGATCAGAATCCTGGGCTGTAAAGAAGATGGATGAAAAAAGATTGCATGTAGCGGAGATGAGAATGTTGACGTGGATGTGTGGAGTGACAAGAATGGATTAAGTTAAGGCACGAGTTATGAGAGGAAGTTAAAAGTTGCGCCAGTTACAGAAAAGTTGAAAGGGAATCGACTGCCTTGGTATGGACGTGTAATGAGGAGGACGAACCGCATGTGACTAAAGGAGAGATGAATATAAATGTTGATGGATGGAAAGGGAGAAAAAGACCAAAGAAACGATGGATTGATTGTGTGAGGAATGATATGAAAGATAAAGGAGTAAATGATAGCGTGACGGTTGACAGAGGAGAGTGGAAGAAAAAAACGTGTTGCGCCTCCGCCAAGTAGAATGGGAGCAGGAAGATGATGAACTCTAGTAGTCCCTGACTCCTGTGGCGTAGGCTTGACAAACAAAAATACAATTTGAGGCACCCACTGACCTGCCAGGGCTGCGGGACTGTTCGAAAGAGATACCGTGGCCCTGGAACACAAAAGGCAAGGAAGAAACATGGATGAGTTTTAGTCAGTACAAGTCTGACACTCCCTTCCGCGCTGCTCGGAGCGGGAGAAGTCATATTTGATGATTTCCCATGCGAAAAAAAAGACACCCACTGACCATTGTTTACAAGATAAATGGCTTATCTCACCTCTTGATAAGTAACGGTTATCAAGTTCAAGTTGAACCCAAGACACGCACCTCTGATTTTTCGGATTCATATGCGTATTGTATAATTATCACTTGCTTCAGTGAAGGAAAAACATCGTGAGGAAACCAGCATGTCTGAGAGATATTTCTCGTCGGCATGTAAAGCCAGTCAGAGGCCAAGTTGGGGACTAACCACATGATAAAGAACGAAAGAATTCTGTTATACAGTATCCAGGCGTTCAGCTTGCACCGCAAATGCTTCACCCATTCACTGCCCAGTACTTCACGTACTTCGTTCGCGTGCCCACAACCCGTATCCGAGTCGTCGTTATAATTAACTATTGAAGACTTGTATTCATGCCCAGAACCCGACTAGCGAGTCCATAGCTACGAATACGGGTTGTGCGAACGAACGAATTATTGTTCGACTCATATGCTGGGTGCTGGGCACTGAATGGAACAACTAAATTTAACGCTACTCCCCGCAGACTGCAGACTTAATAAGTTTAATAAGTATGACCATCATCTACCTAACCTTTTCCCAATTATGTTGGGTTCGGCTTCCAGTCTAACCGGATGCAGCTGCATACTTGTATTTTACATGGAGCGCCTGCCTATCTGACCTCCACAACCCAGTTAGTACTGGATAATACGATATCCCATGGCAAGACTGGTTGTCAGACTTTTCGGGCCACTGACTACCTGTAACGACTGTCAAATATCTACAAATGACAGCCGGGACCAACTGCTTAACGTACTTTCCGAGGCACGGAAGAAACTCGCTTCGTAATGGGTGGTCACCCTTCCAAAGACCAACCTAGGCAAGCACGACTTAATCTAAAGATCGACCCGAGCGGCTGTTATTATTTAGCCACGAGCTCCTCAATGCGTGATGACCAAGGTATGCTATGCGTATATTATAGCCATTTCGGTATCGCTACACGATTACCTTCAAACTTACTATCGGCTTACTGCTACATCAGTACGGCGATCTTTTCCTGCGCACTTACCGTTTGTTTAATCGGCCGACTCGGATGACAGATCTAGCCAGCCAATTGTTTTAACTAGCAAATTGTTCGAGCGTCGCCAACCCGACCGTTTAATCGGCCTAGTGTGCTCTAGCGGCCCAACCCCACTCTTCAAAGGTTCATAACATCACTGGTCTCTGTCACCTTCAAACGACTGTCGGAAACACAACGATGTTTTAGATTGGTTTAGCGTTGATTTAGTGAATTTAGGTGTATCGGCATTGGAAAATTTTACGTGAAACTGAATTTCTACCACTCTACGTGTCTATGCACAATGCAACGTGCTACGGCGTAGGTCGTGCTACGAGCGCGTAGCCTACGAATCTACCCGACTTTTTAATGCTATTTTTAAAGACATTTTTATTGTTGGGAAGATGGGCTGCGATTTTTCCATACACATTTTAATAAAATCGACTTTTAGTGTTCCCCTTTTTTTGCTAAATAATGCCTCTAAAGCTATTATTTTTTCTTCATAAAATTAAGGTCAGCAGGTAAGAAACCTCCATAGCTGGAACTCATTTCCAGCTATGGAGGTTTCCTTATCCAGGTCCCACTTAACCAAGTTTCACTGTATATACTTATATCGATACTAATACACATAAACACGTCAATATTTTAATAAATACCGTAATAATAAAATACACATCCAGTACGTTGTTCGGAAATTTGGTTTTTGTGAATCTGCAACGTCGTATCAATATGGCACGCATTATATACCGTTCAATAACGAGCCACCCATCAGCTCTGTCCCACTATCACCTAATAAGACATCAGTTACCGTCGACAGAGGAACGACCACCACATGGGGGACAGAGCCGGATTCTGTAGTACGAAATGGTTTGAAAGTACATTAGGAGTCGGGTTAGAAAACGTCGTAAACTCATAACGTTGACCAAAAAAATCTAACTAGTCCGTCAGAAAGATTTCCAAAAAATATTGTACACGTATTTTTTTTTCTTGGATACTAAAAATGAGGACGATATGCAGTGTGTCGAAAACTCGTGTGACGTCACATTCCGGTACACTTTTTAGCAGAAAGTGAAGTCAGAAGCCCCCACTCATGAAGTTGATGCGTTTTATCTTCGTTATTTTTTAATGATTTGATAAAACAAAAAATACGTATCCAATATTTTTCAATAATCTAACTGACGAAATAATATAATCATATAACATCCTTATTACAGGTGTTCCTGTCAGCAGTCTAACAGGCAAACTGCAATAATGTGTTACCGATACCTGCAAAAGAAGAAAAAAGTCCTTTTGCTCAAAAACAGTCTTACAAATCCGTCCCTGCAAACTCAACGACACAACTCTGACGTGTGTATGTGTGCCTGTTAATTAAACGGTCGCAGTATCGGGGCCTTTAATGGGAGTGATGTATAGCTTACCTGTATTGTGTTGTATGTCGGTGTATTGATTGGGAGTGTGTATTTCAACACAATCCGTAGGATTCTGAATGAAATTCTTAATAATTGATTAGGTATTATTAATAAACGGATCGGAAGTTGCGTGGTATCTTCTCGTCCAACTTACCGCAGTGTCTCAAGACGAAAATCTATGACCAGTGTGTGTTGCCAGTGATTACATACGGGACCGAAACGTGGTCGCTCACAATGGGCCTCATCAGAAGGCTTAAAGTCACCCAAAGGGCAATGGAGAGGGCTATGCTCGGAGTTTCCTTGCGTGATCGAATCAGAAATAAGGACCCATCCGCAAGAAAACCAAGGTTACCGACGTAGCCCGAAGAATTGCCAAACATAAGTGGCAGTGGGCAGGGCACATTGCTCGCAGAACGAATGGCCGATGGAGCCGTAAAGTTCTGGAGTGGCGACCACGAACCGAAAGACGTTGACGCGACACTTGGAGGAGGCCTACGTCCAGCAGTGGACGTCTTTTGGCTGAAATGATGATGATGAATAAACGGATCATTGACATTGATGAAGCAAAACGCTGTAAGGAAACCTGGATCTACAATGAATAATTAAAATTGCCAATCCATCTTGAAAAAGAGCGGTGATCAATGCCTTCCCTGGATTAGAAGAGGCGTATGTTGTAGAGGGACACAACAGGGAAACAACAGGCGGCCCACCTGATGGCAAGTGGTCACCGCTTCTGCAATAACAGAGGTGCGTTGCCATCCTCTACCACTGTTCAAATGTCCCATTTGACATCGTTAAGGCGGTTGCGTCAGGGTAGCCCGCGAAATTCTAATTTTCTTACGTTTGCAATTTAGTCAGTGGTTCCCTTGTTGACAAACTAAACTAAATTTAAGTTGAGTGCATCTTTTTCTTTCTATTTCATCATGAAAAGGACAGAAGATAAATATTAGTTTAGTCCTGTCAAATTAGTCGGCACCTGACGTAATTTTATGTAATTTTAGTAGTCAACTTTTTAATCACGTCTAAACTTGTGTCAGGCGCTGGTTAATTTGACAGGACTAAACTAAAATTTATCTTCTGTCCTTTTCTTAATGAAATAGAAAGAAAAAGATGAACTGAACTTAAATTTGGTTTAGTTTGTGAACAAGGGAATCGGCACCAATATGGCATAAAACTGTGGCGCAGCATCTGGAGCATCTGTTGAGCAGTAGCTCTCTAAACTGCTACTATCACTACATATTATAAAACAAAGTCTTCCGCCGCGTCTGTTGGTCAGTTCGCGATAAACTCAAAAACTACTGCACCGATTTTTATCCTTTTTTCACCGATGGATAGAGTGGTTCTCGAGGAAAGTTTAAGTATATAATTTGTCAAGTTTTTGTTGCGGGAACGGGATCAAAATTTCATGATTACTTTTGGTCGCGAAAACTGACATCCACGCGGGCGAAGCAACGGGCATCAGCTAGTTATTATACAGGGTGTAAACAGACTCTTCACGAAGCCGTCAACCAAGCATTATGTACATCAGACTAAGTAACTTTACGCAAAAATTAGCGCTGGGAAACGACTTTTTTTTTTGGGCTGAAAAATTACGTTTGACTGTAGGACCCAATGTAACGCACTCAAAACATTGTGCTAGTGGATGGATTGAACAGTAAGGGGGTCCTGGAGGTGTTTAAAACAAAAATCTTACATTAAAAACATGTCTTTAAAAAAAACTTGTGAAAATGTTGGAACATTGACCTCCAATATCCCCGTAACTAGAAGGTTCCCAGGTATGGTCTAGAACAAAAAAATGATCGCAATGACGGAGAGAAAAAGTGCTTTTCGGCTTCGTTAAAAGTCTGTTTACACCCTTTATATTATATTATGGTCGGTTTTCTTAACCGGATGCAGCTGAATACCAGTATTTTACATGGACCGACTGCCTATCTGACCTCCACAACTCAGTTAGTACTGGGTAATACGATACCGTTGTCAGACTTTTTGGACCAGTACCTATAACGACTGTCAAAGATCTACAAATAATAGCCGGGACCAATGGCTTAACGTGCTTTCTGAGGCATGGAGGAAACTCGATATGTAAGGGTGGTCACCCATCCACAGACCGACCTACGCAAGCACGGCTTAACCTAAAGATCGACCCGAGTGGCTGTTATTATTTAGCCACGAGCTCCTCTCCTATTCAAAACACATAAAAAATAACAAAAAAATTATATAAAAAATCTACTCAACATTATCTCCAATCTCTTTGCAATAAATAAAAAAAACAAAGAATAATAAAAATAATCAACTAGATGAGCCAAACAGCAATGAATAGTAAGTACGCTCACATTCACATAGCGACGTATAATATAAGTGAGTCCGTGTAATAATATGAAGATGATAGGCATCAGTAATATAGCAGCAGTCAGATTCAAGTGATAACTGGGAGTAGGCAATGTGGATGTGTGGAGGGGCTGCGATTTGGGGGAAAATGTGAGATATTTAAATACCGTTATATGGTTGAAGTTTCACAATCCTGGACAACTAAGATGACCGGTACAAGAAATAATCCAATAAATTTGATTTGTTTTATTTCCTCATACGCAATGTATCGTTACCGTGGCAAGACGCACATAGCGAGCAACGGCAAGCGCGACGACGAGTTCGATGAACTCTGGCAGGAAGTGAACAGCTGATTTCACGCGTTATACGTTAGAGGATTTTAACATCCATTGTTGTATTTTCGATTTTATTATTATTTATATAAATAGAGTGCCTGCGTACAGTAAAGGAATAGTAACTGAATTAAAAAAAAAATCCGGAGAAAAGTTCCGGTGGACTAAGATTCAGAATAAGGACCTGAATGCACCCTGTCAGTTTGTAGGGGGATGTCCCTTACACCCTGTATTTTGTGCGAACCGCCAGTCTGAGGAATCAACCGGCTTCTCTGTACTCTACATTTTGTTATGATATTTCCTTATGTTCTCTCTCATGTGTGTACATTGTAGCAGTGTTAGGGCTTAATAAATTAAACTAGATAGAAAGAGATAAATAAATAATAAAATAAATAAATAACTACACCAATTTCACGTAGCATTCTGCTTACCTAAAATCAGTAGCAATAATCCTTATTATAAATTATTTAAGTATTAGTAAATTATTTTTTTTTTGTTGCGTTAGTAGCCGCATTTAGGTTTCTAATAAATTAATTACCAAACATGTAGTTTTATTTTAATTCTAGCGCGTCATTAGCTTCGGGAAAAGTCCCGTAAGATTCACATACCCCAGCCACCCTACACTCCAGCTCCTATTTCTCAGTACTTCGTCCATCATTTATTACTCGCTATCAACGAGGAGACGTACGGCCGCCATATTTGTTATCGAACTATTATTGGCGGGAATTCTTCTCACAATTACGTTATTTTATATGTTTCTGTCATTTTCTGCCGAGATTGTATTTGTTTTTTAGATGCTGGAATAATATTAGGTATTCGCTTGAAATAATGCCAGAATTACCAAGAACATATTAAAATGGCAGAACAACGAGCTACTAAGAAATTTTGCAAATTCTGGAAATCCACAGGTAAGCTGGACTTTAAGCCTGGCCTTGTGGTGACTGTGAAGGGGAAGGGGGTGATCACGTGGAGATTGCAAACCTGTTTATGAAACCTCTCCTTGGGTTCCAGATGCAATCTCTCCTTGGTCTATCAGTCTCCTAAAGATGCTGAGTATTGTTGTCAGGCAAAGCAGACCTTTATGCAGTTCTCTGCCAACCAAGTCAAACGAGTCATACAAGAAATGAGGAGACGCCAGTCTCCAGGTCATGATGGACTCAGTATTGAGCACTGGAAATATGCAGGAGTCCACATGCCGAGGATCTTGTCATTGTTCTATACGATATGTCTACGCCATTCGTACTTGCCGGAAAATTTTATGAAAACTCTTGTGGTTGGCTCTTGTAAAAAGGGAATTATCGTCCGATTTCGTTGGCTACGATCATGGCTAAGGTATTGGACAGTATGCTTGACTCATGTTTGAATTTTTTTGAATACTTCGTGAAGCTCAGTTTGGGTTCTAGCCTGGACTATCAACTGAAACTGCTATCTTGAGTCTCAAGCATACTGTTCAATTTTATACCATTCGTAAGACGTGTACGCCTATTTCCTTGACCTCTTAAAGGCCTTCGATCTCGACTCCTATGATGTGCTTTGGGACAAGTTGAGGAACAGGGGTACTCCTGCTGAAATACTGTAAATGTTCCAGTTTTGGTATGCCAATCAAAAGAACCAAGTAAAGTGGTTTATTACTCTCTCTCCAGCATACTGATTGGAATGCGGTGTGAGACAAGGGAGTTTGACATCTCCTAGGCTCTTTAATCTTTTTGTTGATGGAATCATCAATGAGCTCACCAGCATGACTGTTGAATGTCGAATAAATGGAGTGAGCGTCAATATATCAGGTACGCGGATGACATGGTGCTGCTGGGCCCGACTGCTGGGGCAATCAGGGAATTGCTCAAAGTTTATGAGACTTATGCTGCCTCACATGGACTATATATAATGTCACCAAGAGTGAATATATGCTCTCTAAAGCTGCTGGTAGATTTAGACACTGTACCATAAATTATAAAGTTGAATGGGCTCCATTTAAATAGTGTCCAATTTCAAGTACCTTGGACATTTCATCACCGACGACCTTAAGGATGACATAGATATTGAGAAGGAACGTAAGGCACTGGCGGTCAGAGGTAACATGCTAGCCTGTAGATTTGCTCGGTGCTCTGACCTAGTAAAAATTACTATTAAAAAAAAAGGGCCAGAATAACCCCAAATTGTGAAAATTGAATGGCTCTCGTTTTAATATTAGGTACTACAAGATTCATGTAGTACTCGCAACCGACGTGCGTGTATGACCAGATGTATGAACGTGGACGAGGCAAAAGGAGTATGTAAGGATCGTAGCAGGTGGCGTTCTGTGGTTTCTGCCTACCCCCATGGGAAAAGGGCGTGAGTTTATGTATGTATGTATGTACAAGATTCACTTTGTGATTAAAATATAGCAAAGTTGAGGACTACTTCTAACTTGTATTTGATTCGATAACGAGATTCCATAACATTTTCTCGATAGTAAAATATATTTAATTAACCCTTTTTTAACCGACTTTCTTCGTCGTTTCTTAACCGATTTCAAAAATTCTTCTTTTATGTGAAAGGATATACTTCCCGATTGGTCCCATAGAAATTTCATCAAAATCGGTTCAGTAATTTGGTATGTTTTCACGTTAATTGCTATATCACGCGACGACGCCTGAAGTTTTGCGTGTTTAATTTGACACACTTCCTGATTTCCGATTGAATTAAAAATTTGCACGCTTATGTGTATCGCGTGATAGTACAATATATCGATGACATGGAGCTGATCTGATGATGGAGCTGGACGGCGGCCTTAGGAACTCCGTTATGAAACGGCATAACCCCATCGAGTTTGGGCTCGTATGATTCGTCATGACGACTACTTTGTCTCTAGATGATATCCAGGGTCTGATGATGAAGCTGGAAGGTGGCCATAGGATCTCCATGATAAAACGACGTAACCGCATCAAGTTTGGGCTCGTTTGATTCGTCTAAATGAGTAGTTTGTTTATAGATGGTATCCAGGGTCTGATGATGGAGCTGTAAGGTGGCCATAGGATCTGCGTGATAAAACGACATAAACGCATCGAGTTAGGGCTCGTTTGATTCGTCTAAATAAGTTGTTTGTCTTTAGATAGTATCCAGGGTCTGATGATGGAGCTTGAAGGTGGCCATAGGATCTCCGTGATAAAACGACGTAACCGCATCGAGTTTGGGCTCGTTTGATTCGTCTTAATGAGTAGTTTGTCTTTAGTTAGTATCCAGGGTCTGGTGATGGAGCTGTAAGGTCGCCTTAAGAACTCCGCTATAAAACGACAACCCCATCGACTTTGGACTCGCTTGATTCGTCTTGACGAGTACTTCCTTAAAGTTCTGGTTACAATATAAAAATTAATTAATGATTAGAATTTGTGTGGTATACTAAAAAGGGTAAAATAAAAAACTTTCTGCGAAAAAAAACCGACTTCCAAAAAAACACTAAACAAAAACTAAAATAACTTTTTTTAAATTACTTTCGGAAGTCGGAGACAAAAAATTACAATGAAACAAACAAAGTCACCGACTTCCGAAAGTAATTTAAAAAAAGTTATTTTCGTTTTTAAGTCGGTTTTTTGTTTTTTTTTCGGATGGGAAATCATGAAATGATTTCTCCCGCTCCTGGCAGAGCGGATGGGAGTGTCAGACTTGTACTGACTAAAACCCATCCATGTTCCTTCCTTGCCCTCTGTGTTCCAGGGCCGCGGTATCTCTTTCGAACAGTCCCGCATCCTTGGCAGATCTCTAAGTTACCTCTAAAATTAATTATAAATAGACAATAATCAATTAAAAACTTTAAATTATGTTACGATACTTTGCAGGATAGTCGACTGCTAATAGAAAGACCTATATCACTACCTAACCTGGAAATCTAATCCTAGACATAATTTTATTCTTCATCATCCATGGTTACCCAAACCAGCATGGCCCACTGTGTTAACGGTAATAAAAGTGTAAACTACAGTGGGCCGCAATAATGGCGTTTCAGCGGCAACTAATGAAATATAAACTTCATGGAGTTCTCTATTATTTAACGCCTGATGGAGATACGACGTGAAAAATTGCCTCGGAACCGACGCTCGCCATTATGTACGGGTTGTTGGGGTAGGAATGCGTAGAAGCGGCAATTTGAATTTGGATCGGTAGAAGAATAACCACTATGCACGACTAGAA
Source organism: Lycophotia porphyrea (assembly GCA_950005105.1). Classification (NCBI taxonomy): domain Eukaryota; kingdom Metazoa; phylum Arthropoda; class Insecta; order Lepidoptera; family Noctuidae; genus Lycophotia; species Lycophotia porphyrea. Next base: position 3,275,670 of record OX465410.1, on the reverse strand, counting down.
AAAAAAACATGTGTGCAATTCACACGTGGCAGAAGTGAAACCTTCAAAAATGTTGACTTCAGGATAAACACTGTATAATGCTTCCTATCTCATTTTCTCCCACGTTAAATCTTACCAATTTATGTGTCTATCTCTTTTTACTGTCGCATTTTCGTTTCATCGACTTTCAAATCACAACGATGCTAAAGAAGTTTTCACTTAAAAAAATAAACAAGTAACATTCAGTGCAAAATGTATATTTGGTAGTAAGTTAAGAGTTTTTAGTTGATAGTACCTATTTAGTTTAATTATGTGCCCAATAATCACTAGTCAAAATTATTTGATGGCAAGTCTATGGCCTCATTAAACATTTCTTTAAAAAATATGGCACGTTGATCCATAGGTAAAGGTTCGCCACCCCTGCCATAGGCAGACAGCATATTAAGGTAAATATTTCAGTTTTTTATTTTATTTTAGTCTATTTTATATATTCACGGAATATTTATTTGTATATTCACTTTAAAAATAAATAATTAAACTAAAATAAAATAAATATACATGATATGATATAATATGCATACAACAAACGTGATTTTTTTGCCGTTTTGGTCTAATGTTGTATAGATAATGGTAGGTACGGAACCCTTCGTAGCGCGAGTCCGACTCGCACTTAGTCAGTTTTTTTAATTATAATATGTGATAATAAAGCGCGCAACCCGCGAACTCTCTAAGACATCTGATATTTCTGAAGACCTTACTCTACTCGAGCGCCTCTAGCGGCGATTTCATGCGCGATAGCCCCTATTGACTGATAGTTTCTGTAGACCCCCGTGGTTCTTAACCAGTAGAAGATGATTCGTTTCGCTAACCATTGTTTAAATACAAACATTGTTGAAAGACGTGTCGATTTTTTCACACGTGACATCATCGGTGAAAAAATTGGCAGCTTTTGAATTGATGTTCATATAAAAACAGCAGTCTCATAACTTTATGCCTGTAATATCTGAAGTGTTATGCAGAGGTATACCGGTAGCGCACCCACATTGCACCAGTTATGTCTAAGTCCCATATGTAATAAGGGATAACCCCATTACCATCAACCTGTCGGAAAATCAGACTTCAGGCGACTACTGAGAAATTTCTGATGAAAAACCCTAATAACATTTAGCCCGACCTGTGAATAGAACCCAGTACCGTTTACTAAAGAGTACTTACTTGGGTCCAAATGAGGCAGTCCGTCATAAACTCATAATTGAGAAAAAAAAATAAAACGAATGCCAAGTCTAATCGTAATAACTCTGTGCAAAAAGAAAAACTCGTATAATTGTTCTAATATTGCAATTTCATTCTGCTTCTCAATTCAAACCCGTATGTCGTTTCTCACTTCAACGCCAAAAGGCCGTAAGCACCACCTATTAGTACTGAACTTACGACTATTTCATCATAAACTACGTTGGCGCTTAAGACGTTTCGAATAACGTAGTAATAAAGAACGCGCCGCTAACAATTTGTTTTGGCCAATCACAGGCTGCGGACTTTTTTTGAAACAGCCAATGGCGGGACGTAGATAAAGGCCCGTTTCGCTCTACGAAGCCGTGCTGAAAGTCCCTGAGCATTTTCCCGTTTTAAGTCAAGGAAAACTGTTTACGGGATTTCGGACCGTATTGCATTGTATAATCAGCCATCATGGAACCCGAAGCGATTCATGAATGTGTTTTGTAGTCGGAAAAGCTTAGCTCGCTTGCTTTTCCCCTGTAAGTGGGAGAGGGATGGAGATACAGGGAAAAGCGTGTGGGAGGGAGAGCGAAATAGGTGGTGGTTAGGATGTTTCATGTATGGGTGTTGGTGAAGTAATTTTCCCGCTTTTATTCAGCGTGCAGCGGCGGTAGGAGCGATAAAGGGTAACTGTTTGAGGTTCGCATTTTATTATTTTAAAGTAAGATGAAATAAAACACTTTAAATAAAGGCGACTCGTAGCCATGATTTAGAATTCTAGACCGACTGCATGATGAAGAAAATACACTTAATTAATGACCCTTTGTGATCCTTGTGAAAAACAACTTTTACACATCTAAGTTAACTGTTAATAGCGCGTTGATCAAATCTCAGGTCATGGCATGCTAAAACAGACCCAAAGAGGTCTAATTGTGTGCTTTGTTTAAGTCTAAAAGAAAAAAAAAGTTGTTTTTTGTTCCGGAATACGCTTCTCTTCTTTTGATGGTTTTCATATAAATTAGCATTGGTAGGTTTAAAAGATATTTAAATTGTAGGTCTTCGATATACGTATTTTATAAAAACTACAAAAATGTGCTTAATGCCCAATACCTTTTTAAGAGTTTTTAATATTTAAAATACGACACACTAAAAATTATAGCTATTATCATAAAATGACAATTTATTCGCTTGTAAGCAAATAAAGCTGATATTTTATATTAACTATGTTGTTGAACTAGTGCCAAGATATAAACCGAAACGTTTTATTTTTAACTAGCTTTTGCCCGCGGTTTCGCTCGCGTTAATTTAGAATTTGACAATCAATTCGGGTTGCACTGTTTGCATTGACTTACACATATATTACTGACTGTTTGTAATTCAATCATGATTCGAGACACGTGGCGCCATCTATAATCATGAGAAGGTTATTGTTGATTTCCTCGAGAACAGTACTTTTTTTCGGGATGAAAGGTACCTTTCTGTACATCTGCACTCGTATTATGCAAAATTTCACTAAAAAATAAGGCATTTTCCCACTTCACGAACCAAGTTACATCCCCTCTCTGTTTAGACTTAACCGGCGTATAATAAAACAGTAGCTCCACCGCCAGTTCACCGACAATGATAACAGTTTATTCAGCGTCTGAATTTGAACGCTTCTGTGACCTACGTTTTGGCGCGAATCGAGTGCAAAATGGCCGAATATTTGTTTGGAATTTTGAATGTAGATTTCACCGATGCCGGCGACGGGTGTAATGTCTTTGAAGAAAATAGGTTGAGCTGAAATGTCTCCGATTTTCTCCGTTGTAAATTTAGTACCTAAGTACCTATAGCTTGGTGCAAATATCCTGGTATGTACATACATGCATACGGAAAAACTTGTAAGCATAATGTCATAAAATGCGTTTAACGGCAAACATTTTTAAAACTGGTCCTCTTTAAATAATTGAGAGAAGCAGACCGATCTTTTAAATATTTCTAGCTTCAAACACATTTTAGTGATGTTGGTACTATAATCAGGCTTTTATCTTTTTTTTTAAATTTCACAAAGTATACAATTATTTTACCATTCATGGGATACTAATTTTAGTTATGATAGCTATCCTTATGAGCCCAGTCACCTTCCGAATCACGAAAAAACTTGTCACACTAAACGCTTAATTAGGAGTTCATAGAACCAACTACTTTTACAACGCATCGGAAAGAAATTGTAACAATTTCACCCGAAAACAATATTTCTTTCTACACTTTTACAACCTCAGTCATAATAGAATAAACAATGTGGCCGCCGAGAAAAAAAACGCGGGAAACATTTTGACATTTCGTGAAGCAAAGTTTATGGTTGCGTTCACAATTATGGTTTATAATTCTTGAAAAAAGGTCGGTGTATAATAATGGGCCGTTCCCCGCTGAGTAATGCTTGTTTATTTTGCTACCAGTAGCAAATGATTAGTTTCGGTCGCCATTCTAATGTGTAAATAATCTTGTCCGTTTTCTATTGAGACATTTATTGCGCTCAGCGGTGACGAATTACTTTAGTTACGCACGAAGAAATGTAAAATGGAAAAGTTTTACACAAAATAAGGGTTGTTTTGACTAAATTGTACACATAGAAGTCGGCGCAATGGTGTAACGTTTTTATTTCACGGGTTTTTGCTACCATATCTTTACTGTCAGCTTACACCAAATAGAATTCAACAACCATTGTAAGGAAGGAACATATTAGAAGAAATGAGTCGGTTGATCATTTGCTAATGACCCAATGTTTATCTAATAAAAAAAAAACGAATTATTTTATTGGTTTTATTAAATTATATTTCTATTATTTGGTCGAATGATTTTATTGGCTACAAAATTGATTAAAAAAAAACAAAAAGTGAAAAACAAATGTACTCAGCTGGGATCGAACTCACATCGTTGAGCTTAGATCAGTAGCTACACCAATCACCTATGGTTACCATATCAACAATCGTATAAATGTTGGGTGTTGATTGTGAACCCGTTTATTTTATATTTAGCCTTGTATGTAGAATACGCACTCAATAAGAATGAGCGGCTGAATGAGCATTTTTGGCTCGTACAATGACAGTTACCTTTGCTTTGTGTACAGAAAGACAAAGATTACTCCAAAAAAACACTAATTTCCATATTCCATCACCTCAAAATTACTTAAAACAAAACAAATTCACTAAACCCTCAATTCATGTCACGTACACATAAAAAACGGCAAAGCAATAGTTTCCAAATAAAACATATATTAAGGGACATCTCTAGGGAACAATGCTACATTTTCCCGAGAAAAAATAGTGTAGATAGTCGGATGATTGGGCCGGTATATCCGTGATACCCGGCCGGGCCTGTTTACGACCCGGCCGGATTAAAAAGTAAACGGGTAAAGGTGTTATTGCCCGGGCCGGATATTATTGTAGGTAAGGGGCGGGTCGGGTTATATGCTCGGCTTTTTTCTACTTTTGTGTCATAGGTGTAAAACCGCATGTGGTTTGTTTTAGAATGTTGGTAGACGATGAGAGTGCTTTTTTAAGTGACACCGACGCGAAAACGATTAGGTCCCAGTATTCAGTACATCATTCTGAGCCCACATGAAAATTTCTCATCGTTCAAAAAAAAATGGTTATCTGTAAAGTCGGTTTACGGACGATAATTTTACGTGATAACGTCTTAAGAAAACATTGATGAATAATTGCGTACTTTTATGAATTGAATTGAATTATTATCACTGAATTATCATTATTTTATGTAATTCAGAGATGCGTCACAAGCTGAAAGCTTATGCTCTATCGCTTATTCCGCGCTCTCACTTGCACGCTCGCCTCAGGCGGAACGTGACACATTTTCGTGTATGCAGCCGGCGTTCATCGATTTATAAGACGCTATCACGTCAAAAGTCAGCTGTTCCATACATTTTGACTGTGTAAGTATTGCACTTTGGTAGGAAACAGCTGGTTTTTTTTTAATAACCGTGGAACAAAATTTTGGGGGGCTCAGAATGATTTACTGAATACTTGGTCACCGTTTTCGCGTCGGTGTCCCTTTCACACCGTATTTAAAAGTGGTTAACTGCTTACCTTACTGTGCTGGTATTTGTTTTGCGCATCGAAACTGGCTATATATCTTTCAAGACTGCATACGGAAACCCGTGCGGGAGTTCGACTCGCAGTTAGACAGTTTTTTTTTTTTTTAATATCTTGGGACAACCAACACACCGCCACCATCTGATCCCAAACTAGGAAGAGCCTGTACTATGGCAACCAGACAACTGATAAACATACTTATATATTTCTAAATACATACATATTATAGATAAATTATACACCCAGATACAGAACAAATAATCGTACTCATCGCACAAAGATTTGTCCTGTGTGGGAATCGAACCCACGACCTCCGTCCTAGCAGTCAGGGTCACTAACCACTAGACCAACAGGCCAATCAATCTGCATCAGTAAGCGGTGTTCGCGAAGCCGAATTTTAGGCCCAATATACAGGGTGTAAAGTACAGTGTACAATCGAGGACACTCACGCCTGATCACCACTAAGCTCATTTTTGCTTGCACTCACAACATGAAGCGCTCTCTAGCCGGGCGGGGCGCCTCCGCATGATTCCAGAGATTTTTTTTAAATGATCAGGCGGAACAGGTCGTGACTGTACATCAAACTAAGTAACTTTACGCAAAAATTATTGCTGGAAACCACTTTTTTTTTGGGGTGAACATTCACGTTTTTCGGTAGGATTCAATGTAACGCACTCAAAACATTGTACTGATGGATGGATTGAATAGAACGGGGGTCGTGGAGTTGTTTAAAGTAAAAATCTTACATAAAAACATGTAAGTATTTAAAAAAAGAAACATGTGAAAAATTGGAACTTTGACCACCAATATCTTCGTAAAAGGTTCCCAGAACAAAAAAATGATCCTAATGACGGGGAGAATAAGTGCCTTTCGGGTTCCTTAAGAGTCTTTTTACACCCTTTATTTAATGAAAATTTGCTATCGACACACTAAGAAAAGAAGTCGGTTATAGAGAAGCTATCTCAAAAAGAGAAGGAAGAAATCATTTGCTGTCAACGTGTCTATTTTTCCACGTCGTGCCTAACGTTTTCCCGTCTATGTCGTGATCGGCTTCCAGGCTAACCAGTTGCAGCTGTATAACGGAATTTCATAGGGACTAGGGAGTAATGAATTGACCACTGAATTTCTATGTGAATGGCTGTGTAAACATCTTTGAAAGCCCAAAAAAAGCATGGGATAGTGCCGTGTAAATCTAAATTCTATACAACATACGACGCTTATTATCACTTCATCAATCAACTCCATTATACGAATAACATCAAAATATTTATCACTTTAATCCATAACAGCAGCGCTCCAAATCATAAATAAAAACAATAATCCCTCGCTGATATCAACTAATATAATAACAAGAATTTAATTCATTTATTATTAAAATTTTCGTTACACCTCCCTTCGGTCCCTTGACACTCATGAAAATAAAATCATGGAGCGCTACCCGAGCGAATTGAATTCAAAATTGGAATCAAAAGACAATCCTTTTTTTTTCATTTCTTTTTTATTGCTGCGAATGGCTATCGCGGAGTGGGGTTACCAGTGTTAAATTTTATATGGGTAGTGAGGAGTTTTGGAGATCGGTAAATCGGTGAGATTTGTAAGTTTTTTTTAGTCTTTGATTGGATCGGACTGAAGGTGTTAATTCTAAGTAAATAATGCGGTGGTTCATTGTTACTTTGTGGGTGTTTTCAGAAATTGTTCACATTAGGTAATTCATTATCCCCAGATTTCCATTTAATCCTATGCAAACTCAATGTTGCTGTGTGGGATTTCACCAAGTTGTACCTAGACACATACATAAACTGATTCCTTTTCCATGGGTCCAACCCCATGGGGAATGGGGTGAGTTTCCAGGATGTCATTTGCAACGATCCTTCATACTCCTTTTGTTCCGTCCACATTCATACATCTGGTAATGCACACACGCCAGAGGTAGTAGGTAATTAATTAGGTACTTTCAAACGGGTATCTATGATGAGTATTAATGGAAATACCGTGAGATACAGTTGTAAAGTGTTCTTTTTTTCAAACCCAAACGACACAGGAAAAAAATATTTTTTAATAAAGGGTGTAAAAACACTCTTAACGAAGCCGAAAGGCACTTGTTCTCCCCGTCATTGCGATCATTTTTTTTGTTTAAAACCATAGCTTCTAGTTACGGAGATATTGTGAGTCAAAGTTCCGACATCTTCACAAGTTTTTTTTTTTAAATACATGTTTTTAATGAAGATTTTAACTTTAAATTCAACGACCAGCTTACTATTCAACCCACTCATCAGCACAATGTTTTGAGTGCAACATTGAATCCTACCGTAAAACTTAATTTTTCACCCCAAAAAAAAAATCGTTTCCCAGCACCCAATCTTGGAGCAGGATTATTGGTTGATGGCTTCGTGAAGAGTCTGTTTACACCCTGTATACAATTATAGCGCATCAAATCTCATTTTTTTCTTGTAGCTTAGCAGAGAGAGAGAGAGAGAGCACAGACAATAGAACACTTAATGTCAACTGAAAATGGGCAACAAACTTATTTTTTTTAATTTTCTTGTGTTGTCATTACTAAATTAATTACCAAAAAAACATTAGTTCCCATAAATTGAATCCTTCATTAACACATCCAAAACTAGTTTTAGTCCATCTACCTAGCCTTTTCCCAACTATGTTGGGGTCGGCTTCCAGTCCAACCGGATGCAGCTGAATACCAGTATTTTACATGGAGCGACTGCCTATCTGACCTCCACAACCCAATTAGTACTGGGTTATACGATACCCCTTTGGTAAGACTGGTTGTCAGACTTTCTTGGGCTACTGACTACCTAACGACTGTCAAAGATCTTCAAATGACAGCCGGGACCAACGGCTTAACGTGCTTTCCGAGGCACGGAGGAAACTCGGTATGTAATGGGTGGTCACTCATCCACAGACCAACCTAGGCAAGCACGGCTTAACCTAAAGATCGACCCAAGCGGCTGTTATTATTTAGCCACGAGCTCCTCTAAAAAAAAACTAGTTTTAGTAAAAACCAAAAATAATCCAAACTTCTCCCTTTATATATACTTATTTAAAATCTGTCTGACAAGATAATTGCCTGGTTGATGGGAAACCAACCTGTCTCTTGCGGGCCCTTCTTGTTTAAACCCACCAGGATATGCAGGGAGGGTGCTGCCCTCTGCAATAGCAGGCATACGCTTGTATTAGGCGTATAGTTTACAGTTTACATATTGATATGGTTTAATGGGACGTGAGGAAATACCGCGATTAATTTCGTTGCGGGATTCAAGACACTTAAATTGTTTCTCTGGGACTTCATCGAGCTTCATGGTCTCGGCGCTTGTCTGGTGGTCACCGCTGTTGATTCTGGCTTTCAATGGTTTGGGTATAGTGTGGTGGGTTGAACCTATTAAAAAAAAACAAGATACGTTTGTAAGAGGTACTATTATATAGCTTTTGCCCGCGGCGACGCCGACGCTCGCGTTTATTTAGAATTTGATAATCAATTCGGGTTGTACTCTGCTTGTTATTCAATCCTGATTCAAGACACGTGGCGCCATCGATAGCATGTAACGTTATTGTTATTTTCCTCTGGAACAGTACTTTTTTTCGGGATGAAAGGTATACAGGGTGTAAACAGACTCTTCACGAAGCCGTCAACCAAGCATTATGTGCATCAAACTAAGTAACTTTACGCAAAAATTAGTGCTGGGAAACGACTTTTTTTTTTGGGCTGAAAAATCACGTTTTACGGTAGGACTCATTGTAACGCACTCAAAACATTGTGCTGATGGATGGATTGAATAGTAAGGGGGTCCTGGAGGTGCATAAAGTAAAAATCTTACATTAAAAACATGTATTAAAACAAAAAGTTGTGACAAAGTTCGAACTTTGACCCCCAATATCTCCATAACTAGAAAGTTCCCAGGTATGGTGTAGAACAAAAAAATGATCGCAATGACGGGGAGAACAAGTGCCTTTCGGCTTCGTTAAGAGTCTGTTTACACCCTTTATAAGTATATATCCTTTGTCCGTTTCTGTATGGACACCAGCAGGTCAAGCTACCCGAAACTGTCAGATTTTCCCAATCAACCTTGAACCTAATGCTTTAAAGTTGAAAATCTATTAAAGAAATCTGGCAGATTGTAGGAGCTTGATGTGCATACGTACCCGAAGAATTATTTCCGACCTTCATACGAGTAAAACCACGAGCAAAACCTACTTAGTACTTAGTATTTATTAACTTTCAGAAATGCATAAAAAAGATGATAATGAGAGAAATCTCAATTTAGAATAAAAAGGAGTAAGTACACAGTTATTGTGACAACAATTAGCGGTTTTTAGGGTTGCGTACCCAAAAGGTAAAACAGGACCCTATTACTAAGACTCCGCTGTCCGTCTGTCACCAGGCTGTATCTCATGAACCATAATAGCTAGACAGTTGAAATTTTCACAGATGATGTATTTCTGTTGCCGCTATAACAACAAATACTAAAAACAGAATAAAATAAATATTTAACGGAGGCTGATTTTTTGTCTAATGCCGTTTTTGTCTAATGTTGTATAGATAATGGTACAGAACCCTTCATGCGCGAGTCCGACTCGCACTTGGCCAGTATTTTTTTTATAATATTTAAGCTGGATTCTGTTAACTGAAAAAAATCGTATCTAAGGACAGATAACAACAAGGTCAACCATTTCACTTTAAATATAATTATGTATACTTAAATGAGTTGTAATAATTACAAGGTTTAAGAGAGCATAAAACAAGAAATAAACTCCAATTTGCTTACAATTCTATTTTTATGGTAAAGAAACACCAAAATATTATCACTTGGGCACAAAATATTACTATCCAATAATAATTTTACTAACATAAGTTTACAATAACCAATAAACCAACCAAAAATAAATTATGGCGGGCAACCATCAAAGTTGCCGCCCTTTCGTCGAAATGTCACAGAATCTATGAAAGATGTCTGCCCTTGCAATATTGCGGTAGTATACAGATTACTCACGGTCGCAATATAACAATTAAAAACTACCGTAAAGTGGTCGGAATGGAGCAATAAAGCTATTTTCCTTAGTTTATGGCGGTAACTTTGAAACCGTAGAAATGACAAAACATTTATTCATCTATTATGAACGCGTCCTTGACGGAAAGGCGCGAAGGTTTTTTTTTTTAATTTCTGTGCCGACTTCATTTGTCAGGGCCTGCTTGAAAGAAAGTAGTCACTTTTTTTGGCAATTTGTGGTCAGGTATTGTGGAATAAACTACGCAATATAGTTTTTTATTGTGGTAATATATTCACTAAAATAGTAATGAATACTTATTTGGTTATTTTTTGTGGTTTTACTCGTGAAAAAGTTTTTTTTACTGCGGCTCGTATAAAAGAATGAGCATTTATATTTTAGCACAGTCATGTCTAGAAACTGCTAATCTTTTCGTAGGGTTAAGTAGTTTCTAGAAAATAAATCAACATAAAATTCGTCAAATAATTGTCAACAGCGTTTGAACGGCATTGGTCAGGTGACTGAAATATCAACCCTCAATTAGATCACTTTTACTATTATTATTAATGAGAGCCTGTTGTGTCCCATTGCAGGGCAAAGGCCTCCCTTCCTTTTTTCCATTCTTCTCTGTCTAGAGCTATTTCAGCCCAATCCTTTAGATAGTAGTCCAGCTCATCGCGCCATCTCCTTCTGGGCCTGCCGCGTCGCCGATTCATTATTAATTAGATCACTTGTATTGTGAATAATTTTGACACATTGTTTTTCATTCCAAAATTGCATACATCGAATTGACGAGCCAAGCCAACAGAAAGTAACAGTGTTCTACTTAAAACAACGACCAATCACCACCACAAATCAAATTTACCGAAAAACAAAAACACACTGCTTTAAACCACTTTGAGCGAGATAAACCCGCCCTAATCCGCTTAAAACCGGCTAAATCCGGATTAATAGTCTGTCAAATTGCCGGTAGGGGGCGCTAAATGCCACCTGAGCCTGGGTACTGGCGTTTTTTCTGCTACATCAACGCCTGTCTGGGATATTAATGGGTGTTAGTTTATTATTTTGATTCGCGAATTATTCGAAGGGTGAAAGGAGGGTTGTTTAATTTGTTTATTACACATGTGGCTGGGGGTGTTAATGGGTTTAACTAACGTTGATACGGTCGCTTGGTTGGCGAAACAACTGGAGATATTGAAAAGAGGCATTTTAATACAGAGAAATAAAGATGATTTTCAAATATCTATTCTATGGGGTACCATTTAATAGGTATTGGAAAATCATCTGTCAACCACTTAACATATTTTGTGATTGTCAGCGTGGAGTCTGGTTGTCGCCATATTTAATTTTGATTACTGTCATGTCTTTCGTGACACTCGCCAGATTATCGATTGTCGCAAAGAATCATTAAAATCAGCCCACGGGTTTGGTCTCTAGAGCGCTGCAAACATAAAATGTATAGGCTGATAAACTTTTGATCCTCCTCAGCCTGGTAAAAATTTCACCCAGTTAGTAGTAGAAGTCAAAAAGTGACTGAAGATAAGTACACACGGCTGCAGATCAAGCTTTACATTTCCAGTACAACGTGGCTTCGCTGTGTTTATATTTTCTGTACAATGAGAGATCTGCATAAACTGGTTTTGAATAGCTTGATCACCCGTCGAGCGTAGTATGTCTGTCACGCACAATGGTCCACTTTAAGGACTAACTGTCGAAACCAAAAGCCTTATTAAAGAACAAGTACCAATGTGATCTTCCTACGTACCCTATCGAGTCTCGCAGGCCTTTTAACACTTACTAAGCTCACGGTGGAAAGTATAGTCAAATTAAAACAAAATTGGTAGGCACCTGCACCACACCTATAGAAAAAGACCATTACAGGCACTTTTGAATGTCAAAAAAACTAAAAAAAAAAGCGAAGCTACAGTCACAAGGCATAACAACTTGAGAAAGTACTGTAGTTGCACATTCCAAAATGTAGATATCTATGGAGAAGAAACTCCATGGACACTCTAAAAAATCAAAGAATCAAGATAAAAATATACCTTTAAAAGTTTTTTAATAAAAGTTATAGCATAACATCACGCAGCACCCTCATTTCGAGCAGTGCAATTTTCGGGGGCATGGGGGAGCCTATTGCTATTTGCTGGCACAAATCCACACTCCGAAACTACAAGATGTAAATGGATCCTTCACCGAAAACCGAAGCCGGCAACCAAGCATTCTGTACATCAATCTGAGTAATTCTTCTACGCAAAAATTGTTGCTGGGAAACGAGTTTTTTTTTGGGTTAAAAATCGCGTTACGGTAGGTCTCAGTATAATGCGCTCATAACACAATACTAATGGATGCATTGAGTGGAACTGGGGTCGTGAAAGCATTTAAAGTAAAGTAATAGCATACGAAAAACTTACGAAAATTGGAGTCATCATCATCATCATCAGCCTCTAAATGTTCCCACTGCTGGGAGACAGGCCTCCTCTCTTTGAGAGGGAGTGGGCTATAATCCACCACGCGGGCCCAGTGCGGATTGGTAGATGTCACAAAAAAAAATGAAAATTGGAGTGCCTGTTTGTAATTTCAAAATAACAGCTTAAACTATAAATATGAAAGTACCTATAGCTACTTAAAACAGAAAAACTATATTTTATACTTTTGTATGTCTGTCGGTATGTTTGTTTGTCTGTTTTTCCGACTAATCTCCGAAACAACTGGACTGATTTGACAGAACTTTTCAACTGGCAAATAGCTGATGTAAAGAGTAACTTAGGCTACTTTTATTTAAAAAAAAAGGGATCCGTGCAAAAAAAAATCAAACACTTGAAATTCCATTCAACTAATGAAGTATTTTATAATCATTTCACGCGGGCAAACGCTAGTTTTTAATAAACCTCTAAGTACACCCACCGACTTCACAAAAACGTTAACCAACTGTCACCCAACAATTTGGTCGCGTTCAAAATGAACGCATCTGATTCCCCCTCCCATATTCTATTTGTGTTTTAAAAAACTAATTGCTTCTTTATTGGTCGCTACTTTATTTGTGACATATTAGGAGCTCTTTACAAGCACTTTCTAAGTGGCTTTGTGTAGGGGTGTGCGGATATCCGACAGTTTTTTTATTTGTATCCGAATATCTGATGTTTTCGAGATTAAATATTGAGATGAGTCTCATAAATCCGTTTGTTACAAACTTATTAGTTGTAGAGTTTGTTTGTTTGGTTGGACGCACTAATCTCAGGAACTACTACTAGGTAGGTACTAATATAAGTAATCGGATTGACCTTTGAGTAAAAGTGCTTCATCTTATCCCATTGAATTTATAAGTACATATTTCATGGCTATCCTTTCATTTAATTTATCATGTTTGTTAGAGAGATTTAATCCATATTATGATTGCCCCTATCGATTGATGTCATAAAAGTACAGAATATTATTTTTCCGAATTTTAGTCGGTTCGATTCACGAGTGTGGCAAGCGAATTTTAGAAAATCTTTGAATGTAGATTTGTTTGAATTAAGGAATTTTTACTTTGAGTAAAATTGTCTACCTCCAGTATAAATAGTACTTTACCTCCAGATGAGGTTGAAAAATTCCACCCTGAATACACTTGGTCTCAAGATTAATAGATAAGTACGTACTATTATAGATATGGTAAAAGCATTACGACTTGTTTGTAACATTACTCATAACGACCTCACAAAAACAACAAACCAACTAAAATATACGCAGCATTAAAAATTACTTCCTTTCGTATATAATATTTCGGATACTTTTATCCGACGGCGTCCTCCCAACACTATTCTGAAACTTTCAGTCTCGAGCGATGATATTAATCCTGCTGGCATTTATGTGTCTTCGTTGAGTGCTTTTTTTATAATTACCCTTTCATTAACTTCTTAAAGAAAAAGCTGTTTAATTAATAACTCTGCCCCTGGCTTTGTTAGAAACGTCGTAAAATTAATAAATAATATAAAAATAAAAAATAAATAAAAATATTGATTGTTGTTATGTTGCACATTATTATAGCGAGCGAGTGTATTTTGTTTTCCTTTTATTAGAATGCACATTTTCTAAATGCATTTTTGAAGTGAAAACTTCTTTAGGCGCGTTGGGCATTTTTGAGTTGGGGAAAAACAATTGAACTCGCGACACTGTTAATCGACCTCTTTTTCGTTGCAGAGTTAGCCGCATTGCTACATATTACAAGCCCAAAAAAAATACAGTGTATAATAGAGAATTATGCAAAAATATTTTCAAAAAATGGTCCATATTATATTAGACTTAGTTTCTATAACGATTTTTCGGTTTGGGGCCTAAATTAAAGTCAATGCCGCCATCTTGTCTTTTCAATACAATTTCTTTAAATAAATTCATAATTTCTCTAAATGTTTCGTCATCTTGTAACTATTTATATTAAATTGAAAAAAATAAAGAAAAATCATGCCATGAAATAAGCAATAGAATTATTATTTGAAAGGCTAGAAATAAAAAAATCTGAGCGACACAGTAACCACATTAACATCCATCATACTAACTAAATACCTTCTTTGACAGTCGTTACAGGCCTGGAAGTCTGACAACCAGTCTTACCAAGGTGTATCGTATTATCCAGTACGAACTGGATTGTGCAGGTCAGATAGGCAGTTGGTTCATGTGAAATACGGGTATTCAGACGGATGCGGTTAGACTGGAAGCCGACCCAAACATAATTATGTAGTTTGGAAAAGGCTAGGCAGATGATAATGATGATCCCCGTTCTCAAAGACCAACAACCTCTCTGCCAGTCCCGCAACCTATCCTATAGAGCGTGAACATATCTTATTACAGACAGCCTCGCCCCCTACCCTCTAACCCCGCGTCCCGTCGGGTGTAAGCTGAGCGCAGATTATATTTTAACGCAATAATTCTATGTGATCATACCGCGTTTACGAGTGGCGGTTTGCAGGATGGTGAGAATTGCGGGGTACGTCGCGAGATATCCTGTGAACTTTACTTGCATACAGGGTGTAAACGGACTCTTCACGAAGCCGTCAGCCAAGCATTACGTACATCAAACTAAGTAATTTTACACAAAAATTAGTGCTGGGAAACGACATTTTTTTTGGGCTGAAAAATCTTTTTCTACGGTAGGACTCAATGTTACGCACTCAAAACATTGTGCTGATGGATGGATTGAATAGTAAGGGGGTCGTGGAGGTATTTTAAGTAAAAATCTTACATTAAAAAGATGTATATAAAAAAAAAACTTGTGAAAAAGTTGGAACTTTGATCCCCAACATCTCCGTAACTGGAAGTTTCTTAGGTATGGTCTAGAACAAAAAAATGATCACAATGACGGGGAGAACAAGTGCCTTTCGGCTTCATTGAGAGTCTGTTTACACCCTTTAGAGTTAATTACGAGCTGAGTTTATATACTAGGCGAGTCGAGCATTTGGCTAGACGTGGAGATGGCCGATGAAGCTAGGCCTTGACCGAATGGTGGCCAAGGTTAGGCCATAGAAACCAGGGCCATCCTAAAGTTCGTTGGGTTGACGAAATCGTTAAGGTCGCGGGAAACACCTGGTTAAGGGACGCACAGAACCGGGAAGTGGGGGTAGGGGAGGCCTATACCCAGCAGTGGGGGATTCCGGGCTGATATGATGAAGATGATGAGTTGAGCACGAATAGAAAACGGAGTAAGCCAAGCATGGATGTGCATGAATACCAGTAAATACATATAAATATAACCACACCACACCACACTACACCACACCACACCACACCACATCACATCACACCACACCACACCACATCACATCACACCACACCACACCACACCACATCACATCACACCACACCACATCACATCACACCACACCACACCACACCACACCACATCACACCACACCACATCACATCACACCACATCACACCACACCACATCACATCACACCACACCACACCACACCACATCACACCACACCACATCACATCACACCACACCACACCACATCACATCACATCACACCACACCACATCACATCACACCACACCACACCACATCACATCACATCACACCACACCACACCACATCACATCACGTCACATCACACCACACCACATCACGCCACACCACACCACATCACACCACACCACACCACATCACATCACATCACATCACACCACACCACATCACATCACACCACATCACATCACACCACACCACACCACATCACATCACACCACATCACATCACGTCACATCACACCACACCACACCACTTCACATCACACCACTCCACACTACATCTTAACATACTTCACTAGTACATTCTCAATAATAATTTTAATTATCTATCTTTATTTTCCCTTTATTTTTGTTTACTGTGTAGAATGTTAAAATAATTTGTAATCAAACACTGTTTTTGGAGGGGGAGGGGGGGGAGGGGAGCTGATAATCTGTGTGACAGGTTTTTCCTCCGCCGCCTGTCTGTCTTCTGTTCGCGATAAACTCAAAAACTCTTGCACCGATTTTCATACTGTTTTCACAGTTTCAACAATGGATAAAGTGGTTCTCGAGGAAGGTTTTAGTATATAATTTGTCATATTTGTTGGAGGTGTCGGTAAAAAATAAACCGTTTCCGCTTTCAACAAAAACGCTGCCTAAACCCTTTGAGATATAACAAAATAATGTATGGTGGAATCCCTGGAATAGGTTCCCATCATCATCATCATCATTTCAGCCGAAAGACGTCCACTGCTGGACATAGGCCTCCCCCAAGTGTCGCCACATTGACCGGTCCCGTGCGACTCGCATCCAGCGGATCCCCACAACCTTTACCAGGTCATCGGTCCACCTAGTGGGAGGCCTTCCAACGCAACGTCTTCCGGTTCGCGATAACCAACATCGACACGGGCGAAACCGCGGGTATCAGCTAGTTTATTAATATTTGGTCACGTTCATCATCATCATCACCATATCAGCCCGTTGCTGTCCACTGCTGAACATAGGCCTCCGCAATCGATTTCCAATGCCACCTGCATCCAGCGACTCCCTGCAGTGTTGACAAGGCCGTCGGTCCATCTGGCAGGTGGCCGTCCCACGCTGCGATTTCCAATGCGTGGTCTCCACTCCAGTATCTGTTTGCCCCATCGGCCGTCCGATCTTCACGCTAGGTTGCTTGGTTACGTTATCTTGTGCTATATCCCAGGATTTTCTCACCCCGTCAACTCCGACACCTCGCTGCCGCCGCCGCTGCTAAGATTAAATTTGGCCAAATCTGAGCGAAGTTTATTCTGCGTACAGTTCTGACAATAGATTCTGTTCACGTTCACATTGTTTCTAATGCTGATAGAATGTTTGTTTTTAGTCATTATTACTGTGGGAACAGGGGTCTTTAATGGCCGCAATTACGTCATAATTCGAAAAATTAAAAAAAAAAACCGCGTCATTTTGATTCATATTATTATCTACCGTGACATTATTATCATAAAAATATAACTTCCCTATTCGAATCGGAATTTAAGAGGTTTTAATTTTTTTTGTATGGAACGCTATTTTTTTTTTGCTCAAATAAACGTAACCTTCGTTACTCATTAAAACATCAGTTATCTGTCAGTAAAAGTTCCGTCAAAATCGGTTAAGCCGTTTCGGAGATTAACCTTAACAAACAGACAGACAAAAATTTGAAAAAATGTGTTTATGTTATATATATACCGTAAATCTCTTTCTTTTTTGTTGGTGTAATATTAGTCACACCTCTGCCTAACCCTTCGGGGATTGCAGGCGTGATGTTATGTTATGTTATACTTTCATACAATTTGCATTCAGTAAAAAGCCATTATCTTGCAATTACAAATACACTAAACTTCAATTTTCTTTATTTGTATATAGAATATGTATCCATACTTACTTACTTCTACTTGTTACCTTTTCACGCCTCAACCACTGAACCGATCATCCTGAAATTTTGCTTATACATGGTCAGGTATACAGAAACGGACATAGGGTACCTTTCATCCCGAAAAAAAATACTGTTCCCGAAGAAAACAACAATAACGTTCTTATGTTAGTAGATAGCGCCCCGTAGATATTATTACAAGCACAGTACAACCCGAATTGATTGGGAATTTCTAAATTAACGTAACGTAACTTACTGAAAAATGTTACTATTGTATTAAAGATTTTTTAAATGATAGTTTCTAATCTATTTGTGTTATATTTTAGTTTTGTTATGATTTTTTTTTCTCTTTCTTAATTGTGTTATATTTCGAGTGGTGATAATTAATTTTGTACGCCAATGGTGGCAAAACATGTTGAAACTCACAGATTTTCACTTTTATATCCACATTTACATTTATATGTACAATGTTACACATGTTTACAAATAAATATATCTTTATCTTTAACGTAAGCGAAGCCGCGGGCAAAAACTAGTACCTGATAAGTGCCGTAAAAACTTTACCAAAATACCTAAGTGTCTACCTAATTTCAACATTTAAATTAAGTTTTCAGGGAGCATTGTCTTATTCAAGCGTAAGTACCTAGCTCCTAGCTAGGTAGCTCACAGTCGTGGTAACACAATGATTGCTTGATAACTATCACTATCACTACATATTGTAAAACAAAGTCCTCCGCCGCGTCTCTCTGTCTGTTCGCGATAAACTCAAAAACTACTGCACCGATTTTTATGCTGTTTTCACCAAAGGATAGAGTGGTTCTCGAGGAAGGTTTTAGTATATAATTTGTCAAGTTTTTGTTGCGGGAACGGGATCAAAATTTCATGATTACTATTGGTCACTTTTCGCGCGCTTTTGGCCTGCCTTTAAAAGCGGCGGGCATCAGCTAGTGTGCAATATATTACATTTTTTTTTGTTAGTTTTTTTCTAAAATCTACTCTTTTATCCAACATTTCACACCTTTCAAAAACATTTTCTCGTTTCAATTCAAACTTGCGTTGCCCTCTGTATTCCTACCATAGTATAATATTCAATTATTAACACAATAATCCTCTTACACCGGTCCCGAGAGAGAGCAACGCCATCTAGCGCCGCTTTAACGCGTTAACCTTTCGGCAATCTGACAAATTGTATTTGAGTGGAGAATATTTTTTTGTGTCTTTTTTTTGGGACAAAACAGAATATACATATGGGAGCAGATTGCCATTGATCGGGCGCTGGGATGGTACTAAGAAATTCCTGATGGAAAAACCCATTATCACTTTGCCCAACCTTAAAATTGAACACCAGTACCTCTTGCTGCGCAGTAGTCTAAACGATGACTAGATCAACAATGCAAAAACAATTATTATTATTTAATTGAAACAAAGCGCGGGCTATGTGTATTTTTTGTTATGATTTTCAGAACATCAGTGAGTATTTTACTGATCGCATGAAATGGTTTGTACATACGTAGTTTGTACCTAGTTTAAGTGGAAATACTAAGAGCTAAACGTATTATGAGCGCCGCGGCAGCATGGTGCATAAAGGTGCACGCACACCCCCCTGTCAGAAAAAGATTTTTTTATTAACTTACTATTTGAATAAAAACCTAAGGCATCTAGGTTTGCCAGTGTTGCGGGACTGTTCGAAAGAGATACCGTGGCCCTGGAACACAAAGGGGCAAGGAAGGAACATATATGGGTTTTAGTCAGCACAAGTCTGACACTTCCTTCCGCTCTGCCCAGAGCGGGAAGAGTCATTTGAGGACTTCCCATCCGAAAAAAAAAGACATCTAGGTTGCTTATCATGTCTTTGTCTGTGCCCACTGAGCATGTACCGCCGCTTAGCCTCGCGTCTCCTATCGTAGCGAGGGATGTGTGTGAAACTAACCAATAATATCGTTTTTTTTTCGCAGTTTTAGGTATTCAAGTTATGTGACTGGTTCCACACACATTTCTCGCTACGCATCCTCGCTAATCTCTGGTAATAACGCAGCCTTAGGTAGGGAGAGCGTTAAAAGAAGAAAGAAAGAAATTTCAAGTTGGCTACGCTCGCTTTAGAATACTCCTCTATTTTTTTTTTCGATTGAAAGTCGTGCGGCTTCTCTGTTAAGATCGATAAAGATACTGCAAAAAATTTCGAGCTATTTTCATGGAACTGAAGGTGTCTCTCTTCTCTTCTCATCTTTTAATTTTAATTTTATTGGTCTTTTTTATACTTCTGTTAGGTATCTTTTGCATCTTTACCTGTCAGTTGACTACGTTTAGTATGCTTTTCTTTTGTAATAAAATATGAAATCTAGTTGCGAAATATTTTGATTTTACAGTATATTTTTTTAAACGTTTATAACTTAATAAGAGCGCCATCTGTCAATGAATAGTAGTATTAAAAAGCTAAGATAAAAAGTACAGCTATTGGACACTAGATGGCACAAAAGTTCTTAGTTGGCAGCATCAAAGACATTCAAATATTAAAATCCAGAATTAATCCACAAGATGTTGTTGTCACGATGAAAATAAATCAGTTTAAAATAATTATAAGCCTGTTTAATTAATTAAATATAGCAAAACTAACATTATTTAAGTTGATTTACAAAATTAGGAATGCAAGAGTATTTCTGCCTTTTGCTTTCTTTTCATTTCGTGTTTAAAATGTCAGAAATATGACAATGACATTGACATCTGTCATTCGTTTAGCTAACAAAATTCACAATGGTATTTGTTTAGATACAACATCGAATAATTTTACACTAATACATAAAAAAAAACTAACAACCAACCATTACATAATATGACAATGTTTCTGTAAACCCTCACTCTAAAAACTGTTCTGCCATGGAGCAAATCTACGCATTTGGTGTAACTTGCATTGAATTTGTTCAGTATTGGTAAAGTATATTGATTATTTTTTTTTGAAATTCTGCATAGTGCCACGAGTTGCAAATTACGCACGCGATTGCTATGAAAATTAGCTTCCGTTCTTATCCTTCCGTTCTTGTGTGTAATTCAGTGTAAAAAATATTTAAAACATTAATTGAGTAATTTAATTAAGGCGACAGCTTGTTTTTCATTAGACCACATTTTTTCAAGCGCAGTTAAGCGTAGGTATCTGAACATCACTACAAAATAAAACACTAAATAAAATCCGCCCCTAAGACGACCCACTGACCAAAATTAAACTGCTTATTGTACATTAGTTTAAATAAGTGTATTTATTTTTTGGGCCACTCAAACAACCGCTTTACAAAAACATTTACATAGTTCTTAGTCTTTTATTATATGTATGTTCTTCAGTGAATTTGTTACCTAAAGGTGTGCAGTGCAAGGCACACCCATAACTTCGATTACCTACTTAATTATAAATAATCTGTTGGAATTTAATAACGTTTTCCTGCCTGGGTTTGCACACGGTACCTAAACCCATCTTTTGGGTTAGCCTCCAAAGGGCCACCATTGCACACAATATTTGTCCTTTTTGTTTTATTTATGGTGTATGATAATTTTTGAAGTAAAACTTCTCTACGCACGCTTGACTTGGGTAGTAAGCTGGTGCATGCGTGACGAGAGTGTTACGGAAAGTGTGCGGCGAGGCGAACAGAACTTAAGAGGGAGATATAAGTTAGTGAAGATAGAAAGAGATAGAGTTACGATTTTGAATTTGACAGACGATTGTTCGGCATTTTTTTAGTTTTACTTCAGTTGTGTGGGTTTAAAGCACACTTGTTTTTTTTTTTAATAAATAAAGGAGTGTTCTTTTCACAGGTTTGAAGACAATGAAAACTTCTTTGAGATCATCAACCATGTATTCAACCCACACAATGCCATAGAGATTCTTTTCCCAGTGATGTCAATTATTGATTCGGTGTTCGCTGCTCAGTTGCTGCTGTGCTTAGCTTTTGGAGGGTGGCTGAATGCTGTTATGAAATGGTAAGTTCATTTTATTTATTTCTGTTCTGAGTAGCACGGGACGGGTTAATGTGGCGACACTTGAGGGAGGCCTATGTCTAGCAGTGGTCAGCTGAAATGATGATGCAAAAGTTTGTGAGCAGGGATTTTTTTATTCTTTCACGCAAAAACTACTGACCGGATTTGGATGAAATTCGGCACACAAATAGTCAACACATAGAGGATACTTTTTATACTGGTAGTACGATCCTGTGGGACAAATACCGATCTCCACCCAGGCGAAGCCGCGCGCGCGGGCATAAGCTAGTATAAAAATTTTTAAAGTTATACTTCTTTTGGCGCGTTAGGGAAAAATTATGAGAGTAAATTTTTACGGTGCGCGCTCATACCGTCACGAAAAACCGACACCCTGAAGTTAGCTAGTCAACATACATCCTAAAGTTAGCTAGTCCACATACACCCTGAAGTTAGCTAGTCAACATACACCCTGAAGTTAGCTAGTCAACATACACCCTGAAGTTAGCTAGTCAACATTTTAGTTTTATACGTCAAACAAGTATAACTTATTACGTGCGTAATAAGTACACACACACTTTTTTTTATTCAATTTCAGGTGGCTCTTAGAAGACCGCCCGTATTGGTGGATTCAAGAAACAACATACTACTCGGGGCCCGAAAGACCTATACTGCAGCAGACTTCACAAACATGTGAAACGGGCCCCGGCAGTCCCTCTGGTCACTCTATGACAGCGGCCATGATGCTGGTGCTGTCTCTCATGTGGATATCACATGTGTGCAACGATAGGTGAGTTTTATTTGTGTAACCGGAAGGCTTAGTCAAAACAGTTTACAGTAGTTAAGGTCTTTGAGTTATTGTTGGGGTATTCTCGTCGTTAACTGATACCCCGATAGTTGTTGTAGGAAGGTAGTTAATTCACACCAAACCACTGTTCGGTTCAATAGTTTAATTAAGTTATGACTGTTTAGTTATCTGAGCCGCACTTGATACATTGTTATTATTGATCAACCCGCTCGTGGCTAAGTTTTGTGACGACTGAATATATGTTACAATATAATTAATAAAGTAGGTGGGGTCCGAGTGCTCATAGCCTATTTAAGGAAATTTCGAAACGCCTAGTTGACGCTTCCCGTGACCCAAGGGCTGGCTTTTACTTTGGCCAGAGGCTAAGTGTTGCCATACAACGTGGCAACGCCGCCAGTCTCTTGGGCACATTACCATCTGACAGCGTTGAGGAGGAGTTTTTCGATGCCCTTTTATAGTTTGTTGTTAGTTTATCTATTTTAGTTTAATAGTTTTTAATTATCAATGTATATAGTTAATACAATAATAACAGATTAAATGTCAATTTATAAAGTAGGTACGTTGAGCGTAATTCATTACGTGCGCAGAATCGTAATTT
Organism: Lycophotia porphyrea; assembly: GCA_950005105.1. Lineage (NCBI taxonomy): Eukaryota > Metazoa > Arthropoda > Insecta > Lepidoptera > Noctuidae > Lycophotia > Lycophotia porphyrea. The sequence goes on along the minus strand of OX465410.1, from coordinate 3,252,136 downwards.
TGTTGTATGAGCATTATTGGCTCGTACAATAATGCTCAATGGTCGTCTAAGGACCGCCGACACATTATTATACTGTTTTACGCCGAGGCAACACTGTGCGGTGTGAACATGGTCATGGTCGACATTCAAAGAATTGCTAATTCACCATTTTGGAGACCGTCGTAGTGAAGCGTGTATTAATATTGAATTAGAATCTTTAAAAATTAATTCCGCTGTAAACTTTTTTAGACTTTTGTAATAGAATCCAAAATGTTCGCTCCTCGATATTTGTATAGCTCGTTAAAGCGGGCTTTTCTGTTCCGTGTTTCATACATTTTGATTTAGTAGATATTGCAGTATTGTAGGAAACAGCAGATCTTTTTGAAAATTTTCAGAAAGGTTTACGAATAAGATTTGAGTTTCGAGAGAGTGCGCGTGCGCTCTCTAAAATCTAAAATGCATTATTTTTAAAGTAGACGTCATCTCGTGAAATTCGGAATCTCGTATCTCGCTAGAGTAGAGATTTTGAATCTCGACTCCAGCATTACGCACGCCAGATTTGAAGTTGTCGACCTCAAGATTATATTTCTTAGTTGTAAGTTTAGCAACAAAAACGATTTTATTTGTGAAATGGTTGTATTAAAATTAAAGTTCATATTCTAACATACCACAATATAGATAGAAAAAAAAAATGTGAACTTGTTTTCGTTTGTCATCAGAAAGCTCAACATTTGGTGGTGGAAGTACGTAATGTATCCGCTGTACGGTGCGGCGCTAGTGTCGGTGATGCTCGCGAGGCTCTACGTAGCTGCTCACTTCCCGCACCAGTGTCTGATCGGTGCTCTACTTGGTAAGTAGTGTACCTTTGTTACTAATACGTGATATACCCGCTGTGTGCTGTATGTCCGCAGGCGTCCGCCGCTCTGCGCTGAAGTCCAGGTGCCAGAATTTTTTTTTTTTTGCCATGTGTGCACAAGTGCATTACAAGCCTTTTAAAAATTTGTTTATTGGTGTATAATTGCTTGGTTTACCGTAGATTGCGTAAACCTGAAAAGAATTCATTAATTTAAACAATTGTTCAAAGTGATGAGTAGGGATTGGATATTTGGGTGCATATTTACCTAAAGTTGAGTAGTATGGAGAGCGCAAAATTTTCATTTTTTTGGTTTTACTTTAAATAAATTGTCATATTTACCATTTTGTCCTATTCGAGAGTTGAGCAGCAAAATTTAAATCAAATAGTTTTATTTTAAATCTATCTATTCAGTGTGTTTGGCTACCGGTTACCGATATTTTAAGGGCTATGTACTCATTTCTATCGATAAATACACGTTTATAAATACTCCTAACCCCGCGAATGGTAGCCATTTTGTTTTTTAAATCGGCTGATCTAGGGTCATCATCATCATCAGCCTATAATGTTCCCACTGCTGGGACACAGGCCTCCTCTCTATGAGAGGAAACGGGCTATAATCCACCACGCGGGCCCAGTGCGGATTAGTAGATGTCACATGTCTTCGAATTTTTGGTTCTAGGACATGCCGTTTCCTCACGATGTTTTTCTTCACCGTTTTCTGATCTAGGGTATGTTCAATGAAATGCTTGTACAAACAATTCAACACCTGGATATACCGATAGTCGATTTGGCACCGTTAGAGAGGCTACAGTACAGCCCAAGTCTCGATCAAATCGAAGGTATCTTTGAATCTAACAGAGCTAGAGACGTGCAAATGATCTTATTGCAAGAGTAAACGCCGAGGCTATCTTTCCTGAAAAAGAAGCAAGAACAGCCGAAAAAAATACGAAATTTTACATAAAAATATTTCATTTAAATTTTCTACTCTAGTGCCAAATTAATTACTGAATGTTGCGTATGTTTTTGTTTAGTCAGAATTATTAGAGTTAACCTACAAAATGATTTCAAAATATTGTATAAAATATAATAAAAATATAATATTAATACTCAAAACCAATTATTGAAGAGTTATTTTTATTTGAATTTAGCTCCTGCCGCACTCTCCGACTCCACAATGTCGCAGGTACCCTAGTAGCAGATAGATAAGGCCCCCAATTCACGAGTGGGAGTAAATCGGCAGAAAGGTAAGTGAGTATTGCAAAAAATGGCATTTTAAGAAGCCGCTTCCCTATACTTTCGAACCCATGTCGGGAAAAAACGTACTTTAGGTAAATATGCATCCGAATAATATCCGACCTTTAGTGATGAGAGAATGACTTCTTTTTAAATTTTCGGTTATTTCAATATTTTTATTATTACTTCTTCGCAGGCGCCTTCCTCGCCCCAGCGCTCTGCATCTACGTGACAGATCCATTCATCTGGAAGTATGGCTTCCACGCGTCATACGACACGTCACGCGCAGTGGCGTGTCACGTGCTCAGCACTTTAGCCACGGCGGTTATCGCCGGGTTAACTTACTTGAGCCTCAAGCTGTGCGGCTGGGACCCGCACTGGACTATCAAATTGGTAAGTAGCAGTGGGGAAGGTTCCATACAACTCGATTCCTATATTCCCATTGAAAAATAGCAAAGACAGTATATTACACCGTGACTTTTTAGTCGTCTTACAAAGATGGTCCACTCTTCTATGTATCCGACATAAAATAGGTACCTCTGGGTGTGATTTTTTTTTACCATTATTTAAGATGATGGTACAAAGAAAAATAAATAACACATTTGAATTATGGAACATACCTACCCAGCGCACGAGTCAAGTAGTTATCACTCGCAATAGGGTGTTTCAACTACGTCATGCGTCAAAATAATGAATAAGATTTTTATTTTTAAATTATACAAATCTCATAAATACCTATTTTTATGTTATGAATGTATAGTAGTGATTGGATACATGAAGTAGGCTGCCGTTGTAAGACGACTAAAAAGTCACGGTGTATAGACAAATAATATAATCACATGAAAGACATGTACTACGGCTTACCTCTTACAAAAATTGACCCTTCGCTACTGGTAAGTAGGTATGACTAGCGTCGTAGGGTATTAGACAAAGACAGACATATTTCATTAGTTTAAAACATGCGTTTACACACAAATTGAGCATGCAAGATCTTAGTAAAGTATGGTAGGTCCGTACATGTTTTACCTGGTGAGGTGTACAAATTTGGTTTTCTTACAATTACACAGATTAATCGGATTTTAGCCATTGTTTGTCTAGATCCATAATAACTAATGTCAGCATTTCTTTAAATTACATAATCCGAATAGAATAAAAAAAGAAAAAAAAAGAAAAATAAAAATAAATTCAGATTGTCCTTTTGTTATGAAAGTAGAATTGAAATACAAGGTAAAATATGTCAAAAGGTAAAAAGGTAAAATATGTCAAAAGGTAAAAAGGTAAAATATGTCAAAAACTAAAAGAGGAGTAGCGTCTCACTATAGTCACGCCGGTTATCGTACTAGAAGTGGACATTTTGCGTCCGGTTGTCATTTTGAGAAGTTGACATTATGAGCTGATACGGCATCGCGTAGCTAGTACATAATATTACCTATAACTTTTGCAGGCATTCCGCTGGTGTGAGAACCCGGAGAGTATTTCAGTATCCACGACGCCGATGTACGCGCTGGTGGTATCGACGGGCAGTTTGCTGGGATGGGCGCTGAGTGTTACACCGGCTGTCGCTGAGTAAGTTATACACGATGTAAACGGACCCTTTTTTTTCAGATGGGAAATCATCAAATGACTTCTACCGCTCTTGGCGGAGCGGAAGGGAGTGTCAGACTTGTACTGACTAAAACCCATGTTCCTTCCTTGCCCTTTGTGTTCCAGGGTATCTCTTTCTAACAGTCCCTGTTGACTGTTGACGGCTTCGTGAAGAGTCCGTCTCTTCACGAAGCCGTCAACCAAGCATTATGTACATCAAACTAAGTAACATTACGCAAAAAATATTGCTGGCAAAGGACTTTTTTTTTGGGGTCAATAATCACGTTTTATGGTAGGACCCAATGTAACGCACTCAAAACATTATGCTGATGAATTAAATAGTACCCGGGGGTCGTGGAGGTGCTTAAAGTAAATATTTTATATCAAAACATGTATTTAAAAAATACTTTGGAATTTTGACCCCCAATATCTCCGAACTAGACTGGTGTTACACTTATGTATGGAAGTGAGTGTTGTGTATGGCAAACGAGGCATGAAAGTAGAACTAATCCTGTGGAGATGCGTTCCTTGCGAAGCATGTGTGGTGTAAAACTCTGAATGATAAAGTGAGGAATGAGGTTATACGGAAACGTTGCGGCTTAAAAGAAGATGTAGTGACAAAAATTGAAAAAAGTATGCTTAGATGGTTTGGTCATGTGGAGAGGATGAGTGAAAGGCGACTAACAAAAGGTATTTACAAGGCAGATGTGAGTGGCAATGCCGGGAGGGGACGCCCTGGAAGAACATACGCTGACCTCATTGGTGAGGTTCTTCAGAAAGGTCAGGTGCGTAGTACTCGCAACCGGCGTGCGTGTACGACCAGATGTATGAACGTGGACGAGGCAAAAGGAGTATGTAAGGATCGTAGCAGGTGGCGTTCTGTGGTTTCTGCCTACCCCCATGGGAAAAGGGCGTGAGTTTATGTATGTATGTAGAAGGGTATAGACGAGTTTCCCAAAGTGGTCGACATAAACGAAAACCGATTTTGGAGGTCGACGACGAATCTGTAGTCCTCGGAAAAGAATACTGCCACCGGTGGCGGCCACCGGTGCTCTGTTTGCGCGAGCCTAACCGTAGTCAGGATAGAACAAAACGCCACGGTCCTTAAATGCACCAAAACTTACCAAAAAAACTACCATAATTAAAACACGTTATATTTGGATCAGATTAATTTAATCTGCGTCGTTGCTCCAGTAGCCGTAAGTGCGACTGCTGAGCAGGAGGTCTTGGGTTCGATTCACAGACCGGGCAAAGTGCTATTGGGTTTTTCCATCAGGAATTTCTCAATAGCAGCTACGGAGTCTGGATTTGTGCCCTGATGTTGTGTCTGTTGATGGCAATAGCCTCGCCCCCTATTACATGGGACTTAAACATAACTAGCGAAATGTGGGTACACCTCGACCCAACCCTTCGGGGATTACACGCGTGATATTATGAATTTAATATCTATCTTTGTTACAGATACCGGCACTACACTCAAAATCGGTCGCTCCTAATATCCCTATTCACCACCATCATAATCCTAATGGGCTACCGGAACATACAAGACAACATGTGCAAGGCTGACGTCTACAGATACTACGCCTTTCAGTTTGTACTGGCGGCCGTCAAACCGTTGTTACTATTAAGGATGACGCCTGCATTGGCTATGTGGCCTTTTAGAGGGGCTAAATGTAAGGTTGAGTAGGGCAAAAGACTTTGATTCTTTAAAACATTTTGACTTTGAGTATTTTGACTTTGAGTCTTCTGACTTTGTGTCTTCTGACTTTGTGTCTTCTGACTTTGAGTCTTTTGGCTTTGAGTCTTTTGACATTGAGTCTTAAGGTCTTTGGATTTAAAGGTTTATTGAATTTGGGTCTTAGGCCGTTCGACTTTATGCCTTTTCGCTGTAGGTCTTCAAAGGTTTTGACCTTATATTCAAAGACCAGATTTATAGTTAGTCAAAAATGCTTAAGTTAAACCTCGTTACATTAAAACAGTAAGCTTCTATAGTTTATAGATACTACACTTTCCATTTTATACTGGCGGCCGTCTGTTGAGGATGTCGCCTGTACTGGCTATGTGGCCCTTCTTTATCGTGTAGTTAGTGCCTAACCTGGTGTCAGAGTTTTTATGCCGCCCATTGGTCTCTGACTTGGCTTTACATGCCGTCGAGAAATATCTCTCAAGCATGCTAGTTTTCTCACGATTTCCTTCACCGAGCAAGTGATAATTATATAAGGTCCCATTTAAATAGATGGACACATTTTAACACAGCGTTCAGTACGTCTAACCAAACATATCCAAGCAAAAAAAAACACTCATTAAAGTGATTTTATTTTGACCTCAAATAATAAATTGGCACGTTTAGTGTATTGTGATTTTTTTCTTGTAAGTTATCTAATGCGTTTTTTTTATTATTATTTTTTACCACTGTCTTTATTTTGGCGGTCTGAATGATTTCTAAAAGTTTGTCCATCTATTTTAATAGGACCTTATATAATACGCACATGTATACGAAAAATCAGAGGTGCGTATCTTGGGTTCGTACTTAAGGCCTATGACTTGGTTGTTCGACGGTCCCACTACTAGACTATCACTGCTAACAATGGCTAACTCTAAGGTCGAGTAAGGCCTTTTGACTTTGAAAAGTAAGGTGAGATACTGGCTGGCTTGATTTTTTAGGTCATTTGGTTTTGATTTGAGTCTTAAGATCTTAATACTTTAGATGTTTAAGCCTTTGGTCTTGAGCTTCAACGCTTTTGGCTCTGGGTCTTAAGGCCTTTTGACTTTAGATGCCTTTTGGCTTTGAGTTTGCCTTTTGACCGCTAGATCACTCGCGTTTCGTCCACGGTAAGCCATAATTTCACTTACCATTTTGTCACATATTTGTGTCATTTGGCGCACAGGTCACACGCTTGCTTGTCACGTATATATCCATCCCCCATCCCATTAAAATAGATGGACAAATTTTAACACAGCATTCAGTACGTCTAACCAAATATATCCAAGCAAAAAAAAACACTGATTAAAGTGATTTTATTTTGACATAATTTTTTATTTTTAGTGTATTTTCGTTAGCAGATTTTTTTTCTTGTAAGTATCTAATGCATATTCATATATTTTTTTAACCATTGTCCTTATTTTGGTGGTCTGAATGATTTCTAAGAGTGTGTCCATCTATTTTACACTTGATTTTATTTTAGCTAAGGATCTCAGTCTTGTTTACAGTTGTGAATTCAAAAATATGCCCTCCATTGCATTAATACAGTAGGTAAGATATAAAACAAACTTTACAATGCTGATGCTATAAATACTATGTTATTTAGTTCGTAATGGTGGCTAACAAACTTATAAAGGGTGTAAAAAGACTCTTAACGAAGCCGAAAGGCGCTTGTTCTCCACGTCATTGCGGTCATTTTTTTGTTCTAGACCATACCTGGGGAACCTTCTAGTTACGGAGATGTTGGGGGTCAAAGTTCCTACATTTTTACAAGTTTTTTTTTTAATACATACATACCCCAATATCTCGAGGTTCCCAGGAATGGTCTAGAACAAAAAAATGATCGCAATGATGGGGAGAACAAGTGCCTTTCGGCTTCGTTAAGAATTTTTTTACACCCTTTATATCTTATGAAGATATTGAATGTAGGAACGAAATAATGCTAGGAAAAACATCTTTAGTAACATTTTTGCTTCATGTAAGTACCGTAGGCCGCATCAATGGGAACAAAACCAGGAAAGGCTGGCCTCTCCTTATGTTGAAACGCCGTACTATGCTAGGCCAGCTCAAGGAAAAAACGACAGATATACCTAGATAAAGCAAGAGCACTTCGCGTGCCGTACCTAAGCTAAAGCAAGGGCACTTCACGTGCCCGGCCATACCTAAGCTGAAGCAAGAGTACTTCACGTGCCCGGTCATACCTAAGCTAAAGCAAGAGCACTTTGCGTGCCCGGTCATACCTAAGCTAAAGCAAGAGCACTTCACGTGCCCGGCCATACCTAAGCTGAAGCAAGAGCACTTCACGTGCCCGGCCATACCTAAGCTAAAGCAAGAGCACTTCGCGTGCCCGTCATACCTACGCTAAAGCAAGAGCACTTCGCGTGCCCGGCCATACCTAAGCTAAAGCAAGAGCACTTCGCGTGCCCGGCCATACCTAAGCTAAAGCAAGAGCACTTCGCGTGCCCGGCTTAACCTTTTGACCGCTTGTGTCGCATTTATGCGACACATATTTCCGTGCCCCTACCGCTCGTGTCGTATTTCTGCGACAGAGAACGTGCATGATATTTTCGTTATATTCGTCCTATTGTACCATACCAGTTATTTTCAACAATTATTTAAAATTATGTCACGTAGCTCTAAGTATTGAAAAAGTTTATTTATTTTAGGTATTATTTATATTATTACGTATGTTCCTCTGTAGCGCGTAATCTATTCATCCGATTTTGATGAAAAAGGTGTCAATCGATTCAATATTACGGCACGGGTAACATAGGACACATTTTAACCGACTTTAACAGTTGGAGGAATCGATTTTATAGTGTAAACCCCGAATTTAATTAGAGCGTGACTTTTCAGTAGTCGGGTTTTTAGTTGTAGTATTCCATATGAATTCTTGTTTCGTATTTGCAATTTTGCAATATATTATTATATTGTAACGCTTTATTTTAACGACTTATGTGGCCTTAGCCCCTTAGGCTTTAAATCGTTTTAGCGCAAATAAAATTTACCGAAAATGCGAAAGGAGCGTTTAGATTATAAAAAAGAATATCTTACTAAGCCAACAAGCTTTTGCTTTTGAATCACTTAGGCTTGGTGTGTAGCGCATTAGTTCGGTATTGGCAAAGCCGAGATATATTTATGTAGATGTATGATCGGTAAAAAACCGTTTAACTTGAATTTTACCGAGCCGATGTAATTCAGCGAGTGTATTTTGAAAAAAGAGCCTACTTTGACTTTGATGATGAAATACTGCCGAACGGAAAGAGCCGACCCGAACTGTGTGTAACACCCCTTATTATCTTTTAATAGCACAATATATAGTTTTAACAAGTTTGTGATTTTTGTAGTACAAAATACGGGTTTATTTATATTTATGTTCCCTGTGATACTATCCAAAATTATTTATTTAATATGACATAGGACTTACACCGGTATTCATGAACGTTACTCAGTGCGCGCGGACGCACAGTGTCCCAAAAACCAATTCATAAACAATACTTGAGGGACGAACGACACTATGCGCTCATTATAATGAACTCACTGATATGTCAGTCAGTCAACCCGAGTGAAGTCGCTTCACAACGTTAACCAATCACAGCGCCCCATTCAATGCTGTGTCCGCACAGCAAAGAGTCGTTATTGAATACCAGTGTGAGTCCTGAATTAAAAGCAATGGTTTTTGTATTTATAAATCGACTAATTTTACTTTATTAAACATACAGGGTGTAAAGACAGCCCTTCACAAACTGACAGGGTGCATTAAGCTCCTTACTTTGAACCATATTCCACCGGATTTTTCCCCGGAAAATTATTATTAATTTTTTTTTCAGTTACCTATTATTTTTTTATATCAATGTAAAATTACATGCCCTGTACGCAGCAGTCCATTTATGTAAATAACACGGCTAAAATCAAAAATCCAACAATGGATGTTGAAATACTCTAATGAACGACGCGTGAAATCAGATATTTACTTTCTGCCTAGCTCTGTAAGTTCATCGAACTCGTCGTCGCGCTTGCCGTTAACTACGTGCGTTTTGCCACGGTAACGATACATTGCGTATGAGGAAATAAAACAAATCTTTAATAGGTTCCCATAACATTCCTGAAATAATTTATTGTACCGGTTATATTAGTATGATATACTGAATTCACCCCATCAGTTTGTGGAGGGCTGTCCCTTACACCCTGTATTATAAAAATAGCAAAGCTGTGAAATATTATGGGACAATATAATTTGTAACTTGAGAGTCCTTACGCAGATTTTTTTTACTGATTTGCATCTCTTTCAAAAATAGTAATGTTTATTCTCATTAAAATACGGTTGCTACAAATCTGTCAAAATTAAGGATCATTTCCAACAAACGGCTCGCATCGCATCGGATACGTACGGATGCGGCGTCAGCCGATCATATATCGGTTCCGTACCGTCGCTTGCGAACGTATCCGTTTCTACGCCTCGTTAAATAGTTAATTTCTACCGTGTTGACCGATCGGATACGACGACAGGCGAACGGAGCCGATCGCGAGTCGCAGCATACTTTCGGCTACGATCGCGTAAGACGACCGCGGTCAAGCTGCTGTGCGCGGCTTGGTAATATAGACTTTAAATACTGTGTACACGTTTTAATATTGTTTAAAGATTGTAAAATCCGTTCTGATCCGATGCGATGCAAGTCGTTTGGTGGAAATTATCCTTTAAAGTGATCTCGTATCTTTAGGCTGCCCGCCCACGTCAGACTTTCTGTAGGGCAGATAATCGGGCCGATTTTTCCTCGGATTCTTAGGACCAATTTTGTGGTCGACTCAACGCCTATGTCCGTCACTTTGTGGCTATCGAGGGAGCAGCGCGTCATGGACAGAGAATCTCATGAATATACTCTACATTTCCGAGCGTTCCATTTTTCACCGATAATCGGATCGGTCGGGATGCGCCGATTTTATTTCTAACCAACTTTTTGTAGGACGTGTGCGTTGCACTATTGCTATCAGTGTGTTCTATTTTCTCCTACAAAAAATCGGTCACCGATTATCGGACGAGGGCGGGCAGCCGTAAGGTTGCTGTCAGAACTTCAGAAGTTAAATAGCTGGAATTAAATGTCCCAACACGAAAAGTTTTTTTTTATGAGAAAATATTATTATATCATTATAATTGTCTTCGTTTTTACACACATATTTTATTGTCCCGTTTTATTACCAAAAATATTAATTTATGTAATAGATTATTTTACACTATGTATTTTTTTTTATATATTGCACCAAATGCCAGTGCGTGCAAGATTGTGTTTTTTTAATAATTATGGGTAAATAAAAAAAAATTAATTGTTTAATTGTTTCATTTTAAAATATTATTAAATCTGTTTTTTACGAATTCGGGTCAATTCAGACAGAACGGTAATGATGAGATGCTCGCGCAATTTACTGGTTGCATTGAAAATAGGACCGTGTGAAGTGTGAACATTGTATAAAGTAGTAGTCCGGTCAAATTAAGACGAAAAAGGGCAATCAGGGGAAATAATTCGTGTAGTCTTGAAAATTGGTACAGTTCATATTCATATTCATTTATTTATCAAATATAAGCTAACAGTTTACACCAAATCGCTTATATCTATTCTAATACTACAAAATTACATCAATCATTTTAATTAAAACTTCTTAAAATATACATTAACAAACGGAGTAACATAAAATTTGTAAACAAAAAAACAACCTTATACAGACAACAACAATTACAATTAACAACTATTTCTTCATATTTAAAGAAATATGCACATGTTTAGCGATTGTCCATTGAGAGTCAAAAAATAAATCTGCCTCAGGAATATATTTTAGAAAATCATTTATTAACTTAATTGCTCTAGCAGTGGGAGTGTTTTTGGTTCGGGGAGCACGCTATGCAGGCGGGTAGCAGAGGAGTCTATGTTGCCGTCTTACAACGCCACGCATGTACTGGTCAGGAACATAAAAATTGATTGACTCTCGTAGAACAGGACTATCTATCTTACCTACTAATCTATATAAATAAAAATGAATTGCTGTTCGTTAGTCTGGCTAAAACTCGAGAACGGCTGAACCGATTTGAATAATAATTCTTTTTTGTTTTATTCGTCCGAATACAGGGAAGGTTTAAAAACAAAAAAAAATAGGTAGGTAGGGTAGGTAGGTAGTGTAGGGTAAGTAGTGTAGGGTAAGTAGTGTAGGGTAAGTAATGTAGGGTAAGTAGTGTAGGGTATGTAGGGTAGGGTAGGTAGAGTAGGTAGGGTAGGTAGTGTAGGCTATGTAGGGTAGGGTAGAGTAGGTAGGTAGGTAGGGTAGGTAGGTAGGTAGGGTAGGTAGGTATGTAGGTAGGTAGGTAGGTAGTGTAGTGTAGGGTAGGTAGGGTAAACTAGGTAGGTAGTAGGTCAATTGGAATTTAATATTCATGGTTGACAGGACAACGTCTGTCGGGTCAGCTAGTATTAAATAATAATTAATTAGATGTGTGGATTCTCGCCTGAATTTGAGTGTGTCTAAACCCACCATTCCTGACACGAATATTGATCATTTATCTATTTCTATTGATCATTATATCCATATTGACGTTTGTATAGGTATCTACAGAATTTACGTTGAATTTTTTCTATCATGATAGTGTACAGTGACTCTTGAGAACTCCAAACTATTGCATTATATTCTAATTTACTACGGACATAGGCATTGCATATTTGTTTTATAGCTTGAGTGTTCTTAGACTGAGATGATAATCTAATGATGAAACCAAGACATTTATTAGCGCCTTTGCAAGTTTTAAGAATATGCTCGTGAAAATTTAATTTGCTATCCATTATTACTCCCAAATCCCGGATCGAGAAAACACGATCCATTGAGGCGCCAGCAAGATTATAATGATTTCTAATCGGATTACGGGACCGGGAAAAAGTTATTGTGTTACACTTAGAATTATTATTATTATTTTTTTTTTTAGCCGCCTGTACTGTCCCACTGCTGGGCAAAGGCCTCCCCCAATTCCTTCCACGTGCTCTTTATACGTGCCTCCTCGAACCAGCCCTCGCGGTACGCGTCCAGGTCTAAAATTATTAAATGACAATTTATTTTTTATACTCCATTCAACCACAGCATCAATATCATGTTGTAGTGGTGCAATTGAAGGTACCTTTTTTCAGGTTATTGCTCATATCTCGAATATCAGTAGGAATAGCATTATGAGTACTTCTGATAAAATTTTCTACATTAAATTTTCTATAAATTTGGTCATATTTATTTTTGCTCTACGATCAATATTTTAGGAGCTGTAGAGGTGTAGAGTTTGTGAAGTTAGGGTCTGTAAATGTGTAAGTTGCTTAAGAATTTTTTATTTTGATAATTTTTTCTTGCCTTTTATTTTTTTTCTAAAAATCCTGAAATATGTTTTTTATTATTTACTAGCTTCTGCCCGCGACTTCGTACGCGGATCCTGTTGCTTATGCCAGCGACAACGGGGTCGTTATAATCGAAGATCTGAAACGTCTGATGTAGAATTCTAAGGCCCGGGGACGGGAAAACAACGGGATGAGCGAGACGATTGGAGACGTTCCAGATCTTTCATTTTTGTAAGTCCACAGGAAATGCCCATCAAACTAAACAACTTTTGCTAAGACGTCATTCCTTATTATGTTATAATGTCGCTGGGCTTTGGAGTTTCACAACAGGTGTTCCAGATCTTCAAATTTATTCTCACAGCAAAAAATGCTCTTCACGTGGAATAATTTTTGCTATGGCACCATTTTTATATCTCTTATACTTTAGCTGGTCTGTTGCGGTTCTGCATCAGGTGTTCCATTTTCCAAAAAAAATTATAGCCAGACTTAATACCTATACAACAAAAAACTTTTCTTTCCGTTATTCCGCAGCGGATCCCAAGGGTACACTGAATTAACTATTGCAAATAACTTTTATAAAATTTCTTTATAAACTATATTTGGGATTTTTCCTTCAGGAGCTAATATATAAAGACCGGAAGCGTTGCTGACCCTTGAAAAAGCAACATAAACGCGACCATGAGAAAACAGCCGGTTGTCAGGTCAACACCAGCGGCTTTAAGCGTCTGCCCTTGTGACTTGTTTATTGTCATGGCAAAGCATGTAGCCACAGGGAACTGTGTGCGCTTAAATTGAAAGGGGAATTTAATTGTTGGGGATGAGTGGTATGCGCGGTATGAACACAGTCTCACCGGCACCACACCCAGTGAAATTAGTGATAGCTTTGATTTCCACATCAGGTGTTTCAGATCTTCAATTTTTATACGTCAACAGAGAGTGCTTATCAGTCTGAACAACTCTTGCTAAGACGTTATTCCTATATATGTTATAGTGTAGCTGGGCTCTTGGAGTTCCACATCAGCTGTTCCAGATCTTCAAATTTATTCTCTTAGCAGAAAATGCTCATTACGTGGAACAATTTTTGCTATGGTACCATTTTTGTATCTCTTATAGTATAGCTGGTCTGTTGCGGTTCTGCATCAGGTGTTCAAGTTTCCAAGATAAATTATAGCCTATATGTTGCCCAGACTTAATACCTATACAACAAAAATCATTCAAATCCGTCGAGTAGTTCTGAAGATTAGCGTGTACAGACAAACAGACAGAATTATTTTTTTGGATTCGTGCTCTATTACTGTTTCTAAACACCCCCCAATTATTATTTTTTAATATATTCTATGTACAGACACAGTTTTTTTACTGTTTTATTATATGTAATATCTATAACAAGGAGTCTCTATATCAATTTTCAGACCTCTAGCACCAAATTTGCGGAAGTCTCGGAAGTTTTAGAATTTTCTTGTTGTTTGTATACTAATACTAGCCTACATGCCAAATTTCAGCTTTCTAGGACTTCAGGAAGTACCCTAACAATTTTGAAAAATCGACGCTGTTTTCTTAAATCGTCTATTTTTATCTCTCTTTTAAAACTTACACACCCTGTAGCTCCTAAAGTATTGATCGTAGAGCAAAAATAAATATGACGAAATTTGTAGGAAATTTTTGTCAGAAGTAATCATAATGCTATTCCTACAGATATTCGAGATATGAGCAAAAACATGAAAAAACCTTCAACCCCCCCCCCCACCCTTAGCACACCCCCCACCCTTGAGGACTTTTAGTATGTTCATCTGGATACCGTAAGGTATAACTGTACCAATTTTCAAGACTACACGAATTATTTCCCCTGATTTTATTAATTTTCCTGGACTATAGGGAATTCTAAGAATATCGACGCGGACGTCAAGCGTGACCTCGCGCATGCTCACGACTCAGTCAAGCGCATGCTCAGAAGGCGTCAAAGATCCCATTTTTTTGTGATGACGCGCGCGTCCTCGTGCGGTCTCGAGCATTCCCCCAATGTCGCATCGTCTCGAAGCGCGTTCCTGCTCTGTGTGACTTGCGACCAGAGAAAGCTCGAGCCTGCGCGAGGATTCCGTCTAAACTAAATCTTAAGAGGAAATGTGGGTGGTGTTTTTTCCATACAAACGCTCTCGCCTGTTTTCTTTCTAGTTTATGACTTTAGAGCTATGGTTTTTTACAGTTCAATAAATATCAACATCTTCTATGTCCCTATGTTTTCCTTTTTGAAGATACATAATCTGTATAAGCACTAGAACGTTTACAAAATGCTTAAAATTGCCTATTTAAATCGCCTGTTAACAAAGGCCTAGTGTACAAATTTGACAACTATTAATGAAAAACGAAAAACATAGGGACACAGTATATAAGGTACCATTAAAATAGATGGACAAACTTTTAGAAATCATTCACACAACCAAAATAAGGACAATGGTAAAAAAATAATAAGAAAAACGCTTTAGATACTTATAAAAAAAAATATCATCTGACGAAAATGCACTAAAAATTATTATTTTAGGTCAAAATAAAATCACTTTAATCAGTGTTTTTTTTGCTTGGATATCTTTGGTTAGACACTGAACGCTGTGTTAAAATTTGTCCATCTATTTTAATGGGACCTTATATATCCTTCTTATTTAGTTTATGAAATATCTTTTAAATTGGTCGAATATTGGAGGAGGAAATAGTCGCGAAACTTCGAATTATGGCATTTTACTATAGTTGTCTTTATCGCACCAATGTCAAAATCACGCTCGGAGAGAGACAGCAATAGTTTTTTCAAATACCTACCATGTTTCCTCTTAAACAGCATTGTCTTTCAATTAAAGAAAACAAGTACAGTGGACCTATCTTGAGTTCGCAATTTAATCTCCAAAATTGTAAACTACACATGATTTGGAAAAATGACTTTTAAGTACTAACACAAAGTTCAATTTTCTACAATTTGCTTCGCTACAACTTTAAACATTTTTATTATATTTTGTCATTCGAAAATCAACCAAATACACAGCTGCAGGTATAAAGTTGATATTTGTTTAGCTGGACACAACATCAACTGGAAACGAGGATTTGGATATGAAATAAACAAAAACAGCCGCAACGGAAATCAAATTATTTCAAGTGGGACCTGTTTATCAGCGTCTCTCTCGATAATTTCTCCGTCAGTACCACTGAAACTGTGTTCTTGTAACAAGTTCCATCGCAAAGACATTTTCTTATTAACTGATAATTTGGGCGTCACTAGACCGTCCCCTGCAGATTCTTCGTTATCTGTACTTGAAGTTGTCATACATTTGCGCGGTTTTGTATGTCTCATCCACTTTATATTGCTTGGGTTTGACATTTTCATCATTTTTTTAGTTCTAATCCATCTATTTTCGCTGGGAACATAATTTTTGCCTTTTTTCTTACCCGTGGTGATGAATGAACCGCTAGATTTCTTTTTGTGTTTAAATGTGCTTTTAATACTATCGGATCCATAATCAAATATCTTTCGACTTTTATCTTTGAACATTCTGGTTTTAGATAATTTCACTGTCTTGGCTTTTTCTATGGAAACGCTATTGATTTTCCTTTTAAACGACCCTTTGTTTCTGGCTTTATTTAAATAGGAAACATGGTTTTTGACTTTATTTGAACTGGAAACAGCGCTTTTGAAATTATTTGAACTGGAAACAGCGCTTTTGACTTTATTTGAACAGGAAACATCGCTTTCGACTTTATTTGTGTTGAAAACAGCACTTTTGTATTTCTTTGCTGCGGTGGCAAGTTCGCTTTTCACTTGTACGGTGGTAATTTCGCTTTTCACTCTCTCTGGTTCATTAAAATTAACTCTAGATCTTGGTAGGACGTGTATTATTTTTATTTCTGGTAATACTCTCTGGGGTATTTGATTCGATGTTGGTTTGAGGTGTATGTTCAAACCATTTTTGTGCTTTCTATTTTTTGAGGGCACTATTTGATCTAGAGGAAAGCAGCATATGGATTTATAACAAATAATGAGTCTTCTTACAACATCTTTAAGAGCTTTAGTCAATAGTGTAGAATCTTCTTGGTAATTTCTGCTGCTTCTCGAGGTTACGGTCGATTTTCTACTGAATATTGAATACGGCATCGTTTTCAGACTAATTTTATTATTTAAACTTCATCGTGTTTTTTTGGCTTTGCGGCTCCTTGCTTTGTTGTCATTTCGTAAATGACAGTTATTTGAAGTTTGTGTCTATGGATCGCGATTTTTTTTATGGCAAACCAGAGACGTTTTTCTCTTTGAATGAGGTTTTTTCTAGGCCAGCATCCACTAAAAAATTATAAAATCAAAATCATCAAATCATTTTTTTTTCACATGGGGTTACAAAATATGTATATGCACTTATAAAACGTCGACAAAAAGGTGCACGGTTCAGTTGGTCATTTACTGTGGAGAAGAATCGGCAAAAATCTCCATGGTTACACTTTTCAAATCATTTGGTTTTACAATTTATTATATATATTTACAGCATTAGTAGGTACTTAAGTATGGGGGGTCAGTAAAGGCCCGACAATGGTGCCGATTCCCTTGTTCACAAACTAAACTAAATTTAAGTTGAGTGCATCTTTTTCTTTCTATTTCATTATGAAAAGGACAGAAGATAAATATTAGTTTAGTCCTGGTAAATTAGTCAGCACCTGACGTAATTTGATGTAATTTTAGTAGTCAACTTTTTAATCACGTCTAAACTTATGTCAGGCGCTGGTTAATTTGACAGGACGAAACTAAAATTTATCTTCTGTCCTTTTCTTTATGAAATAGAAAGAAAAAGATGCACTGAACCTAAATTTGGTTTAGTTTGTAAACAAGGGAATCGGCACCAATATGTCGTTGCTTACTTCACAAAAAACATAAAACAAATTGTTGTGTTCGCAATACCGCTAAAAATAATCAATAGATGGTGTTGAACTAATAATCCGCCCGCGTTAGGGAATGCAAAACCGGCCCAAATTTAAAACCGTTTTTTTTTGGGTACCGTACAAAAAAAACGGTTTTTTGTGAAACCGGTTTGAAAATAAGTTTTTTAATTGTTTGTCTATTCGATATTTTTAAACGGCTTGTAAAATTCAGGCCGCCTACACCTAGCAATTCTTTTCAATTATTAAATAAAAATGTTATCTAAGTAAGTATTAAAAAGAAATCATCAGCCTATAATGTTCCCACTGCCGGGACACAGGTCTCCTCTCTATGAGAGGGATTGGGCTATAATCCACCACGCGGGCCCAGTGCGGATTGGTAGATGTCACATTTGTTCGAATTTTTGGTTCTAGGACATGCCGGTTTCCTCACGATGTTTTCCTTCACCGTTTTTGAGAGCAGTGGTGATGAAATAAATTACACAAAGTAATACGCCTGCCTGGGTTCGAACCCACGACTTATTGTTCGTAAGTCGGGGTCGCTACTACTGGGCCACCGCTGCTTAAAAAGAAATAAATAAATCATTCCAATAAAAATGTGGAAAGAAGAAGGATCAAAAATCACCCACGCCCACGTCCAGCAAAGAGAAGTATCTAAAAAAAATGGGTATAACAAGATGGCATAATCAGTATGCCATATATCTTCTTAACTCTTCTCCTTTATCTCATCTCATCTTCCCCTTAAGGCTGCCCGCCCACGTCAGACTTTTTGTAGGACAGATAATCGGGCCGATTTTTCCTCCGATTCTTAGGACCGATTTTGTGGTCGACTCAACGCCTACGTCCGTCACTTTGTCTGTGGCTATCGAGGGAGCAGCACGTCATGGACTGAGAGAATCTCATGATCATAACGCTACATTTCCGAACGTTCCATTTTTCACCGATAATCGGATCAGTCGGGATGCGCCGATTTTATTTCTGACCTACTTTTTGTAGGACGTGTGCGTTGCACTATTGCTGTCAGTGTGTTCTATTTTTCTCCTACAAAAAATCGGTTACCGATTATCGGACGTGCAGCTTTAACTTAAGGGGCATCCGTGGGTCGCAAATTGTTCCAGTGAACGTTGCCATAAAATACCTAGGATAAATTTGGGGTACATAATTTACTATCAGCTTGATAAGCAAGTGGGTACCTATCTACTAAAATAGAGTTCATTATCAAACCGATAAGCTTTTTTACGTGAACCTTTTCAAAATACAATAATATTGAGTGGCTTGATAAAATGATAATAAATAACAATCATTTATTGTTTACTTGTTATGAAATTGTATTGAGATCACTAGAATAAACCTCACTTTACGGCCACTTTTTAATTTTCATTGAAGTTTGGTTGAAAACGAACAAGCCTTCTAAGCATGAAACCGTCAAAGAAGGCATCTTTTCCTGCATAACACAAATTGTTATTTACTTCGCGATACGCATCTCAGGTACACCAACATTATTTCTACTCCACATATTTTTTTCCCCGTCCTCATTACAGGTGACTGGGGGGACACCATGACGTCTTAAGAGCGTTTACGACTGACGGCATTTCATACAAACTTACAAATCGTTTTTTTCCGAAATGAATGAACCGATTTTAAAAAAAAATTGTGTTACTGCCAAAATAGACCAATTTTATTTTGTTTCATAGAAACAGAAATTTCCAATTATGTTTTTTTTTAAAAGACATTTCGAAAATTCGTCTGTCAACTTTTTAGACCTATGTATCTTGCATAAGCGTAAAAAGTTGAACTTATTAATATCGGTTCAATAATTTCGGAAAAAAACGATTTGAAAATTTGTATGAAATGCCGTTAGCCGTTAACGCTCTTAAAGCAGTTGTCATTCTAGTTTGGGAAAGAGATGGCGTTAGACGACCTGTATAGCTCTGTCTCTTTCCCACACTGGAATTACAACTGCTTTAAGATGTCATGGTAGGGTCCCAGGTCCAAGGAAAACATTTGCAATTTTATGTTTTACTTGCTCCTTCCCGCGACCTTCGTTCGCGTGAAATTATTATAAAAAAATATTACTTCCATCTTTTAATCAAATTTTGAACCCTAATTATTTTTCTAAAATAAAAGTACCCTATGTTAGACCTTATAAAATCAGCTATCTGCCAGTGCGTGTCGTTACAAATTGGTTCAACCATTTCGGAGATTAGCCGGAACCAACAGACAGACAGACATACAAAAACTGTTATAAGTACCGTATATATTTTTATTATGCATTCAGTAAAAAGCTGTTATTTAGATATTAGAAACAGACACTTCAATTTCATTTAATTGTATAGATAGATGTATAAATGAGCTTCTTCTTTTTAATTAAGTTAGTATTCAATCATTTTATCGGGAACTAGCATTTTACCGCGACTCCGCGACGTGAATAATATTTTTTAGTAAGTTTACTACATGTTGTCGAATATAATTACGTTCAGACGATATACATACTTACAGGCCGCGCGTGAGCTCCGAAGAATGATATGGAATGTTATTGTATGAATAACACTGCTGTCGCAAAATTAAAAATGATGACTCCCTAAGCGTGCTCTCGCGTCAAGGTCGACACTGCGACACTAGGAGAGTGCGGGTTATGGAGTAACGGTTGGGCGCGGCGACACCCACCCGCTTCCTCAGCCTCCGATTCCTCTGAGCTCGCGCGCGGACTGTAGGCAACCTAATAAGATTCATTTATTAAGATTCCGAATGTGCGGCACAAATGTTCGTGCACAATTTTTGGTGGCTCGCACCATTAACCTTACGGAGACGCGGGGCGTAAAGTGGCGCGTACGACGCCGCGAGGGACCTCCAGGCCTTGACGAGGAACGACTTACGTCGCTTTTGCTGGCGCACGGCTGTCCCGCTGATTTAATTTTATCGAACGATTTATTCATACAGCGTAGTGTAAAATATAAGTTTACATTTTAGATTAGTGGGGTCTTTTTTTTAACCGACTTAAAAAAAAGGAGGAGGTTTTTCAATTCGACCGTATAAATATTTTTTTTTGTTTGTGTTCGCTAACTTTGTCGTTTATGAACCGATTTAGATGATTCTTTTTTGTTAGAAAGGAGATATTCCAAGGGTGATACCACGATGAGGAATCCAGGATCTGATGATGGCATCCCAGAGAAATCGAAAATAGTAGTGGCGACTAGTACGTTTGTTATTTTTTTTTAAATTATTTTATAGCACATTTGCTCGTAAAGGGTCTCTTATTTCACCAATTTCAATATCGTACTGTATCTCATTACGTACTTGTGCGATAATGTAAAGTAAAACGCACGGTTTCAAGATGCTCCGTCAAAACGAACGGTACTTTTTAAATCTTAGTAAAGAGTTTTTATGTCAGAAAAGTGGTCAAAATTTTATTAATAAAATTAACTTTGGGAGATAAAATATAATAAGTAAATAAACCTTAAATTCTTTAATTTAATTAATTTTGACAATAGATTACAACCATTTATCTGTAACAAAAACACAAAAATATTAATTTACTATATTAGTAATACTGGCTGTTTTTGTGCCTTTGCCTTAAAAAAAGCGCTAATGCGCGCGGCTCACTAATTTGTGACCAGTAAAAATTATTCCGCGCGCTTTTTCTTTTCGCTGTATTGTTTTTATTTAAAAATGTCGTCAAGTAATGATGAATTTATTAATTCGACACCGTCTGAAGTCTTAGAGGCAGCGAAAAAGGCTACTCTAAGAATCTGCGCGAAAAATAGACCGATTGATACTTACAAGCGTATCAAAATTTCGTTTAAGCAAGTCTGAGTTTTATTGATTTCCTCGCAAATATGTTATAAAACGTCGTATGACATACGTGCGCTTTGATAATTACAGCCTCTGCTTCCTTATAGCCCTCGCCTACGGCTCGGGCTAGCAATATCGCCTCGGCTGTAACTTTCAACTTACCGCACTTATATCATAATGTACTATTACAGCACTACTATTTTATGAAGGTCTGGAGTCGATCTGATGATGGATCCGAGAGACAGTCGAGGGAACTCCTCAACAAATTACAGCAATTACCTGGTGTTTGGGCTTGATTAATTTGTATTGATGAGAACTTTACACCTAGATGGGTTGTGACTGTCATTAGGGGTCTGATGATGAAGACGAAGGACAGTCAACGTTTAACAGTAGCTACCTTGTGTTTGGACTTAATTCATTTCTATTGATGAGCACTTTGCACCCATATGGGTTATAAGTGCCAGTTGTGATGATGGAGACCATAGACAGTGTTTTTTCAAATTGAAATATATTTTCGTAGGTGGAATACAAAACATAAAAAAGAAAACATGCGGGAGGTGAATACAACATAACATAACATCACGCCTGTTATTTCTTGAAGGGTAGACTGAGTTGAAGAAAATAGTTAGGATCGCTGTTTTCTTGTTCTTGATTTTAATGAGTGTTTTTATCAGTGTTTCTCAAAATGAAAATCCAAGATGGCGCCGAGGAAAATTTTTGGTTTTTCCGTCATGGGTGTCGTTCTCGAGGTTTTCGGGGTCGCTGAGACAGACAGACAGCCAGACAGACAGACAGACAGATAGCCAGACGGACAGACAGATAGCGAGACAGACAGACAGATAGACAGCCAGACAGTCAGACAGCCAAACGGACAGACAGACAGACTGCCAGACATATAGGTAGACAGACAGACAGCCAGACAGGCAGCCAACCAGACAGACAGCCAGATAGACAGACAGCCAGACAGGCGGACAGTATACTCTTAGTCTTGTACTGACGCTACTCGTCTTCACGCACACAATCACAGAGTGTTTTTATACTTGAATAAAACAAATAAAGCGCGTGTCGCTTCGTGAGATAAAAAAAATTAAGATACTTAAATGTCAAATAATTGAATAAATTATGACTTACAGCATAATATCTATTCAAATTAATTTATTACATATAAATGTTAGGTTTTCTCGATTACTACGTAATAAAATAAAACAAGCAGACAATTTAATAAAATAAGTTGTGCTACTGCACACGCTTACCTATACTGTGACACTTCGCTCAGTTTTGGGTTCATGTAAGTTCACACGGGCGATAGACGTGTGCGCACGGCTCGCTTCGCGTAAAGGGTGGCAGCGTTAAATACCTACTTTGCTTGGCCTACCTGGCCGCGTCCCGTAAATGAGCCCTTAGGAATCCCTGTCGCAAGGTTATTCAACCGTGAAAAGGTTCAAACAGAACAGACAGACAAAGTTACTTTCGCGTTCATAATATTACTATAGATATCACTGATAAAATATCACAATATTATCGTATTGTGAAAGCTCATTATTATTTGGGAAAGTTTGATCATTGTCATTGGTCCACAAACTGCAACAGTAGTAGGTAGCACAATTTTGTGCTGCCAGCGATTCTAATTTATATTCCTTGAAAGTAAAATGGTTAGCGCAGAAAACAGTTTTTCGCCGACGGATTTATTTAATTATGTAAGTAACTTTTTGCTTATAGTTTTAGCGTGCACTATTGCAAGATCGCGAGCCCATCTTGAGCAAGCGTGATGATCAATGCTCGTGCCTTCTCTGTATACACCGTGACTTTTTAGTCGTCTTACAAAGGTGGTCCACTCAATGTATCCGACATTAAATAGGTACCTATAGGCGTGATTTTTTTTTTACCATTACTTAAGATAATAGGTACAAAGAAAAATAAATAATACATCATAAGAATCAGCATTGCCATCCAACGTGGCAATGCTACCAGCCTTCTGAGCACTTTTCCTGTTGACAGCGGCATTTTTTGACGCCCTGTAACCCTTTTGATACTTGTACATATTTTTATTACTATTATAGATTAATATAACATTACATATCAATAATAATACATTTGAATTATGAGACATCCTGTCAATAATGTTTACGTGTCAAATCGTAGAATATACCTACCCAGCAGCGCACGAGTCAAGTAGATTATCGCGTAGGGTGTTTCAACTACGTCATGCTTCATAATACTGAATAATATTTTTATTTTTAAATTATTCAAATCTCATAACTATTTTTTTGTTAGGAATGTATAGTAGTCATTGGATACATGAAGCAGGCTGCCGTTGTAAGACGACTAAAAAGTAAAAAGGTGTAAAAAGTGACCTTTGGCCAACAGTGGGACAATAGGTAATCGGCTGGAGTTATTACTTGTTATTCCAAGAAGTTAATGATATAGGTACCTACACCTGTAGACTGCCAACATACTGCCCCATTGATCTCGTAGATTTGGGACTGATTTCCGTGTTTGGCAAAGTGTTACTGGGTTTTTCCATCTCGAATTTCTCAACAATAGTCTGAATCCGATTGATGGCAATAGGCGCACCCTATTACATGGGACTTATATAGTACCTACGAAATAAATGAAACGAAATAATCATTTTATTATCAGGCAACGAAGGCCCATACATAAAATACACAGAATAATCTTTTACAATAATAAACTAATACATATAAAAAAACCTTAATTAACTACAACTAAACACGTATCATAGACGGCTTCGTGTTCTGCTGCGTGGTGTCGCGTAACCTTTCGGTCAAAAGTCCTCTTTCATGAAGATCTGTAGATGGTGAGTTGGAACTCGTGCCACGAACGACTTAAAGTTGATGTTGTGGTGCGATTCCAACCTTTCGACCCTCAGTGTCCAGTTGGTCTTCACTCTAAAGTACTCCATGACTTCCTCAATCTTCGTGAAGCAATGCAGACGCGAAATGTGTAGCAGCGTCGTAGGAACAGCAGATCGCAGCAGCATGATTGGGTCCACTCGATGCGGTACCGCACTGGTTTCGGGAACAGGGCTTCCTCTTCTTCCTCTCTACTTTAGTGTAACCCTCTTCATCAACTTGGCCTGCTCTTGGCAAGGAGCTATGGACCGCAGTCAGGGCACGTTGACCACCCTTTTAAACCCCTATTTTGGATTGCCGCTTTGGCTGCGACGCATCAGATTTGCAGCTGGTGACAATAGCAGTGTAGGCACGTATAGAGGACGTCGTTCCTACGCGTGACGTTTCCGCAGCCTGTGTTGAGGAGCGGGTACGGCGGCGGCGGGCGGCGCTAGGTCAGCATTATCAGTAACTGGTGACGTACTTGTGTTGTGTCGTGTGTATAGGTGCAACTCTACAATTCGGTTCAAACTTTATGGCGGCTTGGAAGTTAGCTGCGAGTGACGGTCTGCACATTATACAGTCAAGACAATGCATCCTCTGCACCCCGTTCATACCTGAAATTGTGTTCTGTGCAGATTTACGTTAGATGTTTCGAGCCAAAATATAATTAGAACCGTCATAATTGCGCCGACTGTCACTTGCAGCTAACTTCCGAGCCACCATAAATTTTGAACCGAACTGTCTGTCTTCGTTATGGAATGTTTCTATTTCAGGCGGAAATGCTACTAAAAGCGTCGAAACTTCGAGAAGCAAACACGCAGCACAGTGGCAATCACTATGGCTGGCTAACATCAAGACCTATCCTAAATGAAGTCAGCAAAAGTAATAAAGATTTGGAAAAACTCCGACCGATGATTCAAAAGGTGAATTATTCGATTTTTGTAAGTGTGGTTACTCTGGGGCTCTTTCAATTTAAGCGTATGGTCATAGATTATTCTGTGGTTTGGTGTCGCTGCCGCTCGACTGTAGTCTGCCGCGTGCTTTGTTTTGTGTTATAAACAGATAGTAAATAAAAAAACATCATTAACACTTCGAATCTGACTGTCTTACGATGTCAGTACTCAAAATATACTTAGGCAGACTAATAAATAAATGGCCAGTAAAAATGATGCAATGGGCAGTTAGATTTTTATTCATATTATTATGAGTATGCATTCCGTTATAGTATTTCTTATAAGGTCAGAATCAGAATATACATTTTTTCTATCTAATTTGATTAAGTTCTTTTATTTCTGCCCCCGCATAGGGGTTGGTTACCACAACGCATGTAGTCAGCAATTAACCCAAAAAATATCCTAAAAGTCTTGCTACCTGGCGTGAGGAGTGATGACGACATTTGTGACAGAAAGTGGGTGTTATTATTATTGCGAGCGCAGCGAGCGCGCGTCATTGAGTCGTCGTAGCTAAAGTCATTACATGCTGAATATACAAGGAATACATTTTACCACCTCATTGTTTATAGAATTGCTTAGAATGAGGTTTCTTACCGACTAATTCCGATTTGTCGACTACCCAGTCGTAACTGTCCTTTTAGTTATTTCACTGCTCATTATTAAATGATCCATTTTATTATTTTTTACGACACATTTTTGTTTACTTTACTTCTAAGTTTTAACGGCCGAACTGGTTAAGAAATATGCATTTTGTAATTTTTAGCTTGCCAAAACTACTATATACAACCAGCGTTTTTAATCAGTGCCATATATGAATTCGATCTCAAAACTATGGTGATTTTTGACAGATGTCATCAGAAAATTGCGCCAAAATCGCTGTCAATCTCGACGCCATGATAGATGAAGACGAGTCATCTACCGCCATTTTGACCATGTTTAAGAAACTTTTAGAAGATCAGTACAGCATACAACTGATGGAGAAGAATGTGATGAAGGCAAAAGAAGGAAGTTTGAAGAAGAATAGAGAAGCAAGACGAGTAAATAAGGTGCACCCAGTTTTGGTCCCTGACGGAAGACAGCCTACAGTTTCTTTTATATTGTACATGTAAAATTATTAAAAGTAACAGATTTTTTATTAACAAACTGTTTTTTGGCACCTACTTCAAACTACATATTTATCTCGTGATTACGAGCCTACTTCACGTTTAAAGCCCAGGCCTAATTTTCGCCGGTTCTAATTTTAAATAATTGTTACTTAACATGTACTAACACGGCAACATATACTAACAAACAATAAATAACTTTGTGCTATCGAATGATGCTCAGCAACACTTGGAAACGTTGTTCTATAAAAAGTAACTGCGGTGTGGATGCACCTTATAAATTAGTGAACACAAGTTTGTTTCGTCGGCGGACTGTTCTGTGGAATATTTATTTATACTCCCCCAACTTACATCCTCGATAAAAATGTTCGTTTTCCGTTTACTCATTCAACATTGAAATCTTTGCTGGGACACAGGCCTCCTCTCTATGAGAGGGAATGGGCTATAATCCACCACGCGGGCCCAGTGCGGATTGGTAGATGTCACATGTCTTCGAATTTTTGGTTCTAGGACATGCCGGTTTCCTCACGATGTTTTCCTTCACCGTTTTTGAGAGCAGTGGTGATGAAATAAATTACACAAAGTAATGCGCCTGCCTGGGTTCGAGCCCACGACTTACTGATCGTAAGTCGGGGTCGCTACCACTGGGCCACCGCTGCTCTCCATTTTCTCTCTAATTTCTTCTCTTCTAAGTTACAATATAAAAAAAATAATTCGTGAAGACCATATAAATATGTGAACCACATAAATATGTGGTTATACTACAAATAAAACACCGACTTCCAAAAAACACAAAAAAATAGCTTTACTTTCGGAAGTCGGTAGCAGAAAAGACAAAGAAACGAATAAAGTAAAGTAAAATTATTTTAGACTTTTTTGTGTTTTTTTGAATTAACTTTTTTATTGCTAAATTTTTATCTCACATCTTTATTACACCATGAAGGTTTAACGTCTGAATTTTAATTAAAACTTACCGAGTTTTTTCTTTTGCCATTAATTGTTTACTAGTGTTAAGGATGTGAAATTAAAGACGAACAACTAATTGTCCTCGAATATCAATTTCACACAATTTTCATTAGGCTGCCCGCCCACGTCAGACTTTTTGTAGGACAGATAATCGGGCCGATTTTTCCTCCGATTCTTAGGACCGATTTTATGGTCGACTCAATGCCTACGTCCGTCCCTTGTCTGTGGTTATCGTCATAGACACAGAGAATCTCATGAATAACGCTACATTTCCGAACGTTCTATTTTTCACCGATAATCGGATCGGTCGGGATGCGCCGATTTTATTTCTGACCAAGTTTTTGTAGGACGTGTGCGTTGCACTATTGCTATCAGTGTGTTCTATTGTTCTCCTACAAAAAATCGGTCACCGATTACTGGACGTGGGCGGGCAGCCTTAATGTGACGCTTTAGAAGATTTTGTCTTAAAAAATAGGTATTTATTTATATTATTCCAGTTATTGATTAATATAATTTTAAAGGCGCAAACCCAACACGGCGCACGCTGTGCACGGGCACGCGGCGCATACGCATATTAGCTGCGTGGATCATCGTGCGATCATCAGCATCATCGTGATCTGCGTGCGTCGTTTGTTTGAAAACGTGGTTCTACGTTTCTACTGCAGTACACACTACATACTCACAACTATGTACAACTATAGCGTGCATGGCCCACCGTGGCATAGTTGTGGGTAAATATTCGTGTTTAGCGTGTACCGCATGCACAGCGCGCATGGCGTTGACAGCGTTGAGCTATGTGAGCGCCTTATTCGAGCAAGTCATGCATGTACTAATGACGTCAATTGATGCATAGCGTGTCCACAGGGCTTACAGTGGACACAATCACATACATTTTCTTGCAAAGTGCAACTTAACACACGTGCGTAGCCTATCCGTGCGCCGCGGTGGATATGCGCCTTTATGCGTAGCCGCTATTTTGAAATCAATCGAACACTTTATTCTTTTTTTTTTTGTTATTTTATCTGCTATCAGCCCTAGAGCTTTAATCAGATTTGTTGATATATGTCATCTCTTTTCGATTTGCACATCCAGTGATGTGTCATCTCCCATTATCAAAAACAATCATCAGATTGAGGCTAATCTTGTCCTTTTCAATCGGAACATGCAGTTGTTGGCGTTCAACAGTGTTGTGGCCAGATGATTTCTGTGACGTCCGAGTCTTTGCTTAAATGCCTCACATGACTTTTCAATTTCATCTTTGACTGTTGGGGTTTCCAAGTTCTCATGTATTTCTTTGTTTTGTCATCTCCCATTATCAAAAACAATCATCAGATTGAGGCTAATCTTGTCCTTTTCAATCGGAACATGCAGTTGTTGGCGTTCAACAGTGTTGTGGCCAGATGATTTCTGTGACGTCTGAGTCTTTGCTTGTATGCCTCACATGACTTTTCTATTTCATCTTTGACTGTTGGGGTTTCCAAGTTCTCATGTATTTTTTTGTTCCGTATAAACCATGGCGCATTGCTCAGGGTCTTCAATAATTTGTTTTGGAAGCGTTGAAGTATTACTATATTTGAGTGACTTGCTGATCCCCAGAGTTGAATACCGTATGTCCAGACTGGTTTTATAATGCTTTTGTCAAACTCAAACTCAAAAGCATTTATTTCAATTAGACCCTTACAGGCACTTTTGAATGTCGGAAAAACAAAGAAGGCTAAGCTACAGTCACAGTCACAAGGCATAATAACTTGTGAAAGTACTGTAGTTGCCCATTCTAAAGCGTAGATCTCTATGGAGAAGAATGGGCAAGAAACTCCATGGACACTCTTTTCAATCAAAATATTATTACAAAATCTTGGTTACATCATTCATGTTGAGATTATACGTGTATGTGAGAACGATGTAAAGAGGCGTGCAAATTAAGAGCGTCCAGAGTAAAAGAGTAAATCAACAATTTAAAAATAAAGTACTTAATTAAAATAAACCGTGACAGCTAAGAGATGACCAGTCCCAACTGACAGCGCCCGTTCACGAACATGACGCATGGATCAGCGCGGTTCAACTCAACCATATTGAAGGGAACCAAATGACCCGACACACCCGCCACCATCAGCAAGACATTCGAGTGAGCATGACATTGTCTCAAATGCCAGGGCACATTCAAGTCAATGAAAGATAGCTAAATGTAAACGGTAGCTTTTCTATACATAGTACTCACATATGTGCTATGCAATTATATAATACTAAAAGAAAGAATCTATACAATGCAAGGATATTATTAAAATCTTCTGCAGCTTCCACAATACTTATCATGGTAATCAATTAGTTTATTCCTGTGGTTGTGGAGCAGGACCAGCATTGAGCCAAGTATTTTTATCATCAATGTAATCTCCCTAATATCCCAACTTATAATATGCTTGCCTACATAGTGTGCGTTTTATACAAGATTTAAATTTCGTCTCATTCAGTTGTAGAATGTGGGGAGGTATTTTATTGTAACATTTTAAACAGTACCCCATGAAAGATGAGTTTACTTTAGCTAGCCTGAAACCTGGCTGAACTAGTGGGTCCCTATTTCTGGTATTGTAGTGGTGTCTGTCACCTCTTTTACTAAATAAATGCAGATTTTTTCTTGTATACAAGAAGCTTATTTTCCAGACTTAGTGATGACTGTCTACCTATTAGCCAATACAGCTCACAAAACTTTTTGTTTGCCTGATCCCTTTTAGCCTTTATGTGCTCTCGCCAAGTGAGCCTTCTGTCCAGATGCATACCCAGATATCTGACTGTTGATTTTTGCGGTAGAACAGCATCATCAAGTGTCACAGGTGGACAGTCCCCTCTCTTTAGTGCAAATGTTATATGAAGCGATTTTGCAGGGCTAGCTCTTATTCTCCACTTCTTCAGCCACGATCCAATTTTAGCCAGGTGTTCTTGTAATTTTATGGATGCTGTAGTGGATCTTTGTGGCTCGACAGGACTGCAGTGTCATCTGCATAGGTTGCAGTCATTACTTCTTCTGAAAGAGGTAAGTCAGCAGTGTAGATTGTGTATAAAATTGGACCGAGCACCGACCCTGGGGTACTCCCGCTTTTATTAGGCAGATGGATGAAAGGCGACCTTCACATTTAACCTGGAATGTCCGGTGTTCCAGATAAGACTTCAGGTTTGAATTTTTATCTTATAT
Source organism: Lycophotia porphyrea (assembly GCA_950005105.1). Taxonomy (NCBI): domain Eukaryota; kingdom Metazoa; phylum Arthropoda; class Insecta; order Lepidoptera; family Noctuidae; genus Lycophotia; species Lycophotia porphyrea. Next base: position 3,221,663 of record OX465410.1, on the reverse strand, counting down.
ACCAGACGCGGTCGAAAGCCTGCTGGATATCGAGGAAGACTGCTGAGCAGTATTCTTTTCTTTCCAGCGTCAGTCGAATTGTGTGAGCTATACAATCGAACACTTTATAAAATAATAATCATCCAACACCTTTATCCTCTTTTTTTTTAGAAAGTTGGGCAAAACTATATGAATTCTGTAAACCTAATAACAACCAGCTACACACATTCATCATCATCATCATCACCCTACAATGTTCCCACTGCTGGGACACAGGCCTCCTCTCTCTATGAGAGGGATTGGGCTATAAACCACCACGCAGGCTCAGTGCGGATTGGTAGATGTCACATGTCTTCGAATTTTTGGTTCTAGGACATGCCGGTTTCCTCACGATGTTTTCCTTCACCGTTTTTGAGAGCAGTGGTGATGAAATAAATTACACAAAGTAATGCGCCTGCCTGGGTTCGAACCCACGACTTACTGTTCGTAAGTCGGGGTCGCTACCTCTGGGCCACCGCTGCTCTCACATTGCGTCGTCATTAAAAAGCTTCATCCCACATACAGTTATGGCTTTATTTTATCGAGAAGGTATTAAAAGCAACAGTAACACGTACTAAATGCTAATAATAAGTCTCTATTATGAATCTGAGCGCATTTGATAGCGTCACTAATGAAACCGACGTGAAGTGTGAATCGCACTTTCCATCCAAGAACGTACTCTTGGGTGCTATATCCCACTCGTAGCTTGGCCCTTCTCTCAGATTGTCGTCAAGTTCATCAGCACGCGCAAAGTCTGAAAAATAATATATATTACACTCGTACGTGACTACAATAAAACAAAATTTAATGAAAAAAGTGTACACACACTTTTTTTATTAAATTTTGCCGCTAAACAGCCTTTTTTTAAATTTGGGAAATCATCAAATGACCCCTCTGACGCTCCCTCCCTCCCGCTCTGGGCGGAGCGGGAGGGAGCGTCAGACTTGTACTGACTAAAACCCATTTAAATAAAACAATCACCGCCGACTATAGTCATTGAACCAATTTGGACTTAGTATTCTTATTGGATTTTTAATATTCTTCCGCACGAGTGCGGAAAAATATTAAAAATCCACGCGTGTGAAATACATTGTATGTTGGACCTAATCGTAGTGCAATATGAGAGCCCGTTGTCGAGAAAGTCTATTGAAAATTATAATAGAAGAAGAAAGAAAGAAAGAAAATTGTTTTTATTTGGCATTAATAACACTTTAAAAATCGTACAAAATAAATAAACAAACAATAATAATAATGCCAAAAGGGCCTCAGCTCAGCATAATGCCAGATGGTAACACAAGTGTACCACCTGACGCTGATTTTCAGCTGCAGCCCACGAGTGCCATACGCTCGAAAACATAAACAAACACATATTTAAAGCCAAAATTTTTTTGCACAAAAACCAATTAAATTAAATTGTTTCTTACATACAATAAGAAACAATAAAAAGGAAGAAATTATAAAATTAATAACATTAGTAAAATTGATTAACGTGAAACAATTATAAAATACTGTGCCCATTTAGAAATAATAAATAATAAAATAACAGACAGACAATAATAAAAAGCAAAAAAGATAAAATCGAAAATACAATAAAATTGATAACAATAATAAAATTACACTAATAAAACGTAAAATTGATGGAATGTATAAAATTAATAACATTGGTAAAATTGAAAAAATTTAAAAATGTATAAACGTGGTAACAATGATAAAATTAAAAAAAAAAAATGTGGAGAGCTAGAATAAATAAGTCGGTTCGGTTGGAGTAACTTTTCTAATAACTACCGACGTAAATAGCTTCTAATAGAAACCGATGCGACGTGAAGAGTGATCGCACTTCCCATTCATGATCGTACTCTTATTTGATACAAGCTGTTGCCCGCGACCTTCGTTCGCGTTAAATTATTATTAAAAAATCCCCATTATTATATTTAAGCACTTCCCTATTTGAATCGAATTTTGTTACCAATTTCAAGGGTATTACTTTTTTTTTGCACGGAACCCTAATTATTTATCTAAAATAAAAGTAGCTTAAGTTACTCCTTGTTACATCAGCTATCTGCCAGTGAAAATCCCGTCAAAATCGGACCAGCCATTTCAGAGATTAGCCGGAACAAACAGACAGACAGACAAAAATTGTAAAAAATGTTGTTTTGGTATATGTACCGTGTATACATCCATATGCACTTAGTAAAAAGCGGTTATTTTAATATTACAAACAGACACTCCAATTTTATTTATCTGTATGTATATCTATACAGATAATTAAAGTTGGAGTGTCATTGTATGTGTTACATCTGTATAGAAGATAGGTGTATAGATTTACCACTCGATGTCATTACCTTCTTTTGTTTGACTGTCTTCAAATTTTTCAACCCGCAGCGAGTCTGAGAAGCAACCTTCTGCAGTTTGGAACTGAGTGAGTTTTTTGTGCCAAAACCTTCTGTAAAACTGAGCATGGCCAATTAAACCACAGAGAGCACCTAAAAAATCAAAGACTTGATGAATATCATTACAATTGAGGAGTAGTATTAAAATCGACATGGAGATTTTCCCACAATTTTCTTTAATAGATTGTTTTTAGCAAATTAAAAGAAAAATAAATTAATTTTTATTCAAACAGGACAGTTTTTTTGGGATGGGAAATCATCAAATGACTCCTCCCGCTCTGGGCGGAGCGGAAGGCAGTGTCAGACTTATACTGATTAAAACCCATCCATGTTCGTTCCTTGCCCTTTGTGTTCCAGGGCAGCGGTATCTCTTTCAAACAGTCCCGCAGCCTTGGCAGAACATTATACCCCTTTCTTTTGTTTTCGTATGGGAAATCATCAAATGACTTCTCCCGCTCTGGGCAGAGCGGAAGGGAGTGTCAGACTTGTACTGACTAAAACCCATCCATGTTCTTTTCTTGCCCTTTGTGTTCCTGGGCAGCGGTAACTCTTTCGAACAGTCCAGTAGCCCTGCAATTTTATATCCCTCAAATAGTAGTTACACCACTTCATGCCTTTTTTTCAAATAAAAAATATTCGTATAATTTAAATTCACTTACAATGATGACTGAGGACTGTAGGCAATTTGAAATCATTCGCAGCAATGTACTGCACTTCGTGAAAATATTTCGCACAGTACTCATCCAATTCGTATTTGTCCACACTTTCCGAGAACACGAAACATTGACGTGAAAAACGGGCCGTGATCAATACAAAAACCCTGAAAAATACATTATCTTTTGTAACTGTGGTATGGAGATCAGATAGGCAGCAAAGCTGACCCTAACATAGTTGGGAAAAGGCTAGGCAGAAGTTGATGAGTCTGAACTAAAGTAGACGTAGTTTGTTTGTGAGTACCAACCCTATAACACATTAAGAGGAAATGCGGGTGGTGTTTTCTCCATACAAACGCTCTCGCCTGTTTTCTTTCTAGTTTATGACTTTAAAGCTATGATTTTTTTACAGTGAAATAAATATCAACGTCTTCTATGTCCCTATGTTTTCTTTTTTGATGATACATAATCTGTATAAGCACTAGAAGCTTTACAAAATGCTCAAAATTGCCTATTTAGATGGCCTTTCAACAGAGGTCTAGTGTACAAAGAAAACTATTCATGAAAAACGAAAAACTTAGGGTCACAGTATATACCCTTCTTATTCATGAAATATCTTTTAAATTGGTCGAATATTGGAGGAGGAAATAGTCGAGAGCAGAACCTCGAATTTAGACGTTTTACTGTAGTTGTCCTTATCGCACCAATGTCGAAATCGTGCTCGCAGAGCGACAGCGCTAGATTCTTCAAATACCTACCGCATTTTCTCTTAAGAGTAGTATACCTGGACTTACCAGTGAGACACACTAAGGCCGACATCGGTACCTTCTCCCACCCTTTTTTGGCAGCGAGTAGGAAGTCTACACTTTTCCGGTGATTTTGAAGGTAAATTTCTGGCCAACAGAGAAAGGCAATCATCTAAAGTAAGTGATAAGAAAACAATTATGGGTAGAAGTACCCAGCCGCTAAATCTAGGGGTTGATGTGAAAGGGAGATGTCCTCACAACGGAACTTACATACTACGACAGCATGTTGGCAACTGTCGTACGCGTTCAATGGGGGCTATAGCGCATGAATTAGCCGCTAGAGGCGTTCGTGTAGAGTAAGGTCTTCCGAAATGTCAGATGTCATAGAGTTTTCGAGCGTTGCGTGCTTTTTTATCACGTATTTTGACTAATATTCATGATTCTGGTCTAGATTGTCCCATTCCTAATTAATTATGGCTTGAAGATTTTAAGTAGCAACTTAGGATCTTATTTGTTAGTACTTGGAGGTAGAATGATTTAATAAACTTTTTATGAAGTTATTTGTACTTTAAAGTATAAAATAGAATTAATGACAGGACCTTACTCGACAGTGGCGCCATCTGGTGAGCTTAAAAACGATAGCCCCCAATGGGATGACGGTGGCTTTGGTGTGTAGACCGTACAAAAGATTTCGAAATTCACAAAGTTCTGCATGCTACACCGCGTGTCACCAAGGTTTGGATTCGGGTCTCGTTTGCATACGTGGCACGGCTCTCAACCCACGTTCTTGCATAAAATCGACCTTTTTTTGGGTCGGAAATCATCAAATGACCCTCCCTCCCGCTCTTGGCGGAGCGGAAGGGAGTGTCAGACTTGTACTGACTAAAACCCATCCATGTTCCTTCCTTGCCCTTTGTGTTCCAGGGCCGCGGTATCTCTTTCGAACAGTCCCGCAGCCCTGACCCTAAAATCACATTGCATTCTACAATCTGCAGGCAGTTTATCGATACTAGTGGTTTGCCATGATCTCTCTTAACAGTATTGTTTTAATATTACCTCTATGTGGGAAAGAGACGGAACTAGACTGGCTGCAAGTGACTAAAAGAGTGATGGACATGAATGTTGATGAATGGAGAGGGAGAGGAAGGCCAAAGAGAAGATGGATAGATTGTGTGAAGACTGATATGAAAGAGAAAGGAGTAAATGATGCCGTGACGTCTGACAGGGAAGAATGGAAGAAGAAAACGTGTTGCGCCGACCCCAAATAGAATGGGATAAGGGCAGGAAGAAGAAGAAGAAGAATGTGGGAAAGAGACGGAACTAGACTGGCTGTATAGCTCCATCTTTTTCCCACTCTGAAATGACATTAAAGTAATCAAAATGCACATTACCCAGTCCTGGCGATTTGTTAACTTCATTGACGTAGTCATCCCAATCTCCATATCTTATCTTTAGCTGTTCTGGACTGAAGATCTTCCTATGCATCATAAGACCTTTATTGAATTTATCTGGAGCTCCGGCCCATGTCGTTTTGTTATAAAATATTTCCGACACTGAACAAAAAAATTGGTTCTTAGCATAATAACGTAAGGCGCCAAAGCAGTATTCTTGCCCGAGCAGCATGAGCCGAGAAATGGCATATCCCTGATTTCCTGCGCGCCTTCTGACAATAGGATTAGGATTCATATTGCGAAGATGCAGACAATTTATCAGTTGGGAAGTTCCAAACTTTCCACAATCAGTTTAAGGCCACAGTTAGCGACATTCCCTTCCGCTTTGCCCAGAGCGGGAGAAGTCATTTGGTGATTTGCCATCCGAAAAAAAAAACCTTAATGCATATATTTTCGAGCCCACTCCCCCCCCATTTTCACCGTCTCCTCAATTTCAGGGTGAATTTGAAACTATTAGGAATATGCGAACTTTTGTACCAATAGGCAAAAACACCTATTGAATAGGTAGGTAATATTTTACCAAAAAAATCTAATTGGTCCGTCAGATAGATTGAACACGTAATTTTCCTTTTTTCATGTCAACAAAAATGAAGGCCATACAGCTGCGTCGAAAACTCGTGTGACGTCACTATCTCTGTACACTTTTACCGGCGTCACAAGCCCCCACTCATGATCTTTTGATGCTTTTTATCTTCATCAATTTTTATTGATTTGAAAAAACAAAAAATACGTATCCAATATTTTTCGATAATCTAACTGACGGACTAAATAGAATCATATTTTTTTACTCAGAAAACATCCCTATTCTAGGTTGGTGTTTAGCTCGCTACGTTCACCCATAAATTCTTTATTTCTTCAATGTGAAGGATTTGAGTGACGGGGAGCGTAGTGAGCTTCTTTTATTAAGTTTTCTGTATAAATCGACAATAACTACTTGAATAAATGGGCAAACGAAAACCAAATAATTTTGAGGTAGAGATGATCGTGATGTGTAGATAATCCATCCAGAGATGGTGGCCCAGGGTCCACTTTATCTCTGTTTAGTAAAAATATTTGTTAAGTAATAATCTAGTTTTTTTTAGGGTTCCGTACCCAAATGGTATAAACGAGACCCTATTACTAAGACTCCACTGTCCGTCCGTCTGTCCGTCTGTCACCAGGCTGTATCTCATGAACCGGTGATGTATTTCTGTTACCGCTATAACAACAAATACTGAAAACAGAATAAAATAAATATTTAAGTGGGGCTCCCATACAGCAAACGTGATTTTTTGCCTTTTTTTGCTCGATATTAATAATGGCGATAGGTAGACGCTTGAAATATTCACAGAATATTTAGTTGTATATTCTCTTTAAAAATAAATAATTAAATTAAAATAAATATTTAAGAGGGGCCCCCATACAACAAACGTGATTTTTTTATACGTTTTCGTCTAATTTTGTATAGATAATGGTACGGAACCCTTCGTGCGCGAGTCCGTCTCGCATTTAGCTAGTTTTTTAAAGTTGCCTTTCCTGTTTACTTACCCCATAAGTTCCCCCCCACCCCCTTCTGATCTGCCTTTTTTATATAAGGTAAGCCGACCCAATATACTGAAAAAGGCCCTTCAAAGCCATTCTTCACCAACCTGATAATACTAAGCAATGTGTGGAGTTGTTGAAGACTTACACCACTTATTGATGGACTGCGTTCGGTATGAGTCTGAGAGAAATGACCTGTTTAAGGTATTGAGGTTGAACACACTTGAAGTAGGCACATTCCATAAAATCTTAGCTCAACCAAATAGCGATGATGCGAAGAGTCTGTCTAGGTTCATGGCCCAGATATGAGCAATGTGTATTTAGGGTACGATGGGGCTGATATACGCATTGCGATTATAAATGTGCCTAAATAAATAAATAAAGAAAAAAAAAATTGTGCGTGGAGTCCCTCCGAGCGGAAGAAGTGAAACTTCGTAATGTGACGCATTCACTCTCGCTCTGTCTCTTTCTATTCCCCCTCCCCAGGAGCGTTGAACGTTTAACGGAATAGTGCTTTCATACCCCCTCCATGGTAGCGTTAAACGTTTAACACAACCTTGTTGGAAGTCGCATTAGAAGTTTCAATTAAAAAAAAAAAGCTGCGTAATGTAGAAAATAATATCTCTTACATCTTATATCCCGCACGTTTTCCCTCTTTTCTTTACGTTTTGATTTCATTTGTTGAACCATGAAGTGGAAATACTCAGACAAGACACCAATCCTTACTAAAAGTACTTCCAATCGGGAACGTATTTTTACAGGGAAATCATGTTGTTGTTGTTCCAAATGACTACTCAAATTCACTGCAAAAAAGTATAGGTTAGTGTTTTATCAATAAAGTTATGAAAGGGTTCTGCCCCTTGCCAGGGCTGCGGGACTGTTCAAAAGAGATACCGCGGCCCAGGAACACAAAGGGTAAGGAAGGAACATGGATGGGTTTTAGACAGTACAAGTCTGACACTCCCTTCCGCTCTGCCCAGAGCGGGAGAAGTCATTTGATGATTTCCCATCCAAAAAAAAAAAGGATTCTGCTCCTGATAAAGCGCAGGCCACACCCCTAGGTGAACGAAGCATCATTTCTTCATCTCTTTTTATACTTTGGTTCACACCTCAGACCAATTAAAAAACTAAGACACACCACTGTCAAAAGTGACGTGAAGCCGGTTTCTTCAACATGTGTGCACTGTGAGTTTAGATTTTGAGCGTAGTTTAGTTGTAGTTTGATGTAAATGTGTGCGTGTAAGCGTGTATACACAGAGCGAGGCGTGGCTTTGCGCACGCTTCACTGAATTGTTCGCAGTGCTATGTCTTGGTTATGGTTGTTTTTATTTGGTCTGAGGTTCACACCGCGAACTACCGAGCAGTAGCGAGGGGCCAATTTTTGTAAGAGGAAAGCCGGAGTACATATCTTCAATGTGATTATAATATTTGCCTATAGAATACTGACTTTGCCATTTTTTAAAGGGTAGCCGGTAGGAATCGAGTTGTAGATATGGAACCTTCGCCACTGCTAGTGAGCTAAGCTATGTCAGCGATAGAAAAGTATGAAAGCTAACAACGAAAGAGTTAATGTTACAAACAAACTTCAAGTCTCAGGTATTATAAAGGTTGTAAAAGGCCTCTTAACGAAGCCGAAAGGCACTTGTTCTCCCTGTCATTGCGAACAGTTTTTTGTTCTTGACCATACCTGGGAACCTTCTGGTTACGGAAATATTGGGGTCAAAGTTCTAACTTTTTCAGAAGTTTTTTTTTTAAATACATGTTTTAATGTATTTTTTTTACTTAAGACACCTTCACGACGCCCGTAATATTCAATTCATCCATCCGCACAATGTTTTAAGTGCGTTACATTGAGTCCTACCGCAAAACCTGAATTTTCACTCCAAAAAATAAAGTCGTTTCCCAGCAATAATTTTTGCGTAAAGTTACTTAATTTGATGTACAGAATGCTTGGTTAACGGCTTCGTGAAGAGTCCGTTTACACTCTGTATGTAGTCTTTTCGTGTGACTCTAATGTTAGCAACAATTATTTCGTTGATCTTTAAATGGTAGCTGAGTTATAAGCAGTGATCGGAGTAGGTAGATTGATTTTTGGTACTTGTATCATAAATGTTCACAGAAAGAATAACATGGATAAGTCATTTTCCTGGAAAGTAATTCCGGTATTTCCGGATCCAATTAAATATTGTTAATGTTGGTAGTGATATTATTACTACTCAATTCATTTAAAGGAAAGTCCCACCAGTTAGTGCATCACCCATGATCCCTTGCTCTGATTGGTCGTTGGGTTGTGTCAAATCGTGACTGGGTAACGTTAACAAAAAATTATGAACAATGTAATATTGCTCATTTAAATACATTTCCTACCCAAGTTCTGTTTTTTTTTAATTATCAACCAGTTCCAAAAATTCGGAGGAATTAATATATATGTTTCGGATCAATGACCCTAATTCAATCTACCTACTCCGATCTATGGTCATAAGGGAAGCCATTCTACACACTACCAGTGCTTTTTATTGCCATCAAATGTCATCAGACAATCACAATGACTGAAGTCGTAAAGAGAATAACTAAAATTCACTCATGATTGGTCGATATAATCAATTCGTTCATCATAAAAGATTTATTAAGGTTCTCCTGTTTTGTTATGAACGGATGGATTTTATCCGCAATGAAACATTTTACCTGATTCATTGCTTTGTACCCTTTTTTTTCGGATGGGAAATCATCAAATGACTTCTCCCGCTCTGGGCAGAGCGGAAGGGAGTGTCAGACTTGTACTGACTAAAACCCATCCTTGTCCTTTGTGTTCCAGGGCCGCGGTATCTCTTTGGAACAGTCCCGCAGCCCTGGAGTCCCGCAGCCCCCAGGGCTTTGCTTTGTACCCTTAATAATTATATTGACGCCGGCCACCGGACGGCTTAGGACCTCGAGGCCCACCGGCCTCTGATAGGGTCCCAGCTCTCGGCGGAAGTGTGCAGCGCATGCGATGGACGCAATCCATTAATGAAAACTTCATGCGCGCATACTATGGGGCTACAGAGGGGGGAAACAATCTGACCGCGTACCGTGTTCGGATGCTCTCTCTGTTTCAGGTGCTTGAGTCAGCTGTCAACGTGTCGGCACAACGACTATCGGATCAGGTGCGAGTCATCCAGCGTAATCGTATGTTGGATGACACCGTGCTTGATCGCTTGCGGATTGAAATGCAGAGTAGCCATGTCATTGCCACGCCGTCGCAGGGTGTGGTCCCACTACCATCTACCACCACAATACGAAATCGCGATAACGACGTGAGTAATGACATGGTTACTAATGTAAGTACCCAGTGCAGTGAGGATATGAGGAGTGCTTTGGAGGGTGCGATTCGAGAATATAGGTTAATGACACCCGAACTTAGACCACGCTTACCTCGTTTGCCCATGCATAATAAAAATAGGATGCTGGTGGCTGTTCTGGATTCGCAGTTGTCAAACTATTTTGATAACTGCGAAAACCTCACTGATGCTCATTCAATCCTGTATTGTGCGGCTGTTGCGGCATGTCGTTTAGCTCGAGTCAAATTTCCAGATGACAGAGCTAAACGACCGAAACCAGCCGTACCAGCTTGGCAGTACAGGATTGAACGACGTATTGGTGGGGCCAGAGCGCTCATCGGCAAACTAATCTGCTTCAGGGGGGGCAACACTCGCCCTCGAGTTATGCGCTTTGTGAAGCGGGCATTTGCGGGGACTGAAATCAGTCCTCAAGACTATATGTCCCGTATCACAGAGCGCATCGACTTCCTGAAGCAGAAAGTGTATGCATGGGCAAACCGTATTCGTAGGTATAAGCGGCGGGTGGAACGATACACTCAGAATCGCACATTCCAAAGCGATGAAAGGCGGGTTTATAGAGCATGGGAGCGACCGGACCAAGGTGTGTCTGACATGTGTCTACCGGATGATGACGCCATGTGCTCTTTCTGGCGCAGCATCTGGTCGGTGCCTGTCAGTCATACCGAGGGTGAATGGACTCGGGAGGTCGAGCGAGCGTGCGATTCAATACCAGAAATGGGGGCGATCACAATTAGCCCCCAAGATGTAGCTCGTGCAGTCCGTCCGTTACCCAATTGGAAATCTCCAGGACCGGACGGGCTGCATAACTTCTGGATTAAATGGATCCAGAGGTCGCACACTCGGTTGGCAGCCCTATTTCAGTCAGCCTTAGAGTCAGGGTCGCTTCCCGAGTTCCTGACGACTGGAATAACCCACCTGCTCCACAAATCAGGTAGTACTGCGGAACCCAAAAATTATAGACCTATTACGTGTCTCCCGACGGTCTATAAAGTTCTTACTTCCATTTTGAGAGCTAAAATCACTAAACATATTGACGAAAATTCTGTTATGTCTGCTTCTCAAAATGGATGTAGGAACGGGTCCCGCGGTACTAAGGAGCTACTCCTCATTGATATGGCCATTAGTCAACAGGTTCGCCGTTCACGAAAGGATCTGTCGACATGTTGGATAGACTATAAGAAGGCCTATGACTCGGTGCCACATACATGGCTCATGAGGGTGCTAGAGTTGTATAAAGTTGATGCAACTCTGCGCACCTTCCTGATATCATGTATGGGGCAATGGAGGACAGTTCTTCGCTATCCAGGATGTCGGCAAATCCAGAGGAATAGTGAACCGATAAATATAGAGCGAGGAATATTTCAGGGCGATAGTTTGAGTCCGCTTTGGTTCTGCTTGGCCTTGAATCCTCTAAGCACACTGCTGGAGGATTCAGGGCTAGGCTATCGGTTGAAGAGAGGTGGTCAAGTTATATCTCACCTCCTTTACATGGACGACCTGAAACTCTTTACCCCCAACGATTTGCAACTGATGGAGCTACTGAAGGTAACTGAAACTTTCAGTAGTGCCATCAGGATGGAATTTGGTGTGGACAAATGTGCGGTCATGCATGTAAAGCGAGGGGAGATTGTGGAATCTGTGGGAACCAAGCTCACGGATTCCATAAATCTTAGATCCCTCTCAGCAACCGAAACCTATAAGTATTTGGGTATGTCAGAAGCGCTGGGCATCAATGTTGCTGACATGAAGCAATCGTTGAAGGAGCGCTTCTTTGGCCGCCTGAAAAAAGTATTTAATAGTCTTTTGTCAGGCGGAAATAAGGTGCGTGCCTTCAACGGTTGGGTCATGCCGGTTTTGATGTACTCTTTTGGCATACTCAAATGGACTCAAACAGAACTAGACGCCTTGGATGTGAAGGTCCGCAAATTGTTGACGGCATTTCGAATGCATCACCCACGTTCTTCGGTTATGAGACTGTATATCCCGCGGAAGTGTGGGGGTCGAGGCTTTTTAAATGCTAAGACTCTTCACAATCGCGAGATATGCAGTCTCAGGGAATATTTCCTAGAAGCCGACGTGGGGATGCATCGAGATGTGGTCGCGGTGGACAAGGGCCTCACCCCGCTCTCCTTGGCTAAAGAGAACTGGCGCAAACCTGTAGTACTTGACATTAACGACCGCAGGGAAGTATGGCAGAGTAAGGAGCTTCACGGACGCTTTTTCCGGGCCCTGCATGGGCCCGATGTAGACCTGTCAGCGTCCGTAGCCTGGCTACGTTCCGGGGACCTCTTTGGAGAAACCGAAGGTTTTGTCTGTGCAATTATGGATGAAGTTATGATGACGAATAACTACCGGAGATTTATTGTGAAGGACGGCACGGTTGACATATGTCGGGCATGCCACCGTCCAGGCGAATCAATCCGTCACATTATCTCCGGGTGTTCTCGTCTGGCTAACGGAGAGTACTTGCATAGACACAACCTTGTAGCCAGGATTATCCATCAGCAACTTGCTCTAAAATACAGCCTTGTGGAATCGGAAGTGCCGTACTATAGGTATGTGCCCGATCCAGTTCTCGATAATGGCAATATCACACTGTACTGGGATCGATCCATCATCACTGACAGGACTATTGTAGCCAATAAGCCTGATATAGTGGTGGTGGATCGATCAGAGCGGCGCGCAATGATTGTTGACATTACGGTCCCGCATGACGAGAACCTCGTGAAAGCCGAGAAAGATAAACAAATCAAGTATCTTGACTTAGCTCGCGAGGTTGTCGACATGTGGGATGTGGACTCAGCGATCATTGTGCCGGTAGTCGTATCAGCCCATGGCTTAATTGCCAATAGCCTCGACCAACACCTGAGGAAGCTCTCGTTAGGCAGCTGGATCAAGGGCTTGATCCAGAAAGCGGTACTCCTGGACACGGCTCGTATTGTTAGGAGGTTCCTCTCTCTGGAGCCCTGACCGCCGGTAGCTTGGACCCTATTCCCGATACCGGTGGGCTACTATTTTTTATGTTTTTAAATGTTTTTTTTATGTCGTTTTATATTTAAATATTTAAAAATGTAAAAAATGTGTATAAAGATGAATAAAGGAAATAATAATATTGATATTGTTTTTCGATGCCCTTTTATAGTTTCTTGTTAGATTATTTATTTTATTTTAATAGTTTTTAATTATTAATGTATATAGTTAGTTTATCTTAATAATTCTTAAATAAAAATATGAATTGTTAAACAAAAAAAAAAAAATCTTTAGGAATTATAAACTTTATACTAGTGTCAATTCATTTTGTATCAGAATGACAGTTTTAGTGTCAATCCGAGACACGGGCACAGTCACACAGACCAACAATTTTGACATCAGAAGCCTTCTCACATAACGTTGTTACCACTTTTTTTTTTAAATATTCATAATAGATTTTATCGCTACAGTTCGCGATAAACTCAAAAACTACTGCAACGATTTTTATGCTGTTTTCACCAATGGAGAGTGGTTCTCGGGGAAGGTTTTAGTATAAAGGGTGTAATCAGACTCTTAACGAAGCCGAAAGGCACTTGTTCTCCCCGCCATTGCGATTATTTTTTTGCTCTGGACCATACCTGGGAATCTTCTAGTTGCGGAGATATTGGTGGTCAAAGTTCCAACTTTTTCACAAGTTTTTTTTTTTTAATACATGTTTATAATGTAAGATTTTTACTTTAAACACAAAAAATAACTATAAACTTTAAAATAAACAAAAAAATGGCGTCAAAAAACTCCTCTTTAACGTTGTCCACTCGTAATGTCCCCAAAGACTGGCAACGTTGCCACGTTGTAAGGCAACGATATTCCTCTTGCTAAGGTAAAAGCTAGCCTTCGGGTCACGGGAAGTGCCAACTAATTTATTTCAAAAGGCTGTGAGCACTTTGACCCCACGGTCCTAGAGTTTCAACCCAAAAAGGCTCGAAAACATAGTTACCAAAAAGGTCAACTATACAAGGTGTAAACAGACTCTTCACGAAGTCGTTAACCAACCACCGTAGACGCGGACCTGTGGACGGTGAGTAATGGGCTAGCTTTCCGTCCGTCCGTCTTTTGACAACAGGCCGCGTAGACGTCGCGTTCGTGTTCCACGCGCACCTCAAAGAGATGTCAGCAAACAGGGAGGGACCCGTAAGGGCCGATGCCTGCCAGGGCTGCGGGACTATTCGAAAAAGATACCGCGGCCCTGGAACACAAAGGGCAAGGAAGGAACATAGATGGGTTTTAGTCAGTACAAGTCTGACACAACTGACAGAAGTCATTTGATGATTTCCCATCCGTAAAAAAAAAAGCCAAAACCAGCATTATGTACATCAAACTAAGCAACTTTATGCAAAAATTATTGCTGGGAAACGACTTTTTTTTTGAGGGGAAAAACGGTGGGACTCAATGTAACATATTCAAAACATTGTGTTGATGGATGGATTTAATAGTACGGGGGTCGTCAAGGTGTCTTAAGTAAGGTGGTCGTGGAGGTGATTAATGTAAAAATCTTACATTAAAAACATGTATTTAAAAAAAAAAAACTTGTGAAAAAGTAACTAGAAGGTTCCCAGGCATAGTCTAGAACAAAAAAAATGAACGCAATGACGGGGGGAACTAGTTCTTTTCGGCTTCGTTAAGAGTCTTTTTACAACCTTTATTTACGGTGCTTGAGGTTATCCGCAGCCGCAGCTGCAGCCCCAGCACACCACGATGAGCAATAGATAATTATTTATAATAACCACATTCAAATTATTATCTTGTGTATAAACATAATCTTACCGTCAACCATAAACAACCCGAATGCCGAACTCAAATCCACGTAAAATCTATGTCTTGTGTAAAAATCAACCAACTTTTCCAATGAATCTAAATAATATCTAAAATCCGTTTTTGCTAGTAAATCATGATCTGTCTTATTTTTATTTCGAATGACAGTAATACCGTTCACAGAACAAATTAAAGTCGTTGAAAAAAACAAAAAGGAAATCGATTTTAAATTGTTCATGGCGGGGCTTATCAAAACCGCGAAGACGTTATAAACGCCTATATGCGAATGACAACCGGCCGCATTTGTTTTAGTGCGATGCTACTAGTGTTGTAAGAAACTCGAGTCTTGGAGGCTTATTTAATAAAACTTAAGCTATTTTTGAAGACTCGAGTCTTATAAATAAAACTTGGAGCTCAAGTTCTTCAGAAATTGGAGTTTTTTGTAAAAAGACTTGAGTCCTGCTAAAAAGAACTCAAAGACTGAGTCTTTTTAAAAGAACTCATGACTGAGTCCTCTAAATCCATAGCCGTAGTTTGAAGTAAATAAAGTAGCAATGAACGTGTGTGTTTATTGTTTTATTAAGACGTTTAACTCGCATTTTGATTCAGCAAATCGTTAGTCTTCAGGTGGATACTTTTGATTAGGTAATTTGCAAATTTTTATTGTGTGATTTATTTTCAATCAGAAAATGAATATGGATGAAGATATAAAATCGCCCAGTATTACCTATTATAATACACCAACTCAAGTTCATGACTCAGTCTAGCTCAAAGAACTTAAAAGACTCGAAAGGACTCACAAGACTCAAAGGACTCAGACTCATGTGACTAACAAGACCTTGTCTTGAAAATCCTCTCAAGTCTCGAAATGAAGACTAAAAGACTTGAGTTTCTTACAACACTAGATGCTACTGTTTTTATCTGGAGATAAGAATGTAGAGACTGATGTTCACATTAGGTACGGCTGTTGCACACCGAGACATTTCAACACTACTTCGACTCCAATAATGCATGAAAAAGTACCGTTATTAAGACTTTTGTAGTTAGGCAAAACAGTACTTAAGTATTGGTTTTATTTTGTGGTGTTAAGCAGGGTTGGGCCAAAAAAAACACGGTCGTCCAATAGCGCGCTTTGCTTTATTCAATTCAATATTATTTATTTTTCATACACCCATAGATGCCGATGTTTTTCTGATGCATAGTTTTGTTAGTAAAAATAATGTTTGTAACTAAAAAATCATCATCATCATCATCAGCCTCTTAATGTTCCCACTGCTGGGACACAGGCCTCCTCTCTATGAGAGGGAATGGGCTAAAATCCACCACGCGGGCCCAGTGCGGATTGGTAGATGTCACATGTCTTCGAATTTTTGGTTCTAGGACATGCCGGTTTCCTCACGATGTTTTCCTTCACCGTTTTTGAGAGCAGTGGTGATGAAATAAATTACACAAAGTAATGCGCCTGCCTGGGTTCGAACCCACGACTTACTGTTCGTAAGTCGGGGTCGCTACCACTGGGCCACATGTGGGATGTGAGTTCAGCAGTCATTGTGCCGATAGTCGTGTCAGCCAATGGCTTAATAGCCAATAGCCTCGACCAACATCTTGGCAGCTGGATCAAGGGCTTGATCCAGAAAGCAGTACTTCTGGACACGGCACGTATTGTCAGGAGGTTCCTCTCTCAAGAGCCCTGACCACCGGTAGCTCGGACCCTGTTCCCAATGCTGGTGGGGTACTATTTTTTATATTTTTAAATGTTTTTTTTTTATGTTGTTTTATAATCTAAATATTTAAAAATGTAGTCAATATGTATACAGATAAATAAAGGAAATAATAGTTTATAGTACGACTTTTGCAACGGTTTAGTACACCTTTGTTACCTGCAGGGTTATTGCGTATCTCTGTTGACAGTTCAAGTGATGATCACTTTGGCTCAGTGTTCATCAATTAACTGTCAAAAGCTTAGTTTGGTATATCATCGTCGCTGATGGTCACCGTAACTCATTTTGACACTCGCTTTCGTATCGATACTTGTATTATTGCGATTGTGTAAGCTGGTCTGCCAAAACCCAAAGCCACCACGACCGACTCTTCATAATATCCAATTGTTCTCATCATCTTAAGGTACTTCTTTAGAGTGGGCTGCGGGCTGTTCGAAAGAGACACCGCGGCCCTGGAACACAAAGGGCAAGGAAGGAACATGGATGGGTTTTAGTCAGTACAAGTCTGACACTCCCTTCCGCTCTGCGAGCAGGGGAAGTCATTTGATGATTTCGCATCCGTAAAAAAAAAAAAAGGTAGGCTTTTAGACACAGTAAATAACATATAACAATTCTGACACTCGAAACTTGATAGCATAGACCTTATCTACATGGCGGAGCGTGAGAGGGAGAGAACCTCTCGTCCCAGCCGCCGCGGGAGACGCCTCGGGCGTCGGGGGTCACGTGGTGGCTTCCGGCCACCGTAGACGCGGACCTGTGGACGGAGAGTAATGGGCTAGCTCGCCGTCCGTCCGTCTTTTGACGACGGGCCGTGTTGACGGCGCGTTCGTGTTCCACGCGCGCCTCAAAGAGATGTCAGCAAATAGGGAGGGGCCCGCAA
This sequence comes from Lycophotia porphyrea, assembly GCA_950005105.1. Lineage (NCBI taxonomy): Eukaryota > Metazoa > Arthropoda > Insecta > Lepidoptera > Noctuidae > Lycophotia > Lycophotia porphyrea. The sequence goes on along the minus strand of OX465410.1, from coordinate 3,204,163 downwards.
GGGCCGATGCCTGCCAGGGCTGCGGGCTGTTCGAAAGAGATACCGCGGCCCTGGAACACAAAGGGCAAGGAAGGAACATGGATGGGTTTTAGTCAGTACAAGTCTGACACTCCCTTCCGCTCTGCCCAGAGCGGGAGAAGTCATTTGATGATTTCCCATCCGTAAAAAAAAAAGACCTTACTTACATAGTTATGTAATTATGTTGAAACAATTTCAAATAATGTTATTTTTCAAACTTTTTATCGTTTGTTGCAAAACAAAGGAACAGAAAGAAAACTTTAAAATTATTATCAAATGCTTTGTTTGAATAGTAAATAGACGAAAACGTACGTGTTTTTGATAACTACTTGTACACCATATAAAGTTGATGTTTGGCTTCAAAAATCATTCAGTCTTCAGCTTTTCGTTGAATTTACGAATACATCAACCATGACTACCTTCGCTGTTCTGTTGCTCTGCATCCAAGCTTGCTTGGTCCAGGTGAGTTTCTTCTGTTTTTGCTTTACTGTCCGAACTTTATTTTTGAAGTGAAAACTTCTTTAGCATCGCTACGATTTGAAAGTCGATGAAACGAAAAAGAGACAGACACATAAATTCATAAGATTTAACGTGGGAGAAAATGATATTGAAGCATTATAAAGTGTTTAGCTTGAAGCCAAAGTTTTGAAGGTTTCACTTCTACCACGTGTGAATGCATACATGTTTTTGAAGTTATACTTCTTTTGGCACGTTAGGGAAAAATGATGAGAGTAAATTTTTACGATGCGCGCGCACACCGTCACGAAAAACCGTCACCCTGAAGTTAGCTAGTCAACACACACCCTGAAATTAGCTACTCAACATGTACCCTGAAGTTAGATAGTCAACATTTGAGTTTTATACGCCAAAGAAGTATAACTTCTTACGTGCGTAATAGGTACACACACACTTTTTTATTCAATCATAACCGTCTTTCATTATGTCAAGACATCCTTGTTCATATGATTCATAACTACTCCTCATCCTGGGTTTTCAGTTCTACTACTTCGTGGTTGACTTATAACGGGTGTAAAAAGACTCTTAACGAAGCCGAAAGGCACGTGTTCTCCCCGTCATTGCGATCATTTTTTTGTTCTAGACCATACCTGGGAACCTTCTAGTTACGGAGATATTAGGGATCAAAGTTCCAACTTCTGCACAACTTCCAACTCTTCCAACTCTTTCATAAGTTTTTTTTAAATACATGTTTTTAATGTTTTTTTTTACTTAAGACAACTTCACGACCCCCTTACTATTCAATCCATCCATCCGCACAATGTTTTGAGTGCGTTACATTGAGTCCTACTGTAAAACGTAATTTTTCAGCCCAAAAAAAAGGTTGTTTTCCAGCACTAATATTTGCGTAAAGTTACTTAGTTCGATGTACATAATGCTTGGATGACGGCTTCGTGAAGAATCTGTTTACACCCTGTATAATATAATATTCCCAAAATAATATCATTAATCTCCAACAGAACGTCTTCGGTCAATACCTCGGCGGTGGTTGCGGGTGTGGAACATCAGCTCTAGGTCTTGCTCCTGCTGCAGGCATCGGCTCAATTTATGGTGGAGCCCTGGGTTTGGGTGCAAGATTAGCCCCTACTAACGCATGTGGTGGTGCCCTTGGTCTTGGTGCTTACGGTGGCACCATCGGACCTGCTTATGGTGGCGCACTTGCTCCTGCTGCTGCATACGGAAGGGCTATCGCTCCTGGAGCTGCTTACGGCGGCGCCGGCGAAGGCAACGTGGCGGTCATTGGTGAGCTGCCAGTCGCTGGTAACACCGCTGTTGCTGGTCAGGTCCCCATCCTGGGTGTCGTGAGCTTCGGTGGCGCTGTGCCGGCTGCTGGTGCCGTGGCCATTCGTGGACAATGCGCTTGTGGATGTGGTTCTTCTATCTACTACTAAATCTTTACTGTTAAAAAGGGTTTGAGTAAGTCACCAAGAATTAGTAAAACATTTCAGTATAGTAAAAGTATGTTAAGGGTGTAAATAGACCCTTAACGACGCCGAAAGGCACTTGTTCTCCCCGACATTGCGATCACTTTTTTATTCTAGACCATATTTATTCATTTATTTAACACTTCAAGCACAAAGTACAGAGGCGGACTTAATGTCATAGGCAAAACCATACTTGGAAACCTTCTATTTACGGGGTTATTGGAGGCCAAAGTTTCTACTTTTTTACAAGTTTTTTCTTAAACAAGTTTTTAATGTTAAAACTATACTTTAAATACGTTTTCAAGCCTGTGAAACTATCATAAATTTTAAAACATGTATAAATCGTGTCTTTTTTTTAGCACATAGCAATCAATTGCACAGTTTCAAATTATAAAATTCTCCTTTGAAACAAACTTCCGACAGTATTGCTTTTAGGTTTATAAAAATAAATATGTTTATAAAGCCTGGTGATAATAAAACATAAAATAGTGTGCATGTGAAGGGTGTTATAGTAACGGCAAAATGAATAAATCCATTTCGGTAAAATTAGACTAAAAGGTAAACTTGGTAAATGTTGTGTACACCTTAACTATATAATGAAATAGAAAGAAAAAGATGCACTGAACTTAAATTTGTAGTTTGTAAACAAGGGAATCGGCACCAATGACTCCAGACTATAAAATATCGTGTTGATTCAGGACCTTGATTTTTATACACCTAATAGTGACTATAGACCTCAGTATTAGGTATAATAGTGTTATTTCTGCATAATCAAATTCAAGTTCAAATCGTTTATTTATATATCCATAATGCACTTGAGGGGGGTTAATATAAGAGGTGAGGGGGAGTCACTTTTTAGTGAGGGATAAGGGTAGGGGGTGCAAGAGATACCCTAACTCGGCCTCTGACAAAAACTTACAGGTAGAAATTAAAAAAATAGAAACAATTATGTCGGGCACAGCAAATTTTTAAATAAGTTGAGAGAGGAAGAGCGCTTTGTTACTTTTCGTTGTTGCTAAGTTTGAATTGTTTTATATCCTATTAAGTATTTTATATTTCTATTCATTTACTTATTCTATTAATATTTTATATGCAAGTCTATGTATTTATTCCTTATTTATTTTATTTAAAGTTGTTTATTTGTTTACTCGCTTTATAAATTGTTAATTATTTCTAGTGTAGAATAGTTATAGTATACAGGGTGTAAACAGACTCTCACGAAGCCGTCAACCAAGCATTATGTACATCAAACTAAGTAACTTTACTCAAAAATTAGTGCTGGGAAACGACTTTTTTTTTGGGCTGAAAAATCACGTTTTACAGTAGGACTCAATGTAACGCACTCAACACTGTGCTGATGAATGGATTGAATAGTAAGGGGGTTCGGAGGTATTTAAAGTAAAAATCTTACATTAAAAACATGTATTTAAAAAAAAAAAACTTGTGAAAAAGTTGGAACTTTGACCCCAATATCTCTGTAACTAGAAGGTTCCCAGGTATGGTCTAGAACAAAATGATTGCAATGACCGGGAGAACAAGTGCCTTTCGGCTTCGTTAAGAGTCTGTTTACACCCTTTATAAGTGTTATAATATTATATATAATCAATACATGTTTTCTACGGACCTCATCAGCAGGGCTATTGGCTATCTTTTTGATCAGCGATAACTATATCAAGGTTCAGTTGTACACCGAACTTTGATTACAACTGAGAATGCGAGGTATTTGTTTTACTGTAGAACAGCACAGAACATTATACATTTTATACTTTATATATTTTGAATATGGTTGAGCTGAATGGGCTGATCCATGCATCATGTTCATGAACGGGCGCTGTCAGTTGGGACTGGTCATCTCTAGGCTGCCACGGTTTATTTTAACTACTTACTTTGTTTTTAAATTGTTGATATAATCTTTTACTCTGGACGCTCTTAACGTGCACGTATTTCTACATCGTTCTCACATATGTATAATCTCAACATGAATGATGTAACCAAGATTTTGTACAATATTTTGATTGAAAGAGTGTCCATGGAGTTTCTTTCCCAATCTTCTCCATAGAGATCTACGCTTTGGAATGGTCAACTACAGTACTTTCACAAGTTATTATGCCCTGTGTTTGTGACTGTAGCTTAGCCTACTTTGTTTTTCTGACATTCAAAAGTGCCTGTAATGGTCTAATTGAAATAAATGCTTTTGAGTTTTACTCTAGTGAATAGAACAGTTCTTCCTCGTGTTCTCAGGCTTGAGTCCTTTTCAACTTAACCGACCGGCTTAAATTAATGAAAAAAATAACACATCAAAATCAAATGAAAATTGTTTTTATTTAATTCATTAATATTCACCTTTAACAAAACATAGATCATTAATAAATACCACGCGGGTAGCATCTATACATAGGAGCTACAATCCCCGCGACAGGGGCATTTAACCAGCTCCAGGTTATAACAGAGAGAAAGGTGCAACACCAGCTCCATAAGCCCTAATACCACCAGCAGCAGAAGGAGTGCTGCAACCGCAAGCACACTTTCCAAAAATAGACACGGCACCAACAGCTGGCACATTACCGTCGAAGCTCACAGCGCCCATGATGGGAACCTGACCGGCGACGGCGGTAGTGCCGGCGACTGGCAGCTTACCAGCGACCGCCACGTTGCCTTCACCGGCGCCGCCGTACGTGGCAAGTCCGGCACCGCATCCGGCAGCGGGGCCGTTTGCGGGATAAGCATAAGCCAAGCCAGAAGCTGGGCCGCAGCCGATAGGAGAGACAGCAGCGTCATTACTAAATGCACCAATGCCGCTGTAAATATTACCGGCAGCAATAGCCGCAGAATTGACAGCAGCTCCATCCTGGCTCACCATTCTAGTAGCACCATTACCACACGCGTGGTTGACAGCTCCAGAGCCAGCAGTGGGCAACACTCCTTCCAAACTGACAGTACCAACAAACGGCAGCTTACCATCTACAGCCAGTGTACCTTCGTAGACATTCTCAGACGCTACTACAAGACTGTTTGGGGCCATAGGTGAAGCGCTGGTGACCGGTAGACCTCCGCCGGCAGTGGGAGTGATTTCAACAGCGGGAGTGTATACGCTGTCGATTCCCAGGCTATTGCCTACTAGGTCATTGCAAGCCAGGCCGTTTCCTAATAATCCAGAGGCCAGTTCCTTGAATCCGAAAGGTGAGGTCAAGGCAGGACCACCTAGTCCGTAAGAACCAAGGCCGGAAGTAAATGCAGAACGACCGCAAACTTGGCTGCGCGCTGACTGGAAATAAAAAACTAAACACTTTTAAAATATCTAGAAAAGCTCGCAGGAAAGGCCTGGACGAAACTCACACAGACCAAGGAACCGGGAATCATGACCCAAAAGCGAGAATTCATTTATTTGACTGTGTAAGTGGACAAATGACGAAAATATCTGTATTTTTACTAAGAATGTCCGAAGTAAGAAATAAGTGCCTGCCTACTAATAAAAAGTAAATAAATGGCTATGCTGACGATTGCTAATTTTATAGATTTTCGACAAGAGTTTTAATGGTAATTTATTGGAAACTTGCTGATGCCCGCGGCTTCGCCCGCGTGGATGTCGGTTATCGCGACCAAAAGTAATCCTGAAATTTCGATCTCGTTCCCGCAACAAAAACTTGACAAATTATATACTAAAACCTTCCTCGAGAACCACTCTATCCATTGGTGACAACAGCATAAAAAACGGTGCAGTAGTTTTTGAGTTTAACGCGAACAGACAGACAGACGCGGCGGAGGATTTTGTTTTATAATATGTAGTGATGCTATATTTAAAGTTACTCGTATACTTTGATTTTGAAGATTTAGAAATGAGTTAGTGCAAAATAACACTAATTGATACAAACCTGAATTAAAAGCGCTTGAACCCAAAGGAGGAAGATGGCCGCATTAGCAAACATAATTGATTTTTAAAACTCCTTGCTTGATTGTCTTTTAATGAGAACAAACTTCAACTGACTTTACTAAAAGCAATTGAAGGTTTTATACACTCCTGACATATTATAACACATTTGTAACTGTAATTTTCGAAATTATAATACTGTATCAGTCTAATTACAAAATATACGCCTAGGAACGCATAGAAAATTAACACATGATTTTGTAATAATTTTGAAACAATGTCAGTACGACTATGGGTTGACGTTTTTCGAAGGACGCAATGTTACGACAACGATTTATAATATTTATGTACGACTGAACTGAAAAAAAATAATAGAGTTCAATTTTGCTCCCAAAACGGTGATGGAAAATTTAGTAAGGTAGTGTTCTAGGACCGAATGACATCCGCACGCGCAACCCCTGCCTGCGTGGTGAATTACGGCCTGTTTCTCAGTAGCGGGAAACATCATACTCTGGTTTTACTTAACCCTATGTTGCCAGAGGTGTACCTACACAGTATACCCACATGATCTATACACAATGACTTTCGGTGCCGGTGCGGAGTGTGGCAGAAAAAAGGGGAGGCCTATACCCAGCAGTGGGTGATTCCGGGCTTATATAATATGGTATATGATATGATACCCACATACTGAAAGTTATGTTGAGAACCTGTGTTCCTGGTTGTCATTAAGATGACACCATCAACCGGGCATAAATCCAGATACTAAGTGGCTACCGACAATCTAACAAATAAATAAAATAGTTGAAACTCTAGGACCGTGGGTCCGAGCGCTCACAGCGTTTTCAAGGAAATTTCAAAACGCTTAGTTGACATTTCCCGTGACCCAAAGGCTGGCTTATACCTTGGCTAGAGGATTAGCGTTGCTATACAACGTGGCAACGCCGCCAGTCTCTTGGGGAGTTCTACACTGTTTTACAGACGAAAGTTTTATAGAATTAAGAGTTTCATATTATAATTTTTTTCTCATATTGTCTTTTCATATTGGTGTCCAGTAAATAGCACGACATACTGCATGGGGTGATATATATTGTGTTGTTTTGGTAGGTCAATACCTACCAAAACAACACAATATATGTTCAGCAAAATCTTACGGATTTACAGTTTTACAAAATTATCCGAAATATCGAAAAATCTCTTCCTTGAAACAGATTTTTAAGCATCTCGTAATGAAAAATTCCTTTTCTAGTATTTTTTTTTCGTGAATAGTTACTTTACTCATTGATGTCTTTTTTCTATCAAAAACAAGAACGTTTTCAATAAGTCTTTTTTGTTTAAATTTTCACAGAACGGAAAATTTGTAAAACTGTAAATCCGTAAGATTTTGCTGAACATATATTGTGTTGTTTTGGTAGGTATTGACCCAAGCTATCACCCCCTGCAGTATGTCGTGCTATTTACTGGAGACCCTGTATAATTCAAATAAAATTTTATATTTCGAATTTCATATCATAGAATAACAAATCAAATATTCTTTATACTCATATTGTTTGGTTGGCCATAAAACTTATTACCACGAAAACATTGTATCGAGTGACAGTTTCTAAATGTTGTGTGTTTTGTCCTGTGCGGACTTATAAATACTTTTTCTTTGTCTTTCTTTCGAAATAAATGCATATAAAACTGAAATCTGTAGCAATTATTATAAACACACTTGCACACCTTTAAGTATAATTGAATTGGACTATTTTATAATTGAAAACACTATAGGTTCATAATTGTCAAAGTGCCCTAATTTTTTTACTGCAACCTTTTTCGAGGTAGCGCTCGCCGGCTGTTGCCGTGGCACACCGCTTGCTTTGCACAATTGACTCGCGCGTAGTTGGTCACAGTTCTAACCTAACCTATGTGGTCGGAGTGGACGGAACATTTCATCTTGAAGGTAAATATCAAAAGGTTGTAATACGGCGTAGTCGACGTAGCCCCGCTAAGCGGGATCCTATTTCTGTCTACAGGGTTACACCGAGTTCTCCAAAACCTGAACCAAGCCAGTGGAGACTATATTATTATATTGATTGCCCCGAAGTGGAGCAAGGTATTTTGGCAGGCAGATGTTCAATGACGAGCGCGACATCCCCCTTATCCCCCTAGCCTGCACTCTAATAGACACCAGGACAGAGACGCATCCGCCGCAAAGTAACCTAACACGTCTATTTTTACATGTTCGTTGAAATAAAATACCAGGGAAAAATAACATCAAAACAACAATACCTATTCGTTAAAAAAATTGATGATGAATGATTATAAATTCCATTGAATTGTGTTTCTGTGAAATATTTTTCATTCAAGTAAATAATCGTTAAAACAATAATATTCGAAATAAAAATATAAGGACATGACGATTAAAGAAATAATACAACAGAATCGAATGCAAATTGTTTTTATTTGGTCAGTAATTATTCATCTTTCTTACAGCATACTTCAGTAGTAGATGCCTGGTTGGGAGCACCCATCAATAGGAGCCAGCCCATTGCAACCAGCTCCAGGTAACAGAGACAAAGGTGCTACGCCAGCACCATATGCTCCTACGTCAGCACCATACGCTCCTACGCCAGCACCATACGCTCCTATACCAGCACCATACGCTCCTACACCAGTACCCAATACTCCAATACCAGCATTAGCAGGGATAACAACGGCATCAACAGAGGGAGCGATGCTCTCAATAGCAGTGACACCGTTACCGCAGCTGTGGCTGACGGTACCAGCACCGCCACTTGGGACCTCTCCCTCCAAATCCACAGCACTCACGAAAGGCAGCTCACCACCTACGTAGAGGGTACCTTCGAAGACATTCTCAGAGACTATAGAGAGACCAATAGGAGAGATCGAAGATGAGGAGGAGACGGGTAAAGAACCGCCGCTGGTAGGAATGACTTCAAGAGCGAGGTTGGATCCATAACCTAGACCAGAACTGTAGCCTAGACCAGCGTTACCATAGCCGATGCCGTTGTAGCCCAAACCAGAGCATCCTGTGGCGGGTAACCCAGGTGTTTGTAATACTGGGCCAGCACAACCGGAAAAACCCAATGCAGGAGAGATTGGAGTAGACAGGCCGTAAGAAGCTACTCCAGCACCCAGGGTGGGACGACCCACGCATGAGCCAAGTGCGAGCTGAAAAGACAAAATCATACATTTTCCGAATACAATGTGTAAACGGATCTTTCACGAAGCCGTCAAGCATTACTGTACATCACACTAAGTAACACTAATTCTACTTCTAATTGCTGTGAAACGACTTTTTTGGGGTAAAAAATCACGTTTTACGGTAAGACCCAATGTGACGCACTCAAAACATTGTACTGATGGAGACATCGAATGGTGAGGGACTCATGAAGGTATTTAAGGCAAAGCTAAAAAATTAAAAAATTGTACTTAAAAAAAACTGGCAAAAAACTTGGAACTTTGACCCCCAATATTATTATGTATGTAAAAAAAAGGTTCTCAGGTATGGTCCTGAACAAGAAAATGGTCACAATGACGGAGAGAGTGTCTTTCGGGGTATTTAATCACCCACTAGAAGTATGAAAGAAGAAGCCATGCTGCTCCGAAATGGCACAAAATCTTACCTGGACGAAGAGCGCCTGAGCGCAGAAGACGAGGATCACCTTAGCAGACATGGTCGGTTACTTCAACAAATGTTAATTCTTGAATGATATTTCCAGGAAATCGTAGTATTTTTATACTTAATTCGCAGAATTAGTACGTGCGATTCTAATTATTACCTATTTTGAGGCAATAGTTTGACTTTTGTTACGAAATTTCTTAGTTATTATCAATTTGCTTACAAAACAAGGGTTTGCAAATGTATTGCCCGAGTATTGATAGCATAATTTTCAAAATTCAGTGAAAATGCTGTTTTCACTGAATTTTGAAAATTTCCAGAGTTGTATTTCGCGATAAAACTTTTGAAGTCTATTAACGTGGTTCGCGGTTCTGTTGCTCTGCATCCAAGCTTGCTTAGCCCAGGTGAAGGATTTTTTCTTATTTAATTGTTTTACTGCAATTCGCTCGCTATTGTTTCTTCGTTATTTTATTTAAAGTATGTCATGGTGTTACTATACTTCTTTCAAAAATATGTTTTTCTTTTTGTACCTTGTCACCTTTTTATTTTACTTTTTTCGGATGGGTAATCATCAAATGACTTCTCCCGCTCTGGGCAGAGCGGAAGGGAGTGCCAGACTTGTACTGACTAAAACCCATCCATGTTCCTTCCTTGCCCTTTATGTTCCAGGGCCGCGGTATCTCTTTCGAACAGTCCCGCAGCTCTGGCAGGCATCGGCCCTAGCAGGCCCCTCCCTGTTTGCTGACATCTCTTTGAGGAACACGAACGCGCCGTCAACACGGCTGTACCTTGTTACCTTGTTTTCATATTCATGTAATTTGTTGTATCATTTAATTTTAATTGTGCGTCTGTGTGTTGTGGTAGGTATGTCTTTTGTGTGCACTGAACAAATGTTTTATCTATCTATTCGACAATGTAGGTTTAGAGTAGTTCCTAAACCTTATAACAAACACATGGCAACACCAACACCCCAATCCTCTCGTTGAGGAATACCATGTTATGTCCTAAAGTCCTATCTTTGCATAATGTAACTCATGAGCGCATGTCATTAGATGTGACTGTAATGTCATTCTCCAAAAGTATAAATATGCATATAGGTACTGACGGACGTTCTCAAAAAAAGCATGCTCATAAGCTTGTTTAAAATAAGCATGCTCTGCAACTGTGCACATTTGCTAGCAATAAGCATGCTTGTTTTAAGCATACTCATAAATAAGTATGCCTAAAGCAAACGTACGAACAGACGTGCTATTTGGCACCGTAATTGGATAAACAGAAGAGAATATGACACAAAAAGCAAAGTTTTTTATTCTCCCCAACGCGACATATTGAGAGTTTTTATTTTAAATTGACGCAGCAATAGACGCGGATCGAGATCGAATCAATAATAGCATGCTCATTTGCAAACCTGTTCAGACGCGCTCGTAGCATGCCCCCTTCTACCCGCACCTCAGGTAGCATGCTCGAAAATCAAACGTCGGTTGATTTTTTAGAACGCTCTAAATAAGCATGCTCATTACTAGCAATGTTATTATAAACGTACTACTAATGAGCACTTGCTCATTAAATGCATGCAGCATGCTTTCGTGCTAGTAATGAGCACGTCTGTCCGTACCTTATTAGTTTATTGGACGACGGTGAAATACGAAAATGTATATTAAACTTCCTAGACTGCTCTGCCCTGACCCAAGAAGAAAACAGTCAACGCAAGAAAGATCCTTTTACAAAAATTATCTGTTTTTTTTTCACAGAATGTATTCAGTTCCTGCGCTGGCTACGGTGCTGGTCTTAACTCTGGATTAAGTCTTGGACTTGGCTCTGGAGCAGGTCTATGACTAGGTTACGCTAGTGCCCTTAATGCTAACTACGGCTTCCTTTCTCCTGCTGCTGTCATCAACCCAGGAGGTCTTGGTTCAGGAGCCGGTTATGCTGGAGCTACGGCGGCGCCGGTGAAGGCAACGTGGCGGTCGCTGGTGAGCTGCCAGTCGCCGGTGACACCGCTGTAGCCGGTCAAGTCCCCATTGTCGGAGTTTTGAACTTCGGTGGCGGTGTGCCAGCCGCGTTGATACTGATTCTATTGAAGAAGGGAAGAAGTTGTTGACTCAAAAAGTTATCACTTTCATTGGTATAGTTTTACAGTTAGCAGTAAAATGAAAATATCGCAAAAGAGAAAAAAAAAATTAGAAATGAAATGCATGATAAAATCTCCTTTGCGAATACAAACAAGCAAAACAATGATAACCTCCTTTCGACTTTATGGGAAAATATTATGACAGTATCAATGCCCTCCTAACGCACCCTTCCAAGACACAGTCTTGTGCAATCCATCTCTGGAACCGTAACTCAAATCGGACACTTAGCATCTTGCGCGAGCAACTAAGAAACATCATTTAAGTCTCGTGGTACCATTGCGAAGAAATCCAAAATATCTAGGTGTCACGCTCGATAGGGGCCTAGCGTATAAGTATACTATCACCATACGGAATAGGCTACGTCACGTTCCACGAAATAAGGAGCAGTACCCGATTATCTTACAGCTCCTTTGCTTTTCTGCTGGCGAATTTGCTCACCTACGTCCAAATAGAAATAGGGTGTTGAGGACCCTCCAATACCGAGTGCGAGTGCGGCGCTTCTGATCAGAGTATGTCCAACTTGCTGGAATGTCCCAAGTGTCTGTTCACGTGTTCGTGAAGATTCATCAGCAGTACTTTTTGCGTTTAAAGGCCTGTCTTCCTGCCGTGTTGACGGCGCGTTCGTGTTCCACGCGCGCCTCAAAGAGATGTCAGCAAACAGGGAGGGGCCTGCAAGGGCTGATGCCTGCCAGAGCTGCGGGACTGTTCGAAAGAGATACCGCGGCCCTGGAACATACAAGGGCAAGGAAGGAACATGGATGGGTTTTAGTCAGTACAAGTCTGACACTCCGCTCCGCCCAGAGCGGGAGGAGTCATTTGATGATTAACAATCTGAAAAAAAAAATGCCTGTCTATCTGTTTAAAAAACTCAGTGAACCTGTTCTATTGTTGAATGGGAAAGCCAAACTGATGAGGTGGAACAATTACAACATCATTGACGATGGACGTCGCATGGTTTTTTCGGTTAAGGAATATACTCTCCCACAGTTTGGACAACAATCTATACTCATCTACAAGTTGGTCCTTAAACCAATATAGACTTACGAAATAGAATTGTGGGCCGAAGCCAGCAAATCTAACATTCTCTGCCTGCATAGGGTTCACAATGGTGTACTAAGAGCCATAGTAAATGCACCTTAGTTTGCTCGGAATAGCGAAATTCACGACTTCCTCCAGGTGCAGTCCGTAAACTTTGAAATCGAGCGGTACAAATGTCAATACAAGGCAAGCCTAACCATGCACTCAAACCCACTAGTGACTGAACTGTTAAACCCGACAGCGGTGTTAAAAAGTCTGAAGAGGTACCAACTTCTTTAAGTGGGAGGTGCAGCACTGGCTGCTCCACCAAAACGCAAACTACAAAAAATCGCTTATGGTCTAACCGATTGCAAATGGGAAATTAGAAAAAAAAACCGTACATAAAGGGTGTAAACAGACTCTTTTACTCGACTTTTACTTTACTCGACAACGTTTCTTAAGCTTACTGATAAATATTTTTCATTCAGTAAACAGATGAATGATCGAGTCATACGTGTGCGCGCACAAATGTTCCCGCAAAGGTCATGTACAGACGCCAGCAGGTCAAGCTATCCGAAACTGTCAGATTTTCCCAATCGACCTTGAACTTAATTCTTTGGCGATAAAGTTGAAAATCTATTAAAGAAATCTGACAGATTGTAGTAGCTTGATGTGCTGGCGTCTGCACCTAACTGATATCTTTGTTTATGACATGCGACGCGCCGAATATTATTGTACGACGCACAGCCACAACATTTCTGACAATTCTGTGCCTCTAGTGAAAAGGGATTAAGTACCATACAGATTTAATAATACAGGCAAAGTTGTAGATGTGCGTGTGTACTTACTTCGTTACTTAGTTAAAATAAGTATAGTTGTCTTTATATACACGACAAAATACGAATAAAAAAATGATTTTTTAGGAAAAAAAATATCTTTGCATAAAATAAAGAATTCTGAATTCGTTCAAAAGTAAATTTCGTAAAAAATGCAGTTGTCTTTCTCTTCTTTGCTGCAGTCAAATGGTTACAGTATGTAAGCGCCACCTAGCTCTAAAAGTTGGTATTACTACAGAAGCTTGGCCACGCAATGAATGAGCGCATGCTACTTCAATGTGCTCTCAAAAGGTGTCGCCTTATTTCATAAGGAATAGGCTTTTTTTGTTTTATTTTTTCGGATGGGAAATCATCAAATGACTTCTCCCGCTCTGGGCAGAGCGGAAGGGTGTGTCAGACTTGTGCTGACTAAAACCCATCCATGTTCCTTCCTTGCCCTTTGTGTTCCAGGGCCGCGGTATCTCTTTCGAACAGTCCCGCAACTATAAGGAATAGGCTGAACCGCAGTTTTACACATTTCTTAGTACCCCGAAAAAATAAAAAAAACCTACCCTAACCCTAAAAAATCCCCGTAGATATAGCGGCTGGAATAAAAATCGACGCACAAACAGTCACAAGTGTCCAGATTTTTTATCTACTGTTTTCTACAATAGAACAATACTGTCGGTCAAAATGTATGTTTCTTTTTTTGGTTTCGTACCCAAAGGGTAAAACGGGACCCTATTAATAAGACTCCGCTGTCCGTCCGTCTGTCACCAGGCTGTATCTCATGAACCGTGATAGCTAGACAGTTGAAATGTTCTATTTAAGGGGGCCTCCCATACAACAAACGTAATTTTTTGCCGGTTTTTTGCTCGATATTAATAACGGTGATAGGTAGGCTTGAAATATTCACAGAATATTAAGTTGCATAGCCACTTTAAAAATAAATAATTAAAACAAAATAAATATTTAAGGGAGGCCCCCATACAACAAACGTGATTTTTTTGCCGTTTTTGTCTAATGTTGTATAGATAATGGTACAGAACCCTTTGTGCGCGAGTCCGGATCGCACTCGGCCAGTTTTATTTAATTTTGGATGAAAAATTATGTGGCGTTCGGTATGATATACTGAACACGTGATAACCAACCGTGGTGGGTTTGTACCTCGAAATCCCTTCCCTGTATTTCACCCCAAGGCAAGCGAAAGAATCTGTCTGACTCTTATTGACTGAAACCACACGATGTTCTTCAACTACTCATGGCCAGACCGCTGCCTCGGAAGCGCTTGCGTAATTAGCCGCGCTCCTGCGGTTAGATATAATTGACCTGTAAGATTTATAGGCTGACCCCGTCACCCTTAAGAGGAAACACGGTAGGTATTTGAAGAAACTATCGCTGTCGCTCTGCGAGTGTGATTTTAAAAACACAACTATATTAAAAAGTCATAATTCAAGGTTTGGCTCTCGACTATTTCCTCCTCCAATATTCGATCAATTTTAAAGATATTTCATAAACTGAATCAAAAGGATAATACAGGGTGTAAACAGACTCTTCACGAAGCCGTTAACCAAGCATTATGTAACATCAAACTAAGTAACTTTACGCAAAAATTGTTGCTGGGAAACGACTTTTTTTTTTGGGGAAAAGTCACGTTTTACGGTAGAACGCAATGTAACGCATTCAAAAACTTGAGCTGATGGATGGATTGAATAGTACGGGAGTCGTGAAGGTGTCTTAAGTAAAAAAATACATTAAAAACATGTATTTCAAAAAAAACTTGTGAAAAAGTTGGAACTTTGACCCCCAATATCTCCGTAACTAGAAGGTTCCCAGGTATGGTCTAGAACAAAAAAATGTTCGCAATGATGGGGAGAATAAGTGCCTTTCGGCTTCGTTAAGAGTCTGTTTACACCCTTTATATATACAGTGTCCCTATGTTCTCGTTTTTCATTAATTGTTGTCAAATTTGAACACTAGGCCTCTGTTGACAGGCGATCTAAATAGGCAATTTTGAGCATTTTGTAAAGGTTCTAGTGCTTTTACAGATGTATCGTCAAAAAGGAAAACTTAGGGACATAAAAGAGATTGATATTTATTTAACTGTAAAAATCATTGCTTTAAAGTCATAAACCAGAAAGAAAACAGGCGAGAGCGTTTGTATGGAAAAAAGACCACCCACATTTCCTCTTAACGATCGCAGTAATAAAGTCAAACACCTAATAACTATGTAGGATATGCAGGGAGATGTTACACACGTAAGCTACGCGGTTCATTTATTTGCCAGGCATGATTATACAGGTAATTGAGACAAGGGCTCCTTATTTTGAATCATAGTCCACCAACGACGTATTATCCGGATTTTTTTGAAGTGCAAACTTCTTTAGCACCGTTGTGATTTGAAAGTCGATGAAACGAAAAAGCGACAGTAAAACGAGACGGACACATAAATTCATAAGATTTAACGTGGGAGAAAATAAGATAAACAGCGTTTATCTTGAAGCCAAAATTTTTGAAGGTTTCACTTTTACCACGTGTGAATTGCACACATGTTTTTTTTTTACTAAAGCCGTACTGAAAAGAAAAAGTTAAGTTATGAAATCCATTATCTATAAACGTTGTACCTAACATCTGCATCATAGATACTAAAAGAAAATGAATTAACAATCGTTTCTCAATCGATAAAATGATGTCTGATTTGATAATTAATTGTGTAATCAATCAATATAAAAGACGGAAGATAATGTTTCGGAATCATCAGTTATTTTACATAGCTCACAAAATGTACACCAAGGGAGTTTTAGCTTTTTGCCTTGTAGCTGTTATTTTGCAAGTAAGTTTTTCTTTTAAAAAATGTTTGTTTGTTTTAATTCCATTAATAGTATCGTGCTGTTTTTACTTTGTAAACACTTTTTCGATCATTTTGCAAAACTGCGTAATATTTTTTCTAAGCTCTAACTACATATAACGCACAACGCCACTTTTTTGAAAACTTCATCAACTTGGCCTCCTAAACTTCATCAACTTTGCCTCCCAAACTTCGTTAACTTTACCTCCCAAACTTCGTCAACTTTGCCTCCCAAACTTCGTTAACTTTACCTCCCAAACTTCGTCAACTTTACCTCCCAAACTTCGTCAACTTTACCTCCCAAACTTCATCAACTTGGCCTCCTAAACTTCATCAACTTTGCCTCCCAAACTTCGTCAACTTTACCTCCCAAACTTCGTCAACTTTGCCTCCCAAACTTCAACAACTTTGCCTCCCAAACTTCATGAACTTTGCCTCCCAAATTTCATCAACTTTGCCTCTTAAACTACATCAACTTGGCCTCCCAAACTTCATCAACTTTGCCTCCCTTTTATCAACTTTGCCTCCTAAACTTTATAACATTATTTCCTAAACTTTTCAACTTTACCCCCTTTTTTATTTTTATTTTCGAATGGACTTGTACTAACTAAAACCCATCCAAGTTCCTTCCTTACCCTTTGTGTTTCAGGGCCGCGGTATCTCTTTCGAACAGCCCCGCAGCACCAACTTTACCCCTAAACTTTTAAATTTTGCCTCCTTTGTCATTCAAGATATTTTTTCTTGCCTTTTCAGACTGCCACTTCCCTGCCCATAAGCTTTCAAGGATTGCTGAACGCACCAGGCTGTAACCAGCAACTGGTCCCAGAAACCATGCCAGGCTCTCCAGTTATCACGGAAATCGTGCCATCTCTTCAGTTCGGTGATATCTCGGTTACTGGAGATTTGCCAGTTGGTGGCAGTATTAAAGTAAAGGGGGTGTTCCCGGTGTATGGCACTGTGGCTTTGGATGGTGGTGTTCCATCGTGTGGATCCGCGGTGGTGAATACTGGCACTGGTGTGGTTGCACAGGTTGTTTAGAAGTTTATTTAAATAAATTATTTGTTTTGTTGTTATTTTTGTATTTTATTTTTGATACGAAAAGTTGGAGTATTCCCATTTGAGCACCGATTTCAAGAGCACCAATTCTTAGAGCCAAAGATATTACCTTTGTTCAAAAGGGAAAATCTTTGGTGCTCTTGAAATCGGTGCTCAAATGGGAATACTCCGAAAAGTTTAATATTCACCCACAATATTCCATGATGGACTTTCCTATACATTAATATGGCTTAAGGAGGATTCTTTCAATGTACTATGACAGCTGTGTTTACAAAGACACGGATGAACAAAAACTCAACTGGTTACCTATTAGGCAAATATATAAAATGGTACAACCCAGCGACGGATACTTAGGCATTAAGTCCGCCTTTGTATATATTCTCTGTACAGAGAGATCACATACGGGACCAAAACGTGGTCGTCCACAATGGGCCTCATCAGAAGGTTTAAAGCCACCCAAAGGGCAATGGAGAGGGCTATGCTCGGAGTTTCCTTGCATGATCGAATCAGAAATGAGGACATCCGCAAGAGAACCAAGGTTACCAACGTAGCCCGAAGAATTGCCAAACTTAAGTGACATTGCCCGCAGAATGGATGGCCGATGGGGTAACTTCTGGAGTGGCGACCAAGAACCGGAAGACGTTGCGTTGGAAGGCCTCCCACTTGGTGGACCGATGACCTGGCGAAGGTTGCGAGGATCCGCTGGATGGGAGTCGCACGGGACCGGTCAATGTGGCGACACTTGGGGGAGGCCTATGTCCAGCAGTGGACATCTTTCGGCTGAAATGGTGATGATGAGGACAGGGAGATAAGCATAAACTGGTTTTTTATAGCTTGATCAGCCGTCGTGCGAACAATATTATTTACGCGTTTGCCGCTTCTGCTTGGGCCTTTGCATTCTGATTAGCTAAGAACAACATTCTATCAGTGGCGAAGGTTCTATAGAACTCGATTCCTACCGGCTTCCCTTTGAAAAATGGCCCATCCAGTCATCTTTAGACAAATAATATAATCACATTAAAGATATATACTCCGGCTTACCTCTTACAAAAATAGACCCTTCGCTACTGCATTCTATCATCATATTCTGCCTAGCCTAGAAGCCGACTGCTATTAGATGCTAGCAGCCGGATGCAGCTGAATACCAGTATATTATATGGAGCGACTGCCTATCTGACCTCCACCATGGTTTGGTAGTTAGTACTGGGTAATACGATACCTCCTTGGTAAGACTGGTTGTCAGACTTTCGGGCCACTGACTACCTGTAACGCCTGTCATAGATCTCCAATTGACAGCTGGAACCGACGGCTTACGGTTTTTTCGAGGTATGGAGGAAACTCGGTATTTCATGGGTCCCATCCACAGCCCGACCTTGGCAACTTTGAAGAGCAAAAGGTGCGGCTGTTATTATTTAAGGTGGAAGCGTACGGGTACCCTGCGTTTAAATTATCTTACGTTTTTTGCAATTTGTAGGTCAGTGTCAGGTTGTATGTTGATGAAAAATGAGTCGGGCCGCATCGGGTTAAATGTACTTAGAGGGTTGTATTGATGATTTTCATGATTGTAATTCTGTAACTACACATGTGTTACTGATTGTGCGACTCATTTTTCATCAAAATACAACCTGACACTGACCTGCAAATTGCAAAAAACGTAAAAAAAAATGATTTTCGCGGGCTACCCGTACGCTTCCACCTTAACCACGAGCTCCTACCAATCACTGGCCTCCATCAACTCCTGTACCGTCCAGGTATCGAGACAAGCAGGACACGATATCAGGTGTCCATTTGTAGCCATACAAAGCCCGTAAAGTCCAACCAAAAGAATAGAATAGCTATCCCATTTATTCTTGTTCCACCAGTTCCTAGCGAGTTTATACTAATTCCTAAGGCATCTGCCTTCCACCTTTCCTAACTAATTAATTCCTAAGGCATCTGCCTTAGCTAATTATTTTTAACATCTTATATTTCAATAGTCTAGAACCGTACATATCTGAATTCAAAGACTGCGAACACAACCACAATTCCATGTCAATAGTGGCAAAACTGCGCATTCAAGTTTTGCTTTGATAGTTCATAGCTCAGAAACTTGACACTTTAGACAATGACCTGCAAATTGAATTTCGCGGGCTACCCTGACGTAACCACCTTAAATATAATAAGCTCATAATTATTATTGTTCCTGTTCAACGACCAACGTCGCTTTAGAATCCAGACAAAAGGCGAATTAACCAAGATCCCCCGGGGTTAACCAACATAATGGAATCCTTGATTACGAGATTGTCCTCATAGCATGACAGGAAAAACATAATAACGGCCTGTGATTGGATCTTGATTTATTTAAACGTTCCTTCGTCCTACTTATTTGCTATACAGGGTGTAAACGAATCCTTAGCAAAGCCGTGAATTATTATAAAGCCATAATAGGGATTTTCTGAGAAAAAAAAATATGATTCTATTTAGTCCGTCAGTTAGATTATCGAAAAATATTGGATACGTATTTTATTGATTTATCAAACCAATAAAAAATAACGAAGATAAAATGCATCAAAGTTCATGAGTGGGGGCTTGTGACGTCACTTTCCGCTAAAAAGTGTACCGGACTGTGACGCCACACGAGTTTTCGACGCTCTGCATCGTCCTCATTACTAGATTACGAGAAAAAAAAACGTGCCCAATATTTTTTGGAAATTTATCTGACGGACTAATTAGATTTTTTTGATCAACTACCCTACTGGAAGAATACGTCTTTTATCATTAATATCTCCAAATGAATTTGTGACACACTACAAAGATGAAAAGCCATAACTACAATTTAAGGCTTTTCAATATAGGATATCGGAATCACGGTCGATAAATAAATGTGCTAATATGAAGAAAAGACCCAAAAATGAAGTTGTGGATTGATGAGGCCAATTATTTTTAGCGCGTAATATAGAAATTATGAAAATATTTTCATCGTGGAAAACTCCGCTTTCGGGGAAAAATTACGCCTTTTTATCCAAGTGTATCTGAGGCTATGAGCAATTTAGAGCTTTAATACATAAACAGAAAGATAGAGTTTCTTTCTGAATCCGAATCAATTTTTAACTTATTTTTAATAAAAATGTTAGTTACGGCCTTTTACCATATATGCGTAAGACAGCATAAAGTATACTTCTGCCTAACCCTTCGGGGATTACAGGCGTGATGTAATGTTATAATGTTTATATTATTAAAGGATGTTTAATTTTTAATACTGACTTGTATTTGAACACACAGTGACGCAAAGAATACGTGACTTATCAAACGTAACCAATTAGTCACAAATATATTAAATACCTAGTACGCAATGAAATGAAATAAGTACGATATTTTGTTTAAGAAATACATATATTATTTTACACAACATATCTATATCACAGCAATACATATTTTTACACAATATTTTGCAAAATAAAGATTACACATTTTACTGTTCGATAAATAATGAAATATTTACAGTACGAAAAACCAGTCAAAAAATCATGACTATAAAATACCTAACTAATTCTTTGGACTGTTATCTTATATAAATTGTAGGCAAAAATAAAAAAGCTACATGTTTAACAATGTTTGCAACAATCTAATACCCAAATAAATTGCATTAATATACATAGAATAACACACAAAATCATGCGAAATTGACGTATTATTGCAACTAAGTACAATTTTTCTCTCAGTTGCAAATATGCGTCGTTCGCTAACACAATCCTTTCACGACCTGTCTTTTAAGATGCGTTGGTCTTATATAGGGTGTTTGTTAGAACGGTGTTTATAGCGAGAGGGATGATGAATGGAGTCAGAGCAAGACATTTTAGCTCAGCAGGCCTGAGACCTTTCAACTAATTTGAATAAGTTCAAGATACAATGTGGCAATGCTGCCAGTCTTCTGGGCACGTTTCCGGATGACAGCGATGCGGAGGAGTATACTTTGACGCTTAAGTGTCCTATTGTTGTCGTTGTACATATGTAGGTACTTACTTACTTTTAATCTTCCTTTTTTTCGTTATTTTTGTTCTATTTGTAGTCTCTATCTAGTGTACATAAAATGTAATTAATATTTGAACTTAACAAATAAATAGTTCAAGATTTTCACGATTTTTGTCCAAAGTTGTCCCAAAAATAGCCAGATTTAGAATGTTGGGACCGTATAAAAAGACAAGTGTGATACAGGCCTTCATTATTCCGGTGTAAAAAACAGATGGCTACACCCCCTTTGCAGCTCCGTTTGTTTTTCTTTTCGCACTCGAATAGTTTTTGCCAGAGCCAGGAAAAAATCACAAAAAAACCCGACTGCGTAAAAAAATAACTAATAATAACTTGAAATAACTTTAAATCTAAACTGAAAAGAGAAAAACAAGTTCAGTCCAGAATTGTAGAAAGCAATTTAATTTAAATTGCACCAGGCAGGACCCATATTGGATAGAATTATTTTAGTCTAGATTATTTAATGGGTCCCGACTGTTGCAGTTTTAATTAAATTGCTTTCTACAATTCTGGACTGAACTTGTTTTCTCTTTTCAATTTTTATTTGTTAGTTATCATTAGTAATTTTTTTCGCAGTCGGTTTTTTATTTTACACTTTTTAGTTACATATGGTTATGATATACCATTTTAAAACCCTCATAAAGAGCAAGGGATCTTCATGAGGATGCTGCAGTACTTAAATATTATTTTTTTTCTTTAAACTATAGCGTCTCACAGTCGTCATATTGTTTTTTTTTTTCACTTCACCTATCTAAGAACACTTGGGATACCAAGACAAATCTAACGATATGTTAATTAAATAAATCCGTGCAGCGGTTTGGAAGATACGAGGTAATAAATAATATTACATATGCATACGAGTACATGCATACAAGATACGCGCGAAAAACATAACCTTTCTTTGGCAGTTGGTTAAAAAAGGCCGTACAAAAAAAACGATGTTTTAACACCACTTTATACTTTTCGTTTTAAATGGTTTTCACCATACCCTTTCACAGAACAAATCGTTTTACCAAACACCCTCGACACACAACCCCATCGACCACCTTAGTAGAGGTAGTTGTATCCCATCCCATAGTATCCACCACACCCACAGCCACCGCCACATCCTCCATAAGCTGCTACTGGCATTGGCACAGGGACGGCTGCCACCACATTAGGGTTCAACGGGAGGCTCTCAGCGAGCAAGCTGCTAACGGTGAGGAGAGAGAGGGTATCAGCTAAGCTTGCAGCGACGCTGGGTTGGGCCACTGTGGAGTACACAGGAGTGCTGACGATACCGCTGGAAATCAAAGGGGTGCCGCAGCCGCATGGGTTTGTTCTTATGACTTGGCTGTAGGCATTCTGTGGACAATGAAACAAACAAGCTGTTAGATATAAAGGGCGTAAAAAGACTCTTAACGAAGCCGAAAGGGACTTGTTCTCCCCGTCATTGCGATCATTTTTTTGTTCTAGACCATACCTGAGAACTTTCTAGTTAAGGAGATATTGGGGGTAAAAGTATTTCACAAGTTTTTTTTTTTTTTTAATACAGGTTTTTAATGTATTTTTTTTACTTAAGACACTTTCACGACCTCTATACTATTCAATCCATCCATCAGCACAATGTTTTGAATGCGTTACATTCAGTCCTACCGTAAAACGTGATTTTTCACTCCAAAAAAAAAGTCGATTCCCAGCAATATTTTTTACGTAAAGTTACTTAGTTTGATGTACATGGTTGGTAGACGGCTTCGTGAAGAGTCCGTTTACATCCTGTATATTTATTTTTTAATGTGAATGGTTATTGATTATTGGGGTTAGACTAGTTACGATGATATTCAAAGAGAAAATAATAATTTAGTACAGTAAGAAGAAAGTTATGGGTGGTAATTGCATACGTGTAGTCGTGAGTAAACTTTAATCACTTCAAAACAAAGTTAATTACTTACAGCAATAAATCACAAAACTTGTGTACTGAGTAATGTCAACTTTAGTGGCGCAGACAAAAAAAGTTTAAGAAAAAGTATGTCTATCAATTTCTTATAAAATCTTTGACGCGAAAATGTCGACCGCTTAGCTAGATGTTCTTAGACCATTTTCACCGTATCGCCACTATGTTAGAAGAGAGTCAAGTATGTAGGTATATTTTTTAAACTTAAAGACTTTCGGGCACCAAAATAAGGCTATTCAGACAGCGGCAGACCACCAAATTATACGCAAGCGTTTCCGATTCCCCTGGCATAGTTTGGTGAAGGAATAAATATACCTACCTACTACAAATCTTTGCCCATATATGTATATCAAGCAAAATTAATCGCGCTACCATTTGTCGACGTCACGTTTTAGAGTCAAATTCAAAAGCCATGCAGATCCACGACAATCAAAGACACGAAAATTAAAATGGAATGTGACGACAGGATAGCCCGCGAAATTCAAATTTTCTTACGTTTTTTGAAATTTGCAGGTCATTGTCAGGTTGTATGTTAATGTAAAATGAGTCGCACCAGTAACACGTATGTAGTTGTAGAATCACAATCATGAAAATCATCAATATAACCCTGTAAGTCCATTTAATCCAATTGAATGTCTTTTTCATGAAATATTCATTAAATAGGGTTACATGATGACACTCGTAGATAGAAGAGGTCTCAGACCAAATAAAAACCCATGACATAGCACTGCGAACAATTCAGTGAAGCATGCGCAAAACCACGCCTCGCTCTGTGCATTCACGCTCACACGCACACATTTATATCAAACTACAATTAAACTACGCTCAAAAAATAAGCTCACAGTGCACACATGTTTACAAAACCGGCTGTGCTGTGTCTTAGTTTTTTATTTGGTCTGAGGAAGAGGTGAATAAAACCTGTCAAAATAACATAATATTTTAAAACACATTTACCTGGATTAGAACAGCCTGCACCACGACAAGAACAAAAGCGAAGGATTTCATTTTTTTTGGTTTTTCTTCAAAAACAAACTTTGAATGTACTTGCCCTTCGTTTGTAGCACCATATATAGTACAGTATGTCACAAGAAATTGACAAATTTCATTTTATCAGCGAGTGTAATTAATTTTTACATTATTGTATCAAAATGTGGAGCAATTCAAGTTTGATAAAACAAATGTTTACATAGACTGAAGTAAGCTGTATGCTGGATTTCAATAGATTTCTTTGGCATGTAAAATAAAACTTTTTATCAGCGTTTAAAAATTTGTTAAGAATACATCGACGGTAGCACAGAACAAACGTCAAACGGTATCTACAAAACAGGAGAGCGTTTTTAACACAATGCTAATTGAAGATGCTGGCTTTGATCTTGTAGAAGTTATTAAACTTCTACAAGATCAAAGCTAGCTTGTTCAATTTGTAAAAGTTAATCATAAAAAAAATATATATATCAGGGTAGAATAAAAAATTCTGAATTTATTTATGTTTAGAAGTGAATTTTGCAAAAAAAGCAGTTGTCTCTTTGTTCTTTGCTGTCGGCGACATAACAGCATGTGTCTGCAATCCCCGAAAGGTTCTTTAGACAGAGATGTAACTTACACACAAACCTAACACCCAAAACCACCCAAACACACAACACCCAAATTTCGCCAGTTATGTTTTAGTTCCATGTAACAAGGGGCGAGCCTATTGCCATCAACCGGACACGGATCCAGACTCCGTAGCTGCTACTGAGAAATGAAAAAACTCAATAACGCCTTGCTCGACCCGGGAATCGAACCCAGGACCTCTTGTTCGGCAGTCGCGCTTGCGACCACTCGAACAACGAGACAAAAAGGAATAAGATTCATAAAATGGTAGTATTATGTGTTCTTAAAAAGGCAGTTCATTTCAATTTAGTGTTATCGACACGCTAATGGGAAAAAGATATCTGGGGGCCTATCAATCACTGCTTATAGCAACCTATACTAATATAATAAAGAGGTAATGTAGTTTGTAAGTTTGTATGTTGGGGGTAATTTCGGAACTAATGATTCAATAGGGATGTTTCTTAAGTAAAAAAAATATAATTCTATTTAGTCCATCAGTTAGATTATCGAAAAATATTGGATACGTATTCTTTGTTTTATCAAATCAATAAAAACTGACGAAGATAAAAAACATCAAAGAAGACATAACTCTGCCAGTAAAAGTGTACTGATATAGTGTGACGTCACCCGAGCTTTTGACGCACTGTATCGTCTTCATTTTAAGTTTACGTGAAAAAAGAAAAAATACGTATCCAATATTTTTTGGAAATCTATCTGACGGACTAATTAGATTTTTTTGGTAAAATACCCTATCCTAAAAATTCTTTTACTGGCAGAAAGCTGCAATATTCGTGGGTGCTATAGCCGGTCCCGCCATTTTCCACGAAGTCTGCTGCGACGCCTTGTGGCTGTGCCAGGGCTCTAGAAAGTGGTTATTTTGACCCAGCGCTCATTGGGCATGCGGCAGACGTCGCCAGTCCAGTCCCACTTCAACACTATCTTTACTTCCTTACTATACTACACACACCGGCAAAATTAGAGGAACGCAAAAAAAAGGTGCCTCTTTTTTTAAACCTATAGGTATTTCGACAAGTGGTCCGGTATATTGGAATGATTACCCTTTTTCAACATAGCATAATGGGCCATTTTGACATTTTTCAACCCTCTTACAAAAATTGTACCCTCTTAAGTGTTTGTTTACAATTAACGCTTCTAAGTGTTTTTGATAAGGAAGATGGTTTAAGCAGTCAATGGTGGCCCTAGCTCATTTTATTTGTTTTGCTTGGAGAGTTAACATTGTATCGCATACAGAATGAGTGATTTGCCAGCAACTGAAGTCGCCAGGGCTGTAACAATGATTGAGGAAGGTCACACCTACCGTTCAGTCAGTCGAACGTTGGGTGTATCAGTATCCGTGATCCACCGTAATGTGCAACGATACAGACAGACAGGATCTTACGTGCGCAGGCGAGGGCAAGGCAGAAATCGTGCAACCAGTGCCGTAGACGACCGTTTTATAAGGGTGCAAACTTTAAGAAATCGTCGTCAAACGGCTGTTCAGACCCGAAATGTCTTGGAAGAAGTGCGTAACGTACGTGTTAGTGAACGAACAGTGAGGAGAAGGTTGAATGAAGTTGGTTTGAAGTTATACGTGCCAGCAAAAGCGCCAAAACTTGAAGTGAGCCATCGAGTTGCCAGATTAGCATTCGCCCGTCAATATCAAAATTGGTCCGATGAGTGGAGTCAAGTTTTATTCTCCGACGAAAGTCGCTACTGTGTAAATTTCATTGACGGAAGGGAGAGGTTGTGGAGATATCGAGGAGAACGTTACCATCAAGCAAATTTTTCCGAAACAACGGCTTAAGGTGGAGGGTCGGTAATGGTGTGGGGTGGTATAAGTTTAACGGCACGCACCGCTCTAGTCATCATTGATGGCGGTTCTCTGACTGCACACAGGTACATAACGGAGATCCTAGAACCTCATGTTATCCCTTTTGCTCCATTCATAGGCTCAAATTTTATGTTTATGCACGATAATGCACGCCCCCACACAGCGCGCATAGTGCAGGATTACCTTAATGAGACCGGTATAACGCAGATAGACTGGCCAGCACGATCTCCAGACATGAATCCAATAGAACATGTCTGGGACATGATAGGACGCAGGGTCCGAGAAAGAAATCCACCCCTAGGAATGTCGAAGAACTGAAATTGGTGCTGGTTGAAGAATGGGACATTTTGCCTCAGGAAATGATTGGAGGTGTCATCAGGAGCATGGGTAGACGTATTGAAGCGCTAAGAAGAGCACGTGGAGGTAACACACGCTATTAATTCTGAGTTTTTACTTTTTTTGTTGTAAAAATATTGAAGTCCTAAGACTTCAATATTTTTCAGTTACGACCATTTTTATTATTTCTCAATAAATCAATTCTAACTACCCCACATTTTGTTGTTTTCTTTCATAAAATAAACAAACACACTCAAATAAACCGAAAACAATAAATAAAATGCATTAAATCCCAAAAAATAATTCATTTTTTTTATGTTCCTCTAATTTTGCCGGTGTGTGTATATATTACCTACTATTAACTATATATATATATTACTATTTACTAAACTATAATATTAATAACTAACAAATATATAATATGAAATACATTATAAGAACCTTGAACCTAATGCTAAACCTAAACAGCGATAAAGTTGAAAATCTATTAAAATAATTGACAGATTGTAGTAGTTTGATATGCTGGCATATCAAGCTACTACAATCATGGTATACTTAAGAAAAAATACGCCTGCATTTTTAGTCTAGTCGCTCGACTAGATGTCAACAAAAATAAAAGATTTTTTTTTTTATTAAAGTCATATTAAAGTGTAGTTTGTTTAGTAGTATTCATTAAAGAAAAAAAAAACAAATCCTTTTTAAATGACAATCTGTCAAGGTTTTGTAGAAAATGAGCCAGTACTTGGCACTGCAAAAGGAAAAGTTTTCATTTGTTTTTCATGGTTTAGTACAGTGCTATAAGGATCTTTTGGCACACATGAATGAGAGAGGGAACACATTGATAGAGGGCGTTGTTATTCAACATTTTCGTCAAATTGTATTGAAAAAATGAGATGACGTTGTTACTTCTTATTTTAGACAGGCGCCAAAAGTATCATGCAGCACTATACGTATGTTTTCCGTTGACAAAGTGGTATAGTATAGATCTGTTAATATTTTGCTTTCGATATGGTTGGTGAGGCAGTTTTATAATCTTACAACAATGTTTGGTATCTTACGTTTAACTTAAAAAAAAAAACATTTATTAATAGTTGGTAACTAAAATATTTTGTCTATTTTACTAAGAATGATAAGGTTTCCAACTATATGATTATAAAATAAACTTACATTTGACTAATATTTTGTTAAAATTCCGGTGACATTTTGAATTTTATCGTTCCGATAGTGATGCGACACAGTGATTGTTATGTCATATTGAAACCGATTATTTTTAATGCGATTTCGTAATCGATAAATGAAGTATACAAAACCTTGCGATTATAATCGATTGATTTATTGGTAAGTTAATAGTTATTGAAGTTTGTTGTGTATTAAGTTAATTTATTGAAGAAAATGAATAACAAAGTAATATTATTTGCCTTTTGTGTGATTGTATGTGTGAGTAAATTACTTTTTTATTCTTATTCAAATAACTTAAATAATTTTTTCTTTATTCTTATTCAAATAAATAAATAACAATAATCATCATCTTCCCGCCCGGGAAGATGATGATTATTGTTATTTATTTATACATTTAATGTGGGTTTACAAATAATAATACAATATTTTCCAACATTTATTTCTCTTTCTTAATAACTTAGTCTTACTTCTGAACACAATGATCTCTAAAACAAAAAATGTTAAAAGAAAATAAGTGTGGGGCTGTTCAAAGGGGGTAGACAGATTTTTCTGCTCCTAACATTAACCTAAGTTATTTCCATTAACCCGCATTCTCCAGTCAACCCGCGATCGTGTCGTGTGTCGAAGTGTGTGTGTACATACATAGTAAAAAGTTATGCTTCTTTGGCGTATAAAACTAAAATGTTGACTAGCTAACTTCAGGGTGTCGGTTTTTCGTGACGGTGCAGTGTGCGCGCGTATCGTAAGAATTTACTCTCATCATTTTTCCCTAACGCGCCAAAATAAGTATAACTTCAATAAGGAAAAATCACTTAAGATATCCCGTAAGTGACAGTAAAGATTACAATAAATATGGTTTAAAAACTAAATTAATCTCTTTCAGAAAGTCGCAACACAAACCCTCGACGATTTAACATCGTCATCACCAAACTCAGTAGTCATTCAAAACCCGAAGCCGTCGACTTCATGTTCGACCGAAACGAAATGGGACAAGCTTATGCCAGCCTTACAATCACTCAAAAGCACCTCCAAAATAAAAAAAGAAAGACTTTACAACGTTGTCAAGATAATCAAATTCCTTCTCTCCGATGAAATGGAAAACAAGGCGGAAAGTAAAAAAATACTGGAAGAAGTGAAAGAAAAAAACAAGGAAACTGATAACTGTGAAATGCTTCCGGAACCAATGATGGCAGATTTTGACAAAATTGTCGAGGAAAGACTAAAGAGTATTAAAGAAATTATTGATGATAGATCCTACATGCTTGATAAACCAGTAAAGAATAAAACAGAAATAGTCAAAGATACACCTGCACCCAAAAATAAAACTGCTGATTTTAGCAAGATACTATCGAAAATAGCGTCAGCGTTAGCCAAGTTGAAAGAACAAAATCAGGAGGATTCAGAAAAGGAAACACCACAGCTAGTACCCATATTTAGACAAAAAAGTGGTTGCAAGAATGATTTCAATCCAACAATGTACGAAACTCCGAAACAATTAGGGAAAATAATTTCCAGCCAGAGTGCAATGAACCCTAAGTCAAGCCAATCAATGTTTAATATCCCTTGCCAGAGAGCATCAGACATTTTGGAAGAGACAGCGTATTTCCCACTGCCAAGAGAATTTTTTTGCGATAACCCAAATGTGAATCTGAACTCTTTGGCTAAGAATACTAAGGTGAACTTAGACAATCTTCCGTTCAAAAATATTGTGCCAAATTCCATAAGTTGTGTTGATTCTGATGATTCGATTGCTATACTTTTTAAGCCTAAAACGATATCACTGATGCAAGTATATGGGAATTTGTTGAAAAAGATCACAATTACTGTGTTAGTTCCTTACTATGTTTCTAAACTAGCTATCTAGACTAATATGGGTGTTTCATTATTATTACTTTTAAGTATTTATTTTATTGTAAGGTTATTTAAATTAAACTATGAGTTTCTTTGGAAAGCGTCATTTTTTTATCCTGTTTGCTTTCCTCATTATCACTGACCTTTCAACGAGTAATTCTATCTGAGGCCCACATGGACCACGAATCATACTTATGCGTTTAACCTTACAATCTTTATTCTTGCCTCCTTTATCTGAAACGGTTTTCAGAACAGTGTTAAATGCCTTTAGTGTCAGGCGTATTAAGTGACTTGATCAAAAAAATCTTGCATCCTTCTACTCTACACTTTTATATTATACTAGCACTTCGCCCGCGACTTCCACTAAGGAGTATTGATACCAACGTCGATGCAAATCACCCCCAAAATATCTTTTTACCCCTTTTTAACCTCGTTAGGCGATGAAATTCAATAAAATACGAAACACGTCTCCATCAATTCTGTTAAAGAATGTTTATGCAAAATTTGAAGTAGATTGGACCAAGAAATCACGTTGTCCCATACAAACTTTGCCCCCGTTTTTCACCCCCTTAGGGATAGATATTATAAAACCTTTCTTATTGGATGCCTACGTCATACAAAGAACACACCCTCCAAGTTTCAGGTCTCTACGATCAGCGGCTTAGGCTGTGCGTTGATCCGTCAGTCATTCAGGACAGAGCATGTTATATATATAGATAGATAGATAGTATAGATTATGTTGCCTTTTAGAAACAATAACATACATACCCACTCGTTCTTTCATCCAAAAGTATGACAACATCCCACATTTTTCTCCCTATTATACTATATGAATCAACTTGTTTACAATCCTACATATTTTACAGACAACGAAGGTTCACGGATTTCTTAAAATCTTGCTTACAAATACATAAGTCTAACGGAACCTAGCAAGTTTGAAATACCTCAAAACTTTGCATAAACGCTAACTAGCTTGTAGGAAACCTTTAACATTCCACGATTCAGAAACTTATGCTATATATATCATAGGTAAGGTTTTGTCCACATTTGCAAATGTTATAATGTTTTTAAAACGTGTTTTTCTCGAACAGTAATTGTTGAAGAGAAGTCACTCCTATAGACTCTTTTGCAATCACAGATTTTTGCCAAATCCTGCCATGCTCTTACTTTTAACGCAAAACAGAAGTTTCGTTCTTATTTGCTATAAAAAGTCTGGAATCTAATTTTTGAAACTGCCTAAATTAAACTATTGAGTTTAGTACTGATTCTTGAACACGTAAATTTTACAACAAAAATTAATGTCATCTAAATACTTTGATTGCTATCTTAAGTGAAACTAAGTTGAATGACTTGCGACAATCATATCGATGTAAACGGGACATACAAGCTTCAATATTAGTGTTACTGTTGCTTTATTTTTAAGTTCACAACTTATTTTCTTAAAGACCTAATATAATAAAAAAATAAAACACAAAACTGTCCAGATTGCTACGTATTGTGGTCTAGTGGCCCCAAGCGTGACGGCATTGAATTTCGCGGGCTACCTTGGCGCTTTCACCTTGTTAATCAATATTTTTTCAAAACAATACAAACCCAAGTAGCATAACAGGCTGTATAAAAGCTGTATTTGAGTTCATTTTTATTCTTAAAGCTGCAAATTGGGGCTGAATAAAGGCTGTATAAGCGCTTATACATTCCTTATTAGTCCAAAAAGGGCCCACATTATACAGTTTTTTGCGTTAGTAGTGCTTTATGGTAGCTGCAGAATGATACAGAAGCTGTATAGGAGCTGTTATTTGGTGTAAGGAGAAACCATAACACTCCAAATAATATCTTATAAAGATAAAAGCATCTTTTGACACTCTTGTACGTCTTTAAAAGAACTTTAAGTTCTAACTCTAAGTGGTTAATTGATATTACTAACACTTCCGTGCTGCTTGGGAAGGTCATACTGAATAAAATACAATTTAATAGATATGCCAGAAGCCTGATAATGGACGATATTGAGAAGATCGTTGATAAGACCTGGGTGAGACTCAGACAGAACCAAGAGAAACAGCAGAAGAGCTAGCATTGGAACAAGGTCCCAGTAAGGTTTCTTGTTACCCTAGTAGACAAGGTATAAAGCTAAGCAATAATTAAAATAATTTCAAACACTGTTGCACCTTGCACTTTTGAAATGATTTAGTAACACGACACGCGTAAGATAGAGCATGTTTTTGCTGAGGTAAAATACTTCTGCATTTCTTAATAAGTTTTATCAGTGCGCAATGTACTGTAGTGACTCAGGCATACTTAAGTAGTCTGACTGAGATTTCATATTGATGAGTCTAGTAAATTATTTTAAAGTTCTCTTTCTGTGAATCAACTTGACCGGTATCTTTCAATGTTGGATTGGTAGATGGGCATCATGGATCACAGCAGGTGTTCTTTTTTTCTTTTTTTTTGGATGGCAAATCATCAAATGGCCCCTCTAGCTCTGGGCGGAGCGAAAGGTAATGTCAGACTTTTACTGACTAAAACCCATCCATGTTCTTTCGTAGCCCTTTGTGTTCCAGGGCCCCGGTATCTTTTTCGAACAGTCCCGCAGACTCCTTCCATTTGCTCACAATGCTAACATCTCTTTGTCGTGCGAGTGGAACACTAACGCGCCATGAGTTTCTGCTTAGGAGAAAAGGGCTTGAGTTTTTTTTTGTTTATTCATATTTAAAAGCTTCACGTTCAAAGTACAAAATAAAGAATTAGCTTGCCCACTTTTCACGCAGGAGACCGACTCATCGTGACGAGTGGACCACCTACAAAAACTGAAGAGGTGAAGTTATACAAGTTATCACTCAATCATTCGTAATTATTGTTTTTTAATCTTATTATTATCAGTACCTGTACGAAAGCACCACCATACTTGCATACAAAACTACGTATGCCTATACCGTTTATGCGCCACAACGCTTAGCACAGTACACTAACCCAATTCATTTTTTGGAAAACCAATCACGTTGCTTCATTCAAGATATTTCAAAGCTCCTTTCCACGTGCATCTCGATTGGCTTCAAGTTTAACAAGACGCATAACTTACCGCAGTGTCTCAAGACGAAAGTCTGTGTTGCCAGTGATTACATAGGGATCGAAATGTGGTCGCTCTTTGCGTAAATCTGATAGCCACCCTCGGCTACGCTCGGAGTTTCCTTGCGAGATCAAATCAGAAATGAGGACACCCTCAAGAGAACCAAGGTTACCGACGTAGCCCGAAGAATTGCCAAACTTAAGTAGGCAGTGGGCAGGGCACATTGCTCGCAGAACAGATGGCCGATGTGGTCTAAGGAAAAGTACTGGAGTAGCAACCGCAAACTGGAAGACGTCGCGTTGGAAGGCCTCCCACTGGGTGGACGGAAGACCTGGTGAAGGTTGCAGGAATCCGCTGGATGTGATTTGCACGGGACCAGTCAATGTGGCGACACTTGGGAGAGGCCTATGTCCAGCAGTGGACATCTTTCGTCTGAAATGATGATCATGATAAGATACAAGCAATTTTCAACCCTACGTAGTTACGTAGTGAGACACATTAAAAAAAAGTTATTACCTATAACTCCAAAATCTTCCAACTCCCTAACTGAGTTTATATACTTTGTTTTAAGGATTTTCTTCCGGTCACTAAACTAACTGTTTTCTAGCTTGCAGGCCCTAGGCTAGCATTCTTTAAAACAAAAGCAACTTTTAAAACTGCGGTTTCTGGTTTTTAAACAAGTGAAACCACATTTTTTTCAAACCTTGAAGTCCCAGTGGCAACTACCAGGAACGAAGTGTTATTTAAAAAGCTTACTTATGTATAACAGGTAAACGCCTGCAGTACAAAGTTCTGAAAGTATTTTCAACAAGTAGGTACAGGTCAACCTTTCTGAAAATGTCACAGGTGCTACTCGAGTCTCGAGTATATTAATGCATTGAATGAGTCAAGAATCCCTTAATAATTTCAGAAAGTAAACACCAACGCCTCGACTGGTTAGAGGTTTGAGAGGTCATAATTATTCAAGTTTCTGTTGTAAGTTCTAGGTAAATGTACCAGTAGGTCTGTACTTCACAGTCGACCGCAACATCGCTTTACCCAAGCCCACTAATTACTTTGGGATCAACCACCTAATGACCTAGGGACCAAGGGACTAACATCGGTCAAAGATATTTCTGAAAAGAACTCTAAGGTCCCAGACAAACGGCAGTTGCATAATTACAATACGTTTCTGACTTTGTTGTGAGGTAGGTACCTGTTTGAGGTTTCCCCCTGAGGTTAATGAATAATGATCAAGAGCAATTTCGTGCAAACGACAGCCAAGAAAAAATGGTAGGTAATATTGTTCAGAAAATAGTGTTTTTTGCGAAGAATCAGCTGACAAACTCATCAAAGAAAACTGACAGCAATGCGCAATCATGATTTACATAAATCGATGATCGTAAGTACCTAGATGTAACAAAAGGCATGAAGGGCGAGTAGAAGGGCAAGAAAATGAATGCGTCACGTACGCCAAATCGAATAAAGATCACAGCACACATATCAACTCGAAAAGCGATCGTCACCGTATCAACTCGAGCCATTCAGTATTCTTTGTATGAAACTCCCTACTGAAACGCACACTAATCGGAATCGTAACGTAATCGCCTCGCCTCGGGACAAGCTCACGAACGGCGGCGTCGCGCGTCGCCTAGCCGTAGCTGATTCGTTCCGCATTGGTTACGTGCTTACGTTAGGTTGACGCCTGTTTGACGGCGCGCGGCGAGGCGAAAGGCGATAGGGTGACGATCCCTTTCCGAGTTGATATGTGTGCTATGACCTTAACAAGTTGCGCATTGGACATGAGGTTGGTACCATTCGGTACATGGACACTTAAATAATATTCTAGTTTTTTGTGTAATATTTCAAAAAATAAGATTTTTTATTAAAACACTGAACAAACTTAAAAAAAAATAGTTTGACTTCGATAGCTCTTTGGGGTTTTCAGTACTTAGATGGAACAATGTATTTTTAGTCAAAATTAAACACTAAGTTTTCGTATTTTAAATTCAAGTGGTGCAGGCAGGTCAGATCGAAAAAACGCCTTGTTGCCATGCGGTTTTTGTACTAAGACAAAGTAAGTACTTACCTACCTATTTACTTAGGTACCGAAGTTAGGTACACAAAAATTCAAGCGCCTGTTAAAAACATTATTATGTATTCAAGAAGGTATGGAAGGAATATAAATAGATATTCTATTTTATTTTCCATTATCAAAAACCATAAGGTCTATAATCGCTCCACAAACAAAACAATCGAATGTACCAGAGCGGGGGTGTAAACATAGTGACGTCACGGGAGTCTTCTGCGCTTGTGCGGGACTCCCAGTCGGACCACACTACGCGATAAATAGGAATCGAAATTAGAAGGTTAAAAATACCTAGATTAAGGGCCGGTTTTTCAATCGCCAGTTAACTTTTATCCGACGAATAAGTTTGTGATTTTGACAGTTTGGATGGACTGTCAAAACGTCACATTAACTCTTCAGGTAAATGTTATCTGATGATTGAAAAATCAGCCATAAGTATTCAAACTGGCATAAAAAGGAACTGTCATTTGCCTACATACGCAAGTCGGGTTTGACCTATACCATTAAAATACTGGTTAAAAAACCTATACTCGCGATGTACAGACGCTAGCAAGTCAACCTACCCGAAACTGTCAGATTTTCCCAAGCAACTTTGAACCTAATGCTATAGAGATAAAGTTGAAAACCTAATAAAGAAATTTGACAGATTGTAGTAGCTTGATATGCTGGCGTCTGTACCTACTCACCTATCATCCAGAAAAGTTATCAGTAAAAAAATATTTAGCAGAGTTAGAACAGGATACCCGAACCCTCGTATGAAAAAGTAATGTTTTAAAAGGGCGTTGGACTAGTAACATTTTTATGTCGACCCTAGCACGCCCTAGTGAAGGGACAAAGAAACAGCTTATTCCCTGTCTATCTAGCAAAAAGTGTAGGAAAGTAATTAGGTACTGTTTTTTTTGCTTTGTAAACTTTATTATTCAGTTCACTGAATTTCCATACCTATTAAACTGGGTAAAATACATTATAAAATCTACCCGTGTGTCTCACCCCATACTCCCTAAAAATAGAGGGTGGAGTTTGCCTACTTATATAGTATTATACCGTCACTGCGGCGACTAACTCAGCACTAGTCGTGGACACGCCGCAGAACCTGAATGTCGTTACCCAAGATCCTACTGAATACTAGAAACAGTCATAAAAGTGTGATCGATTTTAATGTGCTACACAGTAGAAAGACTAATTATTATTATTCCTTAATTGGAAGATCTTGTTTCAGTGCAGTGTAAATTAAAGTGAAGTTATGACGTTATATGCCTTGCCGGCATCCAGTTACATGATAAAAAAAAAGTTAAACGTTATTGAGTCTCCAACGAGTAGTATGCCATCGTTAATTTTTCGTAATTGGTAAGTTTTTAATCGATTCTCTGTTGTTAGGTACGCATTACGGCGCGGCCCAATCGATAGTACTGTGGCTCACTTCACTAAGGTTCTTGTTGACGTTTTGTCTTGTGGGAACGGAACGTTTTCCATGGCAACTCATGGTTGTCAAAGAAAGTATCGATTTTCATTATTTTGTCGCATAATGGCTCTAATAGTCTGAAAATAGCGTAGAATTATGCTTTGTATTGCTCGTTTTATTTTATTGATTAAATACTGTCATTGTGTTCTCTTAAAACAAAGCAGCGATTAAGTCATCGATTTTTTCGAATGCAATGAAGTTACTCTGCTCGTATATCGGAACGTTATTTTCGAGAATAGAAACGTCACGCATCCGGTGGCCATTATGGAAAAATTATGTTATGCGACCAAATTCAGACGCCTTCGGTCACGTGTACTTTGTATGTAAATAGTGAACTTCTCAAATAATAAGTTTACACCTTTCGCCCGTACTTCATGTTGATTATTCATCAAATCAAACCAATTTACACTTCTTTGATTCGTGTTCGTGTGTACTACGCAATTTGTACGATCTTTACGGTCTGACCGTGTTTTTCTCCCAAAGTTACTTCAAGGCTTAATTACGACTCGCCAAGATGACGAAGTTAATACAACAGTTAAATTTTAGTAGTAGTATTAGTAGTAATTACAATAATTATTACGATGTCGTTGGTCTAGAACCCCCCGCTGCTGAAGAGAAGAATTACTACTAGTAAGTCATTTTTATTTATTTCATTTGCTATTCCTTGTTTACTTAGACGTAATTAAGACACAATTACACATCGCAACAAGACTTCTGAATATTAAAACATGGAACGGCACCTATTACGTATTACACTTTACATTGTCCTTCTATTTCGATACGTCATCAATGTAATTGGCTGATTACCTTCGTGTCGCAATCTTTTTTGTATTTTTTTCTAACCTTTATTTTCACGTGGAGCCTGGAGGATAACATCATCGCGTTTTATATTACATCTAGACATGGAATGTGGCTGCAGTGAATGTTGCAACTTGATAATGGCGTAATTTTTAATAAGTACTCTTTATCTCTGTCTCTTGCACGATGACTTTAATAAGCTTTCCATTTTCAACCGTTTTATACTGGAACAGGAACTGCTATGTACTCTTGACAAAACCAAATGTTGGGTAGTTAGAAGTAATGTCATAAATAATTACTTTTTCTTTTGTAAAACTGCATGATTCTAACAAGGTATAATCATTTTATTGGAGATATTATGCATTTATCTGCTAAACCCAATGATGATTGATTCTATACCCTCAATAATACAAAATAACATTCATTTTGTTGTATTTTTAATAGGCAATCACACGGTCATGTCAATATAATGGTAATCTCATAAGCATTTAAGTTTTTATGGCATTCGTGCATGGTATGAGTATGTGTAACTCATACCTAATAGAAAGAATAAATAGAATCTCTAATTGTCAATCCTTACATAAATACTTCTTTTGCTTTATCTACTTTTCATTCTAATGACTTTAACTACAACTACGATTAATAATGAATACCCTCATTATTGTCTGCATTAATAATGCAATGAGATGTGCTTGGGTCCGTTTTCAGGTTAAGGTGTGTGTACCTGGGTTGGTCCGTGGATGTGTGATGCCCCATTACATACTGAATTTACTCCGTACCTGGGAAAGCACATAAAGCCATAGGTCCCGGATGTCAATTGTAGATCTTTGATACTCGTTAAGTAGGAAGCAGGCCTCAAGTCTGACAACCAGTCTTACCAAGGGGTATTGTATATGCAATACTAATTAACTTGTAAAATACTGATATTCAGCTGCATCCGATAGACTGGAAGCAAATCCCAACATAGTTGGGAAAAGGCTAGGCAGATAATGATGTTTGTCTGCTTAACTAATTGGTTAGTGTTGGCTATAAATGCTTTTTAATGTATCTCATGTTTATGTTCACAACTCAAAATGCTGTAAGAGTCATTGAGTGCACTGCTCGAATTGCAATGTTAAGGCTCAGCACATACAGTTGACAATTCAGCAATTGCTGTTTTCTGCATTCAACTGAGAAAGTTAGTGATTAGATAAATAAAATAACAATTATATGTAGTGGGGAATCATCTCAACAGTTAAAACCTGTCTAGTGATTTCATACATCCACTTTCTATTAGTAAGAGCTCTCGGTTTTGACAATAATATTGTAATTTTAGAGTACATTTTGTGTTACGTACAGACACCAGCACATCAAGCTACTACAATCTGTCAAATTTCTTTAATAGATTTTCAACTTTATTGCTAAAACATTTGTTTCACGGTTGATTGGGAAAATTTTACAGTTTTGGATAGCTTGATGTGCTGGCATCTGCACTATCATAGGTTCATACAATATTTGTTAGGTTATCAATTAACCTGAAAAACATCCTATATGTATATCAACCATGTACCCTTAGTAAATTGCACTTTAATATCATCAAAATAATTTTAAAATTGAAATCCACTGGGGCACATCCAGGCCTGTGTCCCAGCAGTGGTAACATTATGTACAACATTATTTAAGAACTATTGGTAATTGTTCAATAATTTGTTATCAGTGTTCCAATATCAGCTTGATATTGACACCATTTAGTTTCAATAGACAATAATCATTCAAATGATGTTCTCTATCAATAAAATAGGATTTGTTTCCAACGGACATTTTCGTTTTCGTTGACGTTTTCTCATTAAAGTTATGTCTAATAAGTTTACTAGCACTTCACCCGCGAAAATAAATATAATTTATAGCCTATAGCACCCAGAAATAATGTAGCTTTCTGTCATTGAAAGAACTTTTTGAATCCGATCATTAGTTCCGGAGAAAAATGTCTTAAGAGAAATTACATACTGTAGAAATCATTGGGAAATCATTTACATACTGTTTATTTTGAAAGAAGTGGTAAATTAACTTGTTTATTAATTTAATTCCTAAATCAGCATATATTAACAAAGATAAAACCAATTTTCTGGCCTTCTTGACTGCATTTTAAATCCCCAATATACAAATGCACAAATTCAAATCAATTTTATCAACTAACACAAACAGGATAGACAAATAAATAACACAAATAACAGTTGAAACCACCATTTTATATTAGGACTGGTTGCTCCTCACCAGCTTCGCCGGTAACGGATTTTCAACCCCTATGTTATCGCATAGAGGCTGAATTTCCTAAAATCCTTACTTAGCCGATGCCTAGCTATCTGAACAATTTCAGAATAATCCTTGCAGTGGTTTGTGCTGTGTGATAGTTTACATTATGTCAGGACACTCTTTTACAAGTATATTTATGTATAAAGGAAGCCTGCTACATACTATTGCACGTCCATGGTCATTGAGTTGCATTGTTATCTGTCCCTAGTCAAGTCATGATATAGTTATTAATAATCATAAAATGCGTTGTTATTTCTAATTGTGGCTACATTCATGTTGTAACTTGATGAATTAAACCAATCATTCTTGTTGTTCTCTTAACATTTAGCACACAGATGTTTATAACTTGGATTAACACATCATCATCAGTCTATAATGTTCCCACTGCTGGGACACAGGCCTCTTATGCCTCTATGAGAGGGAATGGGCTATAATCCACCACGCGGGCCCAGTGCGGATTGGTAGATGTCACATGTCTTCGAATTTTTGGTTCTAGGACATGCCAGTTTCCTCACGATGTTTTCCATCACCGTTTTTGAGAGCGGTGGTGATGAAATAAATTACACAAATTAATGCGCCTGCCTGGGTTCGAACCCGGATTAACACATAGGATACTTTTTATCCCGGGGACAATTATCGAGCTCCATGATCATCATCAGTCCGGCTCCATCAACTGTTAGGTATACTCGCTCCAATTCACTTTACTTATGCCAAGCTCCACGTTGCATTCAAGAAGGTACAGACCTACTTATAATAAAGGAATGCCACAGACAGCTACTAATTTAAATCATTCTTTGACGTAGAACATTCTCCAAGGCCGTGCCGCAATAATGTATCAATCAATAGTGATTGTTTGAATGGAATAGTCCACGCTTTTAAGGCCAACGCAGACCGGGACGGGATGGCAAAGGATTTAAATGTTTACCAATGGACATTCAAACGTATAGAATTATAGATATAGAAATACATACATAAATTGCTATGCTTCAAAATGATGCCGTGGCATCGAACGAGATGTCATTGCACAGCATTGAAAGAGGCGTTTATGTCGTATTTCTATATCAATACGTTTGAATGTCCATTGGTAAAAATTTAAATCCCCTTCCATGCCGTTGTGGAAAGTTTGGGGCTTGTTGACATTCAATTGTTTTTTTTCTGTCTCCTGTCTCTTTCTTCGTAGCATCTCTCTCTTTATGATATACAAAATTATGACATTTATTCGCAAAAAAAAAAAATCTTTTTAAAAACGAAACTGACAAGTGGCCATTTGAATTTTTCGCAAAACTTTTCTACAAAATAGTGTACATATCTTAAAATACAACCAGGTTAAACAGCTACCATGAAACCCAGATATCGTGGTGGTTTTAAAGGTTTCACGGTGAATTTAATGTCCATTGAGATGTAGCTATATTATAGAGAATAGTTAGGAAACCAACAAGAACAATTATTGATTACCCAGTACTAACTGGGTTGTGGATGTCCGAGGCAGTCGCTCCATGTAAAATACCGGTGTTCAGCTGCATCCGGTGAGATTGGAAACCGACCCCAACATAGTTGGGAAAAGGCTTGGTAGAGAATGATAGGACTGCGCACACGCACACACGACTAGTTTAAAAAAAATGTAGTTATCTGACATGTTACCTCTTTTGATAATTGTACTTACACATACCAGTTGTAGCTGGTATTATATGAAGTAACTACACTTATTTAATCATATCATTGACGTACCGTACAATTTATGCTCGACTTGGCGGGGGCACTACCGTGCCCCCAGATAATATGTAGTTATGTAAAATTCTCAGTATTTCTACAATAATAATTATCACTTTACAATCTTGCTTTTGTGGATGTATGTTTATTTATAGATTACTTTTACTTGGTTGTGTATAATTGTAATTGTAGCTTGGATAACAGATAAAACGGCTTGCTCATGATGTTATCGGTTTTATCTGTCATAATGGCGCGAAATTAGCACTACTCAAAATGGCGGCGATTAGCAGCCATTTTGAAATACTTACATTTTACTCTTACATTTTAGCTCATGATTTTTTACAATAACAATCATCATTGAATACTCTTGAACTAGCATAACAAATGGATTTCTTTAAATAGCTTTTCCATAAAAATATTCCTGATAGATACGGTAGTGGCAAACCGCATGTTAGAATTGTTATGAACCATTAGAATAATAATAATCATTTTATCATTAGGCAACTAAGGCCCATAGGTTAAATACACAAATGAATTTTATACAATAATAAACTAATACATATAAAAAAAAAAACCTTATTAGACTATAACTAGACACGTATCGTTGACGGCGTCCTGTTTTGCTGCGTGGTGTCGCGTAACCGTCCTCGGAATCGTCGGTATACGACACCTTTCGGCCAAAAGTCCTCTTTCATGAAGGTTTGTATACGGTGAGTTGGAACTCCAACCATGAACGACTTGAAGTTGATGTTGTGGCGCAATTCCATCCTTTCGACCCTCAGATTATAGTCGGTCTTCACTCTCAAATACCTCACGACATTCTCAACCTTCGTGGAGTTATGCAAATACGAAATGTACAAACTATTTTTTATTTATTTAACAATTTATGTACACACTACAAGAATAAAAGAAGAAAAGAACAGAAAATAGTACAAAGGTGATGCTTATTTCTAAAGAAATCTCTTCCAGCATACCTGCGAAAGGAGATACTAAAAAAAGAGATGTAGACAGAGTGTGTAAAAGAAGAAGAGAAAATATGGAATACATAAGAGAGATACCTATTTACATATAATATACAATACAAGAATATACTTACATACTTATAAATACATATACCAATACTATAAAATAAAATAACTACAAAAAAAATACTTAGCAACTATGACGAAATGGAAAGATAATGTTCTTTCACTCTTCTCTTGAAAACTGCAACAGTTTTACAGTCCCTAATGTCAGGCGGAAGTGAATTCCACAACCGCACTGCGTGTACAGTGAAGGAATAGGAGTAGAAGTCGGTAGAGTGGGGAGGGGATTTAAGGGGATTCTTTAGATGCGACCTGCAAAGTGTATCAGAAGGACGGGAGTAGGAAAAACGTTCCCGGAGATAGGATGTCGTAGGCACAGCAGGACGCAGCAGCATGTTCGGTCCATACGGTGCGGTACCGCACTGATTACGAGAACAGGGTTCCTCTTCTTCTGTTCTACTTTAGTGAAACCCTTTTCATCAAATTGGCCCGCTCTTGGGAAGGAGTTATGGACCGCTGTCAGGGCAGGTTGAGCACCCTTTTTGTCCCCTATTTTGGCTTGTCGCTTAGGATGCGACGCACCCCCCGATTTGCCG
The DNA here is from genome assembly GCA_950005105.1 of Lycophotia porphyrea. NCBI lineage: Eukaryota > Metazoa > Arthropoda > Insecta > Lepidoptera > Noctuidae > Lycophotia > Lycophotia porphyrea. Next base: position 3,161,101 of record OX465410.1, on the reverse strand, counting down.
GTGGTGACAATGGCAGCGTAGGCACATTTAGGGGTCGACGTACCTAGGCGACAGCGGCGGCGGGCGGCGCGTTCGCCGATTCAAAACTGCCGACTGATGCATTTTGCGCCCCTTGAAGTTGGATCACCTTTGAGGACTCGGAAGACCCAATTACTGAACCAACGTTGCGCAAAAATGCTGTCCTAAAAATGCTACCATCAATGTAATGTAATGCTGAAACATCTATTCTAGACTGCATTTTGGTTATCTCTGCTTTGAAGGTGTGATGTCCTTCAGCAGCCGTGTAACGTCGACGTGATCGAACGTTGCCAGGGGCAGTTTAATCAGCTCCTTCGCCACGAAATCTGGCACGTCCGGCTCAATTCTCTTCAGCATATCAATAATACCCTGAGGACTCCTTTCAGTTCCATCTCTACTGCGAGACGGCATCTGATCCTGCTTTTGAATTGACTGGAACAGTAACAGTTTTCCACTGCTGATCTTGTCTTCCTTGAAATTGGAATATCTGCAGGATGCTCACCTCGTCCATGTAGTCGATAGCATGGACCAGGAATGCCAACAATTCATTGAATAGAAGTTGTTTGGAACTCAGTGTATACATATATAACGAATAAAATTTGGGCCGTGCACAGTGGAAACACGTCCGTGTTCGCGTGCGCGAGTGTAAGATAGACCAGCACAAACTAAACAAAAAAAGTCCTGATGAAAGATAATACGGGATGGAAGTGAGACTGACGCGAAAACGTTTTCGTTTCGTATTCAGTACATTATCAGCTGTTATATACAATACCTACACGGTCAAAATGTATGGAAGAGTTGTTTTTTTCCTCGTACCGAAATCCGAACGCGATTTGCCGCTTCCACGCGTATCCAAACGAGTGAAGTGTCAAATGCAATATAAATTGTTTTATCAATATACAGAACTTTTTATACTTTTTTGTCAGGTTTGTTTGTTGCTATTTCACTTACCACTATCCAGAGCGATAGTTACGATAATACCGTAAATAAACACCCTGTTTGGACTGAATTTGAGTGCGTTAAAACCATAATAGCGGTTTGAGTAACTAATCAAAGAGATCAAATTACGAACCAGCATGGATGAATGAAATTTGATTATTTTGATAAAATTCGAAAAATCCTTAAAATGTGAACGCAATATGATGATGGCGATGCGGCACGGGGAGTCGGGACATCCACCACACTTGGCTCGCGTGGTAGAATATAATATTATAAGCTGATTATGATGATGTACATAAATATACCGAGAAAAATCTTTAAAGTACCTACTTATGGCCAAAATTCTGAGGTTGGGAAACACGTATCGTGGATAAGAATGTCGAAACGTTATCAAAACTTTCCGTTTCAATCGCATTGTTAATGTATTACATCCTATTCGTATATCTAGAGATTTCTTTCGAAGCAATGTTCTAAAAGAGCTTTCAGATAAATTGGATGAGCCCTGTGTAAACCCTTCACGAACAAACCTTTCTCTTTTATGAAAACCCCGCTTTTTTGTACTTATTATCTTAATTCTTTGACCTAAAAGGAACTTTTGTGACCCTATATAATTCGCCCACAGATTTTATCGTTACCGCCAACTGAAATGACAGCTGTCAAAATTCTCTTGGGAGTCTGATAACGTTCTGTTTTATGAAATGTCACAACAGACACAGGTAACGTCCCATTTAGCCTATATTCAGCCTTTTCAGTGCGGTCGTATTGTCCTAGATATTTATAGAACTGAAAGGACTGTTGGTTATATTGTGTTGTAAAATCGGTGAGCGTTTTATGTCACAAAAATAAAAGGAGTTTTCGTTCGATAGCGTTAGTGTTTTTTTTTTAAGTTAGCTGCAGTTAATGTTGTTTCAACTTATTGCCAGGGACCTCGATTTATTTAACTACCAATATTAAATTCAAATTCTTGTATTTCGGGACGCAATTTTGTTTTTAAAGCAATGGTATGACTTTGGATGACAGATTGCCCCAAAGTTTGTCAACCAGTCTTTCTAAGGAGATATGGATATGACCCAGATCTTGGGTTGTGGAGGTAGCAGGCAGTAGTTCCACCCAGCTGCATCCTGTTGGACTAAAAGTCGTTCTCAATGTAGTTGGGAAAAGGCTAGGCAGATGATAGATAGGATACATCAATATTGACTCTTCCGAGGACATGTGGGCTTATAAACACTACACACAGTGTTTATTAATCCATACTATACTATACTTACTATACTTAGATTAATGCGAAAGTAAGTTTGTTTGTAACCTTTTTACGCTTAAACCACTGAACCGATCATCCTGAAATTTTGCATATACGTTGTCAAGTGTACAGAAACGGACAAAGGGTACCTTTCATACAAAAAAAAGTACGGTTCCCGAGGAAAAAAACAATAACGTTCTTATATTAATAGATGGTGCCACGTGTCTTTCGAATATGGATTGAATTATTATTAATTGATTGTCAAATTCGAGCCGCGGGAAAAAGCTAGTACTTTATAACTTTTCTGATACGCTCAATAACAATTTGGTAAGTAATCAATCAATGAATCACTCAGGAAAGCATGACATGACATTTCAAGACCTTGAACTTCACTTTCCCCGTATCATCGCTACTGAGTGTGGACAGGACTTTCGAAAACGCGCTTAATGCGCATGTCAGCCGCTGTCTGTGGAAAATTTTGAGTCACGTTTTTTTTTTAATGTCAAGGCGAGGCTTAGATGTTATTAGACTAAAGAAGTACGATAAAACTTTTTGGTGATAAAAATAATCTTGGTTTTATTTCTGGTGAATGAAAAACTGTAAAGTGCTTCATAGTAAAGGCTAGGTTGGTTACACGTTATTGAGAAAAAAATGGCTTCTGGACCAGTTAACGGTATTTTGATTACCTACCACTGATAAAAATATGACTTCTGTCGTGCTTATGTAAAGCATTACTAAGAAAATTACTATAAAGTATTTTTAATTAATTTCGCTTGGCAATCGACCTTGCGATCCATCATATTATGCGAAAAATTTCATAGATAAGCAGAAAACTCTTGTTTATTACAAAATGTAACTCGGAATTATTTTTTGGATTACTGAACACGCTGTTAGGAATGTAAATAAATCAGCTAATTATATATTATGTATGTCAATGTAAAAAGCACAACACAAATAAAGAAATACAATCAACACTTTTTTAGTTGGACCGTACCCAAAGACAGAATGACGTCTCGCCAGGTTGTTAAAGCTTAAAAATAAAATGTAAACAATTTGCGCGCCAATGCGGTCGTGACAGCGCGGTTTGTTTTCGTTTTCTTACTTTATTTTTGTATTTCCTATTATTTCCCTTATAGTATTTGTCGAAAAACAATAGACATTTTTCCGGACAGCAATATGCCAATAGCTTTATAGTTATAAACTGCATTTACCTGATCATAGGGAAACAAAACCTATGCTTATCGTATTATGGTTCTGCTAGCCTCCTGTTCTTCCGAAGACTCGAAAGGGGCTGCGGTACTGTCCCAGGGCTGCTGGACTGTTCGAAAGAGATACCGCGGCCCTGGAACATAAAGGGCAAGGAAGGAACATGGATGGGTTTTAGTCATTACAAGTCTGACACTCCCTTCCGCTCTGCCCAGAGCGGGAGAAGTCAAAATAAACCCACTTCAATATACTCCTCTCATTCAGCCCTAGGTACTGAAGCTGTTTTTCTTGAAATCGGTGGCGGCACAACAGTATTTCAAACCAATTTCAAATCTTGCTGGCACTAAACTTGACTAAACTTCGCCACGTCCTCGGCATCGTTGGCGCTAGACGACCTGTATAGCTCTGTCCCTTTCCCACACTGGAATTACAACTTCCCCTCCTAATTGCCAAAAACAATTAAACCGTGGACATTTTTCATCTGACTGAAATAAGTAAATACTCCCCAATTATAGAGTGACGTCAGAAGACTAAGGGCGCCTAATGGATTACGTCAAAGGGAAAATAATTACTTTCACTGGAGTATTCCACTGTGATTATGTCAACCTGTTAATACTTACCTAACAGTAGCGAAGGGTCAATCTTTGTAAGAGGAAGCCGTAGTACATATCTTAAGGCTGCTCGCCCACGTCAGACTTTTTGTAGGACAGATAATCGGGCCGATTTTTCCTCCGATTCTTAGGACCGTTTTTGTATGCACCGATTTTATTTCTGACCTACTTTTTGTAGGACGTGTGCGTTGCACTATTGCTATCAGTGTGTTCTATTTTTCTCCTACAAAAAATCGGTCACCGATTATCGGACGTGGGCGGGCAGCGTTAATGTGATTATAATATTTGCCTATAGAATACTGACTGTGCCATTTTTCAAAGCGAAGCCGGTAGGAATCGAGTATGGAAACTTCGCCACTGTTAGGGCTCATATAGGTCCGTTTTTAGTGGATCCGTTTTAACGGATCAGAATTGAACCGGAGCGACATGTCACATGATTACTGAATCCGGAATACTGTTTTGTGTGTGAACTCGCTCATACAACTACAAATGCCATCAAATAACGGACCTGTAAAACGGATCGGTATGTGTACGAGCCCTTACCTTATTGAGATTGCCGTCCCATGGGATTGTGTGAGTGATGAAAGGGAGAGTGTATCTTTGTTCACGCACTTTAGAGTCTGTGGAGATGCACACCATAACGGAAAATAGTCAGGTACCAACAGGGTGTAAACAGACTCCTCACGAAGCCGTCAACCAAGCATTATGGACATCAAACTAAGTAACTTTACGCAAATATTAGTGCTGGGAAACGACTTTTTTTTGGGCTGAAAAATCACGTTTTACAGTAGGACTCAATGTGTGTGTTTATAATTATAACTTATATTACAAAATAAATTTAATCACGCACTCAAAACATTGTGCTGATGGATGGATTGAATAGTAAGAGGGTCCTGGAAGTGTTTAAAGTAAAAATCTTACATTAAAAACATGTATAAAAAACACTTGTGAAAAAGTTGGAACTCAAAGTTCCAACTTTTTCCCAATATCTCCGTAACTAAAAGGTTTCCAGGTATGGTCTAGATTCTAGACTCTAGAACAAAAAAATTATCGCAATGTCGGGGAAAACACGTGCCTTGCGGCTTCGTTAAGAGTCTGTTCACACCCTTTATAGGCATTTGAGAAGGAGAAGAACAGTGAAAACACTCACAAACAGCATCGATCAGATAAAAGTAGGACTGAAAATGCTGTATGATTTTTCTATACCGTTATTTACCGGTTAAATAAACCTTTCTTTCTTTTTACCAATAATCTCCGTAAAAAATGGGTGTTTGACACGGATGGATGTGGCAATTTTTTTTCCATTTGACTGCTTAACCCTTAAAAATGCCAAAAACATTTTTCAAAGTGAAAATTTTCTTACGTATTGCTGTTGCCAGTCGCCATAATAACATTAAATTCCTTTAAAGAGTTTGGCAACGTGTCGAACCAATGACGTAGTGTTTTGACGACTGTAATCTTGTTGGGTAGAGAAAGTACCTACTATTTGTATTTCGGCACTTGGAAATATTACAACGCAATATGTAAGCGAAACTTTCCGCAATTGTCTTCGAGTAACCTTTGAGTATCGTGAGTATCTGACGCTCAGGAACGAAGGAAAAAGACGTCAACTATTCGTGTAGCGGGTGTTATAATTAATGCAAATGAAGGTAAATATACGAGTAAAGTCGAAAGAACTAAGAGACTTCTTTTAAACCAGAGCTGCGTAGACCTCTGCTGGATAAAGGTCTTGATTGTGTTAGTCACAAGAAAACAGTACCTGTTTTTAAACAACTTATTCAAATGGCATCCGATAGTCTTTCAAATGGGAAAGCTAGGTTTACTGTGACATTTTTTGAAGGGAAAACTTCTTTAGCGGCGTTGTGCACCTTTTGGGATGGGTAAAAACTATTTAACTCGCGTCAGATCGTCAGACCAAATCGGCGGCGCAGGGCGCTTGCGCGAGTGTGCGTGTAGTTTAAGCTAGGAGACGTTGTTTTAAGTTTTTTCTACCGCAGCGACATCTTTCGTTCTTGCAGAAAGCTATTGAAATTTCTGATATTTAAGCTAGATGGCGTTGTTTCAAGTTTTCACTTCTGCCGGCACTCCCGGAGTGCAACTCGTTGTGTTTTTTTATCATTATTTACACTGCTGGACGTAGGCCTCCACTACCATCGCCACGTCGATCGGTCCTGTGCGTTTCACGTTCATTGGATTCCCGGCGAAAGCCGCTTATTCCCTTCAGCCGCTTGGGCTTATTTTAACCCCAAGAGAAACACTTGACGTGTTTGATGTTTCTTTATGATAATTAGTTATCTCTTCTGTATCCTTCCGTTTCCTCGTACCATTGCCAGCTCCTATTGGCCAGGAGGAAGTGATGGTGAATCACACCCACTCTTCCTTAACTGTCAATATGGAGGAATGTATCCACATTCCTAGGAAACCTTTCGTCTTTTTGGGAGTGGTCTACTGAAATCGGGAAAGATCTTTGTTCAAAGTATGGGGTTTCCTTTGTTTCTTGCAAGTAGTCTGACGAGAATAATGTTCCTTAGAGTTTTCACAATCATAATTTTCAGCTTAATCAATTCGGGAACTATTTCTTCCTGCTGAAGATCCCATCAGTGAATGGGCTTTAACTATGATAGCTCATATCTTGGAAACGTGACACTTTAGAACATTTAGTCTTATACAAAAGTGGTTTGTATTGATATCGGCTATCGATTAATATAGGTATTATTCATGTCCGCAACTTTGAAGAAAAAATAAAATGGCGTAAACTAGGCCGGCCATTAAATTCAAGACAATTCCGTTGTCTAGTAAATGCTAGAACTGCTAAAAAGATAATATTTTGTCCTCATTTCTGACTGCTTTTGAGATTCCGGACAAACATTCTATTGAATGTTATTTTGATAACCTACTTGTTCTGATTCTATTTTTGTGTTAGAATTAGACGGTTTCGGTGACTTCAGTGGGTAGGTAGACAATTTGAAGTGTCAAGGTAGTTTGACAACTGTTTTAGAAATGATGCATGGACTGAATGAAGAATTATGTGGCTAGAATGGAGGTGACTGCTCAGATGACAAGTAATAAAGAAGTATGGAAGAAAATGTCGCAAATTTTAACGAAAAGCTAACATCACAATTCTAAATCGTGCTATTGAAGCTATACAAAACCCGACCACTACTGTTGGGCAGTAGCCCACAAGATAACATCCAGTCGGGGGATCCTCCTTATTATTTATTTATTAAAAAACTATGCACAATTAAAAATATTTCTACGGACTATTGAGGAACTTTACACCCTGTTCCTCATTTTTACACTGGTGACCATCATCGATTTTCAACCTGAGCATCCTTCTGTCTTTTCCTCATTTATTTGGGGTCGGCGCATGTCGTCTTCCATAATAGACATCTCAGCAGTCACTCTCTTCTAGCCATATCATCCTTCATAACTTCTATGCACTATGCATTCTTTGGTTTTTTTTCCAAGTTAGTTTAGTTTCATATTTTATTTAATTCTTGTGTCGTGCTGTGTTAATGTGAAAGTGAGCGTCAGAAAGGAAGAATCACAACCCATTATTGATCTGTTTTTAGATTCACAACACTAATTCTATTTTTGAAAATTGGCAAGGCTCCTGTTTTGGCCGCCGACTGTTTACCGTTTTCAGTTGCTTATTTATTTTCGTACCGAACGCACGTGTCTCTACAATCACAAACATTAATTCTATTTTCGTAAATAAACATAATATGCTGTACACGGTATACAGCATAAAGATATTTTTCAGAAAAGTGCCTGAAAAAAATCGCCTTACAGTACCTTAATTTTTTTTGTTGTTATTATTTTTAAATTGTTTATTTATTGAAACATTCCATTTTTTTGTGATATTCTTGTTGTTTATATTTTTTTACGAGGTTTATTTCGTTGTTAGACATAGAAGATTTATTTAATATTGAAAAATGGTCAAGCTATACCGGTGAGTGCATTCAATTGTATGTCTTACTCTCTCGCATGCGATAATTGTTAAAAATGATGATGCTTAAATTACATACTTCGCGATGTAAGAAAAAGTATTGCTATTTCTTTCTGGCCTAAAAAGAGACGGAAATACTTTCTTATTCTTAAATTAATTCACGCGTCCTAACATCAACATAGGTATTCGTTTTTAACCGACTTTAAAAAAACGAGGTTCTCAATGCGGTTGTATTTTTCTTTATTTTATGTTTGTTACCTCATTAAGTCATAACTCCGTCATTAATGAACCGATTTGAAATATTTTTTTATCCAACATTTTATCAATCCTTCAGAAATAGTTCAACGGTTTTCGTGCTAGCGTCGATAATATGCAAGAGTTGTGGCTGACAATAGTCCTTGAGATTGTTTCAACATAAATACGATCGGTGTTCTTAGTATTTTGCTTGTAAAGGCCCTCCCTCAAATGCGGCGAATGCTCCAGGAATTCGCCTGTAATGTGAAAATCAAAGGTCCTACTTTGTACAGAAACAAGTGTTTGTTACAAGTTGCGCACTGTAATGCTCGGCTCTCCTCACTCACTGATGCAATGCTCGAATCTGGAGTGTAACATAACAGGCGAATGCTCTCGGTGAGGAAGCGCCTTAATTGAAGAGTTTTTACCCAGCAGCGTCGGAAACAGAGTACCATTTCCGAGTGACAGTCAAATATTTTATTATTGACATTTTGTAAATTCGCCAATGCGTTATGTAGTCTTATACATATCTGGTGATTGAGATGAAACAATTATAAGCTGTAACAATATTGTTTGTACAACCGGTAGACGCATTGTCTCATGAATACGTAATACGGTTGAAACCACGTGGTATCCAAGGTATGAAAAGCGTTCAATTGTCTAAAAACCAGGGTTCGAAAATATCCGATATTTATTATAAATATCAAAATATCGGATATTTATGATATATATCAATTTTGTATGAATGCCATATTATTATTTTATTGTATTATTTATGAATACTACATATTTGCATATGTGTTACATAAACATGCTAAATTATTTAAAAAAAAAAAAATCTTTTAAATGTTTTATTTATTTAGGTACTTAAAATCAGTCAAATGAAACCAAAACATAAAAACTTCTTCAAGGTAAGGCAAAATGAACTAAAAAACATAAAACATTTTTTTATAAATTCTAATCAGTCAATCGGATATATTATTATATCTGATATATATCGTCGAACCCAGTTTGAAAATTTATTAAATAAATTTGACAGATTGCATGCGGAATCAATTAATGAATGCTGATTAATTGATTGTTGATTTTGCTAACTGTAGTAGCTTGATGTGCTGGCGTCCGTACATCAAACTAATAACTCCACACAATTTTTTTACTTGTTGTTTGGGGTGAAAAATCACGTTTTACTGTAGAACTCAATACAACGCATTAAAAACATTGTGCTGATGGATACAATGAATAGTACAGGGGTCGGGTAGTTACATCATTAAAAACTTGTAAGTATTTAAAAAAACATCAAAAATTTGAACTTTCACCCCAAAACCTCCGTAACAAGAAGCTTACGTCCAGGTGTGGTCTAGAACAGGAAAAATATAGCAATGACGGGGAGAAAAACTGACTTTCAGCTTCGTTTAGGGTAATTTTACACCCATTATATCGCCGGGAGAGGGCACCCTAGATTCTAGGGCATCCCCTCCCGGCGTTAAGAACCTATGTCCTTCTATGGCCTAGAAATACATAGGTTGAAGAACCCATGTCCTAGGCCCTAGAAGGTCATCGCGTCGTTGACAAGAAATTAGCACGCGCTGGCCATAAAAATCGATCGTTACACTAAACAACCACAGAGTGTGACACAGCTGTTTTTAAACTAAATTACACGTCCATTATTGCTTCAGGCGAGATGCCAAAAAGTACAGGCGGGACACTGATCGTTTACTTTATTGACTCCCAATGTAAGTAATCCGTATAGTCAAATCAAATATTAGCCTATTTGACTTACAGACGCCAGCACATCAAGCTACTACAATCTGTCAGATTTCTTTAATAGATTTTCGACTTTATTGCTGTAGTATAAGGTTCAAGTTTGATTGGGAAAATCTGACAGTTTCGGGTAGCTTGACCTACTGGCGTCTGTACAAAGCTTCAATACTTACTCGACCAAAATGTATGGGCTGATTATTTTATTTGCAACTACGATGTTAGTCTCATTAATTATCCCATAGTGAAACTTATATCATGATCATAAATCATTTATTTGCTGGTCAAGGGTGATGGATCATATACAGTGGTGTTAACATTACATTCAATATCGTTCTCCTTGATCTACCTTACTGGCATGCAAATTTTACATATTTTTAAAAATCGGAAACAATGTGCTTATGATTTAAATAAGTACATCCATCAACATAAAATTATAATAGTTATAAGTCAGATTATCAGTACAATTTTATAATACAAACAAACAATCAAATATTTTAGACTATATGTTAAATAATTAAATTCATATCATCAGGTCCATGTCAATACAGAAATTAAAATGTCACTTAGTATTAACAATACAAATAAATAAACTAACATAGAAACACAAATGTATTGTATAATTGATGTACTGAGTGAACGTGAGTGCGAATACGACACGCGGTCACAGTATAATATCTGATTATATCCAATGCGGGAATTTTGACAGTTACTTCGTGAGCTATTCTTATTTAAATTACAAATTTTTAATTTTTAGTTTGATAGTTCACCTTCAAAATATTACCACATTCTGATACACCCTGTAGCTTATACTTTCTTTGCCAGCACATACCGTTAGAAAGAAAGAAAGAAAAAGTATTTATTGATTTCACAACAGGACTTGAACGCATTGGCAAAAAATTAAAAGTTAACCAAGTAAACATGAGATACACCGTTAATACCAGCGAGATTTATTATTAAATCCTTGTTACTTATCTTTATCAATTTATCGTTCTTGGGCCAAGTTTGGTTTTTTTCCAAGGCTGAATCAGCGGTGTCTTCTTCGTCAATTTAACTGATTCGTTGCGGATGACACGACAGTCGTGTCATCAATTTTTTTTAACGTGTGGCGTTTGACACGAGGGGCGTGCCTTTTTTATATCGATAAAACTCCTTCAAATTTAGTTTCAGAAGGGTTTACTCAGAACAAAACATTGTTTTTCACGCCAGTCGTGTCATGAATTAATTGTTCACCGATACAGCAAGAAATTTTGGAAACTGATTAATTTCTGAATCTTTCTCTTAGTTAAGAGACCCAAGGTTCTGTTTACACCTGGAGCCAAAAGAGTTACGGTGAAACTGCAGTAGTTATATATACATTGATCTTATGCTACATAAATAGTCTATCAACCTTTCAGGTCGCCTTAGCGTGTATTTTTAGTGCACTTATACCTTAATCTCAAGTATTCGAGGGTTGCCAGGTTACCAAACCTAATAGCCGGACAGATCAGTCAGTTTGGTCGGACATTTGGGTAAAAAGGTCGGACACCCTAAATTATTGAGTATTTTGTGTCTCAGTATAAGACAAAAAATTGTATGTAAAATCAAGCTTTTTTGATTATTAGGTACCATAAATCTTGTTAAATTCCAATGAAATATAAATAAAATAAACAGTCGACTCGCCTGTTCGGCCACGCTCGGCGCTCGTTCGTTTGCGAAATGTAAAAAGCCTAACAAAAGCCGGACACCGTTTATTTTGGCCGGACACGCAATCAAAAACCCTAAATATGTCCGGCTTTATCCGGACGCCTGGCAACGCTAAGTATGTTGGCATTGTTTAAAACTTTGTGCCGAGCAACTGCATATTGTCACACTTTATCAGTCACAATACCTGTGTGATATCTTTGTTATCATCTGTTGTTTCGAATATAAGATAAACAGACAGATACGCTATCGAACTGAACATCTTACTAATCTTATAAATCAAGTAACAGTTTATCTAAGGGATCCAACATCAAATTGGTTAAAGCACTTGTGGCACTACAAAAAGTACTACAGCAACATACCGCGTACATATTCAGTACATCATCCTGAGCCCCAAAAAATTTCATCGGTTACTAAAAAAAATACAGCTGTTTCCTACAAAAGTGCAATACCTACACGGTCAAAATGTATGAAACAGCCGATTTTTGAAGTGAAAACTTCTTTAGCGGCGTTGTGCACTGTTTGGAATGGGTAAAAACTGTTAAAACTCGCGTCAGATCGTCAGATTGAATCGGCGGCGCAGGGTGCTTGCGCGAGTGTGCGTGTAGTTTAAGCTAGATGGCGTTGTTTCCTACGGCAGCGACATCTTTCGTTCTTGCAGAAAGCTATTGAAATTTCTGATATATAAGCTAGATGGCGTTGTTTCAAGTTTTCACTTCTGCCGGCACTCCCGGAGAACAACCCGTTTTTTTCTTAAATGTAACCGTTTTACGTCGGTGGGACACCGACGTAAAACGGTTACATTTAAGATTGAAGATTGCTCTCCGGGAGTGCCGGCAGAAGTCAAAACTTGAAACAACGCCATCTAGCTTAAATTTCAGAAATTCCAATAGCTTTCTGCATGAACGAAAGATGTCGCTGCCGTAGAAAAAAAACTTGAAACAACGCCATCTAGCTTAAACTAACACGCACACTCGCGCAAGCTCCTTGCGCCGCCGATTCGATCTGACGCGAGTTTAACAGTTTTTACCCATCCCAAAAAGTGCACAACGCCGCTAAAGAAGTTTTTACTTCAAAAACGCTTCCGTAGGTGACATTGCCCCCACTGTTGTCGTTTTCATAAACTTGCATAATTTATTTAACAATAATTAAATGTCTGGAAATAATGTTTTACCAGCATTATTTTTGGCTGATACCTATAAAGGGTGTAAACAGACTCTTAACGAAGCCGAAAGGTACTTATTCTGCCCGTCATTGCGATAATTTTTTTCTTCTAGACCATACCTGGGAACCTTCTAGTTACGGAGATATTGGGGGTCAAAGTTCCAACTTATTCACAAGTTTTTTTTTTAAATACATGTTTTTAATGTATGATTTTACTTTAAACACCTTCAGAACCCCCTTACTATTCAATCCATCTATCAGCACAATCAATGTTTTGAGTGCGTTACATTGAGTCCTACTGCGAAACGTGATTTTTCAGCCCAAAAAAAAAGTGAAGAGTCTGTTTACACCTTGTATACCCTTATATCTTGGTCACGGAGAGGTGTTGTCTCGACGATAGTGTGAGTTAAAGTGAGCTCTGCAGCGGTCTTCAAAAATGAGCTGCCATGGCGCGCCCCTCCTAACCTCCTCCGGTATGGAAATAGCAAATGCGACAACAGATAACACCTACTAATCTCATTATTATATTTGTTACATACTAAAACATAATTATCTCAGATTTAGTTCAGACAAATATTTACCAAGAGTTGTTCTCGTGTAAAACAAATGACTATGTTATAGAAACTTTTGAACGAAGAAGACGTTTTGATAAAATGCTTTACTTTATATATTTTGAAAAGAAGACTCCAAACTTGCCGTTGTTGAGTGAATATTTGGAATCTGATGGCATTTGTTTGAGCAAAACTATTGGAAGGTATGGGATATTGTATGAGAATTTATAAGTTTTAAAACATACTTTTTTATTCGGATGGGAAATCATCAAGTGAATTCTCCCGCTCTGGGCAGAGCGGGAGTGTCAGACTTGTACTGACAAACCCATATATGTTCCTTCCTTGCCCTTTGTGTTCCAGGGCCGCGGTATCTCTTTCGAACAGTCCCGCAGCCCAATTTATAACATACTTACATACAATTTCAATCATTAACAGAAAAAATAAAAATAAAATCTTTAGTGCTCGTTTGCGTTACGTAACGTTACGGTTTAGAGTGTGCGTTTTTAGTGGATAAATAAAATCAAGTTTTTTAATAGCTCTTCTGTGTGCGCTTACGAAGTATTTTTTTTGCCGATGGTTTGCCGATGTCTAATTTCGGGTAAATTGCATAAAACATAAAATTGTCGAGGAAGGTTTTAGTATATAATTTGTCAAGTTTTTGTATACATTGGCTAGAATATAATGGTATTTGTTGGAGGGCGGGAACGGGAATTTCATGATTACTTTTGGTCGCGATAACCGACATCCACGCGGGTGAAGCCGCGGGAATCAGCTAGTCATATTACAAGTATTAGGTATTACAAGTATGGATGGTGCTGACAACGCCAGCGGTCAGCGTCTCTGTATGCTGTTTTCTTCCAAGCGTGTCGATAGCAATCTATATTGTGTCGGCCCAGAACTGAGCTACTAGTTTGGCGCTGTAGGTAGCGTCCATCAGTTCCTGTAGTGAACAAACTACAGGACTTGCTGTCGCTGACTAACATTGTATTATTGTCTGACACTGCCTATAACGTGTATCTCTTGTTGCAGCGGCGACAGCGCGTCGCTGAGCGCTGCCGGCAGCAAGCGCTCAGCTTTGTCGGCTTCGGACGCCGAGTGTTTCTCGCTGTGCCTGGGTGCCGGGCCTCTGTGGTAAGTCTTTCATTATATTATCTTTACTACATCATCACCTCACTACATCACCACTTCACGATATCACTATCACTACAAACATGTATGTGTGTGTTTTATAATAATATAACAAAGTCCTCCGCCGCGTCTGTCAGGCTCCGTGGCTGCTACTGAGAAATTCCTAATGAAAAAAAACCAATAACACTACCCGACCTGAGAATCGAACCCAGGACCTCAAACTCAGCAGTCGCGCTTGCGAGCACTAGACCAAAGAGGCAGTTAAACGATTTATATTATAGGTTTAGTTTCAATACAACTGAATCAACGTAGATATCTTGTCAGTAGATGTAACCAGACATACCTACTTATGCAGTAGTAGTTAAGAGGAAATGCGGTAGGTATTTGAAGAAACTATCGCTGACGCTCTCCAGGCGTGATTTCGAAATTCATGCGATAAGAACAACTACATTAAAAAGTCACAATTCGAGGTTCGGCTCTCGACTATTTCCTCCTTCAATATTCGAGCAATTCAAAAGATATTTCATAAACTTAATAAGAACGATATGTACTGTGTCCCTATGTTTTCATTAATAGTTGTCAAATTTGTACACTAGGCCTCTGGTTGACAGGCGATCTAAATAGATAATTTTGAGCATTTTGTAAAGGTTAGAACCTTTACAAAATGCTCGTAATTTTGATACTTAATCTGTATAAGCACTCTAGTCCTTATACAGATAAAGTATGTATCATTAATAAAAAGGAAAACAATTGGACATAGAAGAGGTTCATAATATTTATTTAAGTGTAAAAATCATAGCTTTAAAGCTATGATTTTTAAGTTTTTTTTTTTTTTGTACTAAGTTTTTTCTAAGTGTTTTTCATAAATCAGAAAGAAAACAGGCGAGAGCGTTTATATGGAGAAAAGTCCACCCGCATTTCCTCTTAATTTTTATTATTATATTGAACTGTAGACTCAACGTCTTAAGAAATAAGGTCACACAAGTATTTGACCCGTCCATGTATAGCTAGTGATAACGCAAACAAGTTGCATGCACTACTGGAGGTACATGTTCCATGATATGTCGTAGTGCGTGTTTTGTGGCGTAGGTGATACACGTTTTGTACTGATAAAGTATGATAATTAAGAGTTAATGTTGTACTTTGGATCTTAATTCAAACGGAGTAGGAATTATACTACGATGCTCCCAAGAATTCTTAGCAAATAAATGGCTAACGCGCCGATCGCGTTATGGCAGACTTGTCTTAAACACTTTTAAGTCATTTTATCACCGTAATTAAGTAGAAAAACAAGAGAAATACCTCTAAACGCATGTATAAGTTTCAGTAGTGAGTCACACAAATTACTAAGACGCAAGGCTTCTTTTTGACTATAAAACTCCGAAAAACAAAATCTTGTTTTATACCTACGATACGTTAGCTACAGAAAAACATTTCAGATGGCAGTAACGCATTTAGTTAGATTCGGTGACGCACTTTAATTTTGGAAAGGTATACCTATAATAATAAAGGGCGTAAAAAGACTCTTAACGGAGCCGAAAGCCACTTGTTCTCCCCGTCATAGCGATCATTTTTTTGAGATATTGGGGGTCTAAGTTGCATCTCCTTTACAAGTTTTTTTTAAATACTTGTTTCTAATGTATATATTTTTACTTAGGACACTTTCACGACCCCTGTACTATTCAATCCATCCATCAGCATAATGTTTTGAATGCGTTACATTGAGTCCTACCGTAAAATGTGATTTTCCACCCCAAAAAAAAAAGTAGTTTCTCAGCAATATTTTTTGCGTAAAGTTACTTAGTTTGAAGTACATAATGCTTGATTAACGGCTTCGAGAAGAGTCTGTTTACAACCTGTATTGTTTCACTCACAGCCGTATCAAGTAAGTTTGGAAACTCATACATTTTCAATAAGACTCAATCTATCCAAGGTATCAATTTTTCCCCTGAACCGATTCTAAATTCAAGGTTTCTCGTGTGAGTTACTTAAAGGAGAGTAATGCCTCAATGCATTTAGCGTAATACGAATCATTAAAATGTCTCTGTTTTCTGCAAACAATTGACAGAAACAGCAATTTCTTAAGGTACACATTATTCATTTCCAGTATAAAATGAACTCGTATTATATAGATTTCCCGTACAAAGACAGATCCGCTTATACTGGTTTTGCAGAGTTTGATTGGTCCTCGTGAGTACGTTAAGCGTTTAATGCCATTAGAGATTGGTACTCGGTGTGTGTAAACTCAAACTCAAAAGTATTTACATATTTCAATTACACTATTACAGACACTTTTGAATGTCAGAAAAACAAATAAGGCTAAGCAACAGTCACAGACACAAGGCATAACAACTTGTGAAAGTACTGTAGTTCAGGTCAGGTCGGGTAAGTAGGTCAGGTCTTTTTTTTTCTCGGATGGGAAATCATCAAATGATTTCCCGCTTTGGGCAGAGCGGAAGGGAGTCAGACTTGTACTGACTAAAACCCATCCATGTTCCTTCCTTGCCCTTTGTATTCCAGGGCCGCGGTATCTCTTTCGAACAGTCCCGCAGCCAAATACAAGATATCTAATGTGGTGTCTTTACAGGTGGTCCTGATGTTCCTGCTCACGGCTCGGCACCGCCCGGAGGGGTGAATGGCGGGGCCGCGAGCCCCGCTACCCCATCAACACCCACCCACGACGACAACAACCGTGAGTATATCACACTCAGTTAAATTGTTAGACATAGCTGCCGATTCCCTTGTTCACAAACTAAATATTAGTTTAGTCCTGTCAAATTAGTCAGCTCAATTTGACAGGACTAAACTAAAATTTATATTCTGTCCTTTTCTTAATGAAATAGAAACAAAAAGATGCACTCAACTTAAATTTAGTTTAGTTTGTGAACAAGGGAATCGGCACCATAGTGTTTTTCATGAACTTTTGAGGTTTTAATCAGAGGTCGGAATTAGGGACAGTTATTTATGTACTTGCATCAAAATGTTGATATTAATATGGATCCTCCCGGGATTTCCCGGGATTTATAATACAATCCCGTGTGGCCAACAATATTACAAATAAATAATAATAAAAACCTCAGAGATAGATAAGACAAATAAAACAAAAATAATTAACACACAATTTTTATTAGTATTTACATTAATTCACAATACATTTTTTTTTATTTACGATGCCCCATACCGGGATTTTTCTGCTCTTTAAAATTAATCTCGGGATTTGAGGCATATCCACTTTATTCTTTCGCTGTATGAAATCAGTGTAAGTACATAAATAAATAACCTAATCCCGACCTCTGATTATAATGTATTGGTTTATATTTCCGTAAAACAGAAGTTTTGTATAAACTAGGTTCACAACACAGCTTAGCAACAATTTAACCTTTTGACCGCTTCTGTCGCATATGCGACTCATATTTCCGTGCCCCTACCGCTCGTGTCGTATTTCTGCGACAGAGAACATGCATTTTTTCGTTCTATTTTATTAACTGCGTGGTACAACTGAAAACATTATTAAATAGAGATATTATTTACAACAATTATTTAAAATTATGTCTCGTAGCTCTAAGTATTGAAAATGCTTATTTATTGTAGGTATTATTTATTTTATCGATTTGTAGCCGCGCGCTAGGGGCACGGCAATTGATATTTAACCAAGCGGTCAAAAAGTCGAAACACCACGGCCGGCATGCACCACATGACTCAAAACATTAAATCGCTTTTTAAATATCGTATTAGAATGATCATTTTAATTATGTTTTACGTTAAACGTAATTAGGGATTTGTGGTGCAAGTGGGTCTTAGAGGGCTACTGTTTTGGCATCCGCTTTACAGCTTATACCATTCTTGTTAAAATATTAGAAAGGATATAAAAGGTTTTGCTGAAAGCCTTATAAGTGAGTTCAAGATATTTTTTTCTCGGTAACGACGGTAGTATTATGGTGATTACAAACACAGTACAATCCGAATTTATTGTCAATTAACGCGGGCGAAGCTGCGGGCAGAAGCTAGTAATAAATGATTTCTAAATTAATAAATTCATTTCTTTCCTTTTATATAGATTTCTAAATATTAAATAACTTAAATTTTTAAAATAATTTATAGTCTCAACGGGCGAAGGCCTTTGCTTTTGTGATCCAATTTTCACCGGCTTTTCTTATTATGTGGGACTGTGGGCCCGTAAAGCTCAGGATTGGTGCCCTGAAACAGTGACACGGGGTCGCGGCAGACCACGTAGGAGATGGCGGGACGAACTGGATGTCTTCCTTGAGAATTGGAAAGAAGTAGCACAGAATCGCGACCGTTGGAAGGAATGGAGGGAGGCCTTTGCCCAACAGTGGGACAATATGGGCTAGCTATAATAATAATAACCTCGTGAAAGCTGAGAAAGAGAAACAAATAAAATATCTCGACTTGGCACACGAGGTTGTCGACGTGTGGAATGTGAACTCGGCTGTCATTGTGCCGATTGTCGTAACGGCCAATGGCCTTATGGCTAAGAGCCTCGACGACCATCTTTCGAAGCTCTCCTTAGGCGGTTGGATCAAGGGCCTGATTCAGAAGGCAGTACTCCTCGATACGGCTCGCATTGTGAGGAGGTTCCTGTCTCTGGAGCCCTAACCACCGGTAGCTTGGACCCTGTTCCCGACACCGGTGGACCGCTATTTTTTATATTTTTAAATGTTTTTTATATTGTTTATTTTAAGAAATATGTCAAAAAAAAATAAAATATGTAATAAAATGAATAAACGGAATAATAATAATTTCTTATTATCTCATCAACCTATTTTCTTTTGGTGTAACTCTTTTCTTTTTGTATTGGTACTTGCCAGGTAGAACTTACTCTCTGTGTAAATTTTCCCTTATACTTTAAAGGTTGGTACATTTATTTTACTTTATTCAAATATTAATTACATTTTATATACGTACAGGCTACAAATAGAACAAAAATAGTACGAAAAAAAAGGAAGACTAAAAGTAAGTACCTACATATTTACAACGACAACAATAGGACACTTAAAGGCGTCAAAGTACTCCTCCGCATCGTTGTCATCAGGAAACGTGCCCAGAAGACTGGTAGCAATTTTTTTGGCCAAAGAGCCAGCCCTCTAATCACTTGAAGTGGCGACCAGTCGGCGAGATATTTCCTTATATTTAGCTTATATCTTATCATCCACAGGTGACTTGTTGAGTGCCCTACTATGGGCCAGCGCGAGTTCACTCACGAGCAGCGCGGAGAGCCTCATCACCGAGTCCCAGTCCCCGACACACGGTCATCCTGCCATCCACCAGCAACGCAGAGAACAGGTCAGTAACAACAACCACAATATTACTATTTAGACCAAGATCACGACTTTTGGCTGCTGAAGTTTCGACTAAGAAAAGTTCGGGCACTAACCGAACGTGTACGTTACCCCCCCAGGCGCGGATCCAGCCCTCAAAATGGGTTGTGGTCACGGCCGCCCTAAAATCGGCAAAAAGCCGTCGAAGCAAAGAAAGGGGAAAATCTTCGTGGAATGGTAGTAGTTTAATGATGAATTTTACAAGAAGGAATTAATAATTATGCTCGATTTTTTTGCACCCGCCTCTGATATTTTAGATTTTCAGAATAATCAACAGACTTTAGAATTCAGCAGCGGGCACAGCGAGCTTGCACATTTTAGCAGCTCTGCTCCGATTTGTAACACTATTTGTGTAGAACATCAGACTATCGACCTCAATTAGGGTTGTGGGCTTGCCCATCGTGCCCACAACGGTGGATCCGCACTTGAACCCAGCGGGAAAGTAGCTCCTAGAGTGATACGAGTGAGAAAGAATAATTAGTGTATAATCTCCTGTGGATGTGCACCACATACAAAATTAGTGTGGTTTGTCATTTTGGAACGAAAAAAAAAACGATTCCTGCTGGAGTAACGTTTATCCAGCAGGAAAATTCTAAACGAATGATCAGAGAGAGAAATATTGTGCATGGCCAGAGACCTCATATTTATGTAAAAAAGTGTACAGAAAATAAAACTTGTGCGCCTTTAGGTTTTCTAGATACTGCATTTCCTGCTGGAGCAATGTTTTTCAGAATCGTGTACCGCTAAAACCATAACTAACATAGTTCGACAACTAACTAATCATTTGTGATCTTCAGGTGATCAGCAAGATCCTCGAGCGTAAGGACAGGCAGCCCGTTAAGGTTGATTTCAAGATCTTCCTCACCGAGAACACCGTTAACCGCTGGGAAGCTGTAAGTATCCATTATATTAGCAGTTATTTATAACCAGTGGCGCGTCCCACTTAAACCTTGTTGGAATTGTCAGTGTCACTGTTATTTCATTGTCAATGTCACTGTTATGTCATTGTCAATGTCACTGTTATGTCATTGTCAATAATGTCAATTTCGAAATTACGACATTAAAAAAGGAACCCGGTGCCTCGAGTACCCAATGGTGGTTAAAGCGTTTTTTATTGCCGGGTCCCGCAGCACCCGCTGGCGTTTTATTGGGGAACTAGCGGACATCACGCGGTTTCATTCGCATAATTCCCGCTCCCGTGAGAGTACGGAGACAAAATATAGCCTATGTTACTCGCTGATAATGTAACTATCCATTGCTGAAAGAATTTTTCAAATTGGTCCAGTTTTTAAGTTTATTCGGTACATGCAAAAATACAAATCTTTTCTCTTTATAATATTAGTATGTAAGGTCCCATTAAAATAGATGGTCAAATTTGAACACAGCGTTCAGTACCTACGTCTAACCAAAGATATTCAAGCAAAAAAAAAAACACTGATTGAAGTGATTTTATTTGACCTATAATAATAAATTGCCGGTAATCTATTTTCTAGTGTATTTTGGTTAGCTGATTTCTCTTGTAAGTATCTAATGCGTTTTTCTAATTATTTTTTTACCATTGGGGGGCGTCCATAAATTACGTGAGGCGTTTAGGGGGGGGAGGGGGTCGAGACGAATCTGACCCAATCTCACGAGGGAGAGAGGGGGGTCTTGGCAGGTATCACGTATTTTTTTCCTGCAAGAAACAGTGTAAAATTTACATTAAGTAAACATGTTTCTTTATCAATCATAAATTGTCAATGAAAATAATTAAACATACTTAAGTTTTTTAAATTAAGTGAGATTAAGAGGGGGTGAGGGGGTCAAGTCAAGTCTCACGACATCTCACAAAGGGGGGGGGGGTCGAAATTTGCCAAAATTGCCTCACGTAATTAATGGACGCTCCCTTGTCCTTATTTTGGTGTCTGAATGATTTCTAAAAGTTTGTCCATCTATTTGAATGGGACCTTATATAAAATATAGATAAGGTCATCAACCTTTATGTCCTACCTCTTATGTGAACTTGCAACTAGACAGAATATATGGTTGGTCCCCAAACGCATCATCATCCGCCTAGCTCTTTCCCAACTACTCGTATGTTGGGGTTGACTTCCAGTCTTTACTGGAAGCAGCTGAATAACAATATTTTACATAGAGGGACCTCAAATTTGCCGCATGTTACTTACCCAGAATATGATCCCTATTAGTGACACTATTGAATAGTGTCATAATACAGTATGTTTTTTTTTAATCTACCCATTCGATACTTGGCTAGGAATATTGATTTTACAAAAATCGAATGATATAGTTTATCAAAATTCATCAAAATCGGGCTCTAGACTCCTTTGAGTATTTTTCGCTATTCCTCATAGTTTTGGATATAGCCATCCGCTCCCACTTGATATATTCAGCCTGTATAAATATACTATATACTATAGATATCTATATTATAAAAAATGAAACTCTATTTCTCCTGGTCACGCTATAACTTAACTGCTTTACAGATTTCATTCATTCTTTTTTTTGTTGTGATTGTTATGGTCAGGAAAAGGTTTTCAACAGCTTTTTTTTAGTAGGTAGGAAAACCTGCATTTCAACGCATAACGAGCACAGCTAGTAGAAGCAATTCACACGTGGCAAGGAGAAACCTTCAAAAATCTTGGCTTCAAGATAAACACTGCATAATGCTTCCTATTCTCATTTTCTCCCACGTTAAATGTTATGAATTTATGTGTCTTTTTGTCGTCGCTTTTTCATTTCATCGACTTTCAAATCACAACGATGCTATAGAAGTTTTCACTTCAAAATAGACGTCAATCATAAACATGATTTGATCATGTTTATGATTCATGATAATAAGTGTGCAGTCATGACATAAACCACGATGTTATTATTATGACTCATTTGTGTATATTTATTTAGAGGAAAATCATGTTAAAAACATGGTCGGGATCGCCGAACAATATGAACATAATTTTGTCAAAACGACAAAGAGAAATCATGGTGAGGAATTGAGTATACCGGCCATATCTTAGTACCAAAAATCGTAAAAATGTGACATCCATATCCAGGAATCCGTACTAGGCCCACGAGGTGTGAGTTCACTTCCTCTCAGGGAGCCTGTGTCTTAGTCTTGGGTGTTTTTGCATTTTCTCGATATATTATCATCATCATTTCAGCCGAAAGATGTCCACTGCTGGACATAGGCCTCCCCCAAAGGGTTTTGCCATAATCGCCATGCTTGACTGGCGGGTTGGCGATCGCAGTACGGTTGTTACAAAAGCATACATATGAGATATGTCTCCGTAAAAATAGTAGCCCACCGGTATCAGGAACAGGGTCCAAGCTACCGGCAGTCATGGCTCCAGAGAGAGGAACCTCCTAACAATACGAGCCGTATCCAGGAGTACCGCTTTCTGAATCAAGCCCTTGATCCAGCTGTCTAACGAGAGCCTCCTCAGGTGTTGGTCGAGGCTCTTGGCAATTAAGTCATGGGCTGATACGACTATCGGCACAATGATCGCCGAGTCCACATCCTACATGTCGACAACCTCGCGAGCCAAGTCATGATACTTGATTTGCTTATCTTTCTCGGCTTAAGGCGTTGCGGCAGACCTCGTAGAAGATGGCGGGACGACCAACGACCAGTGGCCCACATTAACCCTGGATCGAAACTAATAGAAGTCATGGTGAAGCCTTTGCCCAGCAGTGGGATGACGCAGGCTAACAGTATCAGTATGTCTCGGTACTCTAACACGTTATGTGATTTTGCTTCTCAGGTGGTTCAAGGAGGCACTATATACTTGCGCATGCCAGGTGTACTCCAGTCGGGCAGCAAGGAGAGCTTCATGCTCCTGCTCGACTTCGCTGAGGAAAGGCTCGGTTGTAACAAGTAAGTAAAAATAATGGGAGTAAAGACTCACAACGAAGCCGAAAGGCACGTGTTCTTCCCGTCATTGCGATCATTTTTTTGTTCTAGACCATACCTGGGAACCTTCTAGTTACGGAGATATTGGGGGTCAAAGTTCCAATTTTTTCACAAGTTTTTTTTAAGTACATATTTTTGATGTAATTTTTTCACTTAAGACACCTTCACGACCCCTGTACTATTCAATCCATTCATCAGCACAATGTTTTGAATGAGTTAAATTGAGTACAACCGTAAAACGTAATTTTTCTCCCCAAAAGAAAAGTCGTTTCCCAACAAAAATTTTGCGTCGTTACTAAGTTGAATGTACAAATGCTTTTTTTTTATTGTTTAATAATTACAGAACAAAACAAAAAATAAACAGGAACATCACAAAAACCTCAATAGGTTTGTACGGATGTTGAAACACTTAAAAGCTATCTTAATACTAACTAAGCAAATAAACATTATTAATTTAAGGTTAACACATAAATAGTTTATAACAATATTGTAAGGTAGTTCGTAAATAACTCACAAGAAAGATAACAAAAACAACGACGGCGCGGGTCAGACATCGCGTCGAAGCTAGTTACTAAGTTAAATGAAATTTAAACAGATGATGCATTTTCAGAGAGAGTCAAAGTATTGTTTGTATTTATATTTATAGTTACTATTTGTTATCTCTGATTGATTTTTAGTTGGAACGTCATTAATTAGAGTAGGAATTAAAAAAGCGACGGTTCGTTTTCCGTAATAGTTCTTGTATCTCGGTACTATCAGTTTTGATTGGGCTGCCAATCTTGTTGCTATGCTATGATTGAATTTAATTTGCAGATCAGCTTGGTTGACAGCTTCGAGAAGTGTCCGTTTACACCCTGTATACTTATCTGAATACGTACTCATGGCGACACATCAACCTGTACATTTCCAGTATAACGTAGCCTCGCTTTGTATACACTTCCCGTATAATTAGAGATCCGCTTATACTGATTTTTTATAGTTTGATTGTTTTTTTTGCGGATCATCGAAACCAAAGAAAAGAAGAATCTCAGTAGACTTCCCAAGAACAAGGGCGAAAAGCGTGTTCGCGCTAACAGAGGTGCAATCCCTCTTTTCTCTTACTTTTTTTTCTTTCGATGGGAAATCATCAAATGACTTCTCCCGCTCTGGGCAGAGCGGAAGGGAGTGTCAGACTTGTACTGATTAAAACCCATCCATGTTCCATCCTTGTCCTTTTTGTTCCAGGGCAAAGGTATCTCTTCTCTTACTCTCATAGCGTGACCGCAATCTTACAAGATCGAAGAGATCTGATATTAAGTCGGGGATGACCGCTATTAAACAAAAAAAAATGTGAGCCGTCACGGGACACCTGGCAGATGTTAAACGTCGAAATTATTTTGTACAAGTAATATGCATAAAAGAGCAGTACACACTAACAGTACAGTGTATATATATTCCATCGCATAGCGTGGCGACGCGTCGCCACGGCATGCGTCGCCACGCCAACAATCTGTTTGACCCGCGGCTATATTGTTTTACATTAACTAGTAAATTAACCCTCGAAAATGTATACTTACAGACTGAACGTACATTAATGTTCTATCTTGTCCTTCTAGCTGCATCATCTGCGTGCTGAAGAGCCGTCCGGACCGCGCGACTGTCCTGCGCACCTTCATGTTCATGGGCTTCCAGCTCCTCGCGCCCAACTCGCCCCTCATGCCTCAGGAGATCACTAACCCCGAGTACATATTCCTGCACTACAACATGCAGTAACACTCGAAAAT
Source organism: Lycophotia porphyrea (assembly GCA_950005105.1). Lineage (NCBI taxonomy): Eukaryota > Metazoa > Arthropoda > Insecta > Lepidoptera > Noctuidae > Lycophotia > Lycophotia porphyrea. The sequence continues at coordinate 3,135,611 of OX465410.1, read as the reverse complement.
TTCGAGTTTTTCGCCAAGTCGGAAATTTTAAGCTAAAATTTAGAGTTAACTAAAAACTTGTCTTGTAATCTTAGTAAAACCTCGAGCTTGAAAATTTCGAGTGCGAAAGTGATTTTAAGATCTGTAGGTGTCGGTATATTTTGAGTGGTAACTGTTAAATCGACGTCTCGTTTTAAAAATTTCCGACTTACGCGAAAACTCGAAAATTTCGAGTTGGATGTGCACCATGTAGCTTCGTTTAATCTAGAAACAGTATTTTGAAAGTTGCACGTTTTCTCATATTAATGAATATATCACCAGGGCTTGGTATAGTAAGGCATCAACAAGTCTGTAGTATTAGATATTTAGCGTATTCTTGTATGACGTATTAATACGAATTTCTTTTCATCGAATGTTGTAAAATCGAGTAAGAAAAACTCGGATTTTCAGAGAGTTAAAAATTGGATGTAGATCTACTCGAAAAGTAGGATTCTATTCTGCTTTAAAGTAATTTTTTGCCTATTTTAACATCTTACTTATTAAAATAATATCTAAAAATGAATCAAAAGAAATTCGAATTAAATTAATTCTTTTATTTCTACGATTTCAGCTTTGAAAATAACGCTAATTTTACGTGTTTTATTTTTCCATGCAAAACTGACTATTGTAGAAATATACTTTCTTATTATTAATTAAGTAATTTCTTTAACAATGTTATAATTACCTATATATTATTATTGTAAAACTTAATAATATGTATTGTCGTCGTGTTTAATCATTCACCCGCTCCGGGGGTAGAGCAAAAAAAAAATTAAAAATGAAAAATACAAAAAAAAATAATTATAATAAAAAAAAAGATTTTTAAAAATATTTCGGATTTTTACACCTTTATTTCACAAGTCTAGTTAACACATTTTTTTATTATTTTAACACCTATCACAGCAAGACTTGAAACTTCTTTTAAATGTTTTAGTTGCTAGAAGCAACTTGACGTTCGAAATATTTTTTTTTTCTTTCAATCGTACGCGCTCTTGCGACTTTTTCGTGAGAGGTGAAAATCGACAGTGCGCGTTGTATCTTAGTAATAAGTATAGTTTAGTAAATAAGTGGTTTTATGTTAAAATTTTAGTATTAATATTTGATATATTCTGATTAATAAATTTAATTAAAAATTATCCTCTTTGAACAATGTTACAGTGACCATCTTGTCCGTAAGGGCAATCCTAATCAATTACGGCCAGAGGATAATGAAAATGCTTTTTGAGAAAAATCTAAATCTTGTTTTACAAAAAATAATGGCTGGCATTATAGTACTAAAAGTCATAAGAAAAGGTAAACTCTATGAAAAGAATAATTTCAACATGTCACCCTAGCCTACTTTTACAACGACAAGTCCCAAAATTTTCAGTATTTTGCATGTCACCCTTTCCACATAAGTTTCGTATGAGGGACGCGTTGTACGTAGATTAAATTATAAGTCTCTTGTATTAATTGATAAACAATTAAAGTTAATAATAATCAATTCTGTGGTTTTATTTTAAACTAGAAGTGGGCTGTAACAGGTAAAATCGCATATCTGTTCTGCCTGTTCCTTAAAAATAAGAGTTCCAAAAACCTGTTACGAAATAACAGTCTGTTATTTCATAATAGTGGGAAACTGAACAACTGTTACGAGAACACACAATAGTTGGTTCCCACATAGTATCAACAGTGACATAAAGGGTGTAAACAGACTCTTAACGAAGCCGAAAGGTACTTGTTCTCCCCGTCATTGCGATCATTTTTTTGTTCTAGACCATACCTGGGAACCTTTTAGTTACGGAGATATTGGGGGTCAAAGTTCCAACTTTTTCACAAGTTTTTTTTTAAATACATGTTTTTAATGTAAGATTTTTACTTTAAACACCTCCAGATCCCCTTACTATTCAATCCATCCATCAGCACAAAATTTTGAGTGCATAACATTGAGTCCTACTGTAAAACGTGACTTTTCAGCCCAAAAAAAAAAGTCGTTTCCCAGCACAAATTTTTGCGTAGTTCCTTAGTTTGATGTACATAATGCTTGGTTGACGGCTTCGTGAAGAGTTTACACCCTGTACAGGTCCCTCACTTTCTAAGGTGTTGAACCTACGCAAGTAAAGGAAAGCTAGTGACGACTAACAGGGTGTCAGTGTAATAGTAACATATTTTATTATCACTACATATTGTAAAACAAGGTCCTCCGCCGCGTCTGTCTGTTCGCGATAAACTACTGCACCGATTTTCATGCTGTATTTACCAATGGATAGAGTGGTTCTCGAGGAAGGTTTTAGTATATAATTTGTCAAGATTTTGTACAGATTGGCTAAAATATAGTGATATTTGTTGGTGTCGGAAAAAAATAAGCCATATGGGAGCTTTCAACGAAAACGCTGCCTAAACCCTTCGAAATATAACAAAATGATGTATGTTGGTATTGTGTATCTTATATAGGTCTACCGAAAAGTCCGGGATGGCATATCGCCTCTTTACAAGAGCAACGTGACATCTCATAAAAACGTTTTTTATGAGATGTCACGTTGCTCTTGTAAAGAGGCGATATGTCTATCTCTTAAGAATAACATACTATATCAATTTTACTACTTTAAAACACGGGATCAAAATTTCATTACTTTTGGTCGCGATAACCGACATCCACGCGGGCGAAGCCGCGGGCATCAGCAAGTTCTATAAATAAAGAAAGCTTTCCACTGTCTTATAATAGATTTTGTTATCGCGTGGAACACTGTTTTTTTTCAGTTTGTCACAGTTACCGTTGGCTTTTTTAATTTGAAGATCGACTTTGTTATTTTTTTATTATGTACTCAGGCCAAAGTAAAAATTTTAAGTAAAAGCAATTAGAATCATTTTTAATATAAATCTTTATTTAAAAATAAAAGAACACCACAAATTAACATGTTTTATTACAAATTCAACAATATTTATATTTAGAACATACCATTATAACTTTTTACACAATTATATAGTTAACAATCGGGGGAGTGAATACATGTAACAACATGTCACATAGATAGAAAATATAATCTGATCCAGTAACAATAGCATCACTCACACTCCAGTACCAAGTTACTTAGTTTGATGTACAGAATGCTTGGTTGCCGGTTTCGTGTAGGATCCGTTTACAACAGGGATTAATATAATGATCACCAAAAATAACTTTGCGACCACTAACATCTATCACCTAAAATATCAATTGATCACCAAATTTAGTAAATGAGCACCAAATTTTAATCAGGTGGTTGATGACAAACTAGTTTTGCTTGGGCCGACTTGGGGCACCCCGACACGGATAGGTTAGGTTAAAAGGGTATGGCGGTATACCCTTCGTGGCTATTTTTTTATAAACCATTCAGAAGTAGGAGCTCCGTCGACCGGGTCTGCCTCAACTCGGATGCAAGAGCATAACAGTTCAATTTCTGGTAGTCATTAACTATTTTTGGTTCTAATTTCAGGCTAAAATGGGGATCTAATTTTGGTGATCATTTACTAATTTTGGCAATCAAAAGTGTTTTTTTTTTGCCGTTACATTTTACTAAATCTGGTGGTTGGTTAAACATAAGCCGTTTACAACTCCGCGTGGTCTATAATAACAGTCGTGTGGTCTATAATAGCGATTGGGCGGCTTCATAACTGGGATAGGGGTTCTTTGGCTTTGAGATCGTATCATTATCTTCCTGCCCGTTTCCCATGTTACTTGGGGTCGGCGCAACACGTTATTTTCTTTCATTCTTCTCTGTCAGCTGTCACACTATCATTTACTCCTTTATCTTTCATGTCATTCGTCACACAATCCATCCATCAACATTTATATTCATCACTCTTTTAGTCACATGCAATTAGTCCCTCCTCATTACATGTCTATACCAAGACAGTCCATTCCCTTTCAACTTTCCTGTAGCTGGAGCAACTTTGAACATCCTCTAATATACTCGTTCCTTATCTTATCCATTCTTCTCACACCACACATCCATCTCAACATTCTCATCTCCGCTACATGCAATCTTTTTTCATCTATCTGCTTCTCAGCCCAGCATTCCGATCCATACAGTACGATATTTCAAATCAGACTTGTATATTCTGGCTTTGGGATTGTGTTGAAGTTCATGTAATCCTATTCAATGACTTTTTCATGAAATATTCATTGAATAGGATTACATGAACTTAGAGGGTTGTATTGATGATTTTCATGATTACAATTCTGTAACTACATACGTGTTACTGGCGCGACTCATTTTTCATCAACGTACAACCTGACACTGACCTGCAAATTGCAAAAAAACGTAAGAAAATTTGAATTTCGCGGGCTACCCTGACGCAACCGACTTAACAAACAAAAAAATTTTTCCTGCAATAATTTTTTGCTATGATGAACCTGTCAAAAATCGCGTTTATTTCTTCACATACCACAATCATTTTGTGTCCATTCCTTTCAAATACTTTATTAAGATTTCTGGTCCCCCTTCTTACAACTTCTTATAAACTCTAAAGTAGTAGCTAATGTCACCTTCCAGCTGTCTTTCTCCTGGAATATCCTCCTCATCGACCAGGTGGAATTGTTGCCTGTCGATGTTGGGAAAGAAGGTGTCACAGTCGAAGGATTTCTGTATCTCTGTGAGATAGATCTTGCCACAGTTGCGGTGGGATATCGCGGCCTGTAAATAGAGAAGTAAATTTGAACAAAGAGTTTTATAAATATCTACGACTGACTATGTATTTTTCTGTATTAATGTATGGTGAACATTTTTACCGAACGAGGCATTATAGTGGGTCTGGAGTTTGCCCAATACTTTTTCATTTTATATAATACCATTGCACCCAATGCGTGACAATAGCAAAATTTGCAAAATTCCATCTCCAACCACTTCGATACGCAAAAGTATTTGTTGGATGGCTTTAATTATTTTCAATAAATTACTAGGTGGTTGAAAATATTTAAATACGGTGATGTTTAGAAATAGACTACGTAATTTTTTGATAGATATAGCGTACTGTAGTATAAATTATTTTCTAACAGGGAAAATTTATTTGTTGTAACTAGACTTAATGATAATTTATTAATTAAATGATAATTGCAATGAAAATGATAATTTATTAAATGATAATTGTAATGAAAATGATAATTTATTCATTGATCTATTGTAATAATACAGGGTGTAAACAGACTCTTCACGAAGCCGTCAACCAAGCATTATGTACATCAAACTAAGTAACTTTACGCAAAAATTAGTGATGGGAAACGATTAGAAGATTTTTTTGGGCTGAAAAATCACGTTTTACGGTAGGACTCAAAGTAACGCACTCAAAACATTACGCTGATGGATGGATTGAATAGTAAGGGGGACCTGGAAGTGTTTAAAGTAAAAATCTCAAATTAAAAACATGCATTAAAAAAAAAACTTGTGAAAAAGTTGGAACTTTGACCCCCCATATCTCCGTAACTAGAAGGTTCCCAGGTATGGTCTAGAACAAAAAAATGATCACAATGAAGGGGAGAACAAGTGTCTTTCGCCTTCGTTAAGAGTCTGTTTACACCCTTTATAATCGATCTAGTCTTTAAAATGTAAGTACATGTTTCATAAATAATGTATATGTTTGCATGCCAAATGGTAAAATATGGCTGAACATTGATATTTCATAACAACTATTGTGTGTTACCCATATTTGCAAAATAAAATGCCGCTCACAAACGGATGGAAAAAACTGGTGGAGGTGTCAGCTCCTGACTCACCGCATATATTGATGATCCTCCAATAACCCAGGTGGACTCTATATCCTCTCGACTCTCGATATATTCAACTGCTTCATCCAGCCCTCCGACCACCACAACTCCATCGGGGACCTGGAATGTTTTGATAAATTACGATAATCACCAGATGAACTATCAATCTATTGCGCCAACAATTAAATACTTTCCGAAGTGTGTATTGTAAAGTATTTCACTAGTATTTTGTTTTATTTGACTAATCAAACAATGGACGAAATGGTTCAGCATGATTGTCTTATGTTAAAGTCCAAATTATGAAAATTGATTATGACTATACATAGCCTGCCTCGTTGGTCTAGTGATAAAAAGCGCGACTACTGAGTATGAGGTCCTGGGTTCGATTGCCGGGTTGGTCAAAGTGCTACTGGGTTTTTCCATCAGGAATTTCTCAATAGCAGCTACGGAGTCTGGATTTGTGCCCGGTTGATGGCAATAGGCTCGCCCTTATTACATGTGACTTAAAAACGTAACTGGCGAAATGTGGGTGTATTTTTTCACGCACAAGTGTTAAAACTACAGTGCAAAAGCACAGAAGGGTAACTGGGTAAAACCTTTCATACCAATATGATAAAGCCATAGATCAGACTATACTCTATTTTTTAAACTCTGAGACTAAATTGACACATGCTAATGTCAAACTTATAAATAATGATACCAGCTCTTTTGTGTAGTGTTGTACAGACGCCAGCACGTCAACCTACCCGAATCTGTCAGATTTTCCCAAACAAGCTTGAACTTAATGTCATAGAGATAAAGTTGAAAATCTAGTAAAGAAATCTGACAGATTGTAGTAGCTCGATGTGCTGTCGTCTGTACCTACGATACCGGTTTGTTGAATCGTAACTTTTTATATTTATTAGACAATTAGAAAAAAAAAAATAGATGCCATCAGTGCTGTATAACTGCTGTCCCCAAGCGGATATATAAACCCTTTTCTCTTACAAAACAGCAATTTAAAGGGGCTAGATAATTGCCACAAGGAGATGAGTTCCGATCAATGCGAATTTTGTTTTATTTCAATTTTATTTCGTTTTAAATAACTACCTACACGTTTTGTTCAGGATAACTTATTTAAAAAAAACGATAATACTTGATTTTATTAACGGCAATATACGGTAGTGGTACATCACTACTTAAGAATTGCAAAAAGCTGGCAACCATCGTTATGTGAATTTAGTCTCAGGGATTAAAAAACGCACTTTAGGTATTCTTTCATCTCTTTTTTTTTTTTTCATTTATATATTTTTTATAAATTGTTTTTTTTTTTAATATTTAAAATGATTATCTAGTGGGCTTGTTTGTAAATGAATCCCACTGACCCTGCTTAATGGATTGTATCTCTCTCCCTCTTACAGAAAAAGGAACATTTTCCAACATAAGGACACTGTGTACACAAATAAATTTACGTTATTGTACACCAAAATTATTTGATTACAGGCTGTATGTGAAAACAAAGAGTGCCGTATTACCTTTTCCTTCATACTATCAACGTGATGTGTCAGCACAATATTGACCCTATCTTTCAACGGCCGGTACTTGTTCGGTATACAGTCCCACGTCCGACGACCCATGACAACAGCGTTCACTTTAGATGGGTCCGATACTTTGGTTGTCATTGTTGAGAAGTAGGCCATTTCTTTTCTGAAAAATTTATATATTTAGAGAACAATTAATTTTATCATCACTCCTCTTAAAACAGAAGTTCTCATTCACTTGAGGCAATGGGCATGTCTTCTTGACACCTAGCAACCAGCACTGGACGCCCATGGTAGAATGCAGCCCATTCCCTCTTACAGTGAGAGGCTGGAGTGCCAGCAGTGGGAGCAATATATCATAACTAGCTGTGCCCCATGATTTCATCCACTGATGGGTTACTAATATTCATAACTCATTATTATAAACATTCTCAAAAACTGGGCTATCAAATGCAAATAGAATTCCTCAAATCAGACTAATACTTGCAGAGATTAGCGAGTCATCATCTGTCTAGCCTTTTCCCAACTATGTTAGGGTCGGCTTCTAAGCAGATGCAGTCCAACCAGATGCCGCTGAATACCAGTATTTTACATGGAGTGACTGCCTATCTGACCTCCACAACCCAGTTAGTACTGGGTAATACGATACCCCTTTGTTAGACTGGTTGTCAGACTTTTTTGGGCCACTGACTACCTAACGAGATTGTCAAAGATCTTCAAATGACAGCCGGGACCAATGGTTTAGCGTGCTTTCTGAGGCACGGAGGAAACTCGGTATGTAATAGGTGGTCACCCGGAGATTAGCAAGTACAAATAAACAATTATTGAGTACAGATTAGATGGATAGACTATCAATTAGGAAATTAGCAGAGCCATTACAAAGTAGGTACTATGCTGCGTGGGTAAGTAGGTAGGGTAACAGAATGTTAGACTTCTCAATAGCAACAGGCAATCAGCTGGAGCTGATAGCCTTTATCTCTATTAAATCGAACTTAAATATCACTGGTTAAAATGTGGGTGTACTACTATGCTTACGCCTTCAAAGACAATAGGTGTGATCTTTCAATATCAAAAAAAAGTTTAGTCAGTACTCACATTAAGCCATAGGATACTTTTTAAGTCTAGCCCCTAAGACGACCCACTGACCTAGATATTGTTATATATGCGGGTCAATGCCTTATAAATGAATAAGTTAACCTAACTTATGCTAGAGATGAGATATTTTTAAGAAACTCAGAAGTCAGTATTTTTAAGCTTTAATACGCAAAGAAAGATGTGTAGACTTACTTCAAACGCCATGGCAACGCTCCATTAATGCCAATACCCATGTTTTCACAGGCAGCTGCGATTAAATTCAATTTCACTCTCGACATTGTGTCTGGTAAAATAATATTTTACAACTTACTTATACTTATTTCTGTATGAAATAAGTTTCATAAGAATATAGCTGATTAGTAAAGGTCACCGTATTGTTTTATTGTCCTCGACTTCTCGATAAGAAAGGAACAATAAATCAATTATTTGCGCTTATTAAATAAGTCTGAAAAACAAGCACAAATTACCGCGCTTTAAATTTGAAATGTCATTGTCAAATGTCAGTGTCAGTCAATGTCTTGCTTGATTTTGACAGCAAGATATGTTTAAAGAGGTTAGATTTGGTGAGAGCAAAAGAGAAAATCTATACAGTTTGACATTAGCATGTGTCAATTTAGTCTCTAGGATTAAAAAACGCACTTTAGAATGACGCTAAAAAAATACAATTTGGGCGATTATGGGACCTGGAACATTTTAATCGATAATGTTACGGCACGTTAAATTGTAAATGATATTGTTTTTAAATAGACTAATAGAATATAATTCTATTTAAACAAATTGACGTTTCGTATTAAAATTCTATGTTTAACATGTACCTACTAATATTCTATGGCGTTCTGCCATTCTATGGCGAAACATGTAAGGTCACAACCTTATTCATAAGATCTAAATGTACAGACGCCAGCAGGTCAAGCTACCCGCTACGCTACTGTCAGATTTTCCTAATTAATCTTGAAGCTAATGCTTTAGCAATAAAGTCGAAAATCTATTAAAGAAACCTGACAGATTGTAGTAACTTGATGTGCTGGCGTCTGTACCATGTTTTTACGCAAATAAAATTATTCTATTCTATTCACGTTTACACGCTTGCCAAACGTCCACAAAAAAGCGTCTGAACGGGGTGTTTGGCTTGGCTTGTGTGAGCTTGCGTGGGCTTGTCGCCGATCCATGATCCGACGTGAGCCTACTGTCGCATTTGCGGATGGGCCGCGAGAATTGCTACGCATGACGTTCGCGACCTATCCAGCGCAGCCTGCTTCCAGGCACTAAACTCTTTAGGCGATGTCCGGGCTCACCTGAGACATCCCCAACGCTCGTGAGGGTCGCGCCGTGCAACGCGACGACGATAGACTCCACGATCTATCACCCGCTGGCACCTCCTAGGGCGGCATCAGGTTGCCATGGCGCATCCTTCACCGACCTGTCCTCCTGGGACGAATCGCGTCAGCGAGGGATTCTTCCTCGCTGACGCCCTCCACCGCCTCCTTCTGCGAGATGACGTACTCGCAGAAGGACGCTACCGCTTCCCATGCCCCTCTACTGTCGACCATGGCATTGGCCACGGCTGGCAAGGAGAAGTCTGTCCCGATTGCTGCTGCGAGAGCACAGCGCTGCACCTTCCAAGCAGGACAATGCTCGAGGGTGTGAAGCGCCGTGTCCTCGCTGCAGCCGCACTGGTGATACACGGGAGTCACCTCCCGTCTAGCCACTTTGTGCAGGTATTTGCCAAAGCAGCGATACCCTGACAACACATGCACTAGACGGAAGGCCAACGTCCCGTATCACCTCTGTACCCACTCGTCTAGTCTTAGCGGCCTATTTCAACGGAAGCTAACTATCGACGCTGGAAATATAACGGAAGAAATCGCCGAAGAGGTAGACCGCGGCGAAGCTGGTGTGACGATCTGGGGGGTTACTATGACGTCTTAAAGCAGTTGTTATTCCAGTGTGGGAAAGAGACAGAGCTATACAGGTCGTGTAGCGCCATCTCTTTCCCATACTGGAATGACAACTGTTTTAAGACGTAATAATGGTAGGCCATCGTACCTCTCATTACTTAGGTCTCAAACTAACCAATGAGGTTAAACTATTTTGTAATACAAAAGATCCATTACCAGATTTTCTACCAATGACGATGCTTGGAACCAGTTATACTAGCGCCATTAGTTTCATAGTTGCCATATATCCCCATTTTTTTTTTTTTCGTCGGATATTTAAAAAACTGTCACAGTGCAGCTGATTGTTCAATAGTAAATTATTGCTATTAGGGTATTTATGACATTCGTTAATTAGGTATAATTTTATAAATAAAATAGAAAAAAGATTTATGGTACTAATAATATTTTCACCACACGATATTAATGATAATCACGACCTTTCTGTAACTTTAAAAAACAGTGTGATAATCATACGCAAATCCGAGTCAGTGTTTACGATACGGGCCGTAGAAATATCTTACGACATGACAGGTAGGTACTATGTAATTATAAACACCGTAAATTGACAGCAGGTGTAATAAATTAGCATTGCGTAATTACGATATTTATATATTTGCGTAGTTTTCGAGGAAAATATTTATATCTAGTGTAGGTACGATAAAATACAAATAGGTGGGTATAAGCGTAAGCTTAAACAGCAAAATCTCCCACTGCTGGGGCACAGGTAGGGTTGCCAACATTTATTTGGCGAAATATAGTATTTTCCAAAATAAACTATAAAAAATATAGTCCACTTCAAAAAAAAAATAGTATTTTATTGAAAAAAGGAAAAAATAGACGAAAATATATTTAATATTTTTATAAAACCTATATTTTGTTGCATGTTTTGTCTAAAATGAAAGTGCCATACATATACATCAAAAAATGATTACTATTATGTTTCGTTGCAGCATCATCTACCTAGTATTTTGTTGGTTTCAAGATTCAAGTCCAACCAGTTGCAGCTTTGTATCAGTATTTTATATGGAGCGACCGCCTATCTAGCCTCCGCCACCCAGTTAGTACTAGGTAATATGATACCCTTAGTAAGACTGGTTGTCAGACTTTCAGGCCACTGACTACCTGTAACGTGTAATGTGTGGTCACCCATCCACGAACCAACCCTGGCAGGAGCTAGGCTGTTATTATTTAGCCACGAGCTCCGCGTTGCATTATGAATACAACAATTGTTGGCTTAATATCTAATCTATGTAAGAATGTTATATATGTAATACTTAACTATTTAGGTATAGACTATTTTATTTAGGTTTTAGGTATTGACTTTTTGACGATGCTGAGCTTGCTTTTAAATCAAAATGTATTTATTATCATTTTTCGATCAAACTAAAAGTTTTAATGTTCGTCTAGGTAATTAAAAACTTGCGCATGAAGGGTTCTATGCCATCGTAGCCGCCTTTAATTTATTTGTTGTTTTAGCGGCAACAGAAATACACATTCTGTGAAAATTTCATCAGTCTACTTATTACGGATCATGAGATACAACCCGCTGACATCCAGACGGACGGACGAGACGAATGGCTCAAAACTGTAACTACCAATTAGGTTACAGTATTTAAGTCGTTTGAGGCTCTCAGCAGCTGCAGCAGCAGCGCCAGCACAGTCCACCGTGGTTGGAACATGAGATGGCGGAAGGGTGGGCTGCGGGACTGTTCGAAAGAGATACCGCGGCCCTGGAACACAAAGGGTAAGGCAGGAACATGGATGGGTTTTAGTCAGTACAAGCCTGACACTCCCCGAAAAAAAAAAAAGATGGCGCAAGGGTGTCGACGCAGGTTGCGTCTCACACTAAAGGCCTACCCAACTTTCGTGGCATTATGGTCATAACATCTGGGCTTTTCCCATCGACGCGTGCCAAGCCATTGGGTTCTAAGACAGCTGGCACAACGGTAGTGGCAAGAGCACGACGGATGATATCATTAATGCTAGCGTGCCGCTCACCTTTTAAGGCATTAGCCTCATGCTGATTAATCTCTTCCCATCGTCACGTCCCAAGCCGTTATGTTCTAAAACCGCTGGTACGCCGGCGGTGTCAAAAGCACGATGAATAATGTCGTTGATGCTGGCATGCTGTGCTATGCGCCCTACTTCTGTAGCAGGACCGGACATGGGGCCCAACGTTATCGACAGCTTCACCGCAGTGACACCGATGTGGAGACACACAAAGTGGGCCTAAGCGAAGGCTTGTAGCGAGCCGAAATTACACGTCATCCGTCATGGTGCCAATGGTGGATGACGGGAGTACCTGAAGCCCTAAGCCGGACTCCCATTCCCCCACGGCCAGCGGACGGGCACGCTCCACAGTTAGTTCACGTATTTAACAGAGTATTCCGTAAAATGTCATAATTTCGTAGTAATTACTTGATTAATGTTTCTTCAATTTTGGCTCGAAACACTTAAAACTGTTGAACTGAAAACCTTTCTTTATCCTAGATGGTAAAAGACGACACATTATGCCTGCGTTTTATGTGAGTGCATTAAGGAAAAAGCATAAATTAACGTATAATATGTATTTTTGTACTATAAGGAAAATAATAACCATACGCGTCATAAACAATAGACTTAAAAATAGACCTCAATAGTTTGTTATGAACAATAGACATTAAAATGGAGCCTGTCACTATGCTTAGGCCTACCTAACATCATTTAATAATTTATTGATGTTTAATGGAAGATCATGTTTAGGGCGTGTGGGATGCAATATGTGTCGATAATTTTGCGAATCCAATCTTCCTAGCTCATCGTGCTGTGCTGGGGCTGCTGCTGCGGCTGTGGAGAACCTCAAGCGGCGTAAATGAAGGGTGTAAACAGACTCTTAACGAAGCCAAAAGGCACTTATTCTCCCTTGTCATTAGGATCATTTTTTTGTTCAAGACCATACCTGGGAACCTAGGTACGGAGGTATTGGGGGTCAAAGTTCCAACCTTTTCAAAAGTTTTTTTTTTAAATATGTACTGTTTTTAATGTAAGATTTTTACTTTAAACACCTCCAGGACCCCCTTACTATTCAATCTATCCATTAGCACAATGTGTTGAGTGCGTTACATTGAGTCCTACTGTAAAACGTGATTTTTCAGCCCAAAAAAAAAGTCGTTTCCCAGCACTAATTTTTGCGTACTGTTACTTAGTTTGATGTACATAATGCTTGGTTGACGGCTTCGTGAAGAGTCTGTTTACACCCTGTATTTTCGAGCCGTTTTGGGTTGAAACTGGGTTGAACGTTGGGTCCGAGTATTCACTTCCCGTGACCCAAGGGCTGTCTTTTGCCTTGGCCAGAGGCTTGTCATACAACGTGGCAACGCCGCCAGTCTCTTGGGGACATTACCAGTTGTCAGCGTTCAGGAGTTTATATTTTTAAGTTAGTTACTTTAGGTTATTTTTATTTTTATAAGTGTATAATTATAATATGTTTTGGCTTAATGCGCGTGCAGTACAACAATGCTTTCAGGATACTTTTAGGGCTTTCGCGGTTTTGTAGTGCTTCGACTATGTTTGCTGAGGTGCGGACCGATGATTTTTTCGCCATTATAAGGAAGCGGAGCGCTTCATTACTATGTCGCCTACGTAGCAGCTCGAACAGTCTCCTGAGGGTATTGACCGAGCGGTGGGACCTATCCCTGATACAGAGGTGGATGCAAATTCATGTTAGCGCCTCTCGTCGTATTTTTTAAAATGCGTAGATTATGCGTGTATTAATTTAAAAAAATATATTTTCGACGTGCCATGCCATCCGTGGAGTTGTGAGCATCTTTTGATTTGACGTCCATAGACGTCCGTAGCGGTTAAAAAGTACTCAATATCATATTAACATTGTGGTTCTTGGCAAATAGTGTTTTTTTTCACTTTGTTCTCTATTTTTTAAATCCTATGCTATTAGTACGAACATTAAATGTTGCCATAGACGTAGGTACTTACATGGGACGATCAATAAGTACTCGTGTTTCAAGACAGGTGGCGTTGCTAAGGGAAGTTGATGTTACTATCGTATGTAACAGCCTCCTTTCACACTACGCTATGTTGAATTTCAGATTGATTTTTTGTAACTAGCTGATGCCCGCGGCTTCGCCCGCAAGGATGTCGGTTATCTAGACACAAAAGTATTCATGAAATGTTGATCCCATTCCCGCAACCCATGGGAACGTATTCCAGGGATTCCTCCATACATCATCTTGTTATATCTCAAAGGGTTTAGGCAGCGTTTTCGTTGAAAGCTCCCAGACGGCTTATTTTTTTCCGCCACCTCCAACAAATATCATTATATTTTAGCCAATGTTCAAAAAAACTTGACAAATTATATACTAAAACCTTCCTCGAGAACCACTCTATCCATTGGTGAAACAGCATGAAAATCGGTGCAGTAGTTTTTGAGTATATCGCGAACAGACAGACAGACGCGGCGGAGGACTTTGTTTTATAATATGTATATACTGTAGTGATGATAGTGATAGTACTTAGGGTTCGTAATCTTGGACAAAATGAAAAAGAGGAATATCGATCTGTAATTTGCATCATCATCATCATCATCATCATATCAGCCCGGAATCACCCACTGTTGGGTATAGGCCTCCCCTTTTTTCTGCCACACTTCTCGGTTCTGTCCGTCCCTCATCCAGGTGTTTCCCGCGACTTTGACGATGTCGTCAACCCAACGAGCTTTAGGACGGCCCTGGTTTCTATGGCCTAACCTTGGCCACCATTCGGTCAAAGCCTTGCTCCATCGGCCATCTCCGCAACTAGCCAAGTGTCCTGCCCACGCCCATTTGAGGCGCACTGTAATTTGTAATTTGCATGCTATGAATTAAAAATGAACTTGGTTGCTGTCTATGGGGACCCTTCACCTTCTATGACAACCAGATATTGGATATTATTCTTTTTTTGGTTATTAGATATTGGGTTTATTTGATTTTAGATAAAAATTGGTAAAACGAATTTAAATGTGTTCTCTGTTTTTGATTAGAAGCGGCCTTGGTGGCCGGCAAAGGTGGTTACCGAGAAAATTGTTTAAAAATGTCCACAATTTCATGCTCGCTGATGGACGAACTAAATTGTGCGAATTAGCAGAGGCCATAGACATTATCATACGGATTGGCAATCAATACAGGGTGTAAACGGAGTCTTCACGAAGCCGTCAACCAAGCATTATGTACATCAAACTAAGTAACTTTACGCAAAAGTTGCTGGGAAACGACTTTTTTTTGGGATGAAAAATCACATTTTACGGTAGGACTCGAATGTAACGCATTCAATACACTGTGCTGATGGATGGATTGAATAGGAAGGGGGTCGTGAAGGTGTCTTAAGTAAAAAAAATACATTGAAAACATGTTTTAAAAAAAAAACTTGTGAAAAACTTGAAACTTTGACCCCCAATATCTTCGTAGCTAGAAGGTTCCCAGGTATGGTCTAGATAAAAAAATGATCGCAATGACGAGGAGAATAAGTTCCCTTCGGCTTCGTTAAGAGTCTTTTTACACCCTTTATTTTAAAAAATAAGTTTAGTGTAAGAAAGTTGTCGGCACGATGGGTGCCGCGATTACTCACGGCGGCTGACTCTTCACGCGAAATTCGCAGGAGTTTTTACGTCCTTCGATGGAACCTGGATTCAGAGACCAAGCGGCAACCGAAACGAAGGACAACATACCTGTAATCCCCGAAGCGTTAGGCAGAGGTGTATCTAAAAGTACGCCCACATTTCGCTATGTTTAAGTTCCATGCAATTAGGGGCGAACTTATTGCCATCAACCGGGCAAGATCTAGACTCCAAGGCTGCTACTGAGAAATTCAGTGTTGGGGTGGCGGTGTAGGGGTGCCAGATACAGGCACTAGACCCAAGTTTGCTCGAACCAAAGTGGTGTATAATCGAATGACATTTGGATTGCGGAAGTCACGAGCATTTCACATAACAAAGTCCAGGCGCCTGAAAGATTCCTTCGCGAGGGTAGAAAAGTGGCTTTTAAGTGTCAGACAGCGGTCGAAGGTCACTCCCAAATCCTTTACGTTGGTGACTCGAGAAATGATTTCATCCTATAGTGTATAGCATCGCAACTATGCAGCCATTTATCATTAAATATTACTACAGTTCTCCCAGACATGCAAATAAGAAGCTTTATTAAAAGTTTCATGATATAATTAAATCAATATTGAACTTATTTTCGTTCTGCCAATGTTCTAATATAAACATCTCACTATATTAGACAGTTACATCCGTTTACCGAACGTGTTGTAATCATAAATAACGAATAACTAAAATAATCTACATAAAACCTCGATCATGAAATAGACATTATAAATAATTTTCCTCTGCCCCAATAATGTCCATGTTATCTGTCAAACCATAAAGATTGATAACCCTTCGCGCCAAAACAAACGTCACTTTCGCCGCGTTCCGTCTAATTAAAAACAAAAAATTAAGCGCGTTCCAATTTTCAAATAATGAGAGCATAATTCGATATTTTTGTCCGACGTTTTTCGGTTTCAGTGGCCAGGATAATAAGTGAGTGGGACATGCGATACGATACGGTTGCGGTTGGAGAAGGACGGAGATATTGTGTACTTTCTCATATAGATTTGTTGAAAGCTGCGATAGGGACGTACGTTCAGTTTTCCGAGATCGTTTCGCGTGAGACGTTGTCGCGATCGTGTTTGTGCGAGAATTTCGCAATTTACTACATGTGATTTATAAAAGAAAAACTAGTCATGTCCCCGGAGGATGATTTTAGGACAGATAGGCACGTAATGAGGGTCCGGTCTCGTTATAATGGTTAAATTGTGTAAAAAAACGCGTTCGGATATCAAAACATAGTTGGAACGTTTGATTTGTTGGAATTTTGTGCGTATGTATTTATTGTAAATATTCGAGTCGTATTTAATTAATGTCTTTGCTTGAGTGAATCGTTATTATAAAAAAAAAAAACAAAGTGCATGTGTGTGATGTGTTTATTTGGAGGATTTTAATTTTGAACTTGGAATATTTAATACTGGTGAGTTTTCAAACATTTTTTTTTAATGTACGTATCCTAACGTTTTAATAGCAACTGTTTTTATTTTCTTGTTATTTACTTTTCTAAGAGTAATGTTTTCCCTTTTAACAAGGGTTTTTGCCGCTACAGTACCATAAATCTTAATTACAAACGCCTGTAATACATAAATTAACATACAATTGTTATTCACAACCAATCTCATAAGCCACAGTTTATCGATTTCATAATAGTTTCGAAGCTTGTTCAAGTATTATATTATAGTATATCTATGCTAGATTATATACGTACCTTTGAACGTTATCTCCGATCATGGGCAAATGGCAATATTGTTAGTTTAGACTGAGTAATGAGGATTTATTAAACCTTCTGATGTTATGTGTGGTTTTTTTTCAAAGTATGGAGCAATGTTTTTACTTTTGGAAATCCTAAATCACGACATGGGGATATGCAGTAGTGTCCTCTGCTTTTACTACTGGTGCTATTGTTAAATATGAGGTCCTGGGTTCGATTCCAATGTCGGGTAAAACGCTATTGGGTTTTTCGTTCAATATTTTTTCAGTAGCAGTCTATGGTTTGGATTTGTAGCTAGGCTCGTCCCGTAATTACATGTGAAACCAAAACATAACTGGCGCAATGTGTGTGGACTAGGTAGGTAGTAACACTGTAATTCGACTACGGTACCCCTTAAGAGGAAATGTGGGTGGTCTTTTATCCATACAAACGCTCTCGCCTGTTTTCTTTCTGGTTTATGACTTTAAAGCTATGATTTTTTACAGTTCAATAAACATCAACCTCTTCTATGTCCCTATGTTTTCCTTTTTGAAAATACATAATCTGTATAAGCCCTAGAACCTTTACAAAAATGCTCAAAATTGCCTATTTAGATCGCCTGTCAACAAAGGCCTAGTGTACAAATTTGGCAACTATTAACGAAAAACATAGGGACACAGTATATATCCTTCTTATTCAGTTTATGAAATATCTTTTAAATTGGTTGAATATTGGAGGAAGAAATAGTCGAGAGCCAAACCTCGAATTATGACATTTTACTATAGTTGTCTTTATCGCACCAATGTCGAAATCACGCTCGCAGAGAGACAACGATAGTTTTTTCAAATACCTACCGTGTTTCCTCTTAAGGGATTATAGGGGTGATGTTATTTTATGTATAGAACACTGTAATTTACCTGTCGGAGGCGTAAATCGGTACTAAGGGATTACATCAAGGGGATAGGCAGCCTTCTGCTTAGTAATTTGTTTGACAAGCGAGATTCAGCGAGATTTGAGATGATTTGATGATTTTGAGAGCAGCGGTGGCCCAGTGGTAGCGACCGCAACTTACGAACAGTATCACTTTGTATGATTTATTTCATCACCGCTGCTCTCAAAAACGGTGAAGGAAAACATCGTGAGGAAACCGGCATATCCTAGAACCAAAAATTCGAAGACATGTGACATCTACCAACCCGCACAGGGCCCGCGAGGTGGATTATAGCCCATTCCCTCTCATAGAGAGGAGGCCTGTGTCCCAGCACTGGGAAAATTATAGGCTGATGATGATGAGCGAGATTGAGCGGATAGATGGAGATTTCGTTATTATGTTCTTGACCTTTCATTTTATCGGTAATTGTGAGGTCAGTGAACATTTTTGACAAAATCGTTTAGTTTCAAAAACTTCTAACCTTTTTAAAGTTAGAAATCATAATTGCTAAAGGTACAGTCGCTAGCACATCGAGCTGCTACGATCTTTCAAATGTCTTTAATACATTTGTGCTGTATCGCTAAAGCATTAGGTTCAAGGTTGATTGGGAAAATTTTACCGTTTCAGGAACCATCCACGAACCAACCTAAGCAAGCGCGGTTTAACCTAAAGATTGACCTGAGGGGCTGTTAGCCACGAAGGAAAAATACTGAATCATAATTTATTAGAAATCTTTTAATTTGCATCGTAAAGGTCTTTCTTCATATACGCATTACAAATAGTACAGACGCCAGCAAATCAAGCTACTACAATCTGTCAAATGTCCTTAATGGATTTTGAACTTTATGTCTAAAGGATTTGATTCAAGGTTGGTTGGGAAAATCTGACAGTTTCGGGTAGCTTGACCTGCTGGCGTCTGTACTTGGATGACGTGTTTTTTTTTTACTTATAAAACGACGTCCGACGGTAAAAATACCGATTTATCGCCCCCAAAACCCCCGGCATACTAAATTTCATGAAAATCGTTTGAGCCGTTTCCGAGATTCAGATTATATATTATATACTAGGTGTCCCGCGCAACTTCGTCTGCGTCAAACCTAGATAACGACTGCAGCGCCATCTGTCGGGCTAATTTGTGAATCTAAACCATCCAGGGTGCCACCCAAACGCATACAAAAAAATTCATTCAAATCGGTCCAGCCGTTTAGGAGGAGTTCAGTGACATACACACGCACAGTAGAATTATATATATAAAGAAGATATACAAGAATTGCTTGTTTAAAGGTATTAGATAGATAAAGAAAATTATTTATATGAAGATGCACACCCTCACTACTGAAAAATAAAAATGTAAATACATAGAAATAGTTAGGTCAAAGTCAGAGGGTGTTGGAAGGGGCGGGAGAGAGACAGAGAGAGAGAGATTCACTGTGTTGATCCCGCACAGTGAAAGAATTTCTCAAAAATCATGCATAACAAAAGTGCAATAGATATTCAAGGTTGTTTTAGGAAGGGCTGTGGGACTGTTCGAAAGAGATACCACGACCCTGGAACACAAAGGGCAAGGAAGGAACATGGATGGGTTTTAGTCAGTATAAGTGTCACACTCCCTTCCACTCTGCCAGAGCGGGAGAAGGCATTTGATGATTTTCCATCCGAAAACAAAAAAAACACAAAATAAAAACTTTTTTAACAAAAAATTACCGACTGCCAAAAAAAACGTAAAAATAAAATTACAAAAAAAAAATTAAAGGTAGAAAATAACTTAACTTTCGGAAGTCGGTGGCTTTGTTTGTTTCATTGATTTTTTTACCACCGACTTCCGAAAGTTATTTCCCATTTTTTTTTTTTTTACGTTTTTTTTGGCTGTCGGTAATTTTTTGTTAAAAAAGTTTTTATTTTGTGTTTTTTTTTTTCAAAGTCGGTTTTTTTTTGCAAAAACGCTTTTATTTTATCCTTTTTAGTTGTGGTATCTAACACAAATCCTTGTTAACAGCATATCTATAACAAGGAAAAATAATGGCCCGGTAAAAAATAAATAAAATGTACTAGCTTGATGTGCTGGCGTCTGTACGTTTGAAAAGTTTGTTAGATTTTAAGGAAATGGTGTTGCAAATCCTCTACTAATTAGCGCAACACGGGTCGTTAGAATTTAACGAACATGAAACTACCCTTTCAATTACAGCTATTCCTTGCGGAGTAGAGAATTCCGGGACATTACTACAAAACAAGCATGTGCAAATGTGGGCTACCGCGGTATTGGAACTCTACTCGATACCAAAAGTCTTCAATAGGACCACCCAAGCAATCTTGATAGCACGCAGTGTGAACTTTCGTACTATCACTACCGGATGTCTTTGCACTAGTTCTAAGCGCTCCGGGAATGTCAAGCGTTCGGCGTCATCGATGTCACGTCCATCGGCGATTAGCAAGGCTTTTATCATACCAGACCAATTCAAATCATTGCAGGAAAAAACCATTGCAATTAATTCAGAGCAACATTTCTGCCAATATAAATATTTCGCAAGGTGAGATGCATTTTATCCACAAGCCCCTGAGGTGTGTGCTCTCCATGACCTTGTCGCATCCTGCATGACACAGACACTCTTGATTTCGCACGAAAATATTCTACAATGAATAGAGCATAAAAAATAAATAATCATTTCTGTTAAACCTATTATCCACACTCATTATCCGGTTTCCATTTCCAAAAAAAAAATACAACCCAATTGAGAACCTCCTCCTTTTTGAAGAAAGTCGGTTAAAAAAAGGTTGTTTTAGGAAATATACCTAATAGGCTAGTCAACGAGTTCAAAATCGTGTTAATTCTTCATCATCATCATCATTTCAGCCGAAAGACGTCCACTGCTGGACATAGGCCTCCCCCAAATTGACCGGTTCCGTACGACTCATGTTAATTCTTGATCAAGCTGCTAAAAATATGAGTGATGGCTCATTGGACTCGGAATGACGTCTAGAAAAATGATTTGAAAATATGTATTCATCACTTAAAATTACAATTGTTATTAACAAATAAAGGTAAAAAGATGGTATTGAGTTTTTTGTTAATAACTCAATAACTTCTAATGTGTAAGGAATTTTTAAAAAAGATCTTTAAAGAGGAGGAAGTTTCCCATAAAAAGATCTACTTTCGGAGTTCTATCTCTATTACATATTTATAATTTTAATTGAACGCCAAAAATAGGGCTCCGCCCAGCCGTAACGACATAGGAACACTGCAAGGGAGTGTCAGACTTGTACTGACTAAAACCCATCCATGTTCCTTCCTTGCCCTTTGTGTTCCAGGGCCGCGGTATCTCTTTCGAACAGCCCGCAGCCCTGGCAGGATAGGAACACTGCTGCTAAAGAGAGTGTACCACATATTTTTTTAAGGCTTATGTTTAACCAACCACCAGATTTAGTAAAATGTAACGGCAAAAAAATCACTTTTGATTGCCAAAAATAGTAAATGATCATAAAAATTAGATCCCCATTTTAGCGTGAAATTAGTATCCAAAATAGTTAATGACCACCAGAGATTGAACAGTTCAGTTATGCTCTTGCATCCGAGTCGAGGGAGACCCGGTCGATTCGCTCGCTTCGCTTGCTCATTCGACCCCGCCATACCCTTCTAACCTAATCTATCCGTGTCGGGGTGCCCCAAGTCGGCCTAGGCAAAACTAGTCTGTCATCAACCACCTCATTAAAATTTGGTGCTCGTTTACTAAATTTGGTGATCAATTGATATTTTAGGTGATAGATGTTAGTGGTCATAAAGTAATTTTTGGTGGTCATTATATTTATCCCCTTTTTTAAGAACAAATAAATTTAATAATTTGATCATTTATTTGTTAATAACAATTGCAATTTTTAAGTGGTGAACATATATTTTCGAAACATTTTTCTAGACGTCATTCCGAATCAAATGAGCCATCGCTCATATTTTTAGGAGCTTTATCAAGAAATAACACATTTTTGAACTTGTTGACTAGCCTATCGCTGTCTCTTTGGTCCTGGGTTTGCAAGGAGTTTTTAAAGAGCAGTTCAAAGTCTGTATTTGGACCGTAAAGCTGAATGGCTTTTTCTATCTTCGAATGTAACACATTGTTTCAGAAAATTTAATTTCCCATTGCTTGCATGTATCCTCACATAAAAAATCGCCATCAAAACCAAAGAAAAAAAAAATGTGTAAAAGGACTCTTAACGACGCCGAAAGGCACTTGTTCTCTCCGTCATTGCGATCATTTTTTTGTTCTAGACCATACCTGGGAACCTTCTAGTTACGGTACGGAAGATATTGGGGGTCAAAGTTCCAAGTTTTTCACAAGTTTTTTTTAAAATACATGTTTTAATGTGTTTTTTACTTAAGACACTTTCACGACCCCCGTACTATTCAATCAATCCATTAGCACAATGTTTTGAATGCTTTACATTGAGTCCTACTGTAAAACGTAATTTTTCAGCCCAAAAAAAAGTCGTTTCAGCACTAATTTTTGGGTAAGTTACTTAGTTTGTACATAATACTTGGTTGACGGCTTCGTGAAGAGTCTGTTTACCTGATTTTTAGTATCACCTAAAGTTACTCAAGACTTGGGGATGTCCCTAACATGGCGGCACAATAAAGATAAAGATATTTTATTTATTAAAAACATCGTTTACACACAAATTGAGCATGCCACAATAAATAGCTAATCTAATCACTGGCACACGTGGCTGTCATGTTGTGTGTGTTATAGGCTGGCTGTTAGGCCTATAAAACATTCGCCTGATCCTCAAACGGTCAGGCAGAGGTTTATCTAATAGTACACCCACATTTCGCTAGAGCACCCTAAGTTTTGTGCCCCCTAAGCTTTGCCCTTTTAATAAATAAAAAAAAAAAAAAAAAATATTGTCAGGCATCAAGGCCCAGATATCCCATCCGTAAAAAAAAGGCATTAAGTTCCATAGGGTGTTATTATTACATCTTACTTAAAAACTATATTAGTCACATGCAGGAACACTAAAAAGGAACCACTACAAAGAAAAGAAAATGAAAAAGAATACCTATAGTTGTGGAGCAGGACCAGCATTGAGACAAGCATTTTTATCATCAATGCAATCCCCCAATTTATAATATGCTTGCCTACATAGTGTGCGTTTTATACAAGATTTAAATTTCGTGAGGTATTTTATTGTAACATTTTAAACATTACCCCATGAAAGAACTGTTTACCTTAAAGCTAGTTTGAAACCTGGCTGTACAAGTTGGTCCCTGTTTCTAGTATTATAGTGGTGTCTGTCACCTCTTTTACTAAATAAATGCCGATTTTTCCTAACGTGCATGATGTTTTCATAGATGTATTGACAAGGTACTGTCATGATGTTAATTTCCTTAAACAGTTCTCTTAGAGAATTGCACCTACGTAGGTCATAATATTATAAGGCTCTGATAGCTCTTTTTTGCAGAATAAATATAAACTAGACGTCGGCAGCCTGTCCCCATAGGAAAATACCGTATGATAAAATGGACTAGCCTTGCGGTATCTACATCAGTAAATTGACGGATTTTTCTAACAGCATAATTATGCTGCTGAACTCAGTCGTTCTGCAAAAGAAGTTATATGCGGACCCCATTGTAGCATTTGGTGAGCATTCCATTGCGTTTAATCACCAGAGTTTCTAAAACATTCCCGAATGACGTCGTACTAACAACGTAATGTATTCTTAACTGCTTTTAACGACTTGCGTACCACAATAAACTGTGGTATATATACAATTAGGTTCATAATTCTCTAAACAAACTAACTAACAACGGGGGTAGACACATTTGTCTGGACCTAACCACCACAATTCACCAACCACCCGCATTCTCCAACTATCCCAGAATTACTCGATTTCTTCTTATATTTTCAAATATAAGAAATAATCTGTAAAAGTCAGATGCGTAGTACTCATGACCGTCGTCGTGCGTGATGATCAGATGTATGAACGTGGACAAAGCTAAAAAAATTAGAGGTGTAAATTCGAAGATGTGTAAACTAAAAGTGTGTGAATTCAAGTCGTTGAAATGTAGGGGTGTAAATTCTAATGGTTGTTAATTTGAAAGTGTGCAAATTCGAAGATGTGTAAATAGAACGTGTAAATTAGAAGGTGTGTAAATTCAAGTAGTTTATATCTTAATCCGTGCCCTTTCAACGTTCACCTTCTGGAATTATTGGTAATTAAATCAGTTGACATCAGAATTCCAATAAGTTCACATTACATGGTATAACTCTACCCCCTCTCTTGTTTCTTAGTGCAAAACTTCCTTGTCCTGTCCACTCTAATGGACAGGCATACTAAGTTAAAACATTATTTCCTGTCGATCTTCGAACTATCTAAAAAAAAAACCTATTCTTCCTATTCTTGACTAGAAATAGAACAATTATTGCGGGTATTTAGTAACTTTCCTTTAAAGAGCCTTCTGTATGGTGTCGGACGTAAAGAATAGCACCATCCCATATCTTCCCGTGGGTGTCGTAAGAGGCGACTAAGGGACTTACCAGAGAATGGGCAGCAGCGTTCTTTGTGCCTTTGTAACGACCGTACTGCGATCGCCAACCCGCCTGCCAAGCGTGGCGATTATGGCAAAACCGCCCTTTTGGGGAAGCATATGTCCAGTAGTGGACGTCTTTCGGCTGAAATGATGATGATGATGATGATGATGAAAGAGCCGGTGACCAGATTTCCCCACGATTTTAATGAACCGTAACCGAGTTGTTTATTCCCCGTTCGTACTAACTTAACACCTAAATAATCAAGACGTAAACATAAGTTTATTGGCTCGGAAATAGACGGTTTCTAAATCAAGCATCATTGGGATTGTTAACACCTGCCCATTGCACCGTTAGTTGGGCTTTTTGTCAGTTTATTGTTAACGATTATTAGAATTGCAATTTAAACTGTCATCATCTGCCTAGCCTTTTCCCAACTATGTTAGCTTGGGCTTCTAGCAGTTCCAGCATGAAAACTAAAGCTAACCACGTCCATAAATCCACCCGCAACTCCACCCCCACCTCTTCAACTGGTATTCCATCTGGTCTTTACCGTCCTTTATACCATTCACTGCTATTTTGACCTTCAAACCTTTCTAACCAACCCCTCATTCACTGGTTTATTGTCCAGCACACGATTTCAGTCATTCTCCTCATTCATCAGTCTCTCAAAGTATCCCTTCCACCCATCCTTAATTATTCATTCCAGCTTCATCTTTTACACATCTAATCTCACATATATCCTTCGCCTTTCTTTCTCTCTAGCTCTAGCTAGCCGGTTTTTGGCCTGCTGGACTATCCAAAGTGACATAAAGCTTGTCTTGGGCTTTAGGTCGAGTTATGGCTACATCATTCTTGGCTTTTTTCTTGGGAGCATCATACTCAATCTTCTTTTCACCTTTCAAACTAACACTTTCAACTTCAACACTCTGCCATTCCTTGAATTTCCTTTTTTTTTAATCAGAATTTCTGTATTTCTGTGTGACCACCACCATTGTATCCCTATCTATCGTGCTCCTTACTTTCGTCTCTCCTAAAACATGCTTTGCTACACACAGTACATTAATTCGATATTTAGCTCAAACCACGGAACCCCAAATCGCCGCGTCGTCGTTGGCAGTGTATTACAGACGGCAGGGTTAATAAAATTTGTGAGTTCTGAACATAACTTATATCACAGGCTGACTGTCAAAGCCGTCAGTTTCTGTTCGTCATTACGCCAACGCCATCTAGCTTAAATATCAGAAATTTAAATAGCTTTCTGCAAGAACGAAAGATGTCGCTGCCGTAGAAAAAAAACTTGAAACAACGTCATCTAGCTTAAACGACACGCACAGTTTAACAGTTTTTACCCATCCCAAAAAGTGCACAACGCCGCTAAAGAAGTTTTCACTTCAATAAATGTACGTTGTATGTAGTTGGGAAAAGGTTGTATTATAGAGATGTTGATGTGTGTTGCTTCGTCTCCAAGCTCTGGTTCAAACCAAAGCTACCTAAATTAGTTCTAACTTTGACCCTGTTTCTACAGACAAACTGCACTTCGATTGGAAACCAAATCACGTGCTAGGAATCCTTAGAGAGTGATTGGAATGTTTCGGTGAAACATTGAGCTAGTGATGTGTATCAGTCCGTTCTGATTGGTTGGTTTAGGTATGGGATTATTTCTTTGATTGCTTTTGTTATAAAGCTGATGAAGGAACGTGCGTATTGGTGCTGTACCTAAAACTAAACTGTATCTAAAACCTACTAACAAATTCTGTATCTGATGTGTAAGTACCTACATCTATTTTTTGTATAATTTATTTGTAAAGCCTTCCATAGATGAGTGTAAGGAACGCTTTGAATTAAAAAAAAGTGTGTGTGTGCTTATTACGCACGTAAGAAGTTATACTTCTTTGGCGTATAAAACTAAAATGTTGACTAGGTAACTTCAGGGTGTATGTTGACTAGCTAACTTCAGGGTGTCGGTTTTTCGGGACGGTGTGCGTTCGCATCTTAAAAATTTACTCTCATCATTTTTCATTTTTTTTTTAATAACACACACTTTTTATTTCTTTTGTTTTAAACAGCCTGTGATGCCTCACTGCTGGGCAAACCACGTATACACGTGTTCCACGTGTTCTTTTTCGGTGCCTCCCCGAACCAACCCTCGTGGTACGCATTCAGTAATAATATTATAATATATATTACAATTTATTTTTCATTATATCATTTACACCGCTGTTTAAAATGTGCTTATGGAAGCCACTAATAGTCCTTCTACTCGTAGATTGCAATATTTAATCAATGTAAATCCGCCTATTTTGTGAATAAAAACACTTGACTATCACCAGTCATCCATATCTGCGATTTCTAGCAATGCCATAAAGGCGGAAACCAACCGCGACGCACACTGTGCACGGCAACGCGGCGCATTTTAGCTGCGTGGATTCATTTTGCAGTACACGCTACACACCCACAACTATGTACAACTGTACCGTGCGTGGCCCACCGCGACATAGTCAATATTCGTGTAAACTGTGTATAACATGCACAGCGTGCATGGCGTTGACAGCGTTGAGCAATGTGAGCGCCTTATTCGAGCAAGCCACGCATTTACTAATGAAATCAATTGAAGCATAGCGTGTCCGTGCTTTGCAGTGGAGACAATCACATACATTTTCTTGCAAAGCGAAGCTTAACACAGTACCAGGGGCGTGCCGTCCATAGAGGCAATTAGGCCTAGCCTACCCTACCAACAACGCCAAATGCATTTATTATAACTACGTAATAAAATAACACAACATATTAAAAAATAAGTTAAAACTCCTGATAAATACTTATAGCAACTTGTCGCGCCCGCGTGAACTCACACTATACGTTACTACACCGCTCCGTTTGGATTTTTAGGCTCGAAGATCGAGGGCCTACCTTTGCATTCATAAGTTTACGCACACTGATGCATATTTTCGTGTGTATGAACGGCACACATGCATAGATTATGGGCGTCGTCTCCTGCCTCAGGAACTGTGTTGTTATTGGCTAGCTAGATTGTGAATGGCTCAGGGTTCCCAATTTGTGGAGATTTCCCCGAATTACGGGGAATTCAAGAAACAGACTACACACAAACACGATAGTTTCATTCATTACTAATAGAGACAATAAAAAAAACAGGGTCGTATTGTCGAATTTATACCTTCCAAAAAATTATAAATTGTAAGGAATAGCAAAAACCCTTTATAAAACATAATTTTATTTTCCGCTTTGTTTTTACGGAGTTAGGAAAAT
Organism: Lycophotia porphyrea; assembly: GCA_950005105.1. Lineage (NCBI taxonomy): Eukaryota > Metazoa > Arthropoda > Insecta > Lepidoptera > Noctuidae > Lycophotia > Lycophotia porphyrea. The sequence goes on along the minus strand of OX465410.1, from coordinate 3,107,305 downwards.
ATTGACAACCCTGCTGTGTCTGTCACTTTTATCGACAAATAAGAAACTTATTGGTTTGGATTTTTATATCTTACTAAGTTATAATACTCGCAATGCCTGATGTGTGTGAACAGATATTAATAATTATATCTGTTGATCGCGATTCGCGCCAAATTGAACCGATTTGTTGTGTTATTTGTACATTTACTTAAAAATGGTGTTCTGTTGTGAAGTTTGCGCTGATAATGAGTGTTTGTTAGAAGTTAAAAGCAGTAAGTTTACGTAATTATCATATGAATGATAACATAATTTAAGCAAGTTGTGTCTAAAGGTAGATGTGTACCCAAATTACGATAATTAACCTAAAAATATGTATACCCATTTTTATTTGGGTATCGGTATGCATGGCCTACCCTACGTGGAGAACCACTGCACGCCACTGCACAGTACACAGTAGTGTGCGTAGCCTATCCGTGCGCCGCTGTGGGTATGCACCTTAAGGGATGGTATGAAAAACAACAGATAAGAGAAACAGGCAGGGTCGCCAACTGCCGCGTCATATCCGATAGCTACTTCCGGTACACAACGGCCAAAGCTCTCCGGTTTTTCTTTGTGCTATTATGTTGATGATTAAAGACTTTTCTAGATGTGCGTGTTCCTAGCACCATTTCTGCTTGTCACAAACATACTATTAGCGGTAACGATGACGAAAAATGTAAATAATATCATAGTTTAAAAAACACGCTTTATAATTTTATTATTTTTATAATATTTTAAATCTTTGATACCCATATCATGGGTATGCATAAAAAAAAACTCATAAATTTTAGGACGCCATGTTGGATTTAGAAGGGCGTCACTTAGCTAACCATGCATTGTCTTCCAAACTAAACATGTATTTAGGCCATAACCTGGGTTAAGAAATAGTATACTTTTTATCCCAGTTGTACGTTCCTGTGGGATAATTTTCGAAAGTCACGGGCGAAGTACTGTATGGTGTCGGACGTAAAGACGTAAAGAATAGCACCATCCTATATCTACCCGTGGGTGTCGTAAGAGGCGACTAAGGGACTTACCAGAGAATGGGCAGCAGCGTTCTCTGTGCCTTTGTAACAACCGTACTGCGATCGCCAACCCGCCTGCCAAGCGTGGCGATTATGGCAAAACCCCCCTTTGGGCGAAGCCTATGTCCAGCAGTGGACGCCTTTCGGCTGAAATGATGATGATGATGATGTATTAAATAAATAAAAATGTTCTCGGTACGCAAGATTTGTGTAAACTTTATACAAGCGTGACCCTAAAAGTATTTTTATTCGTACTCATTTCAATTTTACAGTTTATGCCCCATGATTACTGATAAGCAAGTCATATCGTGTCGCAAGACTTATTTTGCTTTTCCTAAGATTAGCCACAAAATATGGAAACTGATTATTATTATACTACTAGCTGATGCCCGCGGCTTCGCCCGTGGATGTCGGTTATCGCGACCAAAAGTAATCATGAAATTTTGACCCCGTTCCCGCAACAAAAACTTAACAAATTACATGCTAAAACCTTCCTCGAGAACCACAATTGGTGAAAACAGAATAAAAATCGGTGCAGTAGTTTTTGAGTTTATCGCGAACAGACAGACAGACGCGGAGGACTTTGTTTTATACTATGTAGCGATAGCGAAGAACGTTGGTCAGGTAATCCATTCCGAAGCCTCGACCAAAGGCTGATCGAAAATCATCATCATCATCTGCCTAGCCTTTTCCCAACTATGTTGGGGTCGGTTTCCAGTCTCACTGGATGCAGCTGAATACCAGTATTTTACATGTAGCGACTGCCTATCTGACCTCCACAACCCAGTTAGCACTGGGTAATACGATACCCCTTGGTAAGACTGGTTGTCAGACTTTTTTGGGCTACTGACTACCTAACGACTGTCAAAGAAATAACAATAATAAAATAGTGGCACGTATTGTCAGGAGGTTCCTCTCTCAGGAGCCCTGACCACCGGTAGCGGGACCCTGTTCCCAATGCTGGTGGGCTACTATTTTTTATATTTTTAAATGTTTTTTTATATTGTTTTAACATAACATCATGCCTTTAATCCCCTAGGGTTAGGCAGAGGTGTACCTAATAATACACCCACATTTCGCCAGTTATGTTTAAGTCCCATGTAATAGGGGGAGAGCCTATTGCCATCAGCCGGGCACAAATCCAGACTTCGTGGCTGCTTCTGAGATATTCCTGATGGAAAAACCCAATAGCACTTTGCCCGACCTGGGAATCGAACCCAGGACCTCATGCTCAGCAGTCGCACTTGCGACTACTCGACAAACGAGGCAGTCAGTTTTATACGGGGTGTACACAGACTCTTCACGAAGCCGTTAACCAAGCATTATGTACATCAAACTAAGTAACTTTACGCAAAAATTATTGCTGGGCAACGACTTTTTTTTTTGGGGTGGAAAATCACGTTTTACGGTAGGACTCAATGTAACGCATTCAAAACATTGTGCTGATGGATGGATTGAATAGTACGGGGGTCGTGAAAGTGTCTTAAGTAAAAAAAATACATTAAAATCATATATTAAAAAAAAAACTTGTGAAAAAGTTGGCACTTTGACCCCCAATATCTCCGTAACTAGAAGGTTCCCAGGTCTGGTAGGTCAGGTATGATCTAGAACAAAAAAATGATCGCAATGACGGGGAGAACAAGTGCCTTTCGGCTTCGTTAAGAGTCTGTTTACACCCTTTATTGTTTTATATTTAAAAATGTAATGAGTATGTATATAAAACAATAAAATAATGCAATAACCATACTATACAAGGACAAACGTTAAGGACATGGCCCCTTCTAATTGGTTCAATAGAGTCTTGAACAGAAATAGACAATCACCAACTGTATGATCTACAGTTTGAATGTTTATGAATGTAATTTGTATGTATTACAGGACACCCACCGCGCAGCTCTAGTTATGGAACTGATATTAAGTATTGTTTGTAGATCCAGTGTCAATTAGAACCCTAATGGGCCTTGGAATGATCCATTCGTGCAAACTGCTATAAAACTTAATAGTACAATCTATTGGCAGAATTGATCTCGAAAACATCATAAAATTATAGATTGCTACCGGGATTCTAGTCGGAATACCATAGAGGAAGAAAATGGGAAGACCAACTTTAGAAAGACTTTCAAGAGAATACTTTCAAGCAACGAAAATAATAGCTGTGGTCCCGCGATTGTTTCCCGGACAGCCCTACTCTGAAACATTTCTTTAGTCACCATGAAGTTTCTTGTCACATTCTTCTCCATAGAGATCTTTCACTTTGGAATAGGCTACTACGGTACATTCACAAGTTATTATGCCGTGTGACTGGGATTGTAGCTCATTCAGATTTTTTGAAATTTCAAAAGAGCCTGTAATTTAAATAAATGCTTTGAGTTTGAGTTTAGGTATTTCCAATTTGATAGCGACACCTTTTCTTTTTCGGATGGGAAATCATCGAATCACTTCTCCCGCTCTGGGCGGAGCGAAAGGTAATTTCAGACTTGTACTGACTAAAACCCAACCTTGTTCCTTCCTTACCCTTTGTGTTCCAGGGCCGTGGTATCTCTTTCGAACAGTCCCGCAGCCCTGGCAGGCATCGGCACTTGCAGGCCCCTCTCTGTTTGCTGACATCTCTTTGAAGCGCGCGTGGAACACGAACACGCCGTCAACACGGCCTGTCGTCAAAAGACGGACGTTAGATGATACAAATATCGGTCGTACTCGAAGCTACCATAAAGAAAAACAGAGCAAAATCTACACTAAAAACCGCACTTCAATTCTCTCTCAAATGAATATTCCCCAGCAACAGAATGAGACGTTAAAACGCTTACGGAATAACAAAAAATAAACAAAGCATTCGGATCACTTCAGCATGTTATCACTGAACACACAGTCGAGGCTGAAATAATGTTATTTACGTATGGAAGAACACAGTATGTCGAGCTGTTAAAATGTATGATTACATGGATTAAATCACGTGTGTTTGAGTATTGAGAAAGAATTGGAGTTTATTTTAAATATAGCAGTGAGGATCTGGCTGATAGATGATACACAGCTTCTAACACTAAAGAATAGAACGCCAATGGTTAGCAATGATCTTTTAGCCACGTGTTATACCAGGACTCCAATAAAAAGACGAGACTAGAGGAGCGGAGATGAGTTGGACATACATACGTACATAAACTCACGCCCTTTTCCCATGGGGGTAGGTAGAAATCACAGAACGCCACCTGCTACGATCCATACATACTCCTTTTGCCTCGTCCACGAATTGGAATTCCATGAGTTGGAATGTAGTGGAATTTCGATTTATTCTTCGTTCGTCCCGAAAATTTGTCCCATATTCCAAAAAGTTCTTAGTGTGTCCCATATCACTATTGAAGTTCGGATTCGTCCCAAATTAAAAGTACTTTAAAGGTAAAGTCAATAAAAAAATCTAATGTACTTATTAAATCGACTTTTTGGCGACCAAAAGTAATAGATCAGCATAAATTCAAGGTGTTGTTGATTCAAACGAGGTAGGTAGATAGGGTAGGTAAGTAGGTAGGTAGGGTAGGTAGTTAGGCAGGTAGGTAGGTAGGAAGTTAGGAAGGTATGGTAGGATAGACAGAGTTATACAGAGTGTAAACAGACTTTTTACGAAGCCGTCAACCAACATTGTATAGTGGAACAAGCTATTTGGTATACAAGCAGAAATATTCACAATCCTAGTGCACTAAGCCCCCCCCCCCCCCGGGTACTGCGGCGAGCTGGCGAGGTTAGATATAGAAATACCGTATGGGGAAATAGCACTACTCAATAAAAGTATTATTTGTATGGCATCACTGATTTATAACAAATTGCCCGATGACATTAAAAAGTAATCTTCCCCTTTTTAAGAATAAATTATACACCTTACTAATTAAAGAATGTTATTATAATGTAAAAGAGTATTAAGAAGATAAAGATATTGTATGTTACTAACATTATTATTACTTTTAACTTACTAAATCAAATTAAATTATGTGTAATGAAATTGACATCCTGAATGACAGTGTAATTTAATATTTATTGAATATGAATAATTTTAATCTCATAATGTTCCTAATATATTTGCACACCTAGCATGGTTATAATACAGTATTCTTATGAACCTTTTGTAACATTCTCTGAGCCCGTGTTATGCAAACAAATGATTTGTATTTGAACTGAGAACTTGAGAGCACATGATAGATGAGCACTGCACCAAAACTCTCGACAACCTCCCTAGAAAGCCATCTAGACACGGTAGATGGCAACATCATCATGTAAAGAGATATTAATGTTTTAATAAATCAGATTGGGTAAACGAGTGACTGTAAATTAAAGTTTTAAGCGCAAGCAGTGTCCCAAAAACCTATTCATAAACAATACTTGAGGGACGAACGACACTATGCGCTCATTATAATGAACTCACAGATATGTCAGTCAGTCAACCCGAGTGAAGTCGCTTCACAACGTTAACCAATCACAGCGCCCCATTCAATGCTATGTGTCCTCACAGCAAAGAGTCGTTCTTGAATACCAGTGAAAAATAATTAATTTACGTTTACGTTATAGTGAGCGACTGACTGCTAGTGACGAGAAATCAACAAAATAGTAGTTAGTTATGTAAAACCTCAATTGGAAAAATCGTCTTTATCTTAATATTGAAGTTGACTTCTCTGTAATTCTAGTCGCTCACGCGTCATTTAGTCGCACGGCTAGAATTTTAAAATCTGAAATGGATTAATCACTACCCACTTTTAGTAAGCTCATTCTGGATTTTATTATTAATCAATATCCATCGTTAGTTAAGTTAATGTTTTCGCTTACTCAAATTAAAACCGTTCAAGTTTTTAAAACAGTATCTTTTCATCAGTCATCATCATCATTTCAGCCAAAAGACGTCCACTGCTAGACATAGGCCTCCCCCAAGTGTCGCCACATTAACCGGTCCCGTGCGTCTCGTATCCAGCGGATCCCCGCGACCTTCACCAGGTCATCGTTCCACCTAGTGGGAGGCCTTCCAACGCAACGTCTTCCGGTTCGCGGCCGCCGCTCCAGAACTTTACGGCCTCATCGGCCATCCGTTCTGCGAGCAATGTGCCCTGCCCACTGCCACTTAAGTTTGGCAATTCTTCGGGCTACGTCGGTAATCTTGGTTCTCTTGCGGATGTCCTCATTTTCTTCATCAGTCGCTAAGTTTTTTATTCGTTCACTTTATAATTCCCCAAACAGAATGTACAGACGCCAGCACGTCAACCTACCCGAATCTGTCAGATTTTCCCAAACAACCTTGAACTTGAATGTCATAGAGATAAAGTTGAAAATCTAGTAAAGAAATCTGACAGATTGTAGTAGCTTGATGTGCTGGCGTCTGTACGTTCTCACCATACTAATAATTCCTAGGGCAAGGAATTTCATTTTTACTTCCAAAACTTTTATTATTATTTCGACATCAAAAAAAGACTTTACGATCCTCATTTCCTTGTCCAATAAAAATAAGTGTTGCCAGTTAATAGTTAAAAGCGAAGCGTACACAACGGAATAAAATCTTCGTTAGATTTAATGTCTTCTTCTAGTACAAAGAGAGAATTAAAAAAAGAATGTTTATGTTTTTTTCCGGGTTTTATTTCGTACCATCGATTCGTCGGAAAATTTAGTGTTTTTATTCAGTGTTTATGACGAGTCTTAAGTCTTTTTATTGGCTTCGATTACGCATTTCCTAATACGTATTAGGCTTTTGAGTTCTAGCTAGATCTTATGCTGTGTGTAATTTAGTTCATCACCACTACTTCCAACACGTGGAAGGCAAAGCATCCTGCCAGGGCTGCGGGACTGTTCGAAAGAGATACCGCGGCCCTGGAACGCAAAGGGCAAGGAAGGAACATGGAAGGGTTTTAGTCAGTACAAGTCTGACACTCCCTTCCGCTCTGCCTGGAGCGGGAGAAGTCATTTGATGATTTCCCAACCGAAAAAAAAGGAAGGCAATGCCTGAACGCAGTTTTCAAGCGTGGCCATCTGTTCTCGTAACTTATGAGAACTGCTTCTTAAGTCAAGTGGCATGGGCTACTGCCGAAGATGTCGTACACGGTTCGAATCCCAGAATGGGCAAAGTGTAATTGGGTTTTTAACCGATTTCCAAAAAAGGAGTAGGCTATGTAATACTCCAACATTTTTTTTTTCCACCTGGCATTACTCAGAAGCTATTCAAGCTTCTGAGAAATGTGCCGTTGATGGCAATTGCTTCCGGAGGGGAAGTAATTGTAATATTACATTGGTCTTAAGGTGGAACCCCGGGGTAGCCCGCGAAATTCAATATTTCTTACGTTTTTTGCAATTTGCAATTTTTTAGTTTAGTCCTGTCAAATTAGTCAGCACCTGACGTAATTTGATGTAATTTTAGTAATCAACTTTTTAATCACGTCTAAACTTGTGTCAGGCGCTGGTTAATTTGACAGGACTGAACTAAAATGTATCTTATGTCCTTTTCTTAATGAAATAGAAAGAAAAAGATGCACTGAACTTAAATTTGGTTTAGTTTGTAAACAAGGGAATCGGCACCGTTGCTTACTTCAACCACACTTATTTTTAACCCGCAGAGCGCAGTCTCTTGTTGACTGCACATGAAACAAGGCCGCGTTATCAGTAAGTGAGCCGGCAAACTTAAGGGTCAACTCACACCGAAAGAGCGGCGAAGGGCAGCGAAGCGAAGGGCAGTTTCAGGGTCATATGAATTTTAACTTTATTTTCATTACCATAATACTTATTATCGCATGAGAAACTCGAACGAGTCGCGTGCATGCCCGCGGCGCCGCTGGACTGTGCGACTGCGCGAGAAGTCGCGGGAAGTCCCGAGAATGCTCGAGCAGTCGCGAGCGGCCGCTGGCAATATCCCGCCCCTCGTGCCCGCTCCCCGCGTCTGTTGCGCGCGAGCATTCGCGTTCATTCCTTGCAGTGCAACGAATACAGAAGTGATGGAAATGGATGGAGAAAAGTTTATTATACCCATTTTCACTGCTTAAACACAAGTTTCCTCGAGTTTCATTGAAAGTGAACTGCGCATAGGAGAGTGACCCGTGAATTCATCGCGGGAGGGCTCGAGAAGGCGCGCGGAGACCCGCGAATCTCGAGCATTCCAGCGACTTCTCGGGCAGTCGAGGGAATCCGCGCGCCTTCTCTACCGAACATTTTGCTGCGCTTCGCTGCTCTTCGCCGCTCTTTCGGTGTGAGTTGAACCTAGCTCAAGTAGATATGTGATGACGTACACAGATGTGGCTTGTGGCTGATAACGATAGCGGGGAGTAAACAAATAAGGATGCTGATTGAAATTCAAATGTGATAAAGTTGCAAGCAACAATGGTCTTAATAAGGTATATTCCCAACGGCCACCACTAAAACAGGCACCAGTGGTGGCCGTTAGATCAGTGCATTATTTTTTATCCCAACGGCCATCAGTGGCGGACGTTGGAACATTCCGAATAATATTTGTCTCAACGGCCACCACTAAATTGCCACCACTGGGGGTCGTTAGGATTAATATTATTTATTGTGTCAACTGCCCCTGCCATTGGTGACAGTTACAGTCAGACCAATCGAGCTCGAATGATAGTACCCTTAACGAAGCCGAAAGGCACTAGTTCTCCCCGTCATTGTGATCAGTTTTTTGGTCTAGATCAACCTCTAGAAGGTTCACAGGTATATTACGGAGATATTGGGGGTCAAAGTTCCAACTTTTTTTTTTTAAATACACTTCCTTAATGTTATAACTTTTCTTTAAATTCCACGACCCCCGTACTGTTCAATCCATCCATCAGCACAATGTTTTGAGTGCGTTACATTGAGTCCTACCGTAAAACGTGATTTTTAACCCCAAAAAAAAATCGTTTCCCAGCAATAATTTTTGCGTAAAGTTACTTAGTTTGATGCAGAATGCTTGGTTGACGGCTTCATGCAGAGTCTTTTTAAACCCTGTATGTGCCAAATTTCATCCAAATTCGTCCAGTAGTTTTGTGTGAAAGAGTAACAAACATCCACCCACCCATACATCTTCACAAATTTTCGCATTTACAATATGACTTTATTTATGCATTCCCAAATTCCGCTCTATAATTCTGTAAATCTCTTTTTTGTGAATTATGTAAACTGGGTGGTATCGAGTTTCACAGTCGACATTTGTTACACACGGTACCGACCGTCCTCTCGAGGAGCTCGTGGCAAAATAATAACAGCCGCTCGGGTCGATCTTTAGGTTAAGCCGTGCTTGCCTAGGTTGGTCTATGGATGGGTGACCACCCATTACATACCGAGTTTCCTACGTGCCTCGGAAAGCACATTAAGCCGTTGGTCCCGGCTGTCATTTGTACATCGTTGACAGTAAGTAGTTACAGGTAGTCAGTGGCCCAAAAAGTCTGACAACCAGTCTTACCAAGAGGTATCGTGTTACCCAGTATTAACTGGGTTGTGAACGTCAGATAGGCAGTTGCTTCATGTAAAATAATGGTATTTCAGCTGCATCCGGTTAGACTGGAAGCCGACCCTAACATAGTAGGGAAAAGGCTAGGCAGATGATGGTACCGACCGTCCACGTCTATCATAGATTTACAGAATCAAAACGATCACGTCAAAAATAAAATCAATCACAAAAGAAACATAATTAAATAGTGAAAAATTGATTTATTACAGCTGTTTGAAGCGCGTCCGTGACTAATCAACGATATATGTATAAATAGAAAGCCGCTTGTTGTGACCCAGAGCACAAGCGAAGCGATTCGCATGGTTGTTTCGTTTTTATTTTATGGGCGAACATTTTGTTCTACTCCTTCGTAAAGCTTATATAAACATAAAACCCGCCTGTAATCCCCGAAGGGTTAGGCTGAGGTATACCTAATAGTGCACCCACATTTCGCAAGTTACGTTTTAAGATCCATGTAATCTTCGTTCTACCAATAACTGTTGTTGAGACCACCGCTCTCAACACCGCCGCGCGCCAGCGGCAGTGAACGAGGGGAGCGGGGACAGCGGCGAGTCAGCCGGCAGACGGCCGGTCGCGGGTCCCCGCGCCCGCCATGGGCAGTCAGCTGTTCCTGTTGCACGCCTCCACGCACGGCTGCGCTTACGCGTTTCTTAGCGTTTTTCAAATCTTTCCCAACCGACCGTTTGTAATTATTTTATCTCTTCAATACATGTCATTTTATACAGTCCACTACAAGTTTTATTCATTTTTGTGCTCCACCACGAGCTATCGTCGTGAGCAACTGTCTTCTACGATGTCCTTCTCACCACTCTGATTTTATAAAACCGTCTTTCTTTGTCCAGGCGGTCTTCCTTTGGAATGCGCTCCCTCAGAGTATTAGGACGGTGACCAGTCGGTTCACTTTCAAAGTGAAAGCTCGAGAGCATATTCATCACATACATTATATCTTAACTTTATGTATTTTGTTATATGTATGTATACATGTATTTCTTATTATATGTTTATAAATATTTTCTAGTCTCTTTTTCTGTTTTTGCACCTACTGTGTATTGTCTCTGATCACCCTAAGGTAGACTGGTAGAAAATGCCCAAGCCTTTGTACAGTTCTACTTGTGCATAAAGTTTGAATAAATAAATAAATAATAGGGGCTAGCCTATTGCCATCATCTAGGCACAAATCCAGACTCCTTGGCTGCTACTGAGAAATTCCTGAAGGAAAAATCCAATATCTCAAAAAAAAAGCGAATTATTTGAATTTTATACATCGTTTTATAATTGGTTTTGATGCAAAGACCTCGTCAATTAAACAGTGGAACTTTATCTTTAATCTTAAGCTCGAGGTCGTAACTCATCTTGTTGATGTCTTGTCCTGCCTTCGCGCCAAATATACCTATGGGCCCTTCGCCATTCTTGAGGCTTTTTGAAAAAAATAGTCCCAGTGTATTTGCTATTGTTATTAATACCTACTATTAATAATTATTTTGTGCTATTACTATTTGAACCAAAAATGTATCAAGACGAGCGCTAATCCCGCCGACAAAATGTTACGCAGTTTGGTGGGTGCATGAAATGTACAAAATATTTGGTCCTAATTAAATGATTTTTTATTTTACTTATTGGTCGGGATTTTTTCTTGATCTCTCACCACTGATCCGATAACTGTGAAAAAAATCCCCCAACATTTTTTTCACCTATAAGGCTATCAGCCGACAAAACGCCTCTAAAACGCCCCAAAAACGCCACACTTCCTTTTATTTGGAACGAAGAAGTTTACTTTTCATAATCATCGATGCCTGTATGGTGTCGGACGTAAAGAATAGCAGCATCCCATATCTTCCCGTGTTTCTCGTAAAAGGCGACTAAGGGTCTTACCAGAGAATGGGCAGCAGCGTTCTCTGTGCCTTTGTAACAGCCGCACTGCGATCGCCAACCCGCCTGCCAAGCGTGGCGATTATGGCAAAACCCCCTCTTTCAGGGAGGCCTATGTCCAGCAGTGGACGTCTTTCGGCTGTAATGATGAATGATGAATAATCGATTCCCGCTTTCGCTTATAACTTGTGGCTCAAACGTTAATTTCAAGTACAATCACATCAGACAGCAGGTTGATTTCAAGTGTACGTGTCATGTATTTATAATATTTATTTGTTCCAGTACTTTATTTATGTACCTTAGCATATATTTTTATGTATAACGTGATGTACATGGGAGCCTGGGGTTATTCTTGTCTATGACACAGGTTTGGCACCTTACTTACAACAACAACAATCTTGGCTGCTAGATATATACCTTACGGACTAACGTACATATGATAAAATGCAAATATAACCTTTCTGTTAGTAAATATAACCATAAAACTATGTTAGTAACACTTCATTTACGCACTATGTCACTGTGCGTTCATGTCGCACTAGCCCGTGGAAGCGACTTCCTCCAGCATGGAACACCACTCCCTCCAGCCAATAGTTCTCCTCCAAGACGAGGGGTTCATAGCACGTTGGTATTCGCACCACGAACGGCTTAAAGTTGACGTTGCGGCGCTACTCAAGTAGCTGCACTCTGGCCACGTACTTGGTCTTCTGACGCATGTTATCCGTCGTAGTGGTGTAGTATAGCGGGAGATGTACACCGGAGTGTTCGGCTTCGCAGCACGAATAGGCACGTTGGGCTCCGATGGACCCGTACCGTAGCGGTCCTTATTGGTACGTTGACGGCGCTTCCACCTCAACACCGCTACAAAACCATCATCAGCGATCGAAATAGTGCCGTTTCAGGCATGGGCTTCCCAGCGGGAGTAGTTCGGCTCGCCACAACGAAATCAGGCAGCGCGTCGAGAGGTCTTGCGGCGGCGAGGGAAGGAGCCAGTGGGATGAGAGCGGGGTAGCGGGGCGCACGAGGAGCGCACGCTGCTGGCTCAGCATTCTTCGGTCGCGACTGTAACAAAACTGCTGACGCGAAACTAGCTGACGATACATCGAAGCCAGCTCCGCGACACATGTTAACGTTTGAAGCACCCGATGGTGACCCAGATACCAATGCCTTTTGACGCCACTCATTGCGTTTGTTGCGTAATTCAGCGACGGCAGTTTGGGATGCATCTAATTTCTTCTGCACATCCACTAGACTTGCCTGAAGAAGAACGATGTCTTTCAACAGGCTAGTGACATCGACGTGGTCGAATGTAAAGGGAGGGAGCTTATGTAAGTCTTTCGCCACGAACGTTGGCACGCCGTCAGGGGCAGTGTCCTTAAGCAGCATGATGAAGTCCTGTATGCATTTCTTTCTTATGTCCCGTCCCGTCACGCCGGTGGGACACCATCTAGTCACTCTTGTTGAGCAACCGGTACAGCAGCAGCTTGGCAGCAGCGATGTCGTCTTCACTAAAGTTCATTACGTAGTCTCTCTCTCTCTCTTCTTCAACCCTTGGCCACCCAACGCTGTGTGTAGGTCTCTTCCAATTCTCTCCACTTTTGGCGGTTTTGTGACATGGCTATCGAGTTTCTTCCGGCTTCTTTAATGAGGTCGTCTGTCAACCTTGTCGGTTGTCTTCCCACATTCCTCCGTCCCGTCCGTGGTCTCCACTCCAGCACTTTTTTCCCCCATATTCCATCCCGTCTACGGCATATATGGCCCGCCCACTTCCACTTTCGTTCTGCTATCACTTCCGCTATGTCCGTGAGCCTCGTTCGTCTCCGTATTTCGGTATTTTTCACCCGGTCATAGAGTAACGTAGTATTTAGTATTTGTTAGTATTTATTTCCACATAATTTTGACTCTAACATAGTTTGAGAAAAAGGCTAGGTAGGTGATGATAGATCCCAAACATCTAACAACGACTTCTGCATACCAACCTAGCTACCCCCAGTATCAAAGTCAAACCTTCTCAATCGTAAATCATCTTCAAAGGACCCTGAAACTTGTCAAATTTAATTAAACAATGCTTTCTAATTATTTCTGACCGCTGTATATTAATTTTGGGCCACAACAAAGATAAATTGCGGGAAGCTTGTTAATAACTCGTTATAGAGGAAGTGGGACGGGCCCGGAATCCATTGTCTTGTCTGAAACGAATAAGTCTACTTCAGAAGTTGGGTGATTAAAGTTAGATGTCAGTTGATGATTTTAAGAGTGTACTGGGTGTGTCAGGTCATTTAGTTCCCTTCAATATGGTTGAGTTGAATGGCTTTGATCTATGCGTCATGTTCGTGAACGGGCGGTGTCAGTTGGGACTGGTCATCTCTTAGCTGCGCGGTTTATTTTAATTCATCATCATCATCAGCCTATAATGTTCCCGCTGCTGAGACACAGGCCTCCTCTCTATGAGAGGGAATGGGCTATAATCCACCACGCGGGCCCAGTGCGGATTGGTAGATGTCACATGTATTTGAATTTTTGGTTCTAGGACATGCCGGTTTCCTCACGATGTTTTCCTTCACCGTTTTTGAGAGCCTGCCTGGGTTCGAACCCACGACTTACTGTTCGTAAGTCGGGGTCGCTACCACTGGGTTTATTTTAATTACTGGATTTATTTAAAATCGTTGATTTACTCTTTTACTCTGGACGCTCTTAATTTGCACGACTTTTACATCGTTCTCACATATATTATGTATTATCTCAACATGAATGATGTAACCAAGATTTTGTAACAATCATTTAAAAAAGTGCCTGGAATGGTCTAATTAAAATAAATGTTTTAAGTTTGAGTTTGAGAGGCCAACGGAACAGCATACGTATTGTACGAAAAGTGATTTAGAAGGATTTTTAACGTTGCATCGTGTCCCGCCAAAACGTGCGGTGTGCTTTGATCTCATGCAGTTTGGCTCACACAAGCGGGATTGGCCCGCAATCTCGCATACGTGACATATTTCCCTTTGATGTTTTGTATGTAACTAGTAGGGAATGTATATTAGTGGTGATGGAATCTAGGTAAGGGGCAGAGCTAGCCCACGTGCCTGATGAAACGAGAATGACAGTACATATCTTAAAATATATAAATCACGTGACCTATGTTCTTTCAGGCAGTAAAAGTTTATAAATAATAAATAAAAAATAAAAAAAAGCCTTTTATTTCCTATTAGTTTACAATTTTTGTGATTAGTAAAACATTAATTGTGTTTGTAGGTAGGTTTTGTTCCAGGTAAAAGTTTATCTTGGTTTTATTAATTTAAATGTGGCAATGGGCAGGCCACATAGCGCGAAGATCGGACGGCCGATGGGGCAAACAGATACTGGAGTGGAGACCACGCATTGGAAAGCGCAGCGTGGGACGGCCACCTGCCAGATGGACCGACGACTTTGTAAAAATTGTAGGGAGTCGCTGGATGCAGGTGGCATTGGACCGGACACGTTGTAAATCTATTGGGGAGGCCTATGTTCAGCAGTGGACAGATGATGATGATAATTATTTTAAAATAAAAATTAGTTCGATAGGAACAAAAAGGAAAGAAATTTTAGTTAAAAATGTCATTCAAGTAATAATGTTAGGAACATATGCCTGAATCGACTTCCACTCTGATCAACTGGTTGATTCGTTCAGTTGAGTGGGACCTGAACCAAAGCCGTCAACCAAGCATTATGTACAAACTAAGCAACTCTACGCAAACAATTATTGCAGGGAAACGACTTTTTTTTTTGGGTGCAAAATCACGTTTTATGGTATGACAATGTAACGCACTCAAAACTTTGTATTGTTGGATTGATTGAATAGTACGGGGTGTTTCAAGAAAAGTTCTTACATTAACATGACTGAATTTAAAGAAATAACACGTGAAAAATACCTAATAAAAACTTAGGTAAACTTAATTAAAACATCAAATAAACTAAATTAAAAAAACTAACAACAAACTAAAAAAGGGCAACGAAAAAGTCCGCCTCAACGCTGTCAGCTGGTAATATGCCCAAGAGACTGGCGGCGTTGCCACGTTGTATGGCAACACTTAGCCTCTGACCAAGGTAAAAGCCAGCCCTTGGGTCACGGGAAGCGTCAACTAGGCGTTACGAAATTTCCTTAAACAGGCTATGAGCACTCGGACCCCACGGCCCCAGAGTTTCAACCCCAAACGGCTTGAAAATATAGTTACCGCAAAGGTCTCTATATTTACTCCACTTGAGGTTTTCTGCAGCCGCAGCGGCAGCGCCAGCACAGCACGATGATACCCACTTAATTCACCCGGATGATATCACCCAGGTGAACATATTGGAATCAACCTACTAGACTCTCTGTTTACCCTTTACATGGTAACAGGCGTGATATTATGTTTAACTTCAAAATCTTTTTAAAACCAACGTGAAAAGTAGGCCTTCTTTCGCCGCGGGCTAATCTGTTCTCTGGGCGTTAATATTACATTATTATCTACAGGTGTCTATGTATATATTATACAATATACCATGTATTTGTTTATTATTATCTGTTGTTGGTATTGCAAAGATTACATAAATACAGATAATGTGTTTATGGGTCAATATTTACTGTTTGTGTTGGGTAGGGTCTTCGGACTATACATATACTAACAATCCATCTATATGTGTGTTACCAACGTACTTTATACTAATTTTACATACATAAACTTACGACCTTTTCCCATGGGGGTAGGCAGAAACCACAGAACGCCATCTGTTGCGATCCTTACATACTCCTTTTGCCTCGTCCACGTTCATAAATCTGAACCACGCACGCCGTTGCGAGTACTACGCACCTGACCTTTCTGAAGAACCTCACCAATGAGGTCAGCGTATGTCCTTCTAGGGCCCCTAGGCGGTCCCGGCGTTGCCAATCACATCTGCCTTGTAAATACCTTTTATAGCACATTTGGTGGTAAAGGGTCTCTTATTTCACCAATTTCAATATCGTAATGTATCTCATTACGTACTTGTGCGGTAATGTAATGTAAAACGCACGGTTTATCAAGATGATCCGTAAAAACAAACGGTACTTTTTAAATCTTAGCAAAGAGTTTTTATGTCAGAAAAGTGGTCAACATTTTATGAATAAATTAACTTTGGGAGATAAAATATAATAAATAAACATTTAATTCTTTAATTTAATTAATTTTAACAATAAATTACAACCATTTATCTGTAATAAAAACACAAAAATATTAATTTACTGTATTTACTAATACTGGCTGTTTTTTGTGCCTTTGCCTTACAAAAAGCGCTGATGCGTGCGCCTCGCTAATTTGTGAACCAGTAAAAACTATTCCGCGCGCTTTTTCTTTTCGCTGTATGGTTTTTATTTGAAAATGTCGTCAAGTAATGATGAATTTATTAATTCGACACCGCCTGAAGTCTCAGAGGCAGCGAAAAAGGCTACCCTAAGCCTCTTGCCCGAAAAATCGACCGATAGATACTTACAAGCGTATCAAAATTTCGTTTAAGAAAGTCTGAGTTTTATTGATTTCCTCGCAAATATGTTATAAAACGTCGTATGACATACGTGCGCTTTGATAATTACAGCCTCTGCTTTCTTATAGCCCTCGCCTACGGCTCGGGCTAGCAATATCGCCTCGGCTGTCATTTTCAACTTACCGCACTTATATCATAATGTACTATTGTTAGTCGCCTTTCACTCATCCTCTCCACAAGACCAAATCATCTAAGCATAGTCTTATACTACTTATATTAATTCCAAACAAAGTGCCAACGATAATATTGTTTTTTTTTTTTTTTAATTTCTTAACTGATAGAACAAAGAGACTAAGGGTCATTGTCCGCGGAGGCGTAGCTTCATAGACACTTCAAAATACGCCAAACAGCTTCAGCAACCCAGCGTATCCTGTCGACGAGGCGTATATTACACGCGTGCGTTTTCAATCATTTGTGGCAATGCCGTCGGACGACGAATATTATTTTGGCATATTACTACTACATTCGAAGCTAAACTAGACCTGGACAAGTTTTAAATTTCAAATTTTCAATTCAAAACGTGAGTGTCAAAGTTGAGATTGATTCACCTTAAATTCTTGAAGCTAAAACGTTTAGTACTGAAACTAATTAGGGTTATAAATCTTCTGAAGTAGCTACTCATGTACTAAGCACTAAAGTCTAACGCTAAAAGGGTTATAAAACAGCTAAGTGCCAAGTTTAAAAGTTCAGAAGTACGTAGAACTAAAAGCTTAAGGTGGTTGCGTCAAGGTAGCTCGCCTAATTCAATTTTTTTTACGTTTTTTGTAACTTGCAGGTCATTATCAGGTTGTATGGTGATGAAAAATGAGTCGCGCCAGTAACATGTATGTAGTTACAGAATCACAATCATGAAAATCATCAATATACGCCTGTAGGTTCATTTAACCCTATTGAATGACTTTTTCATGAAATATTCGTTGAATAGTGTTATATCCCATGACGGTCACCCATCCACAGACATACCTTGGAAGTACGACCAGTGCGGCTGTTATTATTCAACCGCCGCATGTAACATAATGGGGGCTATCGTTTTTAAGCTCACCAGATGGCGCCACTGTCGAGTGGTCCTGTCATTAATTCTATTTTATACTTTAAAGTACAAATAACTTCATAAAAAGTTTATTTCATTTCGTATATCAACATAGTGTAAACTTCAGATACATATTTACAAATATTCTCTCTAACATTAACAAGCATGAAACATTTAAAAATCATTCTACCTCCAAGTACTAATAACAAATAAGATCCTTAGTTGCTACTTAAAATCTTCAAGTCATAATTAATCAGGAATGGCTCAATCTAGACCAGAATCATGAATATTAGTTAAAATACGTGAAAAAAAGCCCGCAACGCGCGTAAACTCTATGACATCTGACATTTCGGAAGACCTTACTCTACACGAACGCCTCTAGCGGCGAATTCATGCGCGATAGCCTCCATTGACAGAAAGTTGATTGCACAATTGCGTTACAAAAATTCGCTTCAATTCCGTGCCGCGACTATGTAAATTGAACTTTAGTAAGAAAAATAGTCCGTCGTACGCATTACGTACGGAAATAGATGGAGGAACGTATGACCGAGATATTCTTGCAGGTAAACACTGACGATGAATCATTATATTACCTACCAGTAACGTAAGGTTTGAGAGTATGAAGACGTAAAAAGTAAAAAATAAGGTAATGTGATTATTGGGCTAAAAGTACAAGATACTCTCTCATTGCTGATCTTATGCATCTCAAAAGGTATCAACATATACATCGGTCTTCTTAGCGTGTCGATGGCAATCTAAATAGCGCCGGCCCAGAACCGAGCTACTAGTTTGGCGCTTTCGGTAGCGTTCATCAGTTCCTGTAGTGATCAAACAACAGGACACGCAGGACACGATATTAAGTGGCCAATTGTTTGTGGAACAGCACCACATTTACACTCCAGGGCAGAGTCATTAATGAATCTCCACCTGAATAGGTTTTCCTTGTTAACCAACCAACCTGGGTCCAGAATCTATTTAAAGACTTCTTTCGAATCTATTTTAAGAAGAAGAAGACAACTCATGTCCAGGTGGAACGAATGGGTTAGGTAAGGATGCACTACCTCGCCGTAGCTTTAGTCTTCCTGTGGATCGCTCGCCAGTGACTGGGGACACACTTCGGAAAGCTGTTTCGGTTGTTCAGCCTTTTGTGACAGAGGGTATTTGGACGTAAAGGGCGACGTGTGTCTGAGACCATTTTGGCTCTTTCGCTAGAGCTTGCCACTATTCTGGGAACTTTTGGTGGCGCTATTCTTGCCAGTGGGTACAGCATCCCGGTACAGACCGGGGTCGGTTTAAGGCAACTAGTGAGGATCTGGCACGTTTCATTCAGAGCTGTATCCACTAAATTTGCATAGGCTGAACGACTCCACACGGGGTACGCAAATTCGCTAGCTGAAAAAGACAACGCCAGCGCAGTAATCCACAAGACATGAGGCGAAGCACCCCACTTAGAAGAGATTAGTCGCCGTAAGAGACTTGCGAGTGTGCACAGTGGGTGGTTTTGGTGGTGGTGGGTTTTTGGTGAGGTGATTTGTCCAGAAAAACACCAAGATACTTTGGAATATTTACTGTGCTCAGTGCTTCCAGTCTAGGTGGATGCAGTACCAGTATTTGTCATTGAGCGAGTGCTTATCTGACCTCTACAACCCCGCTAGTACTCGGAAATACGATACAACTTGGTAAGACTGGTTGTCAGACTTACGGGCCAGTTACTACCTGTCATAACTGTTAAAGGTTTACAAATGACAGTCGGGATCAACGGGTAGCGGGCTTGCTGAGGCATGGAGGAAACTCGGTATGTAATGGATGATCACCTACCCACGGCCCGATCTTGGCAAGCGAGGGTAAACCTTGGAGTTCGACCCGCGGGGCTGTTAATACCTAGCTACGTCTTTGTTCATATCTATGGGTGATGCTTATTGTGCATGTCGCCGGTGACATAACTTACATACATTCTTACTAAAACTTTCTTTACGAGAGTTCCTAATTCCTGTGCCTCTCAAAAAAAAACTCAAACTAAAAAATAAACTCAAAAGCATTTATTTCAATTAGATCAGTACAGGCACTTTTTAATGTCAGAAAAACAAAGAAGGCTAAGCTACAGTCACAGACACAAGGAATAATAACTTGTGAAAGTATTGCAGTTGTCCATTTCAAAGCGTAACTAAGCGCTCTAATGGCTATACCAAAACAAATCGATGTAAGTTTCCACACCCATCTTCACCAGTGAAGTCCTTATCCAGTGGCCCGGCACTTATGAAAAGGGTCTTAATTTCATAAGCATACTTTAGAGTAGCTTATCATTGTAGACACGGTATCCACTTGAAGCTCGGTTGGAGAGCATTTGAAGACTTATGAGAAGCAAGATTAATCTTAGTTATATGCAGTTAACTATTTCGGGGTCAAATTAAATTAGCCTGCGGAACTCAATAGACATGATGAGCGTCGGTGTTTGGAAATAACTTGAAATTGGAGTTTAAGGTTTTGTTATTAGACAAAGCGATAGCCTATAAATAGGGTAATATTAATGTTACTTTAAAGTATAGTTTTTGTAAAAACGCTGCTGGTTATGAGATAAATTAAAACACTACGGGTAAAACACCAAATATTTTTATATAAGGTGGAAGCGTCAGGATAGCCCGCAAAATTCAAATTTTGTTACGTTTTTTGCAATTTGCAGGTCAGTGTCAGGTTGTATGTTGATGAAAAATGAGTCGCGCCAGTAACACGTATGTAGTTACAGAATCACAATCATTAAAATCATCAATATAAATGAATGAATGATTTATTTACTTAAAAAAATCCTTAACGCTAAGTACATTGCCCCACAAAACTGCTTACGCAGTTTAACTGTGAGATCGTTGTGAATGACTTTTTCATGAAATATTCATTGAATAGGGTTACATAAAATCCCGCGAAATTCAAATTTTCTTATCCTATTGAATCCCGGTATCCTTTCCGATGCGATGCGATGCGGGCCATTTAGATATCAATTCAAAATCGTTTCCATTGATCGTCTTAGTGTAACCATCTTACATCTGATATAAGTATGATTGACTGGAACAACACTACATTCATTCATTCATTGACGCATTCCCCCACGTGTGTGTATAGCTTAAATAAAGCTTACTTCTGTCGGCGCGATATCCAATAGATGAGAGGATTTTATGATGTATTAGTAGCATATGATATGGAAAGGGTAGGCTTATTGAGTAGCTAAGAGTTTGCTCGGTTTTATCATCATACGATTAGGAGAAAATGTTGCCTGCGTGAAATTATTACAACAATAGTGCTATCCTATTAGAATTGGATTATTTTTGAAGTAAAAACTTCTTTAGCGGCGTTGTGCACTTTTCGGGATGGGTAAAAACTGTTTAACTCGCGTCAGATCGTCAGATCGAATCGGCGACGCAGGGCGCTTGCGCGAGTGTGCGTGTAGTTTAAGCTAGATGGCGTTGTTTCATGTTTTTTTCTAGTGCAGTGACATCTTTCGTTCTTGCAGAAAGCTATTGAAATTTCTGATATTTAAGCTAGATGGCGTTTTTTCAGGTTTTCACTTCTGCCGGCACTCCCGGAGAGCAACCAATTGTTTTTTTTCCACGTAACCCTAATCTTTTTCTAAAATAAAAGCAAGTAAGTAACTACTCCCACTCCTAACTTATTCCTAATAACATCAGCTATCTGTCAGTAACAGTCCCGTCAATCGGACTAGCCGTTTCACGTACAAACATACCGACCCCAAGGGGTCGACATCGATCACTTTGGGTAGCTCCTTGGTCTCAAACAAAATGATCGCAATGACGGGGAGAACAAATGCCTTTCGGCTTCGTTAAGGGTCTTGGTACACTCTTTTTAGGGTTCCGTACCCAAAGGATAAAACGGCACCCGGCATTACTAAGACTCCGCTTCCGCCCGTCTGTCTGTCTGTCCGTCTGTCACCAGGCTGTATCTCATGAACCGTGATAGCTAGACTGTTGAAATTTTCACAGATGATGTATTTCTGTTGCCACTATAACAACAAATACAAAAAACAGAATAAAATAAATATTTAAGGGGGCCCCCATACAACAAACGTGATTTTGTTGCCGTTTATGTTTAATGTTGTATAGATAATGGTACGGAACCCTTCGTGCGCGAGTCCGACTCGCACTTGGCCAGTTTTTTTGTTCAACATACAGCTTGACACTGTCTGGCAAATTGCAAACAACGCAAGAAAATTCGAATTCCCTAAGCTAGCCTTGCGTTTCCATCTACAATATCTCAATGACTGATGAACTAACAACATTTTTGACGTATGTAATCCGCCATCTTTCATCGTATAAACAGTATACAAATGTAATAAAAAGCTATCTCGCCAGGCTGTCATGTAAACAGGCAAATCGCTTAGTATTCTGTCCGCAGAGTCATTAGGTCTCGTTCAGGGTGAGCACGCGGTGACTGCGGCGGAAGCGGTCGCGATTTAGTAGAGCATACCTAGCTGTTGTAGCGGGCAGTGGAAGCTAAGGGAGAATTTCATTAACGAATTATTTTTTTTGTTTATTTATTTATGTATTTATTTATAACATAACATCACGCCTGTAATCCCCGTGGGGTTAGGCAGAGGTGTACACCCACATTTCGCCAGTTATGTTTTAAGTCCCATGTAATAGGGGGCGAGCCTATTGCCATCAACCGGGCACAAATCCAGACTCCGTGGCTGCTACTGAGAAATTCCTGATGGAAAAACCCAATAGCACTTTGCCCGACCTGGGAATCGAACCCAGTACCTCATGCTCAGCAGTCACGCTTGCGACCACTCGACCAACGAGGCAGTTATTTATTTATTTATTTATTCAGTAGTACACATCATCATCATCATCATCATCATTTCAGCCAATAGACGTCCACTGCTGGACATAGGCCTCCCCCAAGTGTCGCCACATTGACCGGTCCCGTGCGACTCGCATCCAGCGGATCCCTGCAACCTTCATCAGGTCATCGGTCCACCTAGTGGGAGGCCTTCCAACGCAACGTCTTCCGGTTCGCGGTCGCCACTCCAGAACTTTACGGCCCCATCGGCCATCCGTTCTGCGAGCAATGTGCCCTGCCCACTGCCACTTAAGTTTGGCAATTCTTCGGGCTACGTCGGTAACCTTGGTTCTCTTGCGGATGTCCTCATTTCTGATTCGATCACGCAAGGAAACTCCGAGCATAGCCCTCTCCATTGCCCTTTGGGTGACTTTAAGCCTTCTGATGAGGCCCATTGTGAGCGACCACGTTTCGGTCCCGTATGTAATCACTGGCAACACACACTGGTCATAGACTTTCGTCTTGAGACACTGCGGTAAGTAGTACACATACATTTTATTTATTCAAGTTGATGCCAACATAAACTCATTGGAGTTTTACCGTGCACCAAAATCGTCGACTACATAATTTAGAGAATTAACAGAGCCACTTAAGTAGGTACTTAGTTAAAAATAAACAACAACTATTTACAGCGGGTATTTAATTAGGCGAAAAAAAAAACGATTGAATGAACGTGATCAGCAAATGTAAACTGCGTTCAAGATCTGTTAGTCATC
The DNA here is from genome assembly GCA_950005105.1 of Lycophotia porphyrea. Classification (NCBI taxonomy): domain Eukaryota; kingdom Metazoa; phylum Arthropoda; class Insecta; order Lepidoptera; family Noctuidae; genus Lycophotia; species Lycophotia porphyrea. The sequence goes on along the minus strand of OX465410.1, from coordinate 3,083,815 downwards.
ATTGTTGTCGGATGTAGTTAAAAAGTGTTTCGACGCGGTAAAACTATAAATGAACAGACTACCGCTGCAGTATTTTCAAGTTATATTATCACAATATCTACATACACTGAATGATCTTTATTTTTGATGCTATAAGGTTGCTTTCAGAGATGACATAACTGTGGCCACAACGTAAAACAATAGACGATCGTTCGCTAGATATGATCGGTCGATTCTGCCTTGGCGTTGCGCTGGGGACCATGGGTTCGTCACCAAATTTTTTTCCATACATGAAGTCCCGGTTCATCATCATAAGAAAACAAATGAATTTTTCATTTTGTAGTGTAGTCCCGTTTGGGTTCGTCATCAGTAGAAGGCGCCCACGTCCGATAATCGGTGACCAATTTTTTGTAGGAGAAAAATAGAACACATTGATAGCAATAGTGCAACGCACACGTCCTACAAAAAGTTGGTCAGAAATAAAATCGGCGCATCCCGACTGATCCGATTATCGGTAAAAAATGGAACGTTCGAAAATGACGTGCTGCTCCCTCGATAGCCACAGACAAAGTGACGCACAGAGTGCTTTCATATATATAAGTGACGGGCGTAAGCGTTGAGTCGACCACAAAATCGGTCCTAAGAATCGGAGGAAAAATCGGCCCGATTATCTGTCCTACAAAAAGTCTGACGTGGGCGGGCAGCCTTAGGTTGCTCGCCCACGTCAGACGGCGCCGATTTTATTTCTGACCTACTTTTTGTAGGACGTGTGCGTTGCACTATTGCTATCAGTGTGTTCTATTTATCTCTTACAAAAAATCGGTCACTGATTATCGGACGTGGGCGGGCAGCCTAAAGCATGTCAAAAAGTACAGTTAGTAAGAAAAATATAGTATGACTTTTAAATCAATTAATTTACAACAACCTCGAACAATTAAAACATAATATCTTCAATATAAGCTACTGCAACTGCGGAGAAAACAAATTAAAGGAGTGACGCAAAAGGCGGTTTTAAATATTTTAACACTTCACAGCCGCCTTGTCATCCGCGAACGCTCCTCACCCTAAACGATGCCTTAGTAGAATGTTGTATCAGTCAACGCACGTGGGTTATTATAAAAGTAGGCATTATTGAGTGGTCTGAGTGTATATATAAGGGTGCTGTAGTAAATATACAAAAGTTATAATTTTTCATAAAAAATCTTGGAAGATATTTTTATTGAAATGATGAAAGTAAATTTTTAGGATGCGCAAAACCTACACCTTGAAGTTAGCTAGTCAACATACACCCTGAAGTTAGCTAGTCAACATTTTAGTTTTATACGCCAAAGAAGTATAATTTCTTACGTGCGTAATAAGTACACACACAAACTTTTTTTGATATGTGTATATAAGCAGAATTAAAATAATATGCATGTATTATTTTAATTCTGCTTATATACACATGTTTGAGCAAATGCTTATTCTTATCAAAATTTACAAAAAAAAAAGTTTGTGTGTGTACTTATTACGCACGTAAGAAGTTATACTTCTTTAGCAAGATCTTAAATAAGAGTGGCTCACGAAATATCTGCCATTTCTCATGGCGTGCAAATATTTTAAATAATGAATCATTGATTTTTAAATTTTACACTTCATCATCATCATCTTCCTCCGCTTATCCCATTCTATTTGGGGTCGGCGCAACATGTTTTCTTCTTCCATTCTCCCCTGTCAGACGTCACGGCATCGTTGACTCCTTTCTCTTTCATATCAGTCTTCACACAATCCATCCATCTTTTCTTTGGCCTGCCTCTCCCTCTCCATCCATCAACATTCATGTTCATCACTCTTTTAGTCACATGCGTTTCATGCCTCCTCATTACATGTCCATACCAAGACAAAAGACTTCCTTTCAATTTTTTTGTAACAGGCGCCACTTTCAAACTTCCTCTAATATACTCATTTCTTACTTTATCCATTCTTGTCACTCCACACATCCATCTCAACATTCTCATCTCCGCTACTTACAATCGTTTTTCATCCTTCTTCTTCACAGCCCAGCATTCTGACCCATACAGTACGACAGGTCTAATCACGGACTTGTATATTTTCCCCTTTAGCTTAAGGGGCATCCGTGGGTCGCAAGTTGTTCCAGTGACCTGTCGCCATTTTATAATTTTTTACACTTAAACATAAAAAAATGTCAGTTACAGTTAAACAAATTTCTGATAGGTACTTAATCATTAACATTATCATTATGATTTGTTATTTATTTTCCTTGTCTATTATTACACATTACAATTAAAATAACATTCAATTAAATAACATTTATAAAATAGGCATATTTAAGTTTTCCACTACTACATGACTATAATTACAGAGGAGCTCGTGGCTAAACAATAACAACCGCTCGGGTCGATCTTTAGGTTAAGCCGTGCTTGCCTAGGTTGGTCTGTGGATGGGTGACCACCCATTACATGCCGAGTTTCCTCCGTGCCTCGGAAAGCACGTTAAGCCGTTGGTCCCGGCTGTCATTTGAAGATCTTTGACAGTCGTTAAAGTAGTCAGTGGCCCAAAAAGTCTGACAACCAGTCTTACCAAGGGGTATCGTATTTCCCAGTAGTAACTGGGTTGTGGAGGTCAGATAGGCAGTCGCTCCATGTAAAATACTGGTATTCAGCTGCATCCGGTTAGACTGGAAGCCGACCCCAACATAGTTGGGAAAAGGCTAGGTAGATGATGAATTAAAATAACATTCAATTAAATAACATTTATAAAATAGGCATATTTAAGTTTTCCACTACTACATGACTATAATTACTACACTGTTAGTTATATTTATTTATTTATAACTATCTGCTTGGGATGCGCGTGGATGTCAGTTATCGCGACCAAAAGTAATCATGAAATTTTGATCCCGTTCCCGCAACAAAACTTGACAAATTATATATTAAAACCTTCCCCGAGAACCACTCTATCCATTGGTGAAAACAGCATAAAAATCGGTGCAGTAGTTTTTGAGTTTATCGCGAACAGACAGAAAGACGCGGTGGAGGACTTTGTTTTATAATAAAGGGTGTAAACAGACTCTTAACGAAGCCGAAAGGCACCTGTTCTCTCCGTCATTGCGATCATTTTTTTGTTCTAGACCATACCTGGGAACCTTCTAGTTACGGAAATATTGGGGGTCAAAGTTCCAACTTTTTCACAACTTTTTTTTAAAATACATGTTTTTAATGTAAGATTTTTACTTTAAACACCTCCAGGACCCCCTTTCTATTCAATCCATCCATCAACACATTGTTTTAAGTGCGTTACATTGAATCCTAGTGTAAAACGTGATCTTTCAGCTCAAAAAAAAAAGTCGTTTCCCAGCACTAATTTTTGCGTAAAGTTACTTAGTTTGATGTACAGACGCCAGCACATCAAGGTAAACCCTATACATATCTATAACTACAACAGCTACTGCTGTGTTAGAAAGAAAGTATCCTCGGCGTGATTGGTGGATTTTTCAACGTTTCCAAAATTGCCCAATGGTTGCGCACACAAACAATTAGCAGCGAATAATTCATGCCTCACGGGGAATAGGCCACACCTCCTTGCTCCTACGCAACCGACCGGCCACGTTTATTCATCCCTTAGTCCATAACGCTAGTCATTAAAAATTCGCGGAGCAAGTTGGTTCGGCTTGTAGCTACTTAGTGGAAGTGTGTGGCGAACTTTTTATATTTTTTAAATGATTCATTATGGCGCCTCAGTTAACGAGAATTGAAAGGGGGCGCATTATAGCGCTCCGATTGAGTGGATGCCGTATAATAGATATTTGTCGACAGACGGGCATTACGGTGAGTAATATTTTTTGTAGTTATAATTTTTAAGTTAAAATAAGCAAAAGCTAATATTGAAAAAATGTGTCAATGGTGTTTTTCTATAGAACTTTCAAAATAGATACGAGCTAATGTTATTTGTGAGATAATTACATTAAAGTGTTACATTATTTGGAAAACTGTTACCAATTTAATTTAATTTTCGTATGCTACTTCTAGCGGCGGATGGCCCTAAACCATAATATTTAAACAACTTTGTGCCTACCGTATCTTACGAATAAGGATGTTTCTTATTTTTCGTGCATATTACTCGTCCAGATCAAAAACATTGAATCGTTCAATAAATATTTATATTCCCATAAAGAAAGCCAAACCAAATCAAGTTGTGCTTACATGCATGGAAAATTATAAGTCAAAATAATACAATTATTTTCTTTATTGCATAGTATAAAACAAATTTCCTTTATTTACTGTCCATACATAGATTAGATATTATTGTTTATTTATTACCTACTTTATAAGTCAAAAAAGTGGAAATTAAGTGTCAGCACTAGTAAACCTTATTTTTAATACTTATTATTCCGTTCCCACAGATAAACCGAGAAAACGGTTTTGTGGGGCAAAGTTCTTATGTAATATTTTTATAAACTCTCATTTATTATAGAAATATTAATGAAGTCGCTCCCGCTGTCTGTACGCTTAGATCTTTTTATCTACGCAACGGATTTATTAATGCTGTTTTCAGCTATAGATAACTCAAGAGGAAGGTTTATATATACCTATATAAATCACTCCACACTGCCCCACATTAGTATCTACATTGCATCCGTGCGAAGCTGGGGCGGGTCGCTAGTTAAATTATATGAAAACTTAACTAATTGTCATTTCCTTCGGTGTCTATTTAGTAATGTCCCAAACATTTGCTTTTTATAAAAAAATATCCATGCTGAAATTAAACACAGTAACCATAATAAGAAACTACATTCAAAAATACAGCTTTTACACCTAAAATAAAAAATAAAACAATAACTCAGTACTTAATATAATGAAATTTTAATTCATAAATGTTGTAAGTAGGTAATTTAAACTTATGAAAATAAATATTATGAAATGTGCACGAAATACGAGAAACACCCATAAATGTCTTTACCTACCTACCTATTTTCTTGTGTTCTTTGCTAATGAGTTCCCGGTATAGTAAGTTTTTAACACTGCGCGTTGTTCCAAGCGCTATTGTTATTTTTTTAAAGTCGGCACCCGGTTGGATTTTAAAGTAAATACCTACGCAATTAGGCACTTCTTTTTGTCTGTTGAAACATTGCAGGGATAAGACTTTTTTAGTGCTGTTTGTGTGTAAATAATAATAAGCTAGCAATTATTGTAGGAAAGCATATAAGTAGCCTATTGAGTAATAATGTGCAAATAAACAATAGCTACTTGTTTCGTTCCAGGAAAAAAAAAACAGTTTACTTTTGGCTTCAGCGGTGGCATGAAAGTGGAACCATCGAAGCGCAACATCGCCAACTTTACGCGAGAGCCACGACGGCAGCAGACGTTGGCTATCGTCTCTGCACACTCTGCTGATCCGTTTTTAAGCACAAGAGTGTTCTCAACTGCATACAATGTGAGTCCATGTATACTTTTTTTTATAGTCATAGTTTTACGCGCACCGCGTGCCCTGGACATTCTAGCAATACCTAATAATTGCGCAAGCTACAGCAGCAACGTATTGGACTCAGTGAATGACATTACTATTAGATAAAGCTTCAGTTCTTTAGCACCTATCTCAACAAAGGTGGAAGTTCTCAATTCGACGGATTGTCTATTTATGTATATGTTTATATTTAAAGGAATAATTTGAAACTGTCCCATACTCATATATAGTGTAACTGGTAATTAATGACCAATACTTATACACGTGATTGCTCATGATAACAAACAACTTTCCCAAAGAAACATTTGCTTTCACTTTTATCACAATAACACAACAGCCTTATGAAATTCGCGCGCACGAGCCTGTGACGTATCAGCTGTTAGGCCGCTGCCTCGAATTTTGCGGGCAGCGGGGCGGCGGCGGCGGCGGCGCCGCTTGACTGGAGTGCACCGCTCGTTGCCCGCTCCCGCGCCGCTGTTTTCGAGAACCGGTCCATTTAAATGTACCGCATAAGATCCTGCCGCTCCCGCGCCGCCGCCGCCGCCGCCCCGCTGCCCGCAAGATTCGAGGCAGAGGCCTAAGGCAGAGCACCCGAGCGGCTAGCTAGCCCGCTCCGTAATGTGTGTGATAAAAGCAAATCAGTATAAAAAAAAATGTATATAGAAAGTTGTTTGTTATCATTAATCACGTGTTTAAGTATCGGTCACTATTACCAGTCACCCTATAGTTAAATTGACCCGTACAATTGGTCATAATTAAGAATCGGTAAGTATTGAAATTGACAAAATTTTCTTTGTTTTAGATTTCAATGGACACCGTTACAAGGCGCCTTAAGGACGCCGGAAAAAATGCTGCCGCCCTGCCAAGAAAATATTAATGAACCAGGCGCATAAGGAGGCAAGAGTAAATTTTTGCCTGGAATATTATAATTTTGACTGGGCAAACAATATAGTCATTTCTGTAGATGAAGAGGCGTAACAGACAGACAAAGTAACTTTCGCATTTATAATATTAGTATGGATAATTCTTCCAATAATGCTAAAGCGGTAATAAAAAAAATATTAACTTCTTTTCGCACCATTGTTACATTCTTGATAATGTTTTCTTTGCTATTGTTGGTGACAGCAAGCAGAATTAATAGTGTAGATAGTGTGTATAATAAATCTGTAATAAATATAAATGAAAATAGAAGCTTGTAAAATATAAATATGATCCAGTTGTTTTGAATGTATGGTCAGTTTAGTTTTATATTTTCTGTTGTTTGTATAGTTTATAGTTTTATACCTATTTGTTGTTTGTATGGTTTAGTTTTATATTTTAATTTAGAGTATTTTTGTTTCTCAGTATTGTATTATAGTAATATTAATATTTAAAAATAAAAGGTTAAAGATTGTTATGTCGCATTTTATTTTGATACTACCCTGCTGATCTCCGCAACTTCGTCTGCGTCACATAGGTAACCGAGAGAGTTAGAGAGAGTGGTTCTTAGGCACCTATAAAACAATTCTAAAGGTAGTTGAACTTTCTTAGAAGTGGTTCGTGGATGAAACAATCATCCACGAACCACTTCTGTGATACAGGCCGCCTATATTTCTCATCAAAAACAGGACGCTGTCATGGCATGATGCCCTCTCTATGCCACGCCAAATCAACCCTTTCCCATTAAAATAAAGTTCATTTTTGATTTCAGATTACGGAATGTATTTTTTTCTGCCCTAAAGCAAAATAAATCTTAAGAGAACGAAGGTATAGGTATAGTTATTTTAAAATGTAGAATCTGTGAATTATGCTAGTTGCGACTAAAATTAAAACGACCAATCCGACCAATTATTTGTAGTGCCTATCCTATTCCTTTCACGCAAGTAATGAGCTGCATGTTCATGGGTAATTTAGAATATTATATTATATTGACAAATAATCAACGTTCCTGCTACAGTCTGTTAATACAATGTTAAGGTGATTACAATGTTACATACCTACTTCAGTTATCATTAGTATCTTTTTTAATACCGTCCAATACACCTTCCTAACACCACAGGCACTATCTATTACAGAAATCATGTAAGATACGTCAAATAATATCCCGTACCTCAACAAAATCAGATTCAAATAGTAGTAAGTAGGTGGTATATTTTTATAATAATTTCACGCGTACGAAGTTCCCGAGTATCAGCTAGTGAATATTATGAATAAATTATATGAAAAACATTTAATCCCATCGGTATCGGGAACTGGGTTCGAGCTAGCAATAGTCAGGGCTCTTGTAAAAGAAACCACTAGTATAATATTATTATTATCATAAAAGTAAAAATAAATTGATTTAATTAAACGCAAACACGAAAAGAAACCCATTTTTTTCATTATTTTACTCCATATTTCGTCATTCATTACCTATGAATACGTTTCGTCGCGTATGGTCAAACTCGCAATCAGTCAAATTCATGAAAATCGCAATCCGTCAAAATTGCCTAGCGTCAATATTGACCAAAACAATCTTATTAGTCCGTCAGTCATAAAAAAGAAATAAGAATAGAGAGTCATAAAGAAGACGATACAGTGTGTCGAAAACTCGTGTGACGTCACATTTCGGAACACTTTTTACCGGAAAGTGACATCACAACCCCATCTTTGATGCATTTAATATCTTCATAAGTTTTTATTGATTTGATAAAACACAAAATACGTATCCAATATTTTTCGATAATCTAAGTGACAGACAAAATATAGGTAGGTAATCATATTTTTTACTCAGGAATAATCCCTTTTCTAATATTACATAGATATTTCACAAGCGCCGGGCGTACCGTAACCGTCAACTTATTTTTACTACCATGCCATTACTTAGATTCCATTCAAGTATGCGATCCGCCAAACTAGTATTTTGGCATAGCAAGTATCTTATTCTACACAACGACGCGCATACGCACACAGCCTAACGCACGCACTGCAGCACGAAACATTACAAGCAAGAACAGACAAAAAGATATTTATCTCTTTCGCACGATTCTCGCTGTTGTTGCTTATAAGGCGCTCAAGGTCACAGTGGGGTAGGTTGATGTGCTGGCGACTGTACATAATGCATGGTTGACGGCTTCGTGAAGAGTCTGTTTACACCCTGTATGTAGTGATGATAGTTTTTAGAAACTGTTGCACATCTTCAAATGAAATTGAATTAATTTAACCAATTGTTTATTTTTCTTCATTTCATTTTAATTTCATTTGAAAACATCGATCGGTTTTTAAGAAAAAATCAATTATATCTTTCGACCCTGCATACTTATCTATTTTGTTGACTGAACACATAGTCTTGCTATCATCAATCAATCATCATAAATGTACTGTTTATGCACATAGGAATACCCTTTTCTTCAAAGAGATGTCTGCAAACAGGGAGGAGCCTGCAAGGGCCGATGCCTGCCAGGGCTACGGGACTGTTCGAAAGAGAAACCGCGGCCCTGGAACACAAAGGGCAAGGAAGGAACATGAATGGGTTTTAGTCAGTACAAATCTGACACTCCCTTCTGCTCTGCCCAGAGCGGGCGGGTCATTTGATTTCGCATCCGAAAAAAAAAGGACACCCTCTTCTGCAAATCTCGCAATCGAAGTAAGGTTTGCTGAAAGAAAACCCAGTTCTGGGTTAAGCTCGCCATTGTACATAAGCTATTTATCATAATTTTGTGTGCATTTCTCTTTTTTTGTATGAAATAAAGAATAAGAATAAGAATCACGTCTATTTTTTGGGAATTTGTCGGCCGTACGAGAAAACAAATGTGGATTTGTTTTTACGAACATTACTATTGTTTTATAACATGATTAATGTTTTTTTCTTCTATTGCAGGTAAGCACCATTCAGCACGTCTTGATCATCACAAACACAATACAAGATAAGTACACCTCTGCCTAGCCTGGCGAATATAGGCGTGTTGGTGTTATAGATAATAAAGGACAGTTTCCTCTATTCCACGCCTGACCTAGGATAAATGGTTTCAACTAAAATTAACTGTTTCGTAATTGCGTTACGGAGATCATTAATATCTTTAATAGCTCTGCATGCCTAGGAAATGCTCGAATTACTGTTATACAACAGACCCGGAGCTGGGGGGGGGGGGGAGGGGCAAACCGGGAGCAAACCATCATCATCATCAGCCTTTTTAATATTCCCACTGCTGGGACTCAGGCCTCCTCTCTATGAGAGGGAATGGGCTTGGTAGATGTTACATGTCTTCGAATTTTTGGTTCTAGGACATGCCGGTTTCCTCACGATGTTTTCCTTCACCGTTTTTGAGAGCAGTGGTGATGAAATAAATTACACAAAGTAATTCGCCTGCCTAGGTTCGAACCCACGGCTTACTGTCGGGGTCGCTACCACTGGGCCACCGCTGCTCTGCGCTGTCTCTTTTTACTGTCGCTTTTTCGTTTCATTGACTTTCAAATCACAACGATGCTAAAGAAGTTTTCACTACAAAAAACTCTCACCAAGCTACACAAAACGTCTAGAATACGGAAGCTTGGTTGGCAAATAGTAAAAATAAAAGGTCCAATTTATCAAAGGTTTCTTAATGACCCATTCCCGAAAAATGACAACCATATTATATTTGTGAGTTTTTTTAAGTTAACTTTGGAGAGAGGGGCGCCACTATCAAGTTCCTGACCCGGTTCGAAAAAGTCGTAGACCCGGGACTGTTGTACACACACGGGAAAAACATTTAATTTCACACAAAAACTAAATTACTCAAAGACTTAATTTGGTTGTACTCAAGAGCCCAAAATGTACTCGTATGCTTTTAGTTTTGGATTCATTCTGGATCAGTCTACGAATTAATTAATTTCATTTGTGGTTATGTGTTTTCAAACACATAACCACAAATGAAATTGGTTTTTACCCCGTTTGGGGTTAAAACACTAGGGCCATGGGGTCCGAGTGCCTTCGGGAAATCGCCAAGCAGTTGGTTGACTCTTCACGTGACCAGAGGGCGGGCCTATTTTTTGGCCAAAGAATCAGCATTGCCATCCAACAATCCAGCCTTCTGGGCACTTTTCCTGTTAACGGCGATGTGGACGAATTTTTTGACGCCCTGTAATTTTTTTTTTTTTACTTTTACATATTTTTTTTAGATTAATTTTAGTTTGTAAATAATGTAAAGGTTTAATCAAACTTATTAAATGACTAGCCAGAATTTCGGTCTACGAATACTACTCCAAAATAAAGAGATTGCTTCCTTTTCTGAGACAGAGCCCATGAATATAAATATCAAATCCAGGATACTGACCATATATGGTATTACGACCAGCATGTCTATTAATTTTCAGTACATGTGGTGCCTTTTTTTTCGGATGGGAAATCATCAAATGACTTCTCCCGCTCTGAGCGGACCGGAAGGGAGTGTCAAATTTGTACTGACTAAAACCCATTCATGTTCCTTCCTTGTCCTTTGTGTTCCAGGGCCGCGGTGTCTCTTTCGAACAGTCCCGCAGCTCGTACATGTGGCGCCTCACGACGTGTTCTTTCACCGTTTTGATAGCAGTCGTGAATTAACAAAGTTACACAAAGAAATGCGCCTGCCTGAGTTCGACTCCACGATATAATCGTAAGTCGAAGTCGGTACCACCGATCTACCGAGACAAGAATAATTCAAAGACTAGAATAAGTCTTTGGGGGTATGGAGAACAAGATGTACAGCTCTTCAACCCCCACAGAAAAGAGAGGATCTTCCGACCAGACGGGTGTTATGTCTAGTGGGCTACTGCCCGACTGTTGTTGTCGGGTTCTTCTAGGGTGTAAAAAGACTCTTAACGAAGCAGAAAAGCATTTGTTCTCCCCGTCATTGCGATCATTTTTTTGTACTAGACCTGGTTTTCTTTTTTTTTGAAATACATGTTTTTAATGTAAAATTTTGACTTTAAATACTTCCACGACCCCCTTACTATTCAATCCACCAGCACAATGTTTTGATTCCTACCGTAAAACGTGACTTTTCAGCCCAAAAAAAAAGTCGTTTCCCGGCACTAATTTTTGCTTAAAGTTTGATGTACATAATGCTTAGCTGACGGCTTCGTGACGTGTCTGTTTACACCATCTATAGTCTTAAGTCGTGGATAACTTTACTTGCGCGATTTAGGATTTGATGTTTAGTTCATCCGCTGTGTCATAGGTGGCGCTATAGTAGTTTTTGTTCTATGTTGCTGTAGTACTTTTTGTGATGCCGCTACAAGTACTATAAGTTCTATTTTCAGTTTACTCCCGGGAAACCACAGCAGTGGCAGACGAAATAATTCAATTTTTCCTGGCCGATTGATGTTTATAAACAATATTTTGTGCCGTTAAAGCTATGGCTCCAAATTATTGAAGGAATTATTGAAGGAATGTAACTAACAGTGTAGTAATTATAGTCATGTAGTAGTGGAAAACTTAAATATGCCTATTTTATAAATGTTATTTAATTGAATGTTATTTTAATTCATCATCTGCCTAGCCTTTTCCCAACTATGTTGGGGTCGGCTTCCAGTCTAACCGGATGCAGCTGAATACCAGTATTTTACATGGAGCGACTGCCTATCTGACCTCCACAACCCAGTTACTACTGGGAAATACGATACCCCTTGGTAAGACTGGTTGTCAGACTTTTTGGACCACTGACTACCTAACGACTGTCAAAGATCTTCAAATGACAGCCGGGACCAACGGCTTAGCGTGCTTTCCGAGGCACGCAGGAAACTCAGTATGTAATGGGTGGTCACACATCCACAGGCCAACCTAGGCAAGCACGGCTTAACCTAAAGATCGACCCGAGCGACTGTTATTAATTGAGCAATTTGCAGATCAGTGTCAAGTTTTATTTATTGTTATTCTGTAACTGCATAGGATTTATTTGCGCGACCATTTTTAATAAACATTAAATTTGACACTGACCTGCAAATTGCAAAAGACGCAAGAAAATTTGTATTTCGCGGGCTACGCTTCGACCTTAAATCCTCAGCGTTATGACTTTGCGACCGAATTCGGTTGTTTTGCGATCGCAACTATGTCGAGAGCAGCGGTAGCCCAGTGGTAGCGACCCCGACTTACGAACAGTAAGTCGTGGGTTCGAACCCAAGAAGGCGCATTACTTTGTGTAATTTATTTCATCAGCACTGCTCTCAAAAACGGTGAAGGAAAACATCGTGAGGAAACCGGCATGTCCTAGAACCAAAAATTCGAAGACATGTGACATCTACCAATCCGCACTTGGCCCGCGTGGCGGATTATAGCCCATTCCCTCTCAAAGAGAGGAGGCCTGTGTCCCAGCAGTGGGAACATTTATAGGCTGATGATGATGATGATCTATGTCGAGACTGCATCCTTGGAATGATGTAACCAAGATTTTGTAATAATATTTTGATTGAAAAGAGTGTCCATGGAGTTTCTTGCCCATTCTTCTCCATAGAGATCTACGCTTTGGAATGGGGAACTACAGTACTTTCACAAGTTATTATGCCTTGTGTCTGTGACTGTAGCTTAGCCTTATTTGTTTTTCTGACATTCAAAAGTGCCTGTAATGGTCTAATTGAAATAAATGCTTTTGAGTTTGAGTTTGAATGGAACTCGGTTTTGCTATTAAAAACTTCCTTATTGAAAACCGCAATAACACTTCCCTGCAGTTGCGATATTATTTTTATCCCGAAAAATTTACGCGCCGCGTGTGGAATCTAGTTGTAATTATTTTTTAACATAAACATATTTATAATTTACGTGACTAACGCTCGAACACTGCGCCTCATCTTCTTTGTATATAATAAAATTAATAAAACGCCTACTCTTATCATATAATTTTATTTTCTTAATAATAAACATTGCTGAGTGAAACGCCAGTTATGTGTTTATTTTTGTCGTGAAAGGTGGACAGCCGAATATTCGAGATTTTTTGAATGCTTTTGCCAAAATTTGTTCTTTTTTAGGGTTCCGTACCCAATGGTAAAACGGGACCCTATTACTAAGACTCCGCTGTCCGTCCGTCTATCTGTCACCAGGCTGTATCTCATGAACCGTGATAGCTAGACTGTTGAAATTTTCACAGTTGATGTATTTCTGTTGCCGCTATAACAAAAAATAACAAATACATAAATTAATTAATAATTAAAGGGCGCTCTCGTAAACGAATCGTTTTTTTTCGATTTATGGTACGGAACCCTACGTGCGCGAGACTGTCTCGCACTTGGCCAGATTTTTTTTTCCATCCTTCGCGTGAGGTATCAATATGAAGGTTAAATCGAAGGAGGACGAGGGTTTAAATGAAGGTTCTAAACGCTGATTACAAATACACACATCAAAAGTGTCTAGCGATCATGCACATTTATTAGCATAACTTTAAAAGTAATGGACGTTTTTAAACGATTTAAACGCGAATTTGTTCGTGGTACATTTATCTTCCATAAAAAAATAAAATATTAAAAAAATAATTCAGATGTGGCAAAATTCAGTATACTTCTTAACAATCATAATTTTCTTACTTACGTGTGTTAGAGATTTTACTGTTTTTTTTTTTAAAACAAAGATTGCATTTTTGTCTTAAATCAATACTGCTGAGTTTAACTACCATGGAACATCGAAATTAAACTAGGTAAATGATGTTGAGAGCAATAGGCTTGATAGAACCAGGAACGCGCCAGTGCAATATTGCCGATACCATTGGCTCCAGTTAAAGGGTCATATCCAGTTTGTGTTCTCGCTATCGGGATACTGGTGAGTCGGCTGAGTGGAAACCTGGCAATATTTTGGCAAGCCACCACCATACAACACCGATTCTTACAAATTACGGTGAGAAGACAACCGTACGCTACGACTTGGCAATTGGTTTTAAAGGTACAGTCAGAACACCTGATCATCGTTAGTGACCAAACTGACAGGAAGAGACCACAAGCAGTCAACCTTCATGCTAGTACACCATTTTCGCTTCCAGCACTACGACGACGCAATCGGGCAAAGTTTAGAATAAGGGTGCCGTCTGCTTCCAACTTTTGTTTATTTTTAACTGTGCTTGTTTTCAGATTTTCAGTTTTTGTACTGCAGTCGGGTTATAATACATACATACGGGTTATAATACTCAAAACTTGTTTCACATGCGGGTAGGCAGAAACCACAGAACGCCACCTTCTACGATCATTACATACTCCTTCGGCCTCGTCCACGTTCAAAAATTTGGCCATAAACACACGCCGGTTGTGAGTACTACGGACCTGACCTTTCTAAAGAATCTCACCAATTAGGTCAGCGTATGTCCTTCTAGGGTGTCCCCTCTCAGCGTTGCCACGCATATCTGCCCTGTAAATACCTTTTCTTAGTCGCCTTTCACTCATCTTCTCCACATGACCAAACCATCTAAACATACTCTTTTCAATTTTTGTCACTACATCTTTTAAATTTTTTTTTGACGCGATACTTATCGACTACGAAAAATCACGTTTTACAGTAGACCTCAATGTAACGCACTCAACTCACTCACTGTGCTGATGGATGGATTGAATAGTAAGGGGGTCCTGGAGGTGTTTAAAGTAAAAATCTTACATGAAAACACTTATTTAAAAAAAAAAAAACTTGTGAAAAAGTTGGAACTTTGACCCCCAATATTTCCGTAATTAGAAGCTTCTAGAACAAAAAAATGATCTCAATGACGGGGAGAACAAGTGCCTTTCGGCTTCGTTATGAGTCTGTTTACACCCTTTATCTATGCATTATAAAAAAATAATGATAATTCAGTGATAATAATTCAATTCATTTCATAAAAGTATGCAATTTTTCATCAATGTTTTTTATGACGTTATCACGTAAAATTATCGTCCGTAAACCGACTTTACGACGGCCATTTTTTTATGTAAATACAGAATGTATTAAGAACTGAATCTAATCTAGCAACATTATACAGTCGGATCCACCATTACGCATCCCATCCATTAAAAACCAACATTTGTATATTTATCTTGTCTAGAACTCTAGAAACATCTTTACTACAAAATTTCTTTGAAAAGCTCACACGAGTCTTGCACAAAAAATATTTTTATTGTTTGCTCGGTATCAGGCTCAATCGTTTCGATGTCTTTACTTTCATGATTATAATGTCATAAAAGATGTTTGTGTTTCGTTGTATTTTTAGTTTTATGTCTATCATATTCTTAGAGGGCAGTGTGTTAAAGAAAAATGTAAGTTTTCGACCTCGAGGGGTCACAACGTTAACCATCTTGTTTGTTCTTTTTTAGAGTTCCGTACCTATTACTAAGACTCCGCTGTCCGTTCGTCTGTCTGTCTGTCTGACCGTCTGTCACCAGGCTGTATGTCATGAACCGTGATAGCAACACAGTTGTCAAATTTCGCAGATGATGTAATTCTGTTTGCTGTTATAACAAATACTAAAATCAGAATAAAATAAATATTAAACAAATAATTTAAGGGGCTCCAATACAACGAACGTGTTTTTTTGCCGTTTTTTTGCTCTATACCAATAACGGCGATAGGTAAACGCTTGGAATATTCACAGCATATTTAGTTGTATATTCACTTTAAAAATAAATAGTTGAATAAAATAAAATAAATATTTAAGTGGCCCATACAACAAACGTGATTTTTGTATAATGTTGTATAGATAATGGTACGGAACCCTTTGTGCGCGAGTCCGACTCGCGTTTGGCCAGTTTTTACATAATGCTTCAACAGTTGACTTTATGACAAAAATGTCTATCAGAAGTTTATAGATAATAAAATTTTAATATTTTTTGTATTTGTGTTTTTTCTGTACATTGTAGTCTCGTTTCTATCTATCTATCTCACTAATTTCACTGGTGCTTTATTTAACAATAAGACGTTTTGCAGATACATTTATTTTAATTAAACATCAATTGATGTAATGCAACACAGACATTTCGCAAATGGGTTATGATATAAACCACTTGTAAATTTACTGTTTATCTTTTTGTGAGCAGAGAAAAGTATGACTTGCGAGTCTGTCGGGGCTCCCACGTTTTACCTTCATAATTATATCTATTTATTAGCCACCATAAGAGGAAATGCGGGTGGTCTTTTCTCCATACAAACGCTCTCGCCTGTTTTCTTTCTGGTTTATGACTTTAAAGCTATGATTTTTTACAGTTAAAGAAATATCAACCTGTACCATGTTCCTATGTTTTCCTTTTTGGTGGTACAATAATCTGTAAAAGCACTAGAACCTATACAAAATGCTCAAAATTGCCTATTTAGATCGCCTGTCAACAGAGGCACAGTGTACAAATTAGACAACTATTAATGAAAAAACGAATAACATAGCGACACACTATATAACCTTCTTATTCAGTTTATGAAATATCTTTTAAATTGGTCGAATATTGGGAGGAAATAGTCGAGAGTCAAACCTCGAATTATGACTTTTTACTGTAGTTGTACTCATCGCATCAATGTCGAAATCGCGCTCGCAGATAGACAGCGATAGTTTCTTCAAATACCTACCGCATTTCCTCTTAACAGAGATCAGCTATTACAGGTAGTCAGTGGCCCGTAAGTCTGACAATTAGTCGTACCAAGGGGTATGGTACCCATTCATCCCGGCCGTCGTTACGGGTAGTCAGTGGCCCAAAAAGTTTCACAACCAGTCTTACCAAGGGGTATCGTATTACTCAGTACTAACTGGGTTGTGGAGGTCAGATAGGCAGTCGCTCCATGTAAAATACTAGTACTCAGCTGCATCCGGTTGGACTGGAAGCCGACCCCAACATAGTTGGGAAAAGGCTAGGTAGATGTTGATAGTGATTAGACTTCACTTGCTTTACATACAACATAAACAGATGACTTTTCCCATGGGGATAGATACAGATTCTATAAACGGCAGGTGGCGTTCATAAGTACGAGTACTCCTAAAGTGAAAATTAAATAGGTACTTCAGAAGTCGGTGGACAAAAAACTTAATCAAACAAACAAAAGTCACCGACTTCTGAAGCTAAATTTATTTTAAACTTTTTGGTGTTTTTTGGAAAAAAGTTTTATATGCTCTGCCTCCTGTATAAAGGGTGTACAAAGACTCTTAACGAAGCCGAAAGGCACTTGTTCTCCTCGACATTGCGATCATTTTTGTTTTCTAAACCATACCCAGTTCCTACTTTTTCACAAGTTTTTTTTAAATACATGTTTTTAATGTTTTTTTTTTACTTGTGACACCTTCACGACCCCCGTACTATTCAATCCATCCATCAGCGCAATGTTTTGAATGCGTTACATGGATGCCTATCGTAAAACGTGATTCTTTTCTCCAAAAAAATAGTCGGTTCCCAGCAATAATTTTTGCGTAAAGTTACTTAGTTTGATGTACATAAGGCTGCGGCACCACTGAGGCGGAGAGGAGCAGAGCGGAGTTGAGCTGTGCCGCGATTCACCAATCACATGGCTTGAAATCCACATCTTTTCTCCACTCCGCCATGTGATTGGTGAATGCACAGCTCGACTCCGCTCCGCCTCAGTGGAACCGCAGCCTAATGCTTGGTTGACGGCTTCGTGAAGAGTCCGTTTACACCCTGTATGTATAGAAAATTGCTCTTCATCTTTCTCCAGAATGTTGGCCTGTATCTTAGCTATGGGTATTATAAGCTGATTATATTATGGGTATAAGCTGATAATGCTACTCTTATGCGAAACACTTCTAGACTCCAAATTTCTCTTTTGCAGTTTTGTAGAACGTAAGCCAAAATACTCTGACGCAGTAGTAATTTCCAGCGTTATGATTTTGTTTTCTTTTCCACACAAAGGAATATAAACACGGTTTATTGAAAATAATCTTATAATTTCGATGCGTAAAAAGTCGAAGAGGGTAAAAGGTTCACAACCTAGAGTAACCTTTGATTTTGGTAAGGTTGTGGGCCAGAGTCGGATAAGTAGTACCAATATTGGATCAGTCAGGTTTCAGATTTGAAGTGGATATCCTTTCAATCAATATGTGTATCCCTTATAAAAGATATCTGTAGTTTAATGATGATTGATGATACTAGTTTTCTTAATTTTATTGTAATTTCATTGGGTTTTCTAAATCTGTCTACTAAAAATGATTTTTTTTTACTTTTATTCTTACATCTACCATATTGTTTACTTCCTAATATTATTACTAGTTTTATTTGATTTTTATGTTCAACCAATAACTTGTAAGTGTGGTGTAAATTACAACATACATCCATAACATCACGCCTGTAATCCCCGAAGGGTTAGGCAGAAGTGTACTTAATAGTACACCCACATTTCGCCAGTTATGTTTGTAAGTCCCATTTAATAGGGGGCGAGCATAATGCCATCAACCGGGCACAAATCCAGACTCCGTAGCTGCTATTGAAAAATTCCAGGAACCCAAAAAGACCCAGGACCTTAAATAAATAAAATCATGAAAATCAACCCTTTTGCTGGATAACATGTCACCCCTCGGTTAGACTGCAGTTGTTAGAATTTCGAGCTTCTAATTAGCTTAAACTTGCTTTCCGAGGCACAGAGGGGTCACGGTATATATTGGATGGTCACCCATCCACGGACCAACCTCGGCAACCATTGCTTACCCGCTTACCATAACTTGTGCTTAACTTTAACACGGCTGTTATTTTTTACTCGTAAGCCATTTTTGGTATGACAAATTAAAAAAAAATCCGAAAGTGGCAAGGAGTGTTAACCTCAAGGCAAAACCTTTTTAGAAAAAAGAAATGGCTAATTGAGCCCCTCAAGTCTAAGACGAGCCCTGTAAGTGTTGCCATGCATATAAAGAAGGCGCGGTATTGCCATCCTTAACTCAAGTCCCCCTTTTTAACTTTTAAATTGGCCTTTTGTAATTTGTTGCGGTGAATTTGCTTAGTGAATATTTTCTTTTTCGGGATGAATATTTTCTTTTTAAGCCGTGCTTGCCTAGGTTGGTCTGTGGATGGGTGACCAATACATACCGAGTTACCTCCGTGCCTCGGAAAGCACGTTAACCCATTCATCTCGGCCGTCGTTACGGGTAGTCAGTGGCCCAAAAAGTTTTACAACCAGTCTTACCAAGGGGTATCGTATTACTCAGTACTAACTGGATTATGAAGGTCAGATAGGCAGTCGCTCCATATGAAATACTGGTATTCAGCTGCATCCGGTTAGACTGCAAGCCATACAAGAAGTCCCGGTTCGTCATCATAAGAAAGACTCATAGTTGGGAAAAGGCTAGGCAGATGATGATTTTCTTCTTCGGGTTTTATGATGATGGAAAGTGGATAATTGGTGATAGTTATTGCACACACCTGCAATAGAATGTAATGGAGGTTTGAATTAGGTCATCAGCTGCTGTCCAGTGGAAATGTACTTGTAATAACGTAACATTTCATAAAAAAGTCATTCATTTATTTATTTATTTTATTTTGGATTACCAACGATGCACGTTACAATTAATCTTATATAACATGAAAATTACTGCTAAGAACATGCTCTTGTACCGCACACTCAATTATAGGTAACCACAGCTTACACATTGTCGAGTTGTTCATGTAACCCTATTCAATGAATATTTCATGAAAAAGTCATTCAATGGGGTTAAATAAACTTAGAGGGTTGTATTGATCCAGGGCTGCAGGCTGTTCGAAAGAGATACCGCGGCCCTGGAACACAAAGGGCAAGGAAGGAACATGGATGGGTTTTAGTCAGTACAAGTCTGACACTCCCTTCCGCTCTGCCCAGAGCGGGAGAAGTCATTTGATGATTTCCAATCCGTAAAAAAAAAAAAAAGGGTTGTATTGATAATTTTCATGATTGTAATTCTATAACTATATATTATATGCTACTGAGAGCAGCGGTGGCCCAGTGGTAGAGACCCCGACTTACGAACAGTAAGTCGTGGGTTCGAACCCAGGCAGGCGCATTACTTTGTGTAATTTATTTCATCACCACTGCTCTCAAAAACGGTGAAGGAAAACATCGTGAGGAAACCGGCATGTCCTAGGACCAAAAATTCGAAGACATGTGACATCTACCAATCCGCACTGGGCCCGCGTGGTAGATTATAGCCCATTCCCTCTCATAGAGAGGAGGCCTGTGTCCCAGCAGTGGGAACATTAAAAAGGCTGATGATGATGATGATGATGATGTGCTACTGACGCGACTCATTTTTCATCAATATAAAACCTGACACTGACCCGCAAATTGCAAAAAAATTAAGAAAGTTTGAATTTCACGGGCTACCCGTACGCTTACTAAATATAAAGGTGATATATAAGTGTGCATTATAAAACATACCAGGTACCTTATGGTTATTGAGAAATTTGAGCTCAAAGAAGTAGTGTTTTCGGTTTTCAGACTGCGTAACTGATAGGGACGTTCAAGAAGGCATTGCAGAAAATTTGCATCGAAATGTCGATTATGGTGCATTTATTTTAGTTCTGTTTTTCCGCCTGCACATATAAGTTGGTTGAAGTATACACAGATGTGGATATAACGACACAATATCAGGTCATCAGCTGGCTCCCAGCTGAGTGTATGCAACAAACTTATTATAACGATTTGGATTTAATTCCCTGGAGCCGTGCCAAGATCATAAATGTTCTTGAAAACCAAATTGTTTGGGGCATTTTGTGGACTTTATAAAGAGAGGCATTACAAAATGAACGCGAAATTGCAAGTTTTCCTCGTTGAAATTGTTTGCTTTTCGTTCGTTACTTGAAATAACAATTACTTGTTAAAAATAGTTCGTTTCCTCTACTACAATATTAATAAAGCGAATTTTAGATAACTTATTTTATTTAGTAATAAAAATCATTCTCCCGGTGCCTGTTTAGGCAAAAACGCACGGAGATCTGATTTAGGACGTCTAATTTTTAGATTCTGTTGAATATAGACGACCAAAATTATTTTATTATTAATCTCACAAATATCCTATACTTCGATAATAATAGAATAAATTTTCGTTATATACTTTTAGGTAAATTGTAAAATAAGCGTAACGCCAAAATGTAAGAGGGCTCTTAAATAATCTCAATTAAACACGGATTAGAAGGTGGTAATATGGAGAGCTAGCTCGCCGTCCGTCCGTCTATTGACGGCAGGCCGTGTAGACGGCGCGTTCGTGTTCCACGCGCGCCTCAAAGAGATGTCAGCAAACAGGGAGGGGCCCACAAGACATCTCTTAGAGGCGCGTGTGGAACACGAACGCGCCGTCGACACGGCCTGTCGTCATAAGACGGACGGATGGTGAGCTAGCCCATTACTCACCGCCCAGAGGCCCGCACTTACGATACGCCCGGGCGTCTCCCGCGGCGGGGCTGAAATAGTCCTGGATGAATATATTTACTACTCTTCGCTAAATATCAAAATATTACTATCGGTATTGCGTACGTATTGAAGTCAACGAACCGATGGGGACCGTTGAGGTCCGTTGGATGCTGCGATTGGTGGGGTGGACCTGATTATAGAGGGAATGAGTTCCTGGCGCTCTTTCACGAGGTTGAAAATGTTATGTGGGGAAGTTTCTAAAGTGATTCGTCAATTAGATTTCGATTGTTGTTGACGTCATTAATGTTTAATTAAGTTAAAGTAAATTTAATCAATTATGTCAAGTTGTTAAATTTAATCAATTATGTCAAGGTGTTTTTAAAAATATGTCTTTAAAATGCAATGAATAAAGTAGTGTATGTTACACTCAGTTTTTGGAACGGAAACAATCGACGCGTTAATACAATTGTTGCAGTTAATAATCAGTTCAACAATAATCTATAACAGCAGTATATAAACGTTTAACTTTTTAGCTATTTTTTGTGAATATATAAGAAGTATTTATATTCTTCTTACTCGGGTCGATCTTTAGGTTAAGCCGTGCTTGCCTAGGTTGGTATGTGGATGAGTGACCACCCGTTACATACCGAGTTTCTTCCGTGCCACAGTGGAACGAATGTATGGGAGCGGTTGGACGTAGACATGTCCGAAAAATAAGAGTAAAATTATGACAAACTAATGATGCCATCTTATTCGATTACTTAATGCCTTCATAAATTGTGGTGATGAATTTCTTCATAACTCCCATATTTCGGGAGTAATTTGAGAAAATGTGAAATTTTACTATGAAAATGAGTGTATCGAGCTCTCTCCCTCCTGATTCCGGGCTTGTTTCAAGTACCGGTCTCTAATATCGTAATGCTATTACTAAGAGCTATATTTAATACTAAGACACATAGTGCGCCAAATGTGCACTTTCTGGGATAAAAGGAAATGAAAATTTAAAAAAAAAAACGTTTTTTCCCCATTTGTATTTACTTTAAACCGCAGACAGACTTATTAAGAGGTCTATAAATATATTATATATATACAGAAATATATATTAACAAAAATATTCACAAGAACTGATGAGAGTATGACTTTTAAGTAAGTTGATAATAAATTACCTAGTTTCATTAAAAGTACAATAAATAATTAAGATGTAAGCTCTAATTTACTAAGTTACACATTTTAAAACAATAACATCATTTAATTATCTTCGTCATCATCATCATCATCAATTAATTCAAATTCAGAATCGATGTCCGCTAAATCATTTATGTTAACAAATTCGATATCACTTTTCTCAGAATCCGTAAGCTCATAAAATTCCTTAAAAGAAGATTTTTTTACAAACTTATTTCCTTTTGGACGGATACTTGTAACAAGTGGATCAGAAGACAGTAAAAGATTGTGCATAATATCTTCATTGCATGAGATACTGCTATGCTTTCGAGAATGCCCCTCCCTATATTTTCTAAAATCTTTATTTCTAGCCTCAGATGCCTCTTCGGATAGAAAACCAATGGGCACAATTGACATGTTCTGAACTATGTCTGGCCCATGCATTAAAATTTTATGAAGTGAAGAAGGCATATAATACCATGGGTATAACTCCACGTAAAGCTTAGCAGTATCAAAACAGAACTCTCGGAATTTAGTTACGTTGATCTTCTCTCCTGATGAAATACACTGCAAGATCACACAGATTTTTCTTAAAAGCATAGCATCTATTCCGGTCAGTTCAGCAGATTTAGTGTAGTTTTCAAAAAATCTCCTTGCCGAGTTGCCATTGTTAGTGGATCCACTGCCTTGTTTCACAACATCGAGAAGTAAGCCCGTTTCTCTTCTTACAGCCTCTTGAACTCTTTTCTTCCTGTCATCAACTTGCCTTTTTGCTATATCACCCCTTACTTGCCATGATTTTATGTCTAATTTGTAGGAAATGTGTAATAAGCATTCCATTGAGCGAATCCAAGCGTGAAGGGTGCTTAAGCTATATTTATACATGTCCTCGTTTGCGTGTTTATCTTTGATTAACTCTAAATTATTCATTTCTTTAGGACAAGCCTTGCATATGTCACACACTGAAGCTGCTGTATCGGATATAATGGAATGAATTTTACCATCAATCATTGTCAACAGCAGTTGGTGTTTGACACTAATTCCATCAGTGATGGTGGATGGAGTTAAGGCTTCAATCTCTGCTTCGATTTCAGCCATCTCTCTCTGCACATTTTCTTTGGTTTCCTTTATAAACTTAAACAATATTGGCCGGCAAAATGAAGTGGAAGATGGTCGCTCGTTTTCCCAAATTGTTACACCTTTTGAGACGAGCCGCGGTGGTACAAGACTAATCATAAAATTACTAGCAAGATCGATTTGCTCATCTTCACTCGTCCTTTGATGATAAATGCTTTGGCTAGATGATCCGTCAAAACCCCATTTGCTGGTCAATACGAGCTGTTGATTGGGATCAACAGGGGTTTCTAACGACCTAATAAGTCTTCTTGAGGTTAAATCCATCAAGGCTTGTAATTTGATTTTTGCAGAGCTCTCTGTAACTGTGAGATCTTCTTTGGCCGGATAGCACTTAATTTTTTCTTTAACCAACATGTAGTAACTCGGGTATTGAAGAGCTCCTTCTTGAGTGTTGAAATCCCGAAGAGTGTTATAGCGCCATTTCGATAAGTTCATCGATACATAAAGAGCCAATGCCTTCAAAGGGGATATTTCCCGTACCTGAATTGATTTACCTTCAATGAAGGCTTTGATTTTTGAGGCCTCTTCTGGATTCTCCGTCAAGTATTTCATAACATAAGCTGTATCGCTTTGTCCTGCCTTTTGAAGCGCCCTTTCGGCCGAAAACATAATTTCAGCGCTGCTACTGCTGCATGAAAGACTATCTTCAGTGCGTCTTCTTTTTTGCCGGTTACTAAGGTCCTCAAAAGATTTACGAGGACTAGGATGTGTACAAGTTGAAGCATCAGATTTAGCAGGAGAAATTATGGGCTCGATGACGTCACTTATATTTTCTGTAGAAGGTTCCATATTTTCATTCTGTAATTCCGGCCATTGAATTGCAGCCTGTAGCCAAATCTCATGTTTCTTCCGAAACTTATCTGTGCTTCTTCCAGACTGTGTCCATTTTGCATAAATGCGGTAGCAAAATCGACGACACCAGTCTTTTAAACTTGTTTCAGCACTTTCACATAACTGAACACAACTGTTATCTTTTAAAACACTGAACAAATAGTTAAAGTCGCGTAAATCTTTATGTGCGCGTGCGCATAAAGCAACGTGAATATCAAGATTTGTATTAAAATTTGGAAAATACATTGCGAGATTAGCTTGGATACAACGAGGTGTAAATCAACACTGATTTTAAAGTTACTAATAGTGACCTATTTATATAAAATCCAGGTATCCCAGGTATCCTTTGTTAAATATTGCAAGGTAATTAGTTATTGTGATAATTAGTAAATGATGCATGCTAAATTAGTGTATTAAGAGCCATTTAGTAATTAAATAATAGCAATGTTCTTATCAGTAATCATTAGTGCATCAGTTTTATATGTAAACCTTAAGTCCCTAATTATATATCCTAATTAGCTTATATCTTCTCTAATTGGCTGCTCAGAAATGTTATTGTAATAAGGTAAACCTTTAGAAAAACGGTTTTAATCAACAAAATAAACAAAAAATAAAAAAATTGTGTTATAAAATAAACATCACTCTTTATCCCAGAAAGTGCACATTTGGCGCACTATGTGTCTTAGTATTAAATATAGCTCTTAGTATTAGCATTATGATATTAGAGACCGCTACTTGAAACAAGCCCGGAATCAGGAGGGAGAGAGCTCGATACACTCATTTTCATAGTAAAATTTCACATTTTCTCAAATTACTCCCGAAATATGGGAGTTATGAAGAAATTCATCACCACAAGTTATGAAGGCATTAAGTAATCGAATAAGATGGCATCATTAGTTTGGCATAATTTTACTCTTTTTTTTCGGACATGTCTACGTCCAACCGCTCCCATACATTCGTTCCACTGTGCGTGCCTCGGAAAGCACGTTAGGCCGTTGGGTCCCGGCTGTCATTTGTAGATCTTTGACAGTCGTTACAGATAGACAGTGGCCCAAAAAGTCTGACAACGCGTCTTACCAAGGGGTAATCGTATAACCCAGTACTAACTGGGTTGTGGAGGTCAGATAGGCTGTCGCTCCATGTAAAATACTGGTATTCAGCTGCATCCATTTAGACTGGAAGCCGACCTCAACATAGTTGGGAGAAGGCTAGGCAGATGATGAAGAAGTATTTATTCTTCTTACTTTGATTAAAGCGGAGTGAGTTCTGTATTTTTACTCACACCTTAAGTTTTTTATTATAAGTCTTTACGTGAGGATTCGTAATTGGCTCTGGTTTCCTTTGTTGTTTGTTTTTATTAGTTTAAATAATTTAGTTCAAGGAGCAAGGTTTAGATAGCGTATGGAATTATTGCCGCAGTTTATTTAGAGTTTGGTTTGGTCTAGTCAAATAATACTTAGCTGTTATTACATGGACATCAAAATATATTATTTGTGTAACACTCTTGTATCTAGAATCTTCGTAAATTCGTGAATTCACTAAGCACACTGAAATTTAGATTGGAGTCCTTTCGGACGATGCCATCCGGGTATCAAATTCTTGTAACCAAAGAATTTAATTCAACTTCATAAATTGAATCCAAAGTTTTCAAATCTTATAACTTTATACAGACTGACAAAATGAGAAATTTTGAAAGGCCTTTGGACGCAGGGTTGATGATAAGAGTATAAAGAAGCATATTTTAGTTGTATTTACATAAGCATGAAAGTAAAATTTATGAGGAGCTCGTGGCTAAACAATAACAGCCACTTGGCTCCATCTTTAGGTTACGACGTGCTTGCATAGGTTGGTCTGTGGATGGGTGACCACCCATTACATACCGAGTTTCCTCCGTGCTTCGGAAAGCACGCTAAGCCGTTGCTCCCGGCTGTCATTTGTAGATCTTTGACTCTCGTTTCAGGTAGTCAATTCAAATCAGAATTCTAGACATTTAAAGAACAAAAACGTAGTCTATTTTATATAAAGGGTGTAAACAGACTTAACGAAACGGAAAGGCACTTGTTCTCCCCGTCACGCGTTATTGCGATATTTTTTTTTGTTCTAGACAATACCTGGGAACCATCTAGTTACGGAGATATTGGGAGTCAAAGTTCCAACTTTTTCACCACTTTTTTTTAAAATACGTGTTTTCAACGTATTTTTTTTACTTAAGACACCTTCACGACCCCGTACTATTCAATCCATCCATCAGTCTATACATTGAGTTGTACCGTAAAACGTGATTTTTCAGCCCAAAAAAAGTCGTTTCCCAGCAATATTTTTTGCGTAAAGTTACTTAGTTTGATGTACATAATGCTTCGATGACGGCTTCGTGAAGAGTCTGTTTACACCCTGTAGTAACTTGTTTATACAGGGTGTAAACAGACTCTTCACGAAGCCGTTAACCAAGCGTTATGTACATTAAAATAAGTAACTTTACGCAAAAATTATTGCTGGGAAACGACTATTTTTTTTATGATGAAAAATCACGTTTTACGTCATGACTCCATGTAACGCATTCAAAACATTGTGCTGATGGATGGATTAAATAGTACGGGGGTCGTGAAGGTGTCTTAAGTAAAAAAAAAAACATTAAAAACATGTATTTAAAAAAAACTTGTGAAAAAGTTGGAACTTTGACCCCCAATATCTCCGTAACTAGAAGGTTCCCGGGTATGGTCTAGAACAAAAAAATGATCGCAATGACGAGGAGAACAAGTGCCTTTCGGCTTCGTTAAGAGTCTGTTTACACCCTTTATAGTAACTAAATAGTGCATATCACAACGTCATTACATGGTAGGTAGTCAAAAATCGGCACGCTTGGTTTTCATATAACGGATTGTGATACTTGCGGTATCATCGTATATCTATCTATATCTGTGGCGTGAATTTATTTAAACTACAGTTTATTGCTGGTTAAAAACTATCACAACACATTCGCTTTGTCGCAGTGCACAATACATTAGATGCATTGTTTGATGACGTTTCTCCATTTCTTTTCCGTCATCACGAGCCTGGAATCAGGGATGTTAAGGAGCTCCGTAACCGTAACCGAAACTATCGGATATCCGAATTGAAAATGTATCCGTAACCGTAACCGTATCCGTTTTACAAGTTTTGGATAGTTTCGTATAAGGGCGGAGTCTAAATAAAACGACATGTTTCGACAGGTTTTTGTTTCACCGCCCGTGCCCCATCTGAATCTTGCAGTTTGTTTGTTAATTCTAGCCGTAACATAACCTCTTTCATAACTAGTTAGTTTTTTACTATATCCGTAACCGAAACTATCAGAAACTAACGGATAATCCGAAATAATTACATATCTGTAATCGTATCCGAAACCGATATAATTTTATTCCTATATCCATATCCGTATCCAGATCCGAAATATCATATCCATAACATCTCTGCCTGGAATCACCCACTGCGGGGTACAGCCCTCCTCTTTTTTCTGCCACACCTTCTGGTACTGCGGGTCCCTTATCCAGGTGTCGGTGTTAAACCTCAAAACTCAAAGCATTTATTTCAATAAGACCATAACTGACACTTTTGAATGTCAGAAAAAAACAAAGAAGTCGAAGCTAAAGTCACAGACACAGGGCATAATAACTAGTGAAAGTACTACATAGTTGCCCATTCCAAAGCGTAGATCTCTATGGAGAAGAATGGGTAAGAAACTCCATGGACACTCTTTCCAATCAAAATATTTTTACAAGATCTTGGTTATATCATTTATGTTGAGATTAGGTATACATACATGTGAGAACGATGTAGAAAGACGAGCACATTAAGAGCGTCCGTCCAGAGTAAAATATCAACAATTAAAAACTAAGTAGTTGAATGTGTTGGTGTCCTACATTACTTAATCATATCAAAATACCTTGATCTTAAAGCTAAGCACCCGTTTAATCAGTTAAAATCCATATCTAATATTAACTGGCCTATCTTCTTGAGCTATAACGCTCATTTTCGGCATCGCTTAGAAAAAGCAATGCCGAAATCTTATTATTGGACCGTTGGAATGTCAATCCTCAACGCTAAACTGAGAGTTAGAAATTCAATGGCGACAGCGACTGCGGTGAAAAAAAATAAAAAAATAGCTCATAAGCACATGCCACGAGCCACCGCGACACGACGGTGCTCAACAAGTGACACTCGCTTATCTCTTGACGCAGGTCATGTCAATAGTAACAACGCCTGAAGGTGCGTCGTAACGTAATACACGTCTCAAGTCGCGGCAAAAGCCGCGTCGCAAGTCATGTCATATGATAAGATATATCGCATGTCACGTGATTGTGAAAATCTTATATATACCTTTAAACGAGCAATTCTTGTATACCTATATATAATTATATATTTTCTGAATCTCGAAAACGGCTCCAACGATTTTCATGAAATTTAGTATGCTGGGGGTTTCGGGGGCGATACATCGATCTAGCTAGAATTGATTTTTCGAAAACGTCAAAAAAAACGAGCAAAGCTCGGTCATCCAGGTACTGGATATTAATGTACCAACACAATTCTACGTAATGCCTACAGAATCTCTAATGCAAGAATATCAATTTCTGTAATATGTAGTTGTAGTTAAGGACAACCGCAATACATTAGAAATGTAAATGATTCGCGCCCGAAGTTAATATTGTATCTAGATAGTAATCTTTAGATAAATACTAGCTGTGGCCCGCGACCTTCGTTAGTGTGAGATTATTATGAAAAAAAAATACTTCCTTTAATTGAATCGGATTTTGTGAACAATTTCAAGGTTTTTTTGGCACAGAACCCTAATTATTATTCAGGAAGGAGTCCTAATAGACCTTATAACATCAGCTATCTGCCAGTAAAAGTCCCGTCAAAATCAGTCCAGCCGTTTCGGAGATTAGCCGAAACAAAAAAAATTAAAAATTGTCGTGTGCCGTATATTTTTCATATACATTTAATAAAAAGCTGATATTTTGATATTACAGACATACTTCAATTTTATTTATTTGTAAGTATAGATTGTTTTAACCATCAGCTATCCAGCAATGAACATAATGCTAACGCAGCCATCTTACCATACCTGGGACACAAACCTCCTCTTAAGGAGCTGTAAAAGGGTGCTCAACCTGCCCTGACTGCGTAGGCCAAGTTGATGAAGACAGTTTCACTAAAGTAGAAAGAAGAAGAGGAAACCCTGTTCCCATAACCAGTGCGGTACTGCACCGTGTGGACCGAACATGCTGCTGCGTCCTGCGGGCCGTTTTTTTTTTTTCGTATGGGAAATCATCAAATGACTTCTCCCGCTCTGGGCAAAGCGGAAGTGAGTGTCAGATTTGTACTGACTAAAACCCATCCATGCTCCTTCCTTGCCCTTTGTGCTCCAGGGCCGCGGTATCTCTTTCGAATAGTCCCGCAACCGTGATTTTAGTGACGTGATTCTGTGCCTATGACGTAGTTTGTACATTTCTTATCTGCATAACTGCACGAAGGTTGAGGATGTCGTGAGGTATTTGACACTGAAGACCGACTATACTCTGAGGGTCGAAAGGTTGGGCCGATGCCTGCCAGGGCTGCGGGACTGCTCGAAAGAGATACCGCGCCAAAACATCAACTTCAAGTCATTCGTGGCCCGATTTCCAAAGCACCATTTACAGACTTTCATAAAAGAGGACTTTTGGCCGAAAGGTGTCGTATACCGACGATTCTGAGGACGGTTACGCGACATCACGCAACAAAACACGACGCCGTCAACGATACGTGTCTAGTTATAGTTTAACAAGGGTTTTTTTGAAGTGGAAACTTCCTTAGCTTCGTTGTGATTTGAACGTCGATGGAACGAAAAAGCGACACTAAAAAGAGACAGACACATAAATTCATAAGATTTAACGTGGGGGAAAATAAGATAGGAAGCATTATACAGTGTTTATCTTGAAGCCAACATTTTTGAAGGTTTCACTTCTACCACGTGTGAATTGCACACATGTTTTTTTGTTATACAGGGTGTAAACAAACTCTTCACGAAGCCGTTAACCTAGCGTTATGGGCATCAAACTAAGTAACTTTACGCAAAAATTAGTGCTGGGAAACGACATTTTTTTTTTGAGGTGAAAAATCACGTTTTACTTTATGACTCAATGTAACGCTCTCAAAACATTGTGCTGTTGGATGGATTGAATAGTACGGGGGTCCTGGAGGTGTTTGAAGTAAAAATCTGACATTAAAAACATGTGAAAAAGTTGGAACTTTGACCCCCAATACCTCCGTAACTAGAAGGTTCCCAGGTATGGTCTAGAACAAAAAAATGATCGCAATGACGGGGAGAACAAATGCCTTTCGTTAAGAGTCTGTTTACACCCTTTATGTGTTAGTTTATTATTAGGAGCTCGTTGCTAAACAATAACAGCCGCTCGGGTCGATCTTTAGGTTACGCCGTGCTTGCCTAGGTTGGTCTGTGGATGGGTGACCACCCATTACATACCGAGTTTCCTCCGTGCCTCGGAAAGCACGTTAAGCCGTTGGTCCCGGCTGTCATTTGAAGATCTTTGACAGTCGTTAAAGTAGTCAGTGGCCCAAAAAGTCTGACAACCGGTCTTACCAAGGGGTGTCGTATTTCCCAGTAGTAACTGGGTTGTGGAGGTCAGATAGGCAGTCGCTCCATGTAAAATACTGGTATTCAGCTGCATCCGGTTAGACTGGAAGCCGACCCCAACATAGTTGGGAAAAGGCTAGGCAGATGATGATGTGTTAGTTTATTATTGTATAAGATTAATTTTGTATTTTATTTATGCGCCTTTTAGATAATAAAATAATTGTGATGATGATGATGATATGGTGTAAGCCACCACAGACGTCACATTTTTAAGCAAGAAGGAAGAAATAAAAATGTTTCTTTAGGACAAGAACCACATACAAGGAACATAATTTAAAATAAAAATTTCATAAAACTTAAAAAAATACAGAATAATATGCGCCTCACAGCTGTGGCAAAAAGGACCATTTCTGCAATAATGCCAGATGGATGCTATCTGACGCCGATTTTCAATTGAGCCTTGGACGTCTCACGGATACAATTTTAGTATTTTTAGTTCTAGAAAATGCCGGTTTCCTCAAAATGTTTTCTTTCACAATTTTCATAGTGAATAAATAAATTGTACGAAACAAAGTAACTTAGATCGGTATCTAAATCATAAATCAGACACTTTCGTCGATTTGCCATCGAACCGATAGATCCCGTGCCTGTCTTCAAACACCATTCCCTATCCACAATACATCTATACATCTACATCATTTCAGCCAAAAGACGTCCACCGCCGGACATATATAGGCCTCCCCCAAGTGTCGCCACATTGAACGGTTCCGTGTGTCTCGCATCCAGCGGAAAATCTATTCAAATATTGTTTAGATCTATACAAATAAATAAAATTGTTCAAGTGTCTGTTTTTAATTCTAAAATAAAAGATTTTCACTGGTTTTTACTTCTTATTATCTTAGTATGATCGATGTTCCGGGATGCCGTAAAAGCTACTGCATAGATCCTGTTCCAATTTTGCACAAATATTTCTTATAGACTTCTTCAAATGTTAGGCTATATATTATCGCGCTACTTGCTTAAGAGGGTGAGCAATTTTGCATTATGTCCGCATTCTTCAATTTTTTGACATTTCAGCCATGACGTACATAAGAGAAGCTATTTTAAAATTAATAATATGTCAACAGCATTCTTGTGTGAAGTATGACGCGTATGATGGAGCAATATTTCAGGCATGCACTTTACCTAACCTAACCTAACTACAGCTAAACACTCCTTGTAAATATTTTAGAGTTGACATCACTTTCTAACTAACCACTCACCATTAGTCTTCGTTGGACTATTTGTTTGCGAATCTACAACATAAAAAATAAACAAAATAACATCGACTTTCACGCACGAGTGAATCTGGCATCAACAGCGAACTCATCAAAACTTTTATCAAAGTAGATGAAAAATATTATTATTTGTTACGTCAAAAATTCGATGTTTTTGTGGCCTTACAATGATGATCACCACGTGACGGGCTGACGGGGCAGGGCAGGGTTACGGAGGAAACGCTAGGGTAGCCCGCGGAATTCAAATGTTCTTACGTTTTTTGCAATTCGCAAATATTTTTTTAAGAGTTCAGAAAATTATTTATTTTTTGACGTGATAACGTCTTAAAATCGATGAACGCCGGCTGTACACATGGAAAAGTGTCACGTTCCGCCTGAGCCGAGCGTGCAAGCGAGAGCGCGGAACCAGCGATAGAGAGGCACGATCGGCTTAAGCGTTCGGCTGGTGACGCATCTATCTCTTTTCCACTCATCAATGTTTTCTCATGACGTTATCACGTAAAATTATCTTCCGTAAACCGACGTTACAGACAGCCATTTTTTTAACAGAACCATTTAAAACTTTAAAGCTCAACACTGACCGAAATTAATCTCAAAAACAATTTGTTAAAATGACAAAATGTTCTCAGGCACTTAATCGGAGATTTATGTTTACAAAACATAAATCTTTTACTTTTCTTTGATATATTTTGTAAAATATGGCTGCCTGTAAATTACAATGTTTTGGCTTTTTTATAAATTATGAGCAGTAACAGACAGTGGCCAATATAATCTGATGCGTGGATGAGTTAGCTTATAAAATTTATTTTTTGCATAACCGGATTATCCAGTGGATGCCTTGAGAGTAAGGCCTCCAGTCAGGGGCAAAAAATTATAAACTAAGTAACCGCGGTATAGTTCGGTTCAAACTTTATGGCGGCTCGGAAGTTAACTGCGAGTGACGGTCTGCGTTTTATACAGGCAAGACGATGCGTCCTCTGCACCCTGCTTATATCTAAAATTGTGTTCTGCGCAGCTTTACGTTAGATGTTCCGAGCCGCCCTAAAGGTTGAACCGTTATACCCGCGCAGACAAAAAACTCGTTTTACACGAGTATTTTTAATTTTAAAATCGTTAAGTCACACCGTGCACTCGTGCAAGGGCCTCGCGGATGATTTTAATGAAATCACTTGTTACGACGATTGCATAGCAACAAGTGATCTCTTGTAGCGCTAGTCTACCCCCATAGAACAAAAGCGTGACTTTATGTATACAGGGTGTAAACGGACACTTCACGAAGCAGTCAACCAAGCATTATGTACATCAAACTAAGTAACTCAACGTAAAATTATTGTTGGGAAACGACTTTTTTTTTTTTTTTGGGTTGAAAAATCACGTTTTACGGTAGGACTCAATGTAATTCAAAACATTGTGCTGATTAATAGATTGAATAGTAGGTACGGGGGTCGTGAAGGTGTCTTAAGTAAAAAAAATACATTAAAACATGTATTTAAAAAAAAATGTGAAAAAGTTGTAACTTTGACCCTAATATCTCCGGGCTCTCGCACTCACATCACGTCGGACTCGCGTCATTACGATCATTTTTTTGTTCTAGACTCTAGAACAAAAAAATGATCGCTATGACGTGACGGGGAGAACACGTACCTTTCGGCTTCGTGAAGAGTCTTTTTACACCCTTTATATATGTATCGGACATTGAAGGTACACACGACGGCACATCAAGCTTAAATTTTCCAGTATAACGTGGCCCCGCTTTGTATATATTTTCTGTACAATGAGAGATCCGCATAAAATAGTTCTGTATAGCTAGATCAGCCAGCGTGCGTACACCTAAAACAAATGCACAAACATTTAATTTGTTTCTAAAAACAGCTACAGATTAAAACTTTGCTCATTTAGTCCGTACTATCTAATGTGTAGGAGTACAAAGGTTTTGTTGTAAGATTGGTGTTTATTGGCTCATGGTTGGTCTGTTTGCGGTGGTTATAGACACAAACCACGGGCGAAAGCGATTTTAAAATTGTCATAAAACAACGTTTGTATTTCTTTGAAGTGTTATACGGAAATGTATATAATTTTCGCCAGTTATGTTATGAAATTGGGGTACAGCGTATTGCCCCCCACCTCGAAACTGTGGACTGTTACTGGGAAATTGTTATCGAGACTCGATATCATCATCATCTGCTTAGCATTTACTCAACTATGTTGGGGTCGGCTTCCAGTCTAACCGACTACAGCAGAATACCAGTATTTTACGTGGAGCGACTGCTTATCTGACCTCTACAACACAGTTAGTACTGGGTAATACGATATCCCTTGGTAAGACTGGTTATCAGACTTTTTTGGGCCACTAACTATACCTAATGACTGTCAAAGATTTACAAATGACAGCCGGAACCAACGGCTTAACGTGCTTTCCGAGGCACGGAGGAAACTCGGTATGTAATGGGTGGTCACCCATCCACAGACGAACCCAGGCAAGCACGGCTTAACCTAAAGAGCGGCTGTTGTTATTTAGCCACGAGCTCCTCGAGTTATCGAGACTCAATATAATTATGAACATCAATATAGTTACGAAACGGCACTTTCGTGAAGTTTCTTGTTTAGGTAGCGAATCGGAAAAGTTAACACATTTGATGTAGCCGCAATTGGCTAAATGTGGTTAAAAACACTGTAGCTTACGCATTAAAAACAAGAATTTGTGTGGTATACTACTTATAACTAAAAACTTATAAGATAAAATCGACTCCTCCTGTTGTTGAAGAGCAGCGGTGCCCAGTGGTGGCGGCCCTGACTTACGAACAGTAAATCATGGGTTCGAACCTAGACAGGCACATCACTTTGTGTAATTTATTTAATTACCACTGCTCTCAAAACGGTGACCTCTACCAACCCGCAGTGGGCCCGCGTGGTGGATTATAGCCCATTCCCTCTCATAGAGAGGAGATCGTGTGTCCCAGCAGTGGGAACATAATAGACTGATTATGCTATTGTTGAAGTCGGTAAAAATGTAGAATATGTAACCCGGGTCATAATAACGAATCGATTGACACGTAATTCATCAAAATTGGATGAAATCATAACCCTTCCTTTTGGCTTCGCCGTAGTCGGGTAAAAATCACTTGTGATGCTTAGCTTGGCTAGCCAAAGTTTAAGTAGCTAATGGGCCTTTGCACACGACGTTTTTCTTTTATGCGCCGACGACGCGCGTAGAACGTAATCAGGACGCTCAGCAAACGCAAGACTGAGGTCGCGTTGTTACCTTTTTTTTTTTTTTTTGTATCTCCAACAGAAACTACACAATTACACGCAAGTATACAAAGAACAGGGACAAATACAAGTGTGCGCTTCCAATTATGGGAGACCAAATAAATCACTTATAATCTAGGTACAACATACAGTTTTGATAACATCAGAAATCTAGATAAATCAAAATAAATTACACAGAAAACATACAAAGGAAATAAGGTAGATTACGTAAAAGATGAACTTAATAATGGAAATTTATTTATTTATTTATTAAAACTTTATGCACAAGTAAAAAAAAAACTGTACAAAGGCGGACTTAATGCCTTGGGCATTTTCTACCAGACAACCTTAGGGTGATGCAGAGACAATATACAGTAGGTGCAATAACAGAAAAAAAAGACAAGAAAATATTTATAACTAAAACATGTATAAATAAATACATATATACATACATATAACAAAATATATAAAGTTAAGAGAGATAGACAAAAACTACAACAACTTAGTTCTGAGACGAATCTGCAAACTTCTTGAAATTTAAAATATGAAAAAAAAATAACCCACACACACTCACACACACACACACTTTGCACACGAATTACATGATAATCGCTGTAAACGCGCGTTTGTAGCAATGCATCGCGCATGGAACCACAGTATCACGATGGCGTTGCTCGAGACAACTCTGCTTACACTAACCTTCGTGCTGCTTTTAAAACGACGTCCAAGAATAAAACAGAAAAAAATAGCGCTGTAAGCGCGTGTTTGAATCGATACAAACGCGCGTTACATTTGCGTTTGTATCGATACAAGCGTGTAAAATCTGCTAAAACGTGTTGATAACGCGCAGAGGACGCGCTAATCAAAAGCGTGCGTCGTCAGCGCATAAAATAACCTGGTGTTAAAATGTCAAGTTCAATAGTGGCGCGCCAGTTAAACCTTGTTTAAACTGTCAAGTGTCACAAGTGTCACTTATGTCATTGTCAGTAATGTCAATTTGGCAGTTAAGCGTTTGTTATTGCTGGGTACCGTAGTACCCGCTGGCGTTTGAGTGGCTATTCAAGAAACGGTCAGTGATCATCTCGTTTGTTCTCTAAGTTTGGTGATTTCAGACCATTAAGTTCAGGTTTCCTCTAGACGATTTCTTCCACAGTAACTACATTAAGCATAATTTTGTTTTTAACTATCTGTTGCCAGAGAACTTCGACCGCGTGTAAAAAAAAAACGAGTTCCCTTTTTAAATCTGATGTAGTTACCAATTTCAAGTGTTTTATTTTGTTTTGCACGGAACCCTATTTTTTTTCTAATATAAAAGTAACCTAAGTTACTCCTTATAACATCTGCCAGTAAAAGTCCCAATAAAATCGATCTAGTCGTTTCGGAGATTAACCGGAACGAACAGACAGATAAGCAAAAATTAAAAGAAATATTTTTTTGTTTTTTTTTTTTGTTACCGTAGTATACATAATAAAGGGTGTAAACAGACTCTTAATGAAGCCGAAAGGCATTTGTTCTGCCCGTCATTGCGATCATTTTTTTGTTCTAGACCATACTTGGGAACCTTCTAGTTACGGAGATATTGGGGGTCAAAGTTCCAACTTTTTCACAAGTTTTTTTTTAAATACATGTTTTTAATGTATTTTTTTTACTTAAGACACCTTCACGACCCCCGTACTATTGAATCCACCCATCAGCACAATGTTTTGAATGCGTTACATTGAGTCCTACCGTAAAAGGTGAATTTTCACCCCAAAAAAAAGTCGTTTCCCAGCAATGATTTTTGCGTAAAGTTACTTAGTTTGATGTACATACATAATGCTTGGTTAACGGCTTCGTGAAGAGTCTGTTTACACCCCGTATATATTGTCATATGCATTCAGTAAAAAGTTATTATTTTGAAATTACAAAGAGACACTTCAAATTATAGACGACATCTTTTAGCATAAATGACAAGGAGAATACTCGCATTAAATAACCTTAAAAAATAACTCATCGCCACAAAGTCTTTCAAACAAAAATTCACAAAATCTCAGCTCATTTTAGCTTTAATCTAAATATATAAAGAACCCCAGTAAGCCTCATTGAACGATTATTGGATAGCCTGTTCTAGATTTTCAAGACACTCCGAAAAGATACTTAGACCCAAATCACTTGAGTTCATCCGCGGCTTAAGTTATAAACTTAACGATGATCCTGTGGAACATTAAGATTCTTATCTTTTATATCTTTGGTCGCCCATATCTTTTCAATAAAGGGGCAAGTGAAACCAGCGAAACATGATGTGCAACGATCTTTGCAGACAAGCTCTTTTTGGTTTTGCCATACGCTGCCTGTCGTCAGATATCATCTGTCTAAGCGGATGCAGATGAATACCAGTATTTTACCAATCTGACCTCCAAACTAAGTAAGACTAGTGGTCAGACTTTTTGGGTCCTGGCTATGACAAGTAAGTCTACAGGTTGCACTGTAGCAGCGTAGAAAAGAGCATACGCAAAAATCCTCATTTTTTTTTTGGATTGGAAGTCATCAAATGTCTTCTCCCGCTCTGAGCAGAGCCGAAGGGAGTGTCAGACTTGTACTGACTAAAACCCATCCATGTTCCTTTTTTGCCCTTTGTGTTCCAGGGCCGCGGTATCTCTTTCGAACAGTCCCGCAGCCCTATCAGGCATCGGAACTTGCGGGCCCCTCCTTGTTTGCTGACATCTCTTTGAGGCACGCGTGGAACACGAAAGCGCCGTCACATTTTACCTTCGACCGCTGTTAGACATTTAGAGACCACATTTCAACCCTCGTGAAAGAATCTTTCAGGCGCCTTTGTTATGCGAAATGTTCGTGACTTCCACAATCCAAAGTCATTCGATTACTATACACCACTCTGGTTCGAAGCAAACTTGGGTCTAGTGCCTGTCTGGCACCCACCTCTACACCGCCACCCCAACACTGATGCTCGAAAAGGTGCAGAAAACCTTTCTGAGAAGCCTTTTTCAAAGGTTATATTAGTTTTTTCCCTTCATGTACCCTACCAACTATCTGTTAGGGATGTTAGGCTGCCTGCCGGGGCTGCGGGACTGTTCGAAGGAGATACCGTGGCCCTGGAACACGAAGGGCAAGGAAGGAACATGGATGGGTTTTAGTCAGTACAAGTCTGACACTCCCTTCCGCTCTGCCCAGAGCGGGAGAAGTCATTTGATGATTTCCCATTTATTTATTTATAGATAATTTAATTATCTATAAATAAATAAATTTTTGACCGGATTTGGATGACATTTAGCACAGAGATAGCTTATAACCTGGATTAACACATAGGATACTTTTTATCCCGGTAGAACAATCCCGTGGGACAATTATCGGCGCCAGGTGAAACCGTGGGTATAAGCCAGTTTTCAATAAAGCCTGCGTTAAACCTGAATTCCAACAATACCAAAAGAAAGACTCAATCGAATAATTGAGTTAATTTCACCAATTTCATAACCCTATTCATAATAACTCGTAAAGCGATGAAAATTACTGCAAAATGTTTTCTTTCAGTTAAAAAGCGAGCAATCGAATTGATTCCAATAAATGGCGCTTGGCAATTGTTTCGATATAACGGCATTCGACTCTCGGGAGGACTATTGAGATTATTTGTGGTCCAAGTGAGAAGAGGATAGCGGCCTTGATCAATTTTAATAGCACTTGTAGGGCTTAGCCTAATCTTTTAAGGTTTTTACTGTGTTTTTCGTTCTCTACATTGTGCTCACATATGGAAGAAACAATATTGTACCCAGACTATGTAATATCTAACTTGATTTGTAAAGAGTGTCCATGGAGTTTCTTGCCTATGCTTCTTCCATGAACGACTTTGGAACGATTTTGGAATGCAAGTACAGTCCATTCACAGTTATTATGCCTGTGGCTGGACTTTAAGGCACTGTGCACAGTAAAAATAGGCGTCTTTAAAGTTTTTTTAGCAAAATGTATACATTTTAGAGCAGCCAAAAAAAATTATGTTAATCTTGATCATATTTGTAAGGGAACCTTTGATTTCAAAACACGTTTTCGTCAATTTTTCTCGATAGAAAAAAATCATAAAGTAACCATTAAAGTCGAAATTCAAAGAGTTGTAACTCTATTATTTATAAAGAAATCTAGATTTAAGTCGTGGTGTTTTCGTATGATGTTGT
Organism: Lycophotia porphyrea; assembly: GCA_950005105.1. Lineage (NCBI taxonomy): Eukaryota > Metazoa > Arthropoda > Insecta > Lepidoptera > Noctuidae > Lycophotia > Lycophotia porphyrea. The sequence continues at coordinate 3,043,726 of OX465410.1, read as the reverse complement.
GTAAACAATAAACATCCAAGCCATTGCAAAAATCACGACTGGTTTGCTGTCTATTATTGAAGAGTTCCGTTCCATACCTCCAAAGTCATATATCATGAGAATATTACTATCGAACCAACTTGGGAGTATACTCTTTCAAACAAAAAAAGAATTTTCCAAATTGGTTCAGGCGTCTTTGAGTAATCGGTGAACATCCATAAACAAGATTCCGACGAATTGAAAACCTTGCGTCCTTTTTTGAAGTCGGTTAAAAATCACTTAAAACAAAATGCCACCTAAAACGGTTTTCATCAAATCGCTTATCGCTCACAACTTGTACTATCCGCAAATATACTACAAAGATCAAAGAAAACATATTAAGACACAATGTGTCTTAATAAACAAATAAACGTCATGTTTAATTGGTTTTTTTATGTTTCCTCGCGTAGAACCAAAATTATTTTAATAAATAATGACATTACATTACATACGATGGTGGGGTGAAGATAAGATTATGGTTGAAATAATATGAAATGAGGACATCCGCAAGAGAACCAAGGTTACCGACGTAGCCCGAAGAATTGCCAAACTTAAGTGGCAGTGGGCAGGACACATTGCTCGCAGAACGGATGGCCGATGGGGCCGTAAAGTTCTGGAGTGGCGACCGCGAACCGGAAGACGTTGCGTTGTAAGGCCTCCCACTAGGTGGACCGATGACCAGGTGAAGGTTGCGGGGATCCGCTGGATGCGAGTCGCACGGGACCGGTCAATGTGGCGACACTTGGGGGAGGCCTATGTCCAGCAGTGGACGTCTTTCGGTTGAAATGATGATGATGATGAAATGATTTATGGGTTAAACTTATTTATGCACACTTCAAGCACAAAGTACAAAGGCGGACTTAATGCCATAGGCATTTTCTACCAGTCAACCTTTGGGTCAGAGTTCCCGGTTTCTATGGCACAACCCGGTTTTTAAATTCCTTGGCTCAGCGTGCAACTGTGGAATATGGAGGAGCAGAGCCCCCAATGTTTCTACCAAGTAGCTGTGTATGTATGTCTTTGGTAGACATTTTTTCAAAGGTACTTGATGAGAGCTCTAATTTCGTTTTCTGCATTTTGATGTTATCTCTACGGCGATTCGTATTCAATTTAATGTACCTCCTTTTTTTTTGAATGGCATCTCGCAGTTCAACCTAGGGAGGTTGTCGACTTCTTAACCGGGCTTTTCCGTGGATGCCTCGAAATTAAGGCCTCCAGCCAGAGCAACTTACAAACTAAACTACAAACTAAGCGACTACGCGCTAAGGGCACCCCCTGTGGGGTACGGGCCTCGGCTTAGGGCGTCGCTGGGAGAGGACAGCAAAGGGACAGGCTGGATCTGAGTGATATTATTTAGGGGTTGATTTAAAACTACAGGCTCAGCTGCGCGGGCTGGCTCGAGCAAGGGTCGGGGAGGGCATGGAACGGGATTTCGCGACGGGCCTCGTCGGCGGGGACGGAAAAATGTACTCCCGGGAATCGTAACCTATTTATTTGATTTTTTTATGCTCATGTAGTGAGTACATAAGGTATTTTTTTTTTAAATTATATGTGCACTAGAAATAACCGATTTTATTTATTATTACTTTTGGATCATCCCTCATACAAGCAGAGTACAGCCCAAATTGATTGTCAAATTCTAAATTAACGCGAGCGAAGCCCCAGACAGAACCTAGTCTAATATATTTCTGTAGGCGCCTTCAAGACTTGACGTAGATGAAGCTGACGTGATGAATGACGTCATGACGTCAGTATATTGTACGAACGTCGTATAATTACATCATGCTTCTGATTTATAAATAAGCTTTGATGGGAATCACTTTCTGGGTGAAACAAAGACGTTTGTTAACAAACACTAGCATTATGATACGATTTTTAATGTAATGTTTTAATTTTAAATAATTATCTTATTAGGATGGATGGATGGACGGATGGATGGATGGATGGACGGACGGATGGTCGGACAGATGGTTGGATGGATGGATGGACGCATAGATGGATGTTTGTAACTCTTTCACGAAGAAACTACTGAACGGATTTGGATGAAATTTATCACACAGATCGTTTATAGCCCGGATTAACACTTAGGATACTTTTTATCTCGGACTACCGAGATAAAAAGTATCCGGGCGTGGAACAATTATTGAACTCCACGCGGGCGAAGCCGCGGGATTTAGCTAGTAATATATATACAAGCAGCAACTTAAAAAGTTATTTCTGCAAAAAGTTAGGCTGCTACTGAGAAACCCAATAATACTGCCCGGGAATTAAATCCAGGACCTCATGCGCTGCAGTCGCGCTTGCGACCACTAGACCAACGCGACAGTAAGATCTACTTAGAATTCCTACACACAGAGTATGTATAGACACATATATGTATATATATGTCGCAGGGAAATGAGGATATTAGGGTTTTCACGAAATCCCGGTAGATGTCGAATATTCTTGTTTATTACGTCTTCTTACTAAAAGTATCTAGTGATATGACAAAATATCGTCAGTGATATGTCGTTTCACTAAACTCATCATCTGCCTAGCCTTTTCCCAACTATGTTGGGGTCGGCTTCCAGTCTGACCGGGTGCAGCTGAATACCAGTATTTTACATGGAGCGACTGCCTATCTGACCTCCACAACCCAGTTACTACTGGGAAATACGATACCCCTTGGTAAGACCGGTTGTCAGACTTTTTGGGCCACTGACTACTTTAACGACTGTCAAAGATCTTCAAATGACGGCCGGGACCAACGGCTTAACGTGCTTTCCGAGGCACGGAGGAAACTCGGTATGTAATGGGTGGTCACCCATCCACAGACCAACCTAGGCAAGCACGGCTTAACCTAAAGATCGACCCGAGCGGCTGTTATTATTTTAGCCACGAGCTCCTCTTCGTCGTTCCACTAAACTAAATCTAGTAAAATGTCAGAAAAGCGGATACTGCCGAATAAAAATCGACCTATGCATTTCTCTTGCTCGCTCTGGTACCCACACTTCTTTACAAACGAACTCTTTTTTCTGCTCCGAACGTGTTGCTCAACTGGTGCTAGCTACAACATCTTCTTAACTCATTGTGAGGTCACTTGTTACACTTATAAACACAAAATATCTGCCAACGTTTAATCTCATCGCATGCCCGGAGAGAGCAGCGGTGGCCCAGTGGTAGCGACACCGACTTACGAACAGTAAGTCGTGGGTTCGAACCCAGGCAGGCGCATTACTTTGTGTAATTTATTTCATCATCACTGCTCTCAAAAACGGTGAAGGAAAGCATCGTGAGGAAACCGGCATGTCCTAGAACCAAAAATTCGAAGACATGTGACATCTACCAATACGCACTGTGCCCGCGTGGTGGATTATAGCCCATTCCCTCTCATAGAGAGGAGGCCTGTGTCCCAGCAGTGGGAACATTATAGGCTGTTGATGATGCCCGTTTCATAAAGATTCTATTTTGTTGATTATTTTGTGTTTATTAGTATAACAATAAGTGACCTCACAATGAGGGAAGAAGTAGTTGTACCTAGCACCAGTTGAACAACACGTTCAGAGCAGAAAAAAGAGTTCTTTTTGAAGTGAAACTTCTTTATCGACGTATGGGAGAAATTTTTTTGACGTATCGTCACGTTTTTCGGTTACGCGCCATGTTGCTTTTTTATCAAAGTTTAGTATAGTGACGTAAAGAATATAATGTATCATTATTGATGAAATACAACAATAGCAATGATATTATAATAAGAACAATGATAAAATAAATTACTCATTAATTGTATGCATGTCTATAATAATGAAATAGCTTTAATTTAATACGGAAAAAATTGTTTTTCTTAAGGCTTAAGCCTTATCTACCCCATTTTCGTGAAGTTGCAAATAGTAGAAAAATGATATGTCGTAAAGAAGTTTCACTTCCTACCTGTGTACTCTGGTACACACACATTTTTTTTTTATTATGACGCGTATGTTACATAAACAAAAAATAAAACAAATAATTAAACGACTAAAATCACACGAGCCGCGCCAGCTCCAGCGACACATTTGCATGGCTCGAATTTTATTTGGCTGTATCCGCTTTTCTGACATTTTACTAGATTTAGTTTAGTGAAACGACATATCACTGACGATAAATTGGTATTTTGTCATATAACTAGATACTTTTAGTAAGAAGACGTAATAAACTAGAATATTCGACATCTACCGGGATTTCGTGATATCCCTAGGGATTTCGTGAAATCCCTGATATCCCTGATATCAGTTCAATGGATGAATAGAAAAATATGTTTTCTAAAACAAAGTGTTGTGTTTTTGTGGCTTCCCATAAAATTTTCAAGAGCAGTCTGGTTTTATACTCGCGACTTCGCCCGCGTGGAGTTCGGGAATTGGGCAAATCCCACGAGATCTTACTTCTGGGATAATAAGTAATCTACTTGCTATACCAGACTACAATCTATCTAAGTGCCAAGCTTCATCCAGATCTGTTCAGCCGTTCTGGCGTGATTAAGTAACAAATATCCATCCATCCAAAATTTCGAATTTATAATACATAGTTTATGTAATATAATATATATAATATGTAATATTAGCACTGAAATCTTTATACAAGGATTCTAGTGCTTGTGTTAGGATAAATGGGGCATACACTGACTGGTTCTGCATCTCAAGAGGTGTTAGACAGGGCTGTGTAGCGTCTCCTTGGCTGTTCAACCTATACATGGATAGTTATTTGACAGATTTAAGAGAAAGTGAGTGTGGATTGAGGATGAATGAGTTGCCTGTCAAATGCCTTCTGTACGCAGATGATCAAGTTATTCTTGCAGCGTCAGCGGAAAAGTTGCAAGATATGGTAACTGTAATGAGTGAAGCATTTAAGAGAAAAGGGATGAATATAAATGTGAATAAGACCAAGGTTATGGTGTTTGAAAGAAAAGAGGATATTATATCGGTGTGTGATGTGAAAATAAATGATAAGAGTGTGGAGCAAGTGAATGAGTTTGCATATTTGGGCAGTATGTTTACAAGAGATGGAAAGATTGACGAAGACGTGGAAAGGAGAGTAAATGCGAGAAATAAAGTGAATGGTGCTATACATGCGGTTGTGACCAACCAGTCGATGTCAAATAAGGCTCGTCTGGCTGTTCACAATGGTGTGCCTACACTTATGTATGGAAGTGAGTGTTGGGTATGGCAAACGAGGCATGAAAGTAGAATTAATGCTGTGGAAATGCGTTCCTTGCGAAGCATGTGTGGTGTAACTCTGAATGATAAAGTGAGGAATGAGGTTATACGGAAATGTTGCGGCTTAAAAGAAGATGTAGTGACAAAAATTGAAAAAAGTATGCTTAGATGGTTTGGTCATGTGAAGAGGATGAGCGAAAGGCGACTAACAAAAAGTATTTTCAAGGCAGATGTGAGTGGCAATGCCGGGAGGGGACACCCTAGAAGAACATACGCCGACCTCATTGGTGAGGTTATTCAGAAAGGTCAGGTGCGTAGTACTCGCAACCGGCGTGTATGACCAGATGTATCAACGTGGACGAGGCAAAAGGAGTATGTAAGGATCGTAGCAGGTGGCGTTCTGTGGTTCCTGCCTACCCCCATGGGAAAAGGGCGTGAGTTTATGTATGTAATGTATGTAATATTAGTTTTTACTTTTAAAGTTTAATAGAACACAAAGAAATCAAAGTTAAGTGCCATAAAAAACCTTTTAATTATAATATCCACTTCAGCTGATCAATTACTGGTGCTGATCACATGATGCATTGAGAGCAACATATTCATAGCGCAAGTTAAATATAGGCGAAGTCACAGTACAGACAAGTGCAGCAGATCAACACGAGACTGGTATAATACTTGGCGCTAAATTCACATTACGGGATGATTATTTTTAGGAGGAGAATACAGTGTCTGAGCTACTGTTGTAAGAAACTCGAGTCTTGGAGTCTTATTTAGTAAAACTTGAGCTATTTTTGAAGACTCGAGTCTTATAAATAAAACTTAGAGCTCAAGTCCATCAGAACTTGGAGTATTTTGTAAAAAGACTTGAGTCCTGCCAAAAAGAACTCATGACTGAGTCCTCTAAATCTATAACTGTAGTTTGAAGTAAATAAAATAGCAATGAACGTGTGTGTTTATTGTTTTATTTAGACGTTTTAACTCTCATTTCGATTCAGCAAATCGTCAGTCTTCAGGTTGATACTTTTGATTAGGTTATTTGCGTTTAATGCAATTTAAATGTTACAAATTTTTAGTGTGCGATTTATTTTCAGTCAGTAGATAAATATGGATGACGATATAAAATCACCCAGTATTACGTATTATATACCAACTCAAGTTCATGACTCAGTCTAGCTCAAAGAACTTAAAAGACTTGAAAGGACTCAGAAGACTCAAAAGACTCGGACTCATGTGACTAACGAGTCCTAGTCTTGAAAATCTACTCAAGTTTCGTAATGAAGACTAAAAGACTCGAGTTTCTTCCAACACTAATCTGAGCCTTACGATATTTTAAAGCTTTTAGTAACAACATTAAGAGCCCTATTACATTTTTTACGCAAACCAATGATTTTTGACGCTGTAATTTGATCGGCGTACACGAGTCGAAAATAATAGCGATCTCCGGTTAATTGCGCGCGATAATTTTATGTACAGGTCCTTCCTCGTCAAACGCTCGCGCGAGATAAAGGAGCGAGCTGAATTGACGCAGAATATATAGTACATTAATTTTATTTATTGTAATTTTCTCTTATTATATTGAAGTTTTATATATATCGTTACGCACTATCGTTATACATAATCAAATAATGAAAATATCTTACTGCTGCTGAAAATTACAGCGTCAAAAATCATAAATTTATCGTATGCGTAAAAAAGGTAATAGGTCTCAGTATTCTATTCTATAACAGTATTCTATCGTTACACTGGCGGAAAAAATTGATGGGATCATTTTTCAGGGACTGGGCGAGAAGACATGTGCGCATAGACGTCCATATCGTCAATTAAGTATTGTTTTATTTACTGTTGATATTATACTTACTAACAATAGGTTAGTCTATTAAGAAGATGGATGAAAAACGATTGCATATAGCGGAGATGAGAATTTTGACAAGAATGGATAAAATAAGGCGCCTGTTACAGAAAAATTGAAAGGAAGTCGTTTGTCTTGGTATGGCCATGTAAGGAGGAGGAATGAAAGATTGACAAATTGATGCACATGAATGTTGATGGATGTAGAGGTAGAGGAAAGGCAAAGAAAAGATGGATTGATTGTGTGAAGACTGACATGAAAGAGAAAGGAGTAAATGATGCCGTGACGTCTGACAGGGGAGGATGGAAGAAGAAAACGTGTTGCGCCGACCTCAAGTAGAATGCGACAAGGGTTGGGGAGGATAAGGTTAAGTTAATATTAACACTTACCTAATGGATGTCTGGTCTGAATTAAATAAATGAATAACCCTCCTATAGGGCTTCCCCACAGTCGCGTAATTAAATTGAATAGGGTAGTTGACCAAAAAAAAACCAATTAGTTCGTCAGATAGATTTCCAAAAAATATTGGACACCTATTTTTTTTTCTCGTAGACTAAAAATGAGGATGATGCAGTTCGTCGAAAACTTATGTGACGTCACAGTCCGGTACACTCTTTAGCGGAAAGTGACGTCACAAGCCCCCACTCATGAACTTTGATGCGTTTTATCTTCGTTATTTTTTATTGATTTGTTAAAACAAAAAATACGTATCCAATATTTTTCGATAATCCAACTGACGGACTAAATAGAATCATATTGTTTTTACTCAAGAAACATTCCTATTAAAGGTTATTTGGGCGTTTCTATAAAGAATGCGTAAGTAAGCATGGAGTCTGGATTTGTGTCCAATTGATAACAAAAAGCTCGCCCCTATTACGTGCAACTCAAATATATTTGGCAAAACATCATTTTGCCCTTATGACGGCAAAATGTGGAGAACCTTAATAAAAAAGAACATCTATGTACCTACCCATGTTTCATCAACATCATTTCAGCCGAAAGACGTCCACTGCTGTACATAGGCCTCCCCCAAGTGTCGCCACATTGACCGGTCCCGTGCGGCTCGCATCCAGTGGATCCCCGCAACCTTCACCAGGTCATCAGTCCACCTAGTGGGACGCCTTCCAACGCAACGTCTTCCGGTTCGCGATGAAATAAATGATTTGATTTGAAAACGTCCATTCGTGGAGTCAAGTTGTCCTACTCATCTTACCTCGACAGCGCCACAATTCTATTTCAGTGAATCTGACCGGTGCGTTTAACCTGGACTAATAAATAGCAGATAAATTATGATTTTATTGCAATCTCGTCGTTTTATGTCAATGTTGTGGGCAGGAAGTCTTGTAATACTATTTGTGGTTTTTTTAGGAGAAAAATGTGGTATTCTTTAACACTCATAGATCTATAGTCATGTTATAGTACTTCTTATGTAAACATTTTTATGCAATAGACAAGAATTTAAATGAAGTAACCGTCAAAGATCCGCTGGATGCAAGTCGCACGGGACCGGTCAATGTGGCGACACATGGGGGAGGCCTATGTCCAGCAGTGGACGTCTTTCGGCTGAAATGATGATGGTGATGAACCGTCAAACAAAGCAAAGTTACGAAATCTAACCTGACACAGACACACACACTCTGACAGTTCTAACTTCAACCAATAACTAAACTAAATGGAAAAAATGGTGTCGTAAATTACTTTTTGACCATTGTCACTTGAAAAAGGGCATTTTATTCATCGATAACAGTGAATAAAACTGTCTTTTACTTACCGAGAGAATAAAAATACATTTTGAATTTGGAAAAAGGACGAATTATGAACAAAATAAACTTTTTTGCAAAAAATAAAACCGCCTTCAAAAACAAAAAGTGCAAAATAACTTTAGCTTCTGAAGTCTTTGACTTTTGTTTTTTGATTTAGTTATTTGTGACCGACTTCAGAAGCTAAAGTTAGTACTAGCCTGTAGCTCTGGGTAACAGATAGCATAATTTTGAACCAGGTGGCGCTGTGCGAGGCAGGGGCGGATCACTAGTAACTATTGGAGTGTGGAGTTCGGTAATTGTCCCACAGGATCATATTACCGGGATAAAAAGTATCTAATATGTTAATCATCATCATCATTTCAGCCGAAAAACGTCCACTGCTGGACATAGACCTCCCCCAAGTATCGCCATATATTAACATATATGGAAGATGTTGCGTTGGAAGGCCATCCCACTAGGTGGACCGATGACCTGGTGAAGGTTGCGCCCGCAGGATGCGAGTCGCACGGAACCGGTCAATGTGGCGATACTTGAGGGAGGTCTATGTCCAGCAGTGGACGTCTTTCGGCTGAAATGATGATGATTAATTAACATATAAGCTACTACAATTGTAGTAGTTAGATATTTGTTCGTAGTTGGTTCGATAATTGAGGAGTTCGATAATTGTTCCACGGAATCATACCTACTACCGAGATAAAAAGTATCCTATGTGTTAATCCGGGTTAAACTATCTGTATTCCAAATTTCATCCAAATCCGTTTAGTAGTTTTTGCGTGAAAGAGTAACAAACATCCCTTCATCCATCCATCCTGACAAACTTTCGCATTTATAATATTATATTAGGATAAATCCCATGTTTCAGTGATCCAAACTCGATAGTTAAACTCGTTACTCGCTGGTGAATTTAAGTCAATAATTGATTGAGTTCAAAACAATTACTAGATGCAGTCAAATGTAATCGCGGTTTACGACGCATCGGGTCGTTATAGATTATATTTAGAGCTCATTGGTCTGTGTGTTGATGAGAATATAGTTTGTCATAGTTGCCATGTTAGTACGAGTGGTGGCAGTGGGTGGTAATGAATCCCGTATAAAAAATAAAAACAGATTGACAAAAAAAACACTAGCGACCTCTATGACGCATTTTAAAAATAAAATCCTGCACGGCTCTATCAGTGTTATCCGCGAGACTACGGGGCTGTTTGAAAGAGATACCGCGGCCCTGGAACACAAAGGGCAAGGAAAGAACATGGATGGGTTTCAGTCAGTACAAGTCTGACACTCCCTTCCGCCTCTGCCCAGAGCGGGAAGGGTCATTTGATGATTTCCCATGCGAAGAAACCGGACAAGTGCGAGTTCGACTTGTGAGCAGAGGGTTCCGTACATTAATCATCTATAAGTTAACGTATAAACATTGAATTTCCTATGTTACTTTTAATACGATAGATTTCTTATAGGTTTTTGTAATCTATATGCAATGTATAATTTATTTTTGTAGTTAGCTCGTGGCTAAATAATAACAGCCACTCGGGTCGATCTTTAGGCTATGCCGTGCTTGCCTAGGTTGGTCTGTGGATGGGTGATCACCCATTACATACCGAGTTTCCTCCGTGCCTCGGAAAGCACGTTAAGCCGTTGGTCCCGGCTGTCATTTGAAGATCAACCAAGGGGTATGGTATTAACCAGTACTAACTGGGTTGTGGAGGTCAGATAGGCAGTCGCTCCATGTAAAATACTGGTATTCAGCTGCATCCGGTTAGACTGAAAGCCGACCCCCACATAGTTGGGAAAAGGCTAGGCAGATGATGATGAATTTCTTTTTTTAATTTTTTCAAAATTTTCGCCTATTTTCTTAGATAACTTCAAAACTATTTACTCGTATCTTAAAAAATAAATTTGAGATGCTCACAATGAATCCTTTCATTTGATAAGTAACACGATATAATTTTCAAAACTTTATTTTTTCATTTTCTAATTTTTCCGAAAAGTGGCTCCATGTTTCTACCAACCCGCACTGGGCCCAAGTGGTGGATTATAACGTTCACCCAGAAGAGGAGGCCTGTGCTGTGTTCCAGCAGTAGGTATATGTTGATGGTAGTTGGGTGGTGGTGGCTGGTTATACAAGCCATTCAGTAAGTTCGACACAATTGCTAAATGCGTATATAATCGCGGTTTACGAGGGACCCGATCGTTGCAAATTATATTTAGATTTTATTGGTCTATGATGTCGTCAGATTGTATCGTATCTGAGAACTATTTTGATTGGTAGCGTTTGAGTGTTGAGATATTAGATATCATTGTTATTTAGCACTATATTCTGTACTTCAATCGTTGTTATATTTGAAGATAAGAATATCTTTGGCAGCGTAGACGTAGGTTGTCAATTTGATCGAACAATACGTTTCCAAAGTGTGAATATGTGTTAATGTTATCTATATTTTTATTACAGGTAGGCGTCATTCTTCACGTCTTGATCATCACAATACACGAAGTAATTGATGGGTACGGTAGGTGTTGAGTTGAATTGTGCTGATAGTACATGCGTCATGTTCGTGAACGGGCGCTGTCAGTTGTGACTGGTCATCTCTTGGTTGCCAGTTTGCCACCGCTTATTTGAATTTTATAATTTTTTTGTTTATTTTTTTTTTGTTTTTACTATGGACACTTTTAACGTGCACACTGCACATCTTGCTACATCATTCTCACATAATGTACCATCTCAACATGAATGATGTAACCAAGGTTTTGTATAATTACACTGATTTAAAAGAGTGTCCAAGGAGATTCTTCTCCATTGAGATCTACGCTAGGGAATGGGCAGTAAACAGTACTTTCACAGTTTTTATGCCTTGTAACATACTGGGACTACTGGGACTGTAGCTTCATTTCATTGTTATCTTGTCGACAATTCAAAAGTGTCTGTAACTGGCCTACTTGAAATAAATGCTTTGATTTTGATCTTTAACGAGGCCAAATGCACTTGTTCTTCCCGTCATAGCGATATTACGTCATAGGATCATACCGGGTGGGAACCTTCTAGTTACGGAGACATTGAAGGAGTTATGCCCGTTTCGTCACTGTCCCGTTTCGTCATCGAAAAACAAAAGATCACGATTCACAACAGTTGGTCAAACTCCCAACTTTTCTTATTTATTTGTATTTTTATTTTAACACACGGGCATCCGCTGGATGCGAGTCGCACGGGACCGGTCAATGTGGCGACACTTGAGGGAGGCCTATGTCCAGCAGTGGACGTCTTTCGGCTGAAATGATGATGATGATGATGAATACGTGTTGTAACTTAACTTTAAATAACTCCATGGCCCTTGTACTATTCAATGCATTTTTTCAATCAATTAATGATGCATTTTTTTTTTGGATGGGAAATCATCAAATGACTTTTCCCGTTCTGGGCAGAGCGGAAGGGAGTGTCAGACTTGTACTGACTAAAACCCATCCATGTTCCTTCCTTGCCCTTGGTGTTCCAGGGCCGCGGTATCTCTTTTGAACAGTCCCGCAGCCCTGACTATTCAATGCATCCATCAGTACAATGTTTTGAGTGAGGGATTGTATGAAATTTCACACCAAAAAATAATTGTATAGTAAGGTCTTGCGGCCCTGGGGGGTTACCATGACGTCATAAAGCAGTTGTAATTCCAGTGTGGGAAAGAGACAGAGCTATACAAGTTGTCTAGCGCCATGTCTTTCCCGCACTGGACTGACAGCTGCTTTAAGACGTCATGGTAGGCCACCTCATCTCGCTTTCTAACTTTTCTAGCTGCCTAACAAATTAACGTTCTAATTTTCTAAACCAAAATCTAAATAAAACTTCAGGAAATACAACATAGGTATAATAATAGCATTCTATTCGCAGCCGGCCAGCCGATCAGATATAGACTCTTACATCACGGATGACGTCAGCAGTAATACGTCAGAAGGCATCGAAACTGGAGCTTGTGGTTAAATTATAATAGCTGTTCGGATCGATCTAAGAGGTTAAGCAGCGCTTGTCAAGGTCAGGCCGTGGATGGGTTACCCATCCATTACGTCCCGAATTTCCTCCGTGTCTTGGAAAGCACGTTAAGGCGTTGGTCCCGGCTGTCATTTAAAGATCTTTCATAAATCATAAATAAATCATAAATCATTTATTTGCTGGTCAAGGGTACATACAGTGGTGTTAACATTACATTCAAGATCGTTCTCCTTGATCTACCTTACTGGCATGCAAATTTATCATATTTTACAGTCGTTAAGTAGTCAGTGGCCCAAAAAGCCTGACAACCCGTCTAGCAATTGACTGGCCGAACTCTGGTTGAAGCTCATTTAAAACTAAAGGAAATATGGACAAGTCTAAGGTTGCCACCACAGTTGGACTTCAGGCTGCGACTAAAAATTTTGTAAGTAAAATACTTACATGTGTTGATCATCAAAAAATTCTATATTGCCTGTAATCCCCGAAGGGTTAGGCAGAAGTGTATCTAATAGTACACTCACATTTCGCCAGTTATGTGTTTAAGTCCCATGTAATAGGGGGCGAGCCTACTGCCGTCAGCCGGGTACAAATACAGACTCCGTAGCTGCTATTGAGAAATTCCTGATGGAAAAACCCAATAGCACTTTGCCCGACCCGGGAATCCGAACCCAGGACGAACTCATGCTCAGCAGTCGCGCTTGCGACCACTAGACCAACGAGGCAGTCTATATTTTATTTGTCATTAATATAGTATTAAGATAAATCTTTGCGTGTTCTGGGAATAACATCCTGGACCCCAGCAGGAGCGGCTGCAACCACAATGCAAAAACTAAACCACAGGTAGTAGAAAATAAACCTTAATATTCACATTAATTAAATTCAAAGTAAAATGAAAAACTCCAACTTCTAAACGAAAATAATTTCGTGAAGATTATCTCTAGGCTCATGGAATCATAAAAAGAAAATGAGAAATGTACAAAAATAGACATTAAATGAAAGAAGCTGCCTTTTTCATTTCATTTTATTCAAATCAAGATAGAATTATATTTAATTTTCCTCGTCATACATTTTCCCTAACGTTTTTTTTAAGAAGTACTTATTAAATTTTCTAAATGACTATTTTGTGGCTCCTAAGCCACACAATAGTCATTTGGCAGTGTCTGAGGCAGGAGGACAAGCTCATTTGTGCATTTTAGTCAAGGTCTGACGGCAACTCTTGGTTGTCGTTTAGATCATTATATTGATAAAAGTATTCGAGAGTAATGGAGGGAGATCCCGTGACCACCAGACCAGACCTACGTCATTTTATACAGGTTGAAACTTTTTCTGGAGAAGAGTACCTTTGTTTTTCGGATGGGAAATCATCAAATGACATCTCCCGCTCTGGGCAGAGCGGAAGGGAGTGTCAGACTTGTATCGACTAAAACCCATCCATGTTCCTTCCTTGCCCTTTGTGTTTCAGGGCCGCGGTATCTCTTTCGAACAGTCCCGCAGCCCTGGCAGGCATCGGCCCTTGCGGGCCCCTCCCTGTTCGCTGACATCTCTTTGAGGCGCGCGTGGAACACGAACGCGCCGTCTACACGGCCTGTCATCAAAAGACGGACGGACGGCGAGCTAGCCCATTAGTAGAAGAATACCTTACAATAAGTAAGAACTATAGGATATTATGAAAAGTCGGTTGTAGTGGCTTTGGCAGATGAGCTCATGGATAAATAATAACATCTTTAGGTTAAACCCTGCTTGCCTAGGTTGGTCTGTGGATAGGTGACCATCTAGAATTATGGTGAGCTGAGGTCCATTTGGCATTATTAGTATTGTTTATTTATTTATTTTTAATAATTTTTAAGGTGTTATTAATGCCAATTATAAACAATTTTGTGGGTAGACATGCACAGTTCACGCTCGCAACAAAATCGCATTTTGGTCACTGTCTGTAAACAGCAAAACCTACTTGTTTGAGTTGCTGAGGTAAAAACTTCTTTTATAATATTGATTAATATTATTAAAGTTAGGATTCTGATTGTGTTACAAAAATGGCTGACTTCTAAAATACCCGCGAACTGCTTGCATGACCACAAAAACAACATGAAGCTTAAATCAGCCTTTAGAAGAGTTGTTTAAAAAAAACAGACAGTAAAAACAAATCTCTATAGTATTACGTTTCGTGTCATAAAGCGGGAGATTAGAAAATTTCACAGAATTACTTGAGATACTGCGATGATATTAAGTTTCATTGATACACTCAGCGATCTTTGTTCCTTATTTATTGAGGCAGAAAGAGGAGCTTGCTGCTAAGTAATAACAGTCGCTCGCGTCGATCTTTAGGTTAAGAAGTGCTTGCCTAGGTTGGTCTCTGGATGCGTGACCACCCATTCTTCCATGCCTAGGACAGCACGTTAAGCCGCTGGTCGCGGCTGTCATTTGTAGATCTTTGGCAGTCGTTACAGGTAGTCAGTAGGCCGAAAATCTGGCAACCGATCTTCCCAAGGGATATCGTATTACTCAGTACTAACTGGGTTGTGGTGGTTAGATAGGTAGTTGCCCCATATAATATACTGGTATTTAGCTGCATCCGGATATACTGGAAGCCGACCCCAACATAGTTAGGAAAAGGGTAGACAGGTTATAGTGGCCCGTTTGCGCGGAGCCTAAAATATTTGTTGAATCCGATCATTAGAATGAATCGCAAGCACGCCAGTAGTGACATCATGTGACCTACTTACACTAAGTGTGATTTCATTGTACGAAACCCATCTTCTGCTCATATGTCGAACGGAATGAATCCTGACAATCCGACATTATTCTCAAACTTCCAACTAATTAAGAAATCTTGATGCTGTGTCTTTGATTTTTCAGGCTCAACTTAATATAACATCACAACTGTAATACCAGAATTTAGTTAAAAAAAAATGACGTGTTTGTAGAAACCTATTTGCAAAACAAACTTTATTTATCTGTCGTTGGTGACAGGGCAAAGGTCACTCCGGTTGCATTTGCTGAACTGAATGATGAATAACACGAAAAGGAAAAAAAAAAAAAAATGACAACAATAATTTGTTTGGGAGTTCGCCACTGTTCTTTAAAGACGAATATGCGAAAAAAGTACACTATTATGTTCATAACTGGTTGAAATAAGTTTCATATTAGCTTATTTAGTTAATTCATCCCGTATCATAATTAGTTTTACTGTTCTTGAGATAGAAGACTACAAAGGGTAAAAAGCGAAGTTGTCCATAATGCTATATTATTTCAATTTGTACGTTCATTTTTGTTTTGTTTTTTTATTTTGTGTGCAATAAAGAAAAAGAATAAGAGTAAGGACCCTGACAGCATCTTTTTTGTCATCACTATCACTATCACTACATAGTATAAAACAAAGTCGCTTTCTCTGTCCCTATGTCCCTTTGTATGGTTAAATCTTTGAAACTACGCAACGGATTTTGATGCGGTTTTTTTTAATAGATAGAGTGATTCAAGAGGAAGGTTTATATGTATAATAACATCCATAAAATAGTGGAGAAGTACTGTTATTTTTGAGGTTTCTAATGTGATGTCGTAAATAATTACATTTTTTCCGCTTACTTTGCAAACGCAGGCTGAACCCTACGAGTTTTATCAAAATAATGTACTAAGTATTGTACACATTGAAAAGGTCTACAGAAAAGTCCGTGATGGTATATGTGGATGGATAACCCACAATCACTTTTTTTTGTCATTTACTTTTTACGACAAATAATGGCTAATTTTGGAAGCGATTTTAACCAATACAGCATTAATCCTTAACCAATTAAATACCTTGAATACATTGTTCATTTAATATAGATCTATATGGCCCTTTACACCGTATGATTTAAGTGAATATTTTCGAAGATATTACAGATTTAAAAATTGCGGGACGTAGCGTTTGCGACGGTACCGGCCGGCCGCCCGGTGCGGCAAGAGCGTGCCTGTAAATAGCGCGTCTGAGGCCGCAGTTTTCCTCCGTCCTCGCCGACGAGGCCCGTCGCGAAACCCCGGTACACGCCCTCCCCGACCCTTGCTCGAGCCAGCCCGCGCAGCTGAGCCTGTAGACTTAAATCAGCCCCTAAATAATATCACTCAGATCCAGCCTGTCCCTTTGCTGTCCTCTCCCAGCGACGCCCTGAGCCGAGGTCCGTACCCCACAGGGGGTGCCCTTAGTGCGTAGTCGCTTAGTTTGTAGTTAAGTTTGTAAGTTGCTCTGGCTGGAGGCCTTAATTTCGAGGCATCCACAGAAAAGCCCGGTTAAGCAGTCCAACACACAACCTCCCCAGGTTGAACTGCGAGATGCCATTCTTAAAAAAAAAAAAAAAAAACGCGGTTTTCCCTATAGCACTTTGAATTTAGCAGCGATCGGACGCGTTTATTATAAAAACGTGCTTTTCAGCGCGACAACGTATCAGTAATTATAAGTAAGTTACGATAAATAATTGAAATGATAGTAGTTTTAAAATATAAATTATATTCTATTCTAAGGTTAATTTTTAAATCGCACTTATAGTAATTATAAGTACCTACATAAGGTGAGATAAGATTAGATTAAATAAAACCATAATTTATGGATTGCAATTTTCTATTAAGATCTTGATTAAAATTTACAGTTAGATCAATTTAATATTAGGGAAATTATTTTCAAAAAACGTGATTTAAGGTGAGATATGTAAGTTCAGAAAAAGTACTTAATAGAATAGGTATCTTTTGTTGTTGATGATTGTTGATTATCTTTTGTTTTTAGTCGCACGAATAGCAAATTATTTTTTAAGTACTTTTAATTTAATTAAAATCGTTGTTTCACAGTTTTTCTGTAGTGTATTTAGTATCAGCATTGCACCCGTGCGAAGCCGGGGCGGGTCGCTAGTCCGATATAAATTAGTCATTAAGCATCTAACTTTTATTTCTTAGCTACAAAATTAGAAGCTCAGGTTAACTATTTAGTCACTAAACCTTTGTTCTTCAATCAAGTAAATGAAAGTAAAGCCCCATCGATCTGGTCGTTGACATTTAGGTACATCAGATATAGGGTAGTGGGTCACTACTGCACTTACGTCACTATTACCTGTCAATAGTTCGCCAGAACTGACCTTTACCAATGTACAGGCGAACGAGCTACTTGGTATACAGGTAGAAATCTTGCATTTTTAACCGACTTGTAAAAAGGAGGAGGTTGTGTCCACTAGCATCGTTTTTGAAGTGAAAACTTCTTTAGCATCCCTGTGATTTAAAGTCAATGAAACAAAAAAGCGACAGTAAAAAGAGATAAACACATAAATTCATAAGATTTAACGTGGGAGAAAATGAGATAGGATTATACAGTGTTTATCTTGAAGCCACAATTTTTGAAGGTTCCACTTCTACCACGTGTGAATTGCACATATGTTTTTTTTCATGTATGTTCACCGATTTCTCCGTGGCTTTCTTACTGGTCCGATTTTATTAAGTTTTCTGAGGTACTTTATGAGTTATCTTCTATAATATGCATGCATATTTTCTAGTTACAATGTAAAATTTATACTTGACAATTTCACGTTTAACAGCTGTAATCTATATTCAAATACAAAGATAAATCTGGCAGCTCCTAAACGCAGTATATAAGTTGATAAAGTACTCTCTATATAAAGCGAATACTAGAAGTATATTTTCATATGATGAATAGTGTTGCCTGTATACCGAATAGCTTGATCGACTGTACCTACTATAAGTTGTAGTCTGATGACGCAATTCGTTTATTGCAAATGTGAAATTGATATCCATCAACATGATTGCACAAATCCTTTACTTAACATAACTAACCAGCTTGTGTTCCCAGAAGGTGTAGACTTAGGAGTATTTATGTACTATCTACAAGTACTACATCATCATATTTGCCAGTATATATGTGTGTATGTTGGTAGTGTTTCCCAGGATCTCATATTTTGCCAGTTATACTTATCCTTACTTCCTTACTTATACAGGGTGTAAACAGACTCTTCACGAAGCCGTCAACCAAGCATTATGTACATCAAACTAAGTAACTTTAAGCAAACATTAGTGCTGGGAAACGACTTTTTCTTTTGGCCTGAAAAATCACGTTTTACAGTAGGACTCAATGTAACGCACTCAAAACATTGTGCTGATTGATGGATTGAATAGTAAGGGTGTCCTGGAGGTGTTTAAAGTAAAAATCTTACATTAAAAACATGTATTTAAAAAAAAACTTGTGAAAAAGTTGGAACTTTGACCCCCAATATCTCCGTAACTATAAGGTTTCCAGGTATGGTCTAGAACAAAAAAATGGTCGCAATGACGGGGAGAACAAGTGCCTTTCGGCTTCGTTAAGAGTCTGTTTTACACCCTTTATAATATTATTAGCTGACCCGCGCAACTTCGTCTGCCTCACATAATGCAATAAAATAATATAAATAGAGATGTAAGCTATCCTATCTTTCAAGTTGGATCTCACTACACACGGTGTGCAAATTTGATTAAAATCGGTTAAGTAGTTTAGGAGTCCATCGCGGACAAACAACGTGACGCGTAATTTATATATATTAAGAAGAAGATAAATGCGAAAGTAAAGCCTTAACCACAGAACCGATCATTCTGAAATTTTGCATATACGTTGTCAAGGTGTACAGAAGCGGACATAGGGTACCTTTCATCTCGAAAAAAGAATTCCCGAGGAAAACTACAATAACGTTCTTATGATAATAGATGGCGCCACGTGTCTTTCGAATAATAATTGAATTATATTATTACAAGTAGAATGCAGCCTGAATTGATTGTCGAATTTCAAATTAACGCGTGCGAAGCCGTGGGCAAAATCTAGTAAGTTTTATATCCGAACATAGAATCCTCCTCTTTTTTTGAAGTCGGTTAAGAAGTTAGTTAACCAACCGTAACCGATGTCTTAGCATTCCGATAAACTCATGCCTTTCATTTAACTAATAACCTTGTGATATTAACCAAGAGAGCAGCGGTGGCCCAGTGGTAGCGACCCCGACTTACGAACAGTATGTCGTGGGTTCGAACCCAGGCAGGCGCATTACTTTGTGTAATTTATTTCATCACCACTGCTCTCAAAAACGGTGAAGGAAAACATCGTGAGGAAACCGGCATGTCCTAGAACCAAAAATTCGAAGACATGTGACATCTACCAATCAGCACTGGGCCCGCGTGGTGGATTATAGCCCATTCCCTCTCAAAGAGAGGAGGCCTGTGTCCCAGCAGTGGGAACATTAATAGGCTGATGATGATGATGATGATGATTAACCAAAAAACACACACACACACAAATGGAAACTCTCCAAAAATTCATTTTCTTCCTCAATAAATCATCATGCCTAGCATTTCCCCAACATGTTGCGCCCTAGTACGCCGTAGAGAGTAAAGAGGGGCGCTGTGAGGCGCTTCTTTTTACTTTTCTCCGGAAACTAATCTTAAGTGTTCAATTAAAGTCTAAGGAGTTTGTTGTCCCAAAAAAGTCTATTCACAAAAAAAAGAAAAAAAAAGTTCAAAAGTTCCATTTTTCACGGAAAACCTTTGGATTAACCTCACTTAATAGTTTTTAATATACTTTGACGAAGATGGAGATGTTGAAAAATGTTCGTGAATCCAAAATCACAAATATGCGCAATATCCACCAGAATTCACTTCGCAAGAAAAAGAAAGTCTCATTGACCTCTTGCAACAGTAGCATTAAAACAAGGTTCACGTGTTCCAATTTGGTGGAGTTTTCGATATTGGTCTAAAAGAAATATCAAACTTTAAATTCAAAACCTCTAAGAATTCTCACTCCTCTTGCAACATCTTACTTATGTGAAGCTAGATTTTCATGTATTCTTGTGTATCAACACTATTATGAAAACTCTGTTTTTTCGACTAGCTAGGGTACCGAGGCAAAATATTAAACCTGTAAGTGTACCGCGAACTAAGAAAGTTTCCCAAACTTTCTTAGTTCGCGGTACACTTACAGGTTTAATCCCTGCCATAGAGATTGGTTTTTACTTAACATTTGTATTTTTTAATCAACTCTTCTAAAGGCTGATTTGAGCTCCAAGTTGTTTTTGTGGTTGTGCAAGCGGTGCAGCCAGCCAGTTTTATAATACAATCAGAATATTCCATAAAATCCTTTGAACTAGTTTGACTACTACTATCTAGGAAAGAAAGTAAACCCTTTATTTTCTGAAAATTTGATTGTATCTCCTGAATTAATGTTTGGAAAACCACACAAGTTTCTTTGCCTAACTTGCGATCTTTTAACTTTTTGGTTCAACTGAGTCGAATTACAATCCAGTTTACTATATATAAACTGTTACTAGTTTCTTACGGTTTAAGACATTTATTTCTCAAAAAGAATACAATTAGGCGGGTCCACACCTGACGATCCATCGCGCTCCGATCGCGCGCGGCAGGAGCGCGATCCAAATGTGCAGGCGGTGTGGATGTGCCGCGCGCGATCCATGCGCACGTATTGGAGCGCGCGCTCCTTGCTGCGCCCGATCCGTACGTTGTCGGTTTTTTGCCAGCCTCAAAGGTGCCTCAGTTGCGTGGCGCGCGCGGTGTGGACGGTTGTGTGTGATTCGCGCGATCCACCACACCATGGACATCTCGCAAAGTCGCCGTCTGATATCGCTATATAAGGAATTTAAATGTTTATGGGACCCAAAAGATGTTAATTATACCAATAGAGGTGTAAGAGACGATGCTTGGCGTCAGATTTCTCGCGAAATGGAGAACAAACCAATAGAGACCTAAAGAAAAAAATGCGGTCTCTGGCGGGAGGCTACAGAAGGGAAAAATACAGAGAGAAACAAAGCCGTATAACTGGATCAGGTAAGAAAACAAAGCTACTTATGCTTAAGTAAAATTAAGGAATAAAATTTAGTAGTAAATAGGTAAGCTAATAGAATATAAATACACGTGATTATTTAATGAGTTACTTGTTTATTTCAGGTGCTCAAGATACATATAAATCAAAGTGGTTTGCGTATGATGACTTCGACTTTATGGCGGAT
The DNA here is from genome assembly GCA_950005105.1 of Lycophotia porphyrea. Lineage (NCBI taxonomy): Eukaryota > Metazoa > Arthropoda > Insecta > Lepidoptera > Noctuidae > Lycophotia > Lycophotia porphyrea. The sequence continues at coordinate 3,021,947 of OX465410.1, read as the reverse complement.
AAAAATGAACCCGGAACCACTCACGATACTTTGGAAAATGTGAGTCAAGTTTACTGATATTCATTTTGCCAAATTATTGTATGGTTTGTAACAAAGTGTCTTGCTAAGTGGGACCGTATTGTATTGGCATTTTCTGTTGCTCTTCTTGGTATGACGGCCATCGGTTGTAATGATTGTGATGGCGGTTCATTTCGCCAGCTTCCAGGTATTACATCTCCATTCTCCTGTACTGTATCAAACGTTCCTGGCGATGTAAAATTGGAATTACTGCGTAAGTAGTTATACATATGAACCGTTGCCAGCACGACTTTAGTCGCAGTTTCTGGTTCCAAAAGCATAGGTTTACGCAGAACTCTGTAGACAGAACTAAGTACTCCAAATGCGTTTTCTACTACTCTACGTGCTCTTGACAGTCGGTAGTTGAAAATTCTTTCACAAGAACCCCTTTCCCGAGTACCATCGTATGGTTTCATTGTATAATCATTCAGCTGAAAAGCTTTATCACCTTGTATACAATAGGGTACTTCAATTTTATAAGGAACTTGCAATATTTCCGGTCGTGGAATGTTTAGTTCTTTTTTTTCCAGTTTTTTATATAAATTTGTGCTTTTGAACACGCCTCCATCTGATATTCTGCCTTTAGTCCCAACATTCACATACAGGAACTTATAATTTGCATCTACTAATGCAAAAAGAACAATACTAGGAAATAATTTGTAATTATCAAAGTCGTTGCCACTGTTAAAAGGCGATTGCAAAGTGACATGTTTGCCGTCCATCGCTCCTATCACGTGTGGAAAATTCCATTTATTCTCGAATTGCTGAGAAACTGTACGCCAATCTTCTTCAGTTGACGGCACCTAAAAATAAAGATGCCGTGAGATCCTTAAAAATATTTTAAAGCTGAAAATAAGAATAGGTAGTAATAATAATAATGTTGTTACAGGAAGAATCTGATACGACTGAACGGGAACTTAAAGTAAATGCTACAGTGAGCGAAAACGAGAACAGTAACATTGTTAGTAGTGACACACAACCGGAAAGAGTCAACCACCACACATACCAGAGTAGAGAGCAGAATGATCAGAGTGTACGATCCAATGTCGAAACAACAAGCAAACGAACAAAAAAAAGAAAGAAAACTGCTTCTAATAATGCAGATGACATATCAGATGAAACTCTTTCAGAAGCTTTCCAACTTCTGCAACAATGTACACAGCCATCACAACCAGACACAGATTCTTACATCACTTTCGGACAGTATATATCTACTGAATTGCGGAAATATGATCCAGTAACATTAGCTCATGTCAAAAATGCTATATGCCAAGTTATTTTTCAAGCTGACACAGGAAGATATAGCAATTATGGATATTACACTAATTCATATCCTAGCACACCTTCAGCCTCCACTTCATCGCACACTCAGTCTCCTCATCCTCACGATTTTCCACTTCCATCTCCACAGTCATCATCAACTGCTCATCTATCCTCCACTTCATCGCAATTCCCGTCTCAACAACCTCAGGATTATTCAGTTCCACCTCCACAGGTATCACCATCTGCTCATCTAGCCTCAACTTCATCGCAGTCCCAGTCTCAACCACTTCAGGATTGTTTACTTCCACAGTCACCACCGAATTAAATAAGTACCTATATCCTTTCTTGTTTTCTTTTGTTTTCAAATAATGTTGATTAATTGTAAACATGTTACTTCTTTAAATTATAATTATAATACACTACTTTTCTATTGAGTAATAAAGTATGGTTTACTTACCTTCACATAATCCTTTAACAGGTCAATGATCGCTTCACAAACTTCGGGAATAATTTTCGATATAGACTGTTTGGAAATGCGAAAGAGATACTGCAAACTGACGTACGAATCTCCAGTCGCTAAAAATCTCAATGTTAGTAGTAACCTCTCCTTCACAGTAATGGCATCTCTATAATTTGTATCATTCTTTCTTAGCTTGTTATTCAATAATGAACACAATATCTCAAATGTATTAACATTCATTCTTGCAAAATTGTGTTCAACTTTATCTGACACTAACTCTGCGTAAAGTCGAGTCCCAGATTCCAAGCGATTTTTGTATATTGTTTTTACCCAAAACCGTCTTCTTTTTTTTTGTGTTTTTTTGCGTAAATATTTAAGCAAAATAAAGGTTACTGCTGCCACGGCAATTCGACGCCGTTGCTGTACGTGTGACTCCATCTCTAGCAAGAGTTCGACTGAATCACGGATCGCTTATGGATCGCTTGGAGCGTAGTTCAGGATCGCAGTTTCAATAAACTGGATCGGCCTAGTACGATCCACGCTCCACGCATCACGATCTTGGATCGCGGATCGCGAGATCGCCGATCCATTTTGGATCGTCTGGTGTGGACCCACCTATTCACTTAATATGAGAAATACAAGGTAATCTTAAAACTAAATATAAGAATTACTTATGAAGAAGGTAGGTACGCGTAAATAAATAGGTTAAGTAGTAGACAGTAAGACACACAATTTTCAGGGCTGCGGGCTGTTCGAAAGAGATACCGCGGCCCTGGAACACAAAGGGCAAGGAAGGAACATGGATGGGTTTTAGTCAGTACAAGTCTGACACTCCCTTCCGCTCTGCCCGGAGCGGGAGAAGTCATTTGATGATTTCCCATACGTAAAAAAAAAAGCAATTTTTGCTATGTTTGCACAATTTTGCAGTGTTGTGGGTAAAAGGAAGAGTTGAGCTATATCAGCTAGATATCTTATCAGCTAAATCTTGTCTACGCTCATCTAGACTTAATTTCACTAAATACAAGGTGTAAACGGACTCTTCACGAAGCCGTCAACCAAGCATTATGTACAGTCAACAAAACAGATAGGTATGCAGGGTCGAAAGATATAATTGTTTTTTTTCTTAAAAACCGATCGATGTTTTTGAATTAAATTAAAATTAAATGAAGAAAAATAATCAATTGGTTAAATTAATTCAAATTTCATTTGAAGATGTGCAACAGTTTCTAAAAAAACTAAAACTATGTCTTTCGACCCTGCATACCTATCTGTTTTGTTGACTGTACATCAAACTAAGTAAATTACGCAAAAATTATTGCTGGGAAACGACTTTTTATTTAGGGTGAAAAATTACATTTTACGATAGGACTCAATGTAACGCATAGTGCTGATGGATGGATTATAATCAATCATGATTTGAAAGACACGTGGCGCCATCTATTATCATAACGTTATTGTTGTTTTCGATCGGGAACAGTATTTTTTTCGGGATGAAAGGTACCCTATGTCCGGTTCTGTACATCTGACAACGTATAATAATATGCAAAATTTTAGGATGATCAGTCATTCAGTTGTTTAGGCGTAATTAAGTAACAAACTTACTATCACATTTATAATGACACATTTTTAACGGTCAAGTTTTTCCTCCTGCATACAAACTTACAAACAAACAAATTACAAATTTTGTCTCTTTATAATGGATCATTAGTTCCAGAGATTACCCCCTACATACAAACTTACAAAAAAACATAACTCGTACGTCCTCAACAAACAAAAAACCATAATGCAGAAAGATAAAATGAATTCTTCGCACCAATAAATTATCTTAACACTAAAACTAGCGCGAAAAGACAAGCAATATCCAGCCGTAACTAGTTATATCCGATAATATCCGGTTTCCGTGCCGCTATCGTTCCCAGTGGATGCATTTATCTGTGTCCCTGCATTATTGGATGAGCTTTGGCTGTTAATTTACCGGATCAATCCAGTTCGTAGCGGATTTAATAGCTTTTTTTTTGTGGGGCAGTGTTACTGGTGTTGTTCTTTGTGTACGACGGCGTGAAATATTTATTTATTTATCAACTACATCTACCATTACAGCTAACCAATGCAGTAAATGCTTATTTAATCCTTAACTTAATTGTTACTTAAAACTAAAAACATTGTGCTGATGGATGGATTGAATAGTACGGGGGTCGTGACAGTGTCTTAAGTAAAAAAAATACATTGAAAAACATGAAATAAACTTCCTCCCACTTTCCTGTCGCAGGGCTGCTGGAAGAAATTTCTAATGACATAAGCAGTACCTTTGTGCTCTTCTATGATAATGTAATTGTCCTGTTAAGTATTTTGTGTGTACATAAATAAATAAATAAAAAAAAATAAAAAGTGATTATATTATACAGGGTGTAAACAGACTCTTCACGAAGCCGTCAACCAAGCATCATGTACATCAAACTAAGTAACTTAACGCAAAAATTATTGCTGGGAAACGACTTTTTTTTTGGGCTGAAAAATCACGTTTTACAGTAGGACTCAATGTAATGCACTCAAAACATTGTGCTGATGGATGGATTGAATAGTAAGGGGGTCGCGGAGGTGTTTTAAGTAAAAATCTTACATTAAAAACACGTACTTAAAAAAAAACTTGTGAAAAAGTTGGAACTTTGACCCCCAATATCTCCGTAACTAGAAGGTTCCCAGGTATGGTCTAGAACAAAAAAAATGATCGCAATGACGGCAAGAATAATTGGCTTTCGGCTTCGTTAAGAATCTGTTTACACCCTTTATATATAAAAGAATTACTCGTTTAAAGTATTAGATAGATAGATAGATGTAGTACGATCACTTTATATGTACAATAGCAATACCTTATAGTTTGATATGCTTTAAAAAAACCATATTGGGCACACTATGGCTGCCTACTATCAAACTGCACTCACAAACTAAGTTAACAATCAATTCGATAAAATATTACTTATTATCTGTTTACACTATATTCTGCAATTAACGTTTACGAACTTGATTGGCAAACCTTCCATTGAAACTTAAAACGCCATTACGCCACACAGTAATAAAGAAAGATCACTTCCAAAAAAAGAAAGACCACGACGCCATTAAAGCTTCACCCGGCTACTGACGTCACAACTACCGGGAGCTAGTTATAACCGGTGATATCCGCTTACCGCTATCTTTCACTCTACCGGTTTTTCCTTGTCACCGGTTATGGCCAGTGTTTTTTACCAGCGATATACGAGATACACTAGTAATTTGTATTCAGTATAGTGGTCGATTACAGTGGGAGAGTAGATAGTGCTGTGAGATAGTGTTAGAGTATCTTTCGCCAATTATGTTGGGGTCGGCTTCCAGTCTAACCGGATGCAGCTGAATACCAGTATTTTACATGGAGCGACTGCCTATCTGACCTCCACAACTCAGTTAGTACTGGGTAATACAATACCCCTTGGTAAGACTGGTTGTCAGACTTTTTAGGCCACTGACTACCTGTAACGACTGTCAAAGATCTACAAATGACAGCCGGGACCAATGCCTTCTTTCCGAGGCACGGAGGAAACTCGGTATGTAATGGTGGTCACCCATCCACAGATCAACCTAGGCAAGCACAGCTTAACCTAAAGACCGACTCGAGCGGCAGCAGTAAATTGAAGTGTTATAACTTCATTTACAGTAAACTTATTATAACATTAAAAACTTGTACTTTAAAAACATACTAGTGAAAATATTGGAACTTTGACCCCCAATATCTCCGTAATTAGAAGGTTCCCAGGTATGGTCCAGTACAAAAAAATGATCGCAATGACGGGAATAACAAGCGCGTTTCGGCTAAGTTAAGGGAATTGATACACCCTTCGTGTACACGGGTTGGCAGGGACACCGACGCGAAAACCATTACCACGTATTCAAAACATCATACGTTTTCCCACACTAGTAATTTATTCTGCATCCGAGGTGAGTTTACGAACATTTAAACTCACATAAACAAATATGCATTTCGTGCGGGAATCACCGCGACACATTTACCTTGTTTCACGTTTTTTTGTGTAGTACGCTACGACTTATTGTCGGGCCTACGTTGTTCCCCCATACTTAAGTACATATGCTGTAACATGATAATATTGTAATACCAAATGATTTGAAAAGAGTAACCATGGTGTCCGACGTAAAGAATAGCACCATCCCATATCTTCCCGTGGGTGTCGTAAGAGGCGACTAAGGGACTTACCAGAGAATGGGCAGCAGCGTTCTCTGTGCTTTTGTAACAACCGTACTGCGATCGCCAACCCGCCTGCCAAGCGTGGCGATTATGGCAAAACCCCCCTTTAGGGGAGGCCTATGTCCAGCAGTGGACATGATGAAATGATGATGATGATGATGAACCATGGATTTTCTTGCCGGTTCTTCTACATAGGAAACGACCAACCCGAACTGTTCACCCTTTTTTTTTCGCCGTTTTATAAGTGCCCAATCAAAATGTTTTATTTCACATAGGCCTATGTGAAATAAAACATTTTGATTTGAATTTGACACGCAGCGCAGCAGTTAATCGCTCAGCCACTGCACTACCCGTGCCGTATTTTTTTTTCGGATCGGACATCATCAAATGACTTCTCCCGCTTTGGGCAGAGCGGAGTGGAATGTCAGACTTGTCTTGACTAAAACCCATCCATGTTCCTTCCTTGCCCTTTGTGTTCCAGGGCCGCGGTATCTCTTTCGAACAGTCCCACAGACCTGGCAAACACTAACCGTGCCGTCAAATATTAATCTCGTACTCGTAACAACATCCACACATTGAAATACCGGAGTATTCCCATTTGAGCACCGATTTCAAGATCACCAAAAATATTCCCTTTTGAGCAAATGCAATATCTTTGGCTCTAAGCATTGGTGCTCTTGAAATCGGTGCTCAAATGGGAATACTCCGAAATACCACCGTCTATTCTTAGCTAAAGACAGCACAACTCGACTTACAAGTAACAAATAACAATGAAACCTTTCTAATTAAGGTTCAGTTCTAAATTGGGAACACTGGCATAAGAAATTGTGTTCAACCGCGTGGAGTGAAGACATTAGCAGAAGAAAGTAAATTACTTGACGGTACTTTCATTAGAATACTGTGACTTCGTGTTTTTGAAAGGGGATTGTGTAGAATTTTTTGTATCTATAAATCTATACAAATAAATAAAATTCAAGTGTATGTTTGTAAATTCAAATTAACAGCTTTTTACTAAATGCTTATGAAGGTATCAGAATAAACAGTACTTATAACAAAAAAAAAAAACTTTTTTTTTAATTTTTGTCTGTCTTTTTGTTCTGGCTAATCTCCAAAATGGCTGGACTGATTTTGACGGGATTTCCACGGACAGATAGCTGATGTTTTAAGGAGTAATTGAAGCTACTTTTATTTTAGAAAAACGATTAAGGTTCCGTCCAAAAAATTAAAACCCTCGAAATTGTTAACAAAATCAGATTCAAATAGAGAAGGGCTGGCTCTTTCTTTGGTCAAAGAATTAGCATTGCCATTCAACGTGGCAATGCTGCCAGTCTTTTGGGCACGTTTCCGGATGACAGCGATGCGGATGAGTACCTACTTTGACACCTAAGTGTCCGACCTATTGTTGTCGTTGTAAATATGTAGGTACCTACTTTTAGTCTTCTTTTTTTTAACATTATTTTTGTTCAAAATCAAAATCAAAGCATTAATTTCAAGTAGGCCAGTTACAGGCACTTTTGAATTGTCGACAAGATAAAAATGTAATGAAGCTACAGTCCCAGTCACAAGGCATAAAAACTGTGAAAGTACTGTAGTTGCCCATTCCCTAGCGTAGATCTCTATGGAGAAGAACGGGCAAGAAACTCCATGGACACTCTTTTAAATCAGTATATTTTTACAAAAACCTTGGTTACATCATTCATGTTGAGATGGAAGAGGAGTGGAAGTGGAGATGTTCTATTTGAAGTCTGTATATAATGTATATAGTATTGAGTGATTTGTAATTAATAAACTAAAAATAATGATTTGATACGCTTGACACATGGCTGTGATACCTTCCAAAACAAAAGTAGTCTAAGCTGTGGCGGACGTGGGTGTGCCACCCATACATTTTTGCCTACTATCCGAGGCATGGAAGCATGAAAACAAATGCAAAATTGGCATAATAGATACATTCGGTGTAGGGATACTGGAGATACCTGGTAAACAAAAAAATGGAGTTTCCTCCTGACCAAAAAACAACTAACTTAAGAGGGCTATCACATTTTTTCTTGTATTTGAGCGTTTTACTTGATTTTTGATGTGTGATTATGGTTTATATATGGCCACAAAATTAAAAAAAAATATGGCCGAGAAAGTTTGATTATTTTTCTCGGGAATATTTTAAACAAATATTTCAATTTGTTTACGTCCATACATGAGTAAAAACCTTATCTCTGCAAAAGATGTTTCATAAAATCCTACTTTTGGGCATCTTTGATGCTTTGTTACATAAAAGATATAATATTATATTATATAAAAAATGTCCATGGTACAATTGAATGGTGTACTTTGGAATGCTTTAATCATTTTTTTATGTTTCATACAGAAATACACCAAAATAAAAATCCGTAAAACAGAAAGATACTGACCTTTTTTCGTCCGAAATGATATTTTTTATCTATGAAGATATAATCCAAATTCAAAGAAAAAATATTTAATAAGTAAGATTACTATCTTACCTTGCTTAAAAAAAAATAATTGGACCATTTAAAAATAAAATACTACTTGAAAACAATTGTTTTATGCAATGCTAAAAATCAATATAAATCTCGGAACGGGCGGTCCTTAGCTTGTTTGGTCATTTTGGTTTGTTCCTGGAATCCGAGGCATAGCTGTTTGCATGTGTGCGTAGTATACCTCGCTAGATGCACACTTGCGCATCCACTGCCGCATGCCGTCTAATTTACCTAAACTGAATTCTTTAATTTTGTGATAGCCCTCTTAAGCAAATTGCAAACCTAACATGTACGAAGTCACGGGTAACAGCTAGTAGACTAAAAATAAATGGATAATAATAGGGAAGAATTTTTATAATTTCGGCCTTCGTCGGCCATTGGCAATTTCGTTCGTCTGGTGATCCTATTAGGGAGGTATCTCTCTATTGGTTGTCTTGAAGGGGCGGAATGTCTTGGCATAATCTATGTATAACATACCCATATTATAAAGAGGAAAGATTTTTTTTGTTTGTTTGTACCGAATAGTCTCCGAAACTACTGGACGGATTTGGAACACAGATAGTTTATAGCCTGGATAAACACATAGGATCTTTTTATGCGAATTGTATGTTCCCGTGGGACATTATCGAAGTCCACGCGGGCGACGCCTTGGGCATTGAGCTAGTATCAGTATATTTTTCCAACACGTATGTTTTATAGAAAAGGAGCTCGTGGCAAAATAATAGCAGCCGCTCGGGTCGATCTTGAGGTTAAGCCGTGCTTGCCTAGGTTGATCTGCGGATGGGTGACCACCCATTACATACCGAGTTTCCTCCTTGCCTCGGAAAGCACGTTAAGCCGTTGGTCCCGGCTGTCATTTCTACATCTTTGACAGTCGTTACAGGTAGTCAGTAGCCAAAACAAAAAAGTCTGACAACCGGTCTTACCAAGAGGTGCCGTATTACCCAGTATTCAGTGGTCAGAGAGGTAGTCGCCCTATGTAAAATACTGGTATTCAGCTGCATCCGGTTAGACTGGAAGCTGACTATAACATAGTTTGGAAAAAGGCTAGGCAGATGATGTATGTTTTGTAGAAAAAACTCACCCTTTTTTCAAACTTCGTAACAAAAACGCTGGGACATTATTGTTGTAACGTCATACCCAGGTATGAACCGTGTTATCCGGGTGTGTAAATTATGACCTGTCATGACCCGGACAAAGGCTGTGTTCTATTGTGTTATTATTCTGGTTTAGGATACAAACGGGTTAAAAATGTTTTTATTTGTTATGCTATTTTTGGCAAGAAAGATGAACATATACCTTAAGTTTCTACCTACTTATTCGGCTCATGAATAAATAATAATAACCGCACGGATCCGAAGAACGTACGGATAAGCTACGCTGGCGAGGTATGTCCATGGATGGGTGACCATCAATTAAATATCATAGAGAGCGCTGTATTGCTTCACTATAGGAAGTAGTGACTTCACTACTTATTAAAAAAGAAAGACCTCTGCCGCGTCTGTCTGTCTGTTCGCGATAAACTCAAAAACTGCTGCACCGATTTTCATGCTGTTTTCACCAATGGATAGAGTGGTTCTCGAGGTAGGTTTTAGTATATCATTTGTCAAGTTCTTGTATACATTGGCGAAAGTATAATGATATTTGTTGGAGGTGTCGAAAAAAAATAAGCCGTCTGGGAGCTTTCAACGAAAACGCTGCCTAAACCCTTTGAGATATAACAAAATTATGTTCTTATGGTGGAATTGTGTATCTTATATATGTCTACAGAAAAGTTTCTACCTACTTTTCGGCTCATGAATAAATAATAATAACGGCACGGATCGAAAAACGGACGGGCGAAGGATGGCTTGCGAAGTATGTCCGTGGATGGGTGACCAATGACAGTGACAATGACCATCAATTATATTTCAATTTTGCAATGCTGAAGTTTAAGTTGTGTTTTCGTATTGTTTTAATGTACTGAAGACCTTGTTAAAAGTCCTCATTATAAAGGATTTTTTTTTTTTATTCTACCTAAGATTAAAATTATGTTTTTTTATTATATTTGTTGTTTTGTTTTAATAAGTAAACTAGGGTTAGGTATTATGTGCGTAAAAAGTTACAATTATTATATTCATATTTCTGTGTATCAAGTACACTTACTAATGTAAATATTCGTATGTCGCGTCCAGCGGTGGATATGTCCTAAACCATGTTACTTTTATTTAACAACTTTGTGAGTACCGTATCCTACGAGTAAATGCCTTTGTCTTTATCAAAGAATATCTTCTCATAACTGTCTCTGAGAGCAGTGGTGGCCCAGTGGTAGCGACCCCGACTTACGAACAGTAAGTCGTGGGTTCGAACCCAGGCAGGCGCATTACTTTGTGTAATTTATTTCATCACCACTGCTCTCAAAAACGGTGAAGGAAAACATCGTGAGGAAACCGGCATGTCCTAGAACCAAAAATTCAAAGACATGTGACATCTACCAATCCGCACTGGGCCCGCGTGGTGGATTATAGCCCATTCCCTCTCATAGAGAGGAGGCCTGTGTCCCAGCAGTGGGAACATTATAGGCTGATGATGAACTGTCTCTAATAAACTGTTTCTCTTCGTTCCAGATGATGTCGGAACCAATAGCAACATGAGACACTGAGGTCACCAAGATGACTGCAACTAAAGTGAGTACCCCGTTTTATGTTACTTCTATGGTGTAGCGTTTATCCTAACTTCCTAACTAGTATTATACATGCGAAAGTAAAGTTTGTTACCTTTTCACGTATAAAATAAAATAGTTAAATAAAAAAAAAATATTAATTAAAATTTTTAAAACATCGTGTCTTAAATTTATACTAATCACTAGCACTACAATCACTATCACTATCATCACTATCACTATCATCACTACATAGTATAAAATAAAGTCACTTCCCGCTGTCTATCCCTATGAACGAATAAAAAAAAAGTTAAATGAAAAAAAAAAAAAACAAAAATTTAAAACATCGTGTCTTAAATCTATACTAATTATACTAATCACTATCACTATCAACACTACATAGTATAAAATAAAGTCACTTCCCGCTGTGTATCCCTGTGTACGAATAAAATAAAATAGTTTAATAAAAAAAAAAAAAACAAAAATTTAAAACATCGTGTCTTAAATCTATACTAATTATACTAATCACTATCACTATCATCACTATCACTATCACTATCATCACTATCACTATCATCACTACATAGTATAAAATAAAGTCACTTCCCGCTGTCTATCCCTATGTACGTATAAAATAAAATAGTTAAATAAAAAAAATAAAAAATATTAAAAAAATTTAAACATCGTGTCTTAAATCTATACTAATTATACTAATCACTATCACTATCACTACATAGTATAAAACAAAGTCACTTCCCAAAGATCTTTAAAACAACGGATTTTGATGCGGTTTTTTTTAATAGATAGAGTGAACCAAGAGGAAGGTTTTACATTGCACCCGTGCGAAGTCGGGGCGGGTTGCTAGTAATATTATAAAGCTGAAGAGTTTGTTTTCTTTCTTTTGGCTTTGCCGTAGTCGGGTAAAAATAAAATAGTCAGTTTTGCCTTTGTGCGTCGTTTTGTTGCGTCAAAAATGTTGAGGTTTCTGTTTTGTCTACTTTTACGACCAACCTGAGACTTTTGGGATATCTAATGATTATAATCTTTGTTAACACAAGGGCAGAATACCATTTTACCAGAAGTATTTTCTAGTTTTTCAATAAAACGGCAAATACCAGTTGTTGTTCGTATTCCGTGCGCGCCTCAAAGGGATGACATCCCTTTGAGGCGCGCACGGAACACGAACAGGGAACAGGGAGGGGCCCGCAAAGGCCGATGCCTGCCAGGGCTGCGGGACTGTTCAAAAAAGATACCGCGGCCCTGGAACACAAAGGGCAAGGAAGGACCATGGATGGGTTTTAGTCAGTACAAGTCTGACACTCCCTTCCGCTCTGCCCAGAGCGGGAGAAGTCATTTGATGATTTCCCATCCGTAAAAAAAAAATAAAAAATAAATAAAGGACCATGGATGGGTTTTAGTCAGTACAAGTCTGACACTCCCTTCCGCACCGCCCAGAGCGGGAGGAGTCATTTGATGATTTCCCATCCGAAAAAAAAGGGCAGAATACCATTATACCAGAAGTATTTTCTAGTTTTCCAATAAAACTGCAAATACCAATCCATGAATTGACAAAAATAATAAAATTTTAGCAAAACCTTGAACGTTGTGTGTTTTTTTATAAAATAAAACATGTATTTCTGCAGGCTTATTTTTTTGGGATACCGTCCCGTGTCAGAGCAAATCGAATGTTATTATTTTGCCTGTTGGGTTGTTTATTTTCGGTGCCAAAAATGGCAATGCGTGTCACTTGTGAGATTACCTACGTCGCGCGTCGGCGAGTGATATAGGTACTCCATAGGTTTGTCCTTCGTGTTTTATTAGTGACTAGCGACCCGCCCCGGCTTCGCACGGCTGACAATGTAGATATAAACCTTCCTCTTGAACCACTCTATCTTTTAAAAAAAAGTGTGTGTGTGTCAGCTACGACGCACGATTGGAGTTTACTCCTTACGAACGATAATAATTATGATATACTCGTATATTGAATAGAAAAAAAGAGTAAATGAACGCATCTGCTAAAATGATAAGAGAAACAAACATATATCTGTAATTATTCGGATTATTTATATTACTTCAATAAAGCGTATTACATAAAGTATGTTACAAAATAATATAAATAAAAATAATTGTGTTCAATTTATACAAATTTTATACAAACAGACTCTTCACGAAGCCGTCAACCAAGCATTATATACATCAAACTAAGTAACTTTATGCAAAAATTAGTGCTGGGAAACGACTTTTTTTTTGGACTGAAAAATCACGTACAGTAGGACTCAATGGAACGAACTCAAACCACTGTGCTGATGCATGGGTTGAATAGTAAGGGGGTCCTGGAGGTGTTTAAAGTAAAAATCTTACATTAAAAACATGTATTTAAAAAAAAAAACTTGAACGTTGTTGGAACTTTGACCCCCAAGCCCCCAATATCCCCGTAACTAGAGGTTTCCCAGGTATGGTCTAGAACAAAAAAATGATCGCAATGACGGGGAGAACAAGTGCCTGCGGCTTCGTTAAGAGTCTGTTTACACCCTTTAGGTATAGACAGTTGAAATTCATCCGCAAGTCCTGGGCCGGTTTTTATTATTTCAGACGCTCAATGAGTATGACCATTTCTACGAAAAAGATTCTGGCGTCGTAAGTTTTAATAGTAATTTCACATAGATTGAGGATTTCGGGGTACTAGTTTAATATAGAATTATTTGATACTATATATTTGCTTGAACTTTGTATAGTCATGGTGGTTTCGGCAGAAAGGATACTCCGCAGCGCAACCACTTTAAATAACAGTTTACATCGAAACTAAAGATAAAGGATTTTTTTTTAATAGGTCTAGAATTTTAATGACATTCCAAAGATTTTTTAATGTAACTTATATACTTGTTAAAGCAAAGGTGGTTCCACCAGGAAGCATGACGTAAAAAATTTGTCTGCATGACACTGTCAACGGGGATAAGGCCCAGAAGGCTGGCAGCAGTGCCACGTGACACAATGCTGATTCTTTTGCCAAAAAATTAGCCAGGTCTTTGGTCACGGGAAGAGTCAAAGCACTTAACATGTATTTTCCACTTTTTTTTTATTCGTCATTTATTTTTTTATTTTGTATCTTTTTTATTCTGTATGCTCAATGAACTGACGTCAAATAAACTTTATTCTTTCTTTCTTTTCTTTTCTTTTCTTTCAAAACTCAAAAATGGACAAAAATCTCACAAATACTTGATTGATTTTTCTGGATAACTTTTTCCCAACAACTTTCAAGTTACGAATTCCAGTAGAACTAAATATTTCTTAAATAATACGGGGTCGTATGGACACTGTTACCAAGTATTCAGTTCCTACACCATAATCATTCTGAGCGCCCCACAAAAGTGCAATGTCTACACGTACAAAATGTATGGAATAGCTGTTTTCTTTTAATAACCGATGAGAAATGATGATAAATGATAAATGATGTTTATTTGCAAGTAGGTTTTTACAAACACTTTAACACGTCATGTTTTTTAAAGCTAGATGGGGCCGGTGTTTCGTACCTGACTACTCTGAGAAGAAACAGCCGAAACCAACTCAGAGGTCATAGTCTCTTTTAAAGTCCAGACATAATCTTGGTTTACTCACATGAGGACTATGCAGATTAGTGTCTGAGATGGCCTTTGGAAGATTGTGGTTCTTACCATACAGATTTTAGCGGACCTGTCCAGTCAGTGCAAGCATTTGTCAGTTATCGTGAGCTCGACTTATAACTCAAGGAGCCCAAGGATGTACTGAATACTAAGTAACAGTTTTCGCGTCAGTGTCCCTTCCATCCTGTATAAAACCAAAAAATTCGATGAGACCTTCGACGACACATTTATTAAATTGTCGAGATACCGGTATTTTTGTCGACAACTTTCCTGGTACCTACTCATGTTTCCAGAAGGAAAATCGATTGAATTTACGTCTTTCATCAAACGTGGGTATATGGTAAATACGACACCCTTGTAAAAAAATATAAGGGAGTATACTTTACTGATGTTTTTAGGATTCCGTAACCGAAACGTAACCAACTAGACCGTATTACTGAGCTTCCGCTGCGCTGTCCGTCCGTCCATCCGTCCGTCTGTTTGTCTGTCAGCGGGCTGTATCTCTAGAGTCTAGATCGTTAATAGGTAGACAATAGACAGTTGAAATTTCACAGAGCGTGTGTTTCTATTGCCACTACAAGAAATAATCAAAATAAAACACCAAACGTGCCATTTTATTTCATTGCTATGCCATATGACGTCATATCGAGGACGGCCCTTGAGCCCGAGGCTTTCAAAGATCGTTTATTATCTTATCCTATAAATAAATATAAATGTCCTTCGGCGGATACTCCCGAAGGTTGCCGAAGGATCACGAATGTGCCCGAATTGCTTCGAAGACCTTGATCGCTGTTTAGAAACAACTTTAACCGGGGGATGAAGTACAAACATGCTCATTTTAACTAACACTAGATGACTACTTAAATAAATCCACCTTGTGTAAGTTTCCACGCTTGGCGGTGCGAGGTTTTAAATAGGGTATTTTACCAAAAAAATCGAGTCAGTCCGTCAGATAGATTTCCAAAAAATATTGAATACGTATTTTTTTCTTTTTTCACGTAAATAAATAATGAAGGCTATACAGTGCGTCGAAAACTCGTATGACGTCACTATGTCAGTACGTTTTTACCGGCAAAGTGACGTCACAAGCCCCCACTCATAATCTTTGATGCGTTTTATCTTCGTCAGTTATTATTGATTTGATAAATCAAAAAATACATGTCTATTATTATTCGATAATCTAACTGACGGACTATATAGAATCATATTTATTTTACTCAGGAAACATCCCTATTCTAACTGCCATAATTTTTAGACATTCATTTACACAGGTATTATTCGACGATTACTTCTAAAGAAATCAGAATAATTACTTATTTAGGAGTACTTAAATTAAAGTGTGACGGCTAATTCCCCGAAAATGGCAGAAAAATACTTTCTGCGCCGACTCCAAGTATCATGGGACAAGGGTAGGTATTCTGATGATGATTCGTACCAAACTTATCGTGAGCCGTTGGCACACGGCGTTGTCCCTCGGCCACGAGCTGCACGTGTTGCGACTGCGACTCAACGCAACGATCATTTCGGAGCATGAAGAACAGAGTATACACGGTACAGAGGCTTTAAGTACTTCAAAACTCAAACTCAAAAGCATTTATTTCAATTAGACCCTTACAGGCACTTTTGAATGTCGGAAAAACAAAGAAGGCTAAGCTACAGTCACAGTCACAAGGCATAATAACTTGTGAAAGTACTGTAGTTGCCCATTCCAAAGCGTAGATCTCTATGGAGAAGAATGGGCAAGAAACTCCATGGACACTCTTTTCAATCAAAATATTATTACAAAATCTTGGTTACATCATTCATGTTGAGATTATACATGTATGTGAGAACGATGTAAAGAGGCGTGCGAATTAAGAGCGTCCAGAGTAACAGAATAAATCAACAATCATTTAAAAATAAAGTACTTAATTAAAATAAACCGTGACAGCTAAGAGATGACCAGTCCCAACTGACAGCGTCCGTTCACGAACATAACGCATGGATCAGCGCCATTCAACTCAACCATTTTGAAGGGAACCAAATGACCCGACACACCCGCCACCATCAGCAAGACATTCGAGTGAGCATGACATTCTCTCAACTGCCAGGGCACATTCAAGTCAATGAAAGATAGCTAAATGTAAACGGTAGCTTTTCAATACATAGTACTCACATTTGTGCTATGCAATTATATAATACTAAAAGAAGGATTCTATACAATGCAAGGATATTTTTACAATCTTCTGCAGCTTCCACAATACTTGTAACATGGGACTATCTAGGATTTGAAGAACAGGGTGTAAAGTTCCTCATCCCCCATAGAAAAAGGAGAATCCCCTGACCAGACGGGGATTGTCTGGTGGGCTACTGCCCGACAGTTGTTGTCGGATTTTTCTATATGGTCTAAAGACGTGGATACCTTTACTATCGCGATTCAGAATTTTGAGTTAGTTCTTTCTTTGTTCAATAGATGGCGCTGTAATACTTTTTGTATTGTCTGCTAATAACACGTCACTGAGACACGACTTTGAGAGCAATGAAGGAAGTCACACCGCCCGTGGTCGTGAATAAACCTTAGTCAGAGGTTCCATCCCACGCCTGGTGAAATTGTTGGATATTTATGGCATTGTGTGGGTGTATTGACCGCGTGTGGTCGGTCTACCTAAACTAAACTAATACCAGCTTGTGCCCCGGCTTTGCCTGTGTGGTGTTCGGTAAGTGACCCACAGGATATTACTACCGGGATTAAAGGTAGCAAAATAAAATTCATTTATTCAAATTAGGCTAATAATCTGTTCTTTTTGAACGACAAAGTTTACTACAAAAGACGGTCCCACAAAACACCCGCCATTCGCCTTCTCGGCTTAGACCTTGTCCAGAAGAAGCGAATTCGTCGCGAAACGTTTCGCGCGAATTCATTCGCGCGCTATTGAGATACTAGGCACGAATACATCGCGTCCACAAGCATCGCGCGAATTCAAAATACGCTCGTAATCGCGTGCATAACGCCAGACCCTCGACTCGCGCGTGATTCGCGCGTATTGCGCCCTTTCTGGACAAGCCCTTAGTCGGCTTCAAAGTGTTTGCAGTTTATCGAATGTGTTCATCCAGGTGTGCTAAAGAAGATGGACAAAACCTGCTCCAAGTGTACAAAAATAAAAGTACCTATTACAAATAATTACAAAAGAATTTTGGAAAATGAAAAACGCACTATACCAGATTTTGAAAAGAACTTAAGCCGCGTTTCCACTAGGCAACAATTGACGCGCAACATGTTGCACAACAAGTTGCCCAACATGTTGAAAGTCAGCGCGGAACTTTTGTTGAACAACGTTGTCTGTCTACGCATCTATCCCATAAACATTCATAGTTTTGGAACAGTTCGATTAATTTGAGCACTCGTTCGTTACACCACACTACGGACAGTGTTGTGCGTCACATTTCCACTCGACAACAATTGATGCTCAACTAACGATGCTCTTTAAACAAACAACAAGCCGCGCGTCATGTTGCGCGCCAGCTGGCAACATCGCGCGCTGTTGTGCAGCGTTGCCGTACATGTTGAGCGTCACGTGTCGCGCGCCAAATGTTGCCTAGTGGAAAAGCGGCTTTATAATAACAAAGATTTTTGTTCTTGATTTCACTCGAAAAGTCGAAAGTACCCCTCAACATTGCAATACAAAATTAACGAAGAAGAGAACAGGGAAAAATAAACTTAAACCGGGCCTAAAATGTGAAATATTCGTAACTTACCGTAACTTAAAGTGTAATAAATCATTATAATTTTTTTATTTTTTATTAGCCATAAATCGAATTATTTATTGATGAATTGATAGTTCAAAATAATCTAAGTTTCACCATGTCCGTCCGAAACGGCGGGTGGACACGCGGGGCACAGCTAATAGTAGGATATACGAGTATCAGCATTGAGTGGGCGTACTGGCCGGCAACACGTTCATATTTTCAAATAAATGACGGTTAAAAATAGAATGGCGCGAAATTGGATTTTGGAAGTTTTATGTTTGCTTTTTATTGTGGATATCACTGTAGATGTCTTCCGGCCTAGGGCAGACGTTGAATCGTTACGTCCTCTTTTCTTACATTACCTAATTATGTTACCTGTTAATTTTGGCGCAGGGAAACTATCCTATACATACAGGTTGTAAAAAGACTCTTCAAGAAGCTGTCAACCAAGCATTCTGTACATTAAACTAAGTAACTTTACGCAAAAATTAATGCTGGGAAACGACTTTTACGGTTAAAAATTACGTTTTATGGTAGGACTCAATGTAACACATCCAAAACATTGTGCTGATGGATGGATTGAATAGTACAAGGGTCGTGGAGGTGTTTAAAATAAAAATCTCACATTAAAATTATTTATTTTGTTTTCTCCTGTGTTGTCTTCTGTGTGTACATAAATAGTAAAATAAATAAATAAAAAGATGTATTTGAAAAAAAACTTGTAAAAATGTTGGAAATTTGACTCCCAATATCTCCGTAACTAGAAGGTTCCAGGATCTAGAACCAAAAAAACTGGCCAAGTGCGAGTCGGACTCACGCACGAAGGGTTCCGTACCATGATCAATACAACATTAGGCCGGTTTACGATTTATGACGTATTAAAAAAAAACTACTTACTAGATCTCGTTCAAACCAATTTTGGGTGGAAGTTTGCATAGTAATGTACATCATATATTTTTTTTAGTTTTATCATTCTCTTATTTTAGAAGTTACAGGGGGGGGGACACATTTTACCACTTTGGCAGTGTCTCTCGCGCAAACTATTCAGTTTAGAAAAAAATGATATTAGAAACCTCAATATCATTTTTAAGACCTATCCATAGATACCCCACAAGTATGGGATTGATGAAAAAAAATTTTTTGAGCTTCAATTCTAAGTATGGGGAACCCCCAAAATTTATTGTTTTTTTTTTCTATTTTTGTGTGAAAATTTTAATGCGGTTTACAGAATACATCTACTTACCAAGTTTCAACAGTATAGTTCTTATAGTTTCGGAAAAAAGTGGCTGTCACATACGGACGGACATACAGACAGACATGACGAATCTATAAGGGTTCCGTTTTTTGCCATTTGGCTACGGAACCCTAAAAATGATCGTAATGACGGTGAAAACGAGCGCCTTTCGGCTTCGCTAAGTGTCTTTTTACACCCTTTATATGGATCACCAGACACGTGTAGTTCTGGTCACGGAATACGGGTTTTAGGTACCTTGAAATACTATAGGTAGTTACTAAAACGAGGAGCTATTTTGAAACAGGCATTTTCTACCGGTCTAACGCGACTTCGGTATACGCGATCGTCACTTGTTTCTTTCGCGTGAGTACTGTCCGTCGCTCCGCAAATCACATCGTACAGGGTCGTGGCATACCATTAACTACTTTCATTTGTTTTTTTCTGCAGTGGCTGTTAGAAGATTAATATCACTTGAGCAATTGAAGGAGTGTCCATGGAGTTTCTTGCCCATTCTTCTTCACGGAGATCTACGCTTTGGAATGGGCAACTATAGTTTATTCACGGTTATTGTGCCTTGTGACTGAGACTGTAGCTTAACCTTTTTTTGACGTGACAACGTCTAATAAATCGATGAACGCCGGCTGCATGCACGAAAAAGTGTCCCGTTACGCTCATTGTACGCATGCGCCGCATCTGTCTCTTCCACTCGATTTTATGACGTTGTCACGTTAAACTATCGTCCGCAAACCAACTTTACAGTCAACCAATTTTTTGTTGACTATTCAGAAGTGCTTGTGAACTGGTCTCATTTAAATTAATTAGTTTGCGCGTGGGCCGTATCGAGCTCTTTTAAATTCAAATGCCCCACAAAAACAGATTACCAATTTAACTTCAACTGTCCTTACCATGTAAATAAGATCAAACGGAGCACTCCTAAAGAAATCGGATATAAACGAAGAGGCTGTTAAAAACTGGATTTCTTTATCGTGTGGTTAGGTAACCAGGTGTCAGAGTTTTTATGCCGCCGATGGGCCTCTGACTTGGCTTTACATGCCATCGGAAAATAAAGGAAAAAATCGGAAAAATAAAAAAGGTGAAAATTAAGGTAAATTTTGGTACTAAGAAGTTTTATCTAATCTTAATTTGCCCATATCTTTTTATCGTGTTGACTTAGGACCTTGATTTTTATACCTATTACCTAATAGCGACTATAGACCTCATTATATTATTATATACAGGGTGTAAACAGACTCTTCACGAAGCCGTCAACCAAGCATTGTGTACATCAATCTAAGTAAGTTTACGTAAAAATTATTGCTGGGAAACTTTTTTTTTTATTTAAAAATCACGTTTTACGGTAGGACTCAATGTAACGCACTCAAAACATTGTGCTGATGGATGGATTGAATAGTAAGGGGGTCCTGGAGGTGTTTAAAGTAAAAATCTTACATTAAAAACATGTATTTAAAAAAAAACTTGTGAAAAGGTTGGAACTTTGACCCCCAATATCTCCGTAACTAGAAGGTTCCCAGGTATGGTTTAGAACCAAAAAATGATCGCAATGACGGGGAGAACAAATGCCTTTCGGCTTCGTTGAGAGTCTGTTTACACCCTTTATATTCATTATCATCAATATATTACCTGGTATAAATTTCAACTTGCTAGGTCCACCCGTTCCTGAGAAAATGGACAGACAGACGGATAAGAGAGTGATCTTATAAAGGTTCCTTTTTTACCTTATGAGGTACGGAACCCTTAAAAGATACAAAATAAAAAATAAATGACGAATAAAAAATTAAAAAAAAAGAGAAAATATTATATGGTATGTGCTGTGTGCTTCACGGCTACGTCAAAAAGTTCCATTTCAGCATACATGCCAGACAGGTGAAGCTGTCTGACGCTCGCCTTCCATTGAACCTTTGGGGGGTAAGTGACGGATCAACAGTTTCAAACGTAATATATCTATAAATAACGAGTAAATGATTTTACTTTAATTTTAAGAAACAATTGTATTTTATCACTTCAACAATCATTATCATCATCATCTGCCTAGCCTTTTCCCAACTATGTTGGGGTCGGCTTCCAGTCTAACCGGATGCAGCTGAATACCAGTATTTTACATGGAGCGACTGCCTATCTGACCTCCACAACCCAGTTACTACTGGGAAATACGATACCCCTTGGTAAGACTGGTTGTCAGACTTTTTGGGCCACTGACTACGTTAACGACTGTCAAAGATCTTCAAATGACAGCCGGGACCAACGGCTTAACGTGCTTTCCGAGGCACGGAGGAAACTCGGTATGTAATGGGTGGTCACCCATCCACAGACCAACCTAGGCAAGCACGGCTTAACCTAAAGATCGACCCGAGCGGCTGTTATTGTTTAGCCACGAGCTCCTCAACAATCATTAAAATAATAATAATAAAAAATGTGTATATATAAATGAATAAACGGAATAATAATAATATCTTGGGACAACCAACACACCGCCATCTGATCCCAAACTAGGCAGAGCCTGTACTATGGCAACCAGACAACTGATAAACATACTTATATATTTCTAAATACATACATATTATAGATAAATTTACACCCAGCATGGTGATAAATTTAAATGGTTCCAAAGCATTTGTTTAGGCCACTTAATTCATATTGAAGGGGGTGGGGTATGCCATGACAGTGGCGGATCTATCATACAACCCGAAAAGCCCGGCTTGCCTTAGAATCAACTCAACGAATAAAAAAAAAAACATTCTTAAAAAATAAAAATGTATGTCAAACAATAATAATATCAAAATCTACCGTGCCACGAGAAATTATTTTAAATTCGCGCGCGATTCAAAATTTTCTGATATCTCCGATGCCGGCCGACTCTGGCTCGCTCTAACACTATACAATAGGTAGTACCTACGGCCAGTGACCTAGTGCTAGCGCTTTCTCTTTCACTCCCATTGGCTTGTAATTTGGCTTCTCTGATCTTTCATTTTCTCTAGCATAATGTTTCTGTTTTTGATGACAATGATCTGCACGAAATTTGAATTTTGTATTGAATTAAAAGCAGGGTTTTTTATCCATGTGTGAGTGTAAGTCAGTGTAAGTTTGAGAGAGAATTGTGTGTTCGCGGCAAGAATGCGCATCGCGCGAATTTTGATAGAAACAAACAAACGATTTCAGAGCGATTACTAGTGCATTTTTTTTTGTGTTTTAGTTTAGTTAATTTCTTGTGATTGAAAGTTTTGTGATTAGATTTTGCTGTGATTAACGCTGTTTAGTAGTGATTATAAAGGGTGTAAACAGACTCTTAACGAAGCCGAAGGCACTTGTTTTCCCCGTCATTACGATCATTTTTTTGTTCCAGACCATGCCTGGGAACCATCTAGTTACAGAGATATTGGGGTTCAAAGTTCCAACTTTTTCACAAGTATTTTTTTAAATACGTGATTTTAATGTATTTTTTTAAATTAAATCACCTCCAGGACCCTCTTACTATTCAATCCATCCATCAGTACAATGTTTTGAGTGCATTACATTGAGTCCTACTGTAAAACGTGATTTTTCAGTTAAAAAAAAAAAGTCGTTTCCCAGCAATAATTTTTGCGTAAAGTTACATAATATGATGTACATAATGCTTGGTTGACGGCTTCGTGAAGAGTCTGTTTACACCCTGTAGTTTTTTAACACTAAAATGAATTCGAAAACGGATGCAAGTTCCTTTTGTAGGATTACAGCGAGTGAAATCGGTAGGTACTGGGCAAGGTAAATACTTTGAGTTTTTTTAATTGGGCTTTGCCTCCATTTACGTCTCATTGCGGGCACGCCACTGCCGTGTAGACGGCGCGTTCGTGTTCCACGCGCGCCTCAAAGAGATGTCAACAAACAGGGAGGGGCCCGCAAGGGCCGATGCCTGCCAGGACTGCGGGACTGTTCGAAAGAGATACTGCGGCCCTGGAACACAAAGGGCAAGGAAGGAACATGGATAGGTTTTAGTCAGTACAAGTCTGACACTCCCTTCCGCTCTGCGGCCAGAGCGGGTGAAGTCATTTGATGATTTCCCATCCGAAAAAAAGGGGGTGGGGTATAAAAATAATTAACCAACACACCTCCTGGCAACATGCAAAATCATAACCTGCAAGGTTCTCCGAGTTCAAAAGACAGAATGCGGTCCTGACTATTTGCATACTCAACTTCTTTTGGCGTCTGCACTATATTAACCGGGCATAATACAAACTCCGTGGAACGTGGAATGAAACGCATTTGACTAAAAGAGTGATGGACATGAATGTTGATGGATTGAGAGGGAGAGGCAGGCCAAAGAAAAGATGATGCTGTGACGTCTGACAGGGAAGAAAAGAAGAAGAAAACGTGTCGCGCCAACCCCAAATAGAATGGGATAAGGGCAAGATGATGACAATAAGACTCCGTGGCTGCTACTGAGAAATTCCTGATGGAAAAACGAAATAATACTTAGCCCGATCTGACAATCGAACCCAATACCTCTTGCTCAGCAGTCGCGCTTGTGAACATAACAATAATGAGTCCGGAAATCTCTTGAAAAAATCAAAGAAATTACCGTCTTTCAGGTCATCAAAGCTTTTTGTTCCCCGATAAGTGTGGGAGGCCCCCTCCTACACTCATCGGGGGAAATCGCATTAAATCGTTCATAACGTCACGGCTGTGACTCTTATTGCTTTTAAGATGGAGAAATAAATCAGTCTGAAGTCGCCTTATTGCAGGGTGTGTTTCTGTACAGAATAGAAATTGGTTGCGAATAGCTTTCAGTCTTAATCGAGGAGCTCGTGGCTAAATTATAACAGCCGCTCGGGTCGCTGATTGCCTAGGTACTCTGTGGATGGGTAGCCACCTTTTGCATACTGAGTTTCCTCCGTGCCTCAGAAAGTACTTAGAGCCGTTGGTCCCGGCTGTCATTTCTAGATGTTTGACAGTCGTTACAGGTAGTCACAGGCCCGAAAGTCTGCCAACCGGCCTTGGTAATCGTATTACCCAGTACTAACTGGGTTGTGGAGGTCAGATAGGCAGTCGCTAAATGTATAATATTCAGCTGCATACAGTTAAACTGGTAGCCAACACCAACATAGTTGGGAAAAGGCTAAGCAGATGATGAGCTTTCAGTTTTATAATTAAAACATAAAACCACGATGATGAAGAGCCATTATCGCCGACTATGTGTAACCGACAAAAACCAAATTTTACAGGAGAAGGTATGTTGTCCCTTCAAAATGGTTGAGTTGAATGGCGCTGATCCATGCGTTATGTTCGTGAACGCGCGCTGTCAGTTGGGACTGGTCATCTCTTAGCTGTCACGGTTTATTTTAATTAAGTACTTTATTTTTAAATTATTGTTGATTATTCTGTTACTCTGGACGCTCTTAATTCGCACGCCTCTTTACATCGTTCTCACATACATGTATAATCTCAACATGAATGATGTAACCAAGATTTTGTAATAATATTTTGATTGAAAAGAGTGTCCATGGAGTTTCTTGCCCATTCTTCTCCATAGAGATCTACACTTTGGAATGGGCAACTACAGTACTTTCACAAGTTATTATGCCTTGTGACTGTGACTGTAGCTTAGCCTTCTTTGTTTTTCCGACATTCAAAAGTGCCTGTAAGGGTCTAATTGAAATAAATGCTTTTGAGTTTGAGTTTGAGTTTGAGTTAAACGTCTTTACCGATTAATTGCGCTATTCAATTGACATTTAACTTAAAATTATGATTTTTAAAGCCTTAGGCGGAAGACGTTACGTTGGAAGGCTAGGTGGACCAAAAACCTGGTGAAGGTTGCAGGGATCCGCTGGATGCGAGACACACGAGACCGTCAATGTGGCGAAACTTGGGCGAGACGCCTATGTCTAGCTGTGGACGTCTTTCGGCTGAAATGATGATGAAATACAGTGCAAGAGACAGTTATTGCATCACAATATTCACTGGAATGAGCGCGTCGCAACAATTTTTTTGCGACTTTTTTTATAATAAACGACAAAACTTTTATGTACTGTGTCGGTTGCACAAAAGTAGGGTCAAAAATTTAATGAAGAGTCGGTTTATCATCATCATTATTCATCATCCACAGCCTGTGCAGCAGTTCATATAGGGTGACAGGTAATTAGCGACCGATACTTAAACACGTGATTGTACTCATGATAACAAACAACTTTCCCAAAGAAACATTTTTTTTATACTGATTCACTGTTATCACAACAATCGCTTACGGTGCGGGCTTGCGAGCAACGCGGGTGCTCTGCCTACCCACTGTTGCACGGTACGATAGTATTGAGACAGAACGGTGTCCATGGAGTTTCTTGCCCGTTCTTCTTCATAGAGTTCTACGCTAGGGAATGGGCAACTACAGTACTTTCACAGTTTTTATGCCTTGTGACTGGGACTGTAGCTTCATTACATTTTTATCTTGTCGACAATTCAAAAGTGCCTGTAACTGGCCTACTTGAAATAAATGCTTTGATTTTGATTTGTCACGCGGTTAACAGCTGATAGGCGCGTGCGCGCGAATTTCATACGGCTATTGCGTTATTGTGATAAAATTAAAGGATAATAAAAAAAAGTTTTCTTTGGGAAAGTTGTTTGTTATCATGAGTATATGTACCGGTCACTAAATACCAGTCACCCTGTATACAGGTCGTAAACAGACTCTCCACGAAGCCGTAAACCAAGCAATATGTACATCAAACTAAGTAACTTTTCGCAAAAATTTGTGCTGGGAAACGACTTTTTTTTGGGCTGAAAAATCACAATATATGGTACGACTCAGTGTAACGCACTCAAAACATTGTGCTGATGGCTGGATTGAATAGTATGGAGGTCGTGGAGGTGATGAAAGTAAAAATCTTACATTAAGAACATGTATTAAAAGAAAAACTTGTGAGCGGTTGTAACTTTGACTCCCAATATCTCCGTAACTAGAAGATTCACAGGTATGACCTAGAACAAAAAAATTATTGCAATGACGGGGAGAACAAGTGCCTTTCGGCTTCGTTAAGAGTCTTTTTACACCCTTTATAAAGGATTCTCTTATCTTGTGCCAATTCCTGTACAGCTTCATCCAGGTTTTCCCCTGATAGCCACTATGGCATCTGCTCATCTCGTCACCGGACGACACACATTTCTTTTCCCCGTTCTTGGACGCCATTCGGTGACAGCATTGGTCCACCTGTCATCACTACGCCTTGCTAAGTTTTCTGCCCAACTTCATTTGAGTTTCGTAACGCGATTTCCAATATCGAAAACCTTCTACGTCTTCGAATTTCGTCGATAGGAACTGGATCTACCAGCTGTAAGCCAAAATCTTTGGAAACAACATCACGTACTAAAATTACTGTTTTGACACAAATGTTTCTGGTTCGCGCACTGGCTTAGATACGCTGGACTTTCATTTAAAGAGGGTTGATTTCCCGAAGGTAAATATGAATCGAAATCTAATAAATTACTTAGCTTAGTGTGGCTGAAAATATGGTACATCGACTTTTAGAAAAAGATTAATAATTTTTGAATTATTAATCATAAATAATAATCAAATTATAATTATAATATAAAATATATTATATTAAATTATATTTATTAAATTAATAAATATAATTTAATATCATCATCTGCCTAGCCTTTTCCCAACTATGTTGGGGTCGGCTTCCAGTCTAACCGGATGCAGCTGAATACCAGTATTTTACATGGAGCGACTGCCTATCTGACCTCCACAACCCAGTTACTACTGGGAAATACGATACCCCTTGGTGAGACTGGTTGTCAGACTTTTTAGGCCACTGACTACTTTAACGACTGTCAAAGATCTTCAAATGACAGCCGGGACCAACGGCTTAACGTGCTTCCCGAGCCACGGAGGAAACTCGGTATGTAATGGGTGGTCACCCATCCACAGACCAACCTAGGCAAGCACGGCTTAACCTAAAGATCGACCCGAGCGGTTGTTATTGTTTTAGCCACGAGCTCCTCTAATAAATATAATTTAATATAATTATTATAATTATATAATAATTATTAATTAATTATATTAATATTTTTTATTTATTAATTATTTTTCCGTTTATTCATGTATATACATATTTTTAAATATTTTTAAATATTTTTTAAAACAAACCATATACATTTAAA
The DNA here is from genome assembly GCA_950005105.1 of Lycophotia porphyrea. Lineage (NCBI taxonomy): Eukaryota > Metazoa > Arthropoda > Insecta > Lepidoptera > Noctuidae > Lycophotia > Lycophotia porphyrea. The sequence continues at coordinate 2,994,069 of OX465410.1, read as the reverse complement.
AATATAAAAAAATAGCGTTCCGCCGGTGTCGGGAACAGGGTCCAAGCTACCGGTGGTTAGGGCTCCAGAGACAGGAACCTCCTCACAATGCAAGCCGTATCGAGGAGTACTGCCTTCTGAATCAGGCCCTTGATCCAACCGCCTAAGGCGAGCTTCGAGAGATGGTCGTCGAGGCTCTTAGCCATAAGGCCATTGGCCGTCACGACAATCGGCACAATAATTGCTGTACTCACATCCCACATGTCGACAACCTCGCGAGCCAGATCTAGATACTTGAACTGCTTATCTTTTTCTGCTTTCACGAGGTTCTCGTCATGCGGGACTGTTATATCAACAATCGATCTATCACCACAATGTCAGGCTTATTGGCAACAATAGTCCTGTCAGTGGTGATAGATCGATCCCAATACAACGTGATATTACCATTATCGAGAACTGGGTCGGGCGCATACTTATAGTATGGCACTTCTGATTCCACAAGGCTGTACTTCAAAGCAAGTTGCTGGTGGATAATCCTGGCAACGAGGTTGTGTCTATGCAAGTATTCTCCGTTAGCTAGACTAGAACACCCAGAAATAATGTGTCGGATCGATTCTCCGAGACGGTGGCATGCCCGACATATGTCAACCGTGCCATCCTTCAGAATGTATTTCCGATAGTTATTCGTCATCATAACTTCGTCCATTATTGCACAGACAAAACCTTCGGTTTCCCCGAAGAGGTCACCGAAGCGCAGCCAAGATACGGACGCTAAGAAGTCTACATCGGGCCCATGTAGGGCCCGGTAAAAGCGTCCGTGAAGCTCCTTGCCCTGCCATACCTCCTTGCGGTCATTAGTGTCTTTATTATTATTATTTTTTTATTTTTATTATTTGTATTATATTATTATTTATTTTATATATTATTTTTAATCATAATAATATTTTTTTAAATATTTGTCATATTTTATTATTTTTTTATTACAAAACCTATAATCTTTTGATTATAGGTTTCGTAAATTATACAAAGTGTAAACGATTCCGTACATCAAACTAAGTAACTCTACGCAATGAATATTTGTGGGAAACGATTTTTCTTAGGGTGGAAATCACGGTTTACGGTAGGACTCGATGTAACACTCAAAACAATGTGCCGATCGATGCATTGAATAGTACAGGGAACATGAAGGTATTGAAAATAAAGTTATAACATTAAAAACGTGTATTGGGAAAGGTCTTTCTACACCTATGCAGTGCCTATGCCAGTGTTTTTCAAGCTGTGGGTCGCGACCCCCTGCGGGTTCGCCAAGCCTTTACAGCAGGGTCGCATCCATCCTTATTTGTTACATAGAATTCTCTATGTAACAAATAAGGATCCACGATTGGATAAATTAGTTAATGAAAAACAAGCACAACCTTCGCATTAAGATGGACGAGTACTCATAGGATTTTATTTTGTTAATTTGTATGAACATACAAATATCTCGCGACCTCTTGCGACCCTGCTGTAAAGGCTTGGCGAACCCGCAGGGGGTCGCGACCCACAGCTTGAAAAACACAAAAAAAAAAGTGTTTATTGTGTATTTATCCGAATCCTAACTATGCAAATGCATAAAAATGTTGTATTAAATATTTCGACGCAAGAAATCAATCTTGTAGTATCTCGATAAGCTCAACTTTACACCAGAGCCAAAAAACTGTTTAAAAAATTCATAACTCGTAAACTAGCTGAATCAGAGAGGTAATTTTTGGAACATGTATTTCTTATAATGAATTTTATCAGATGGCACTAATGATAGCATTCTAAAATTAGTCTAACATTTGTTTTACATTAGTTACAGCAATTGATATTTCAATTTAAAGCAGCAATATTGCAGTATATTGGTAGTTGTAACATAAGGCACACCGAATTACCTTTAAAATCTTAGGTAGTGAATATGATGTATCTAATATGAAGTAAATGTTTAAGTCCTCGCATTTTGTTGTACCTCATATTATTTTATTGTTTTGCTACAAAAAATTAAAAAGTCAACGTCGTATCATAAAAAAAAAAACTTTGTAGGAAAACGTTAATCAGACTGTCCGATGCAGTATTTTTTTTATTTCAATGATGCAATAAAGAAAAAATTCATTTTTTCTAGATACGACAAAATCGCTTTCTAGCGTCGATTTGTAAAATTAAAAAAATACATGAAACATAACATAACATCACGCCTATAATCCCCGTAGGGTTAGGCAGAGGTGTACCTAATAGTACACCCACATTTTGCCAGTTATGTTTAAGTCCCATGTAATAAGGGACGAGCTTATTGCCATCAATTGGGCATAAATCCAGACTCCGTGGCTGCTACAGCTCTTTGCCCGACCTGGGAATCGAACCCAGAACCTCATGCTCAGCAGTCGCGCTTGCGACCACTCGACCAACGAGGCAGTCATTTTTGATAAAACCATTCACAACTAATGTTTACCAAAGGCAAGCCGCCGAAAACATCATTCATGCGCGAAAATATCCTACTAGTTAAGTCCTCGGTGACATTTCTCTCACATCCACCATTTTTTCCTCAACAAACGAGCCGTAAGATATAAGAACCCGCCAGAACTTATAACATAAGAGCCAGTACATTGTCGGCTTACATAACCTCGTGAAAGCTCCCATCCATCACGCTGACCCCGGTCAAGATGTACCACTCATGTGGTATTAAACTTACTTCGTGTTGCGCCTGGCTTTTCTTAGGTGTTTTTTCATATTTTTGTGTTGTGTTCCTTTGTATATTTTGGGATCATACGTAATGCTCTCATATCTAGCATAAGTTATTGAGTGGCAAATTATCTTTGTTAGTACTTTAGTAGATAGTTGTTTTGTTGCTAATTTTTAGGGTTCCATACCCAAGAGAAAAACAGGACCCTATTACTTACTAAGACTCCACTGTCCGTCTGGCTGTCTATCACCAGGCTATATCTCATGAACCGTAATAGCTAGACAGTTGAAATTTTCACAGATGATGTATTTCTGTTGCCGCTATAACAACAAATACTAAAAACAGAATAAAATAAATATTTAAGGGGGCTCCCATACAACAAACGTGATTTTTTGCCGTTTGTTGCTCGATATTAATAACGGCAACGGGTAGACGCTTGAAATATACACAAAACATTTAGTTGTTGGATAATGGTACGGAACCCTTCGTGCGCGAGTCCGACTCGCATTTAGCCAGTTTTTTTGGTCTGCCGGTATCAGATGACCAACGAGATATTGCGTTGATTCTACATAATCATCATCTGCCTAGCCTTTTCCCAACTATGTTGGGGTCGGCTTCCAGTCTAACCGGATGCAGCTGAAATACCAGTGTTTTACATGGAGCGACTGTCTATCTGACCTCCACAACCCAGTTAATACTGGGTAATACGATTCCTCTTGGTAAGACTGGTTGTCTGACTTTTTGGGCCACTGACTACCTGTAACGACTGTCAAAGATGTACAAATGACAATCGGGACCAACGGCTTAACGTGCTTTCTGAGGCACGGAGGAAACTCGGTATGCAATGGGTGGTCACCCATCCACAGACCAACCTAGGCAAGCACGGCTTAACCTAAAGATCGACCCGTGCGGCTGTTATTATTTTGCCACGAGCTCGTTGATTCTACATAATACACCCTGCGTATCCAGTTTAAACATTACGACATCGAAACGGTGAAAATAGCAAGTCGTAATGAAGTGTTGATTTAATAAGATTTAATATTACTCAAAACTTATTGAATAATAGTTGTTGCCCGCGACCTTCGTTCGCGTTAATTTAGAATTAAACAATCAAATCGGGTTGTACTCTGTAATAATAAAATTCAATCATGATTCTAAAGGCACGTGGCGCCATCTATTATCATAAGAAAGTTATTGTTGTTTTGCCTCGGGAACAGTACTTTTGTTCGGGATGTCCTTTTCTGTACACTTATTGACAACGTATATTGCAAAATTTCAGGATGATCGGTTCAGTGGTATAGGCGTCAAAAGGTAACAGACAAACTTACTTTCGCATTTTTAATATTTGTAAAGTTAGGATTTTTTTTGTGTGCAGTTATAAGACAAAATGTAGTGACAAAAATTGAAAAAAGTATGCTTAGATGGTTTGGTCTTGTGGAGAGGATGAGTGAAAGGCGACTAACAAAAGATAGGTAGATGGATATAAGGAAGGTAGATGTGAGTGGCAACGCCGGGACGGGACGCCCTAGAAGAACATACGCTGACCTCATTGGTGAGGTTCTTCAGAAAGGTCAGGTGCGTAGTACTCGCAACCGGCGTGCGTGTATGACCAGATGTATGAACGTGGACGAGGCAAAAGGAGTATGTAAGGATCGTAGCAGGTGGCGTTCTGTGGTTTCTGCCTACCCCCATGGGAAAAGGGCGTGAGTTTGTCTATGTATGTATGTAGTATATCACCACATTTTGTATACAAATTATCTAATTTATTTCCTCCGCATTCGGAAATTGGTGTAACGTGAACGATGCTCATAGATTTTAGTACGGGTGTTCATGTTCTGTACGAGCAAGTGGCTAAATAATAACAGCCGCTCGGGCCGATTTTTAGGTTAAGCCGTACTTGCCTAGGTTGGTCTCTGGATGGGTGACCACGCATTACATATCGAGTGTCCTCCGTGCCTCGGAAAGCACGTTAAGCCGTTGGTCCCGGCTGTCATTTGTACATCTGTGACAGTCGTTACAGGTAGTGGCCCAATAAGTCAGACAACCAGTCTTACCAAGGGGTATCGTATTACCCAGTACTTACTGGGTGGTGGAGGATGTAAACTACTGCTATTCAGCTGCATGCGGTTAGACTGGAAGCCGACCCCAACATAGTTGGGAAAAGGCTAGGCAGATTCATTTTCATTCATTTTCTATAACTGCAGGAAAAATTTAATTTGACTTATTCTTTCAGGCGGAAATGGTCCACCCCGGCAGCAGCTTTCAATGGGACAAGCTGTCGCCTGCTGAGTTCCAGCAGTTGCAGGAGTTGACCTCGTGTGAGTACACTCTTTACCAATTCTTTGTTTCTAAGTGTGTCGATGGCAATTTAAATTGTGTCAGCCCAAAACTGAGCTACAGGTTTAGTAATCAACTAGCCGACGTCACGCGGTTACACCCGCGTAGTTCCCGTTCCCGTGGGAGTACGGGGATAAAATATAGCTTATGTTACTCGCTGATATTGTAGCTATCCATTGCTTAAAGATTTTATCAAATCGGTCCAGTAGTATTTCAGTTTATTCGTTACATACAAAAATACAAATCTTTCCTCCTATTAGTTATCTAAACTAATCCGTTGCCACACAACAAACATCAAGAATATTTCGTCATGTGTGTCAGCGTCTATAGGTGTTGTAGCTTGAAGCTCTGCTTAAGCTTCAAGCGGAGATGGATGGCTATAGCTTTATAACTTTTGGATATAAATTCACTGAAGGTTATTAATTAAAAAACATTAAATCATGTTGCTTTGTGTAGCGTCGGTCGTAGACAATAAGCATTTATTTTTCTAAAAAGTTGCCATACATAAAAACTTGTTAAGCCGTTTTCACATGAATAAAAATAAGGGAGGATACACACTTTCTGAACAATAGGCACGGAACTTACTACCTACGTATCTTTCCGAAACGGTTTACTCTTTACGCCAAAGTTAAAACAATTTTCCCAAATATCATGCCAATATCACGAAAATCACCTAACCCTTCCCTAAACGATATCCCTTATGGCGTCCAAGGCTTCCGGCAGATAATTTGATAAAGCCCCTTACATGTTTCGATTTCACACAAGATGTTAGGCGCCAGTAACTGAGCTGACTATTTACGCTTCTACAATACATCACGATACAACATAAATATTGTTTTTAACTTAAGGTGGTTGCGTCAGGGTAGCCCGCGAAATTCAAATTTTCTTACGTTTTTGGTATTTTGCAGGTTATTGTCAGGTTGTATGTTGTTGAAAAATGAGTCGCGCCAGTAACACGTATGTAGTTATAGAATCACAATCATGAAAATCATCAATACAACCTTTCAAGTTCATGTAACCCTATTCAATGAATATTTCATGAAAAAGTCATTCAATACCCACCTTGAGGTGAAGCGCCAGGGCAGCTCGACGAATCCAAATTTTCTTACGTTTTTTACCCGACTACGGCGAAGCCAAAAGGAAGTGTTATGATTTCAGCAGTCTATGTATGTTTGTATTTACGTATGTTCCTCCGTAGCGCCTAAGCTATTCATCCGATTTTGATGAATAAGGTGTCAATCAATTCAATATTATAGCCCGGGTAACATTTCAACCTACTTCAACAATACGAGGAGTCGATTTTACCTTGTAAACCCTGATTTAATTAGAGCGTGATTTTTCAGCTGTCGGGTTTTTTGGTTGTAGTATACAGGGTGTAAACAGACTCTTCACGAAGCCGTCAACCAAGCATTATGTATATCAAACTAAGTAAATTTACACAAAAATTAGTGCTGGGAAACGACTTTTTTTTTTGGGCAGAAAAATCATGTTTTACATTAGGACTCAATGTAACGCACTCAAAACATTGTGCTGATGGATGGATTGAATAGTAAGGGGGTCCTGGAGGTGTTTAAAGTAAAAATCTTACATTAAAAACATGTATTTAAAAAAAAAACTTGTGAAAAAGTTGGAACTTTGACCCCCAATATCTCCGTAACTAGAAGGTCCCCAGGGGAGAACAAGTGCCTTTCGGCTTCGTTAAGAGTCTGTTTACACCCTTTATACTACAGAAATTCTTCTTGCAAGTAGCAACTCTTCCACCTTAAGGCCCTGAACAGACGGACAAATTATATAATCATCATCATCAGCCTATAGCAGTCCACTGCTGGACAAAGACATCCTCAATCGCACGCCACTCAATTAGATTCTCAGCAACTCCCATCCAGTTGCTACCAGCCACCCTGCGAAGATCGTCACTCCATCGAGCCTGAGGGTGTCCCACCTTACGTTTGCCGATTCAAGGTCCACTCAAGAATACGTCTACCCCAACGGTCATCGGTTCTACGGCTAATATGACCGGCCCATTGCCACTTCAGCTTACTTATTCTGTGAGCTATGTCGACTACTCTGGTTCTCTGTCGGATCACCTCGTTTCGGATGCGATCCCTCACAGAGACTCCGAGCATAGGCCTTCCATAGCTCGCTAAGCGACCTTGAATTGACGAATTATATGCACAGAAACAGAAATCACCACTAAAATGAACAGCTCTATCCGTCCGTTCAGTTGCAATACTTTGTCTTCACCCACTGGTTATTGCAAATTGTTCGCGTCTATCCACCGGGCAAATAGTCCATCATCTGTTCGCCGCTAGGCATCGAGCTACGAGCCTAAGCATCTTGCAGAACTGACTCCGGAAGACCCAAATAAAAGAATTTACTTAATTGGAACGACGAATCACCTCAACGCTAACAAGCTCTAAACCCCTTCTTCTGACACTGTGACGTGACTTGGAGACCAACGGTACTCACAGGAAGAGAACCATGAGGGACACGCGTGTGTCTTGATGCAAGTAACGTTTCAATTTCTATTGGACCGGATGGCATGATCGGGTTCAATTTCCATTGGACCGGATGGCATGGTCGTTTAACATTAGGCACCTGTCCTTTTGCCGACAATTACCAGAAAACGAGTAGAACTTGGAGTTGGAACCTTGGCGAGCAACGTTTTATATATTTAATGCACATTGTACACAATACAATCAGTAATGAGGACATCCGCAAGAGAACCAAGGTTACCGATGTAGGCCGAAGAATTGCCAAACTTAAGTGGCAATGGGCAGGGCACATTGCTCGCAGAACGGATGGCCAATCGGGCCGGAAAATTCTGGAGTGGCGACCGCGAAACGGAAAACATTGTGTTGGAAGCCCTCCCACTAGGTGGACCGATGACCTGGTGAAGGTTGCAGGGATCCGCTGGATGTGAGTCGCACGGAACCAGTCAATGTGATAACACTCCAGGGCTCCAGAGAGATGAACCTCCTAACAATACGAGCCGTATCCAGGAGTACCGCTTTTTGAATCCAGCTGCCTAATGAGAACCTCCTCAGATATTGGTCGAGGCTCTTGGCAATTAAGCCATGGGCTGATACGACTACCGGCACAATGATCGCTGAGTCCACATCCCACATGTGGACAGCCTCGCGAGCCAAATCAAGATACTTGATTTGTTTATCTTTTTCGGCTTTCACGAGGTTCTCGTCATGCGGGACCGTAATGTCAACAATCCACCACCACTATATCAGGCTTATTGGCTACAACAGTCCTATTATATTATTATATACTTTTTGTGGCCCGACATTCTGATTCATACATCCATCCATTTGTTAGTAAATATTTACTAGTTTAGACTTCACAAATTGCATATATTCCACTAACGTTGTCCAATTTAATTCATACCACTTAACCCGCCGTTCGTAAAAAAAATCAACCAAAACAAAATGCCTATTTCCCTTAGGTAAAATTACTTGAGTATTACCCGATTAGTAACCACTAGATCATATTAAACCACTCATGTAATGGCTCCGTTGTTCCAATTCAATTAGACATAGAGAGCGCATGTTTTAGCAAATTAAACTTTTGCACTTAGTGAATTTCGATAGGGTTGGTGCTAACACAGGTGAGTTTGAACAGGTAGTCGGTTACTGATATCATATCTGTCAAATGCGATAGTTCAGCTTCGTCTCCGGGATGCGAACGCATCTGGGATGCTTTCACTCATCATTCATCATTATTACAGCCGAAAGACGTCCGCTGCTGGACATAGGCCTTCCTGAAACGGGGGGATTTGCCATAATCGCCACGTTTGGCAGGCGGGTTGGCGATCGCAGTACGGTTGTTACAAAAGCACAGAGAACGCTGCTGCCCATTCTCTGGTAAGTCCCTTAGTCGCTTCTTACGACACCCACGGGAAGATATGGGATGGTGCTATTCTTTACGTCCGACACCATAAAGATGCTTCTGATACTACAGAGTTTGTCCAATGTCCAAAAGCAGCGAAAGCTTTTGCTCTTCAAAGGGTAGTTGTAAAAAAACTTCATGATTTTGCAATCTTCTTCCTTCCTTCTGTTAATTTCTCTATGACATTTTACTGATAGTCGCTATTATCTCCTCATCTGCCTAGCCTTTTCCCAACTATGTTGGGGTTAGCTTCCAGTCTAACCGGATGCAGCTGAATACCAGTATTTTACAAAGAGCCTATCTGACCTCCATATTAATTTAGATTTCGACAATTCAACTCTTAACACAGTTCTAAAGTTTTTATTAATAATATAATTCAATCATGATTCGAAAGACACGTGGCGCCATCTATTATCATAAGAACGTTCTTATGTTTTTTCTCGGGAACATTTTCGGGATGAAGTGTTCGTTTCTGTACACCTGACAACGGATATGCAACATTTCAGAATGATTCGTTCTGTGGTTTAGCCGTGAAAAGTTAACAAACAAACAAATAAACTTACTTTTGCATTTATAATATCGAAGTTAGGAAGTTAGTACAGAGAGCTTGACACCCTGTTCTTTAAATTTAAATCATCTTTAACACAATCCGAGACCCACCAGCCCTGAGTGGAATATTACCGAAACAGGTACCTATTAGGTACTACTCAAATAATGAACAATATATGCCACTAAACTTTTAGCATGTTGGACTTAGTCTAATCAAACGTGGACTAATTGGAATTAAAAGCTTTTGTACAAATAAGGCTTTATTCGTATATTACAAACTTTATGTGTGTTAAGTGCCAATCACTTTGCAGAAGAGCGTGGTACGTGCTAATATGGCATGGCTAGAGAGCTTTTAAAAAATGATTTATCCATGACTTATGGACATGTGCATTCTTCCTAATTTAACGTATGGTGCACAGACTTGGTCTTTGACTAACATCCAGAAGTCCCAACTCAAGGTTTGCCAACGAGCAATGGAGCGCAGAATACTAGGTGTTAAATTAACGGATCGTGTTCGAAACACAATACTGCGCTCCAAAACAAATATAGCTGACGTGGGTCAAAGGCTGCCCAACTAAAAGGGACTGGGCAGGTCATGTCTGCCGCATGCCGGACAAACTGTTGGCCAAAATAACACGAAACTGGTGCCCTGATATAGTGAGGCGGGGTCGGGCTACGAAGGAGATGGTGGGACGAACTGGATAAGTTCCCTCTGATCTGGAAGGAGGACGCGCGGGTTCACGAGAGTTGAAAGGAGTTTGCCGGGGAGTGGGACATAGCAGGCTAGAAAAAAAAACGAAATGGCGCACGATTCGTATTTTGTGAATCCCACTGCGTTATGACTCTGGCCTATCGGTGCTAATGCATTTTACAGACAAGGTCCGCCCAATACCACTTCAACCTAGCAGTCTTATTGGCCGCTAGTGATTCCAGTTTTAGAACATTCCTTGAACGAAATTGAAGCTAATCTTTTGCCATCTTTAATAAGGGTATTCACGATATAAAGTGTGTGAACAGACTCTTAACGAAACCGAAAGGCTCTTGTTCTCCCCGTCATTGCGATCATTTTTTTGTTCTAGACTATACCTGGGGAACTTCTAGTTACGGAGATATTTTTTTTTTTAAATACTAGTTTTTAATGTAAGATTTTTTCTCTTCTATTCAATCCATCCATCAGCACAATGTTTTGAGTGCGTTACATTTATTCCTACTGAAAAAGGTGATTTTTCACCCCAAAATAAAGTCGCTTTTAGCAAAAAAAATTGCGTAAAGTTACTACGTTCTTCACGAAGCTGTCAACCAAGCATTATGTACATCAAACTAAGTAACTTTACTCAAAAAATATTGTTGGGAAACGACTTTTTTTGGGGTGAAAAGTCACGTTTTACGGTAGGACTCAATGTAAGGCATTCAAAACATTGTGCTGATGGATGGATTGAATAGTACGGGGGTCGTGAAGGTGTCTTAAGTAAAAAAATACATTAAAAACATGTATTTAAAAAAAAAGTTGTGAAAAAGTTGGCACTTTAACTCCCAATATCTCCGTAACTAGAAGTTTTCCAGGTATATTCTAGAACAAAACAATGATCGCAATGACGGGGAGAACTAGTGCCTTTTGGCTTCATTAAGAGTCTGTTTACACCCTTTATGATGTCTTCAACAGCCTTCTTGATACCTACTTAGACGTTTGATACCTATTTAAATGTTGTCATACCAAGGTAGCTTCTCAACCAGTCTTACCAAGGGGTATCGTATTTCCCAGTAGTAACTGGGTTGTGGAGGTCAGATAGGCAGTCGCTCCATGTAAAATACTGGTATTCAGCTGCATCCGGTTAGACTGGAAGCCGACCCCAACATAGTTGGGAAAAGGCTAGGCAGATGATGATGACCAAGGTAGCTTCTACAGCTTATAACTAGAGGTTGGAATTAGGTAGAGTTATTTATGTACATATGTACACTGATTTCATACAGCGAAAGAATAAAGTGGATGTGCTTAAAATCCCGAGATTAATTTTAAAGACCAGAAAAATCCCGTGATTTATTTTTGTGTATGTGTGAGTTTAAATCTTTGTAAACGACTCCGCGTTAGACGAAAAAATCCTAGTGTGGGCTACGTAAATAAAAAAAAAAAATTGGGAATTAATGTAAATATTAATAAAAATTGTATGTTAATTATCTTTGTTTTATTTGTCTTATCTATCTCTGAGGTTTTTATTATTATTTATTTGTAATATTGTTGGCCACACGGGATTGTATTATAAATCCCGGGAAATTCCGGGAAGATCCATATTAATATCAACATTTCGATGCAAGTACATAAATAATCCTACCTAATACCGACCTCTGCTTATAACGAACTAGCATGTTTTTGCATTCTCATCGAATGTTTTGTTTACAGATTCAACCAAAAAGCTTCAGGATGTCCTCAAAGAGTTCTGCGAAGTCAAAAAGCAGAGTTCGGACGGGGTAAGTTTATTTTCTTATTTACAGGGTGTAAACAGACTCTTCATGAAGCAGTGAACCAAACATTCTGTACATCAAACTAAGTAACTTCACGCAAAAATGATTGCCGGGACACGACTTTTTTTTGTGGGGGGAAAAATCAAGTTTTACGGTAGGACTCAATGTAACGCAATCAAAACTTTGTGCTGATGGATGGATTGAATAGTACGGGGGCCGTCGTCGAGGTGTCTAAAGTAAAAAAAAATATTTACATTAAAAACATATTTAAACACTTGTGAAAAAGACCTTTGACCCCCACTATCTCCGTAACTAGAAGGTTCCCAGGTATGGTCTCAACAAATTCCTGCGCCGTGTCTGTCTATCTGTTCGCGATAAACTCAAAAACTACTGCACCGATTTTCATTCTGTTTTCGCCAATGGATATACTGGTTCTCGAGAAAGGTTTTAGTATATCATTTGTCAAGTTTTTGTTGCGGGAACGGGATCAAAACTTCATGATTACTTTTGGTCGCGATAACCGACATCCACGCGGGCGAAAGCACGGGTATCAGCTAGTGAATACTATTACAACTTCATTTTCAACATCATATAAAACAGTAATGGTATTTTATTGCGAAAACATGAGTTAGTCCAATAAAACTTTGTACATATTTTCACAAAGTAATAAATGCAATGTATTCGTATTGGTTATACGTATGTAGTACTTTGATCCACTATAATTTATTTATTGTTTGACCTATTGCGTGCTACGTTTAGTTATTGTGTTTTTATTTGAGCGTTTCCATTCTACGTCACTCTTTTTACCCGATGAGCTCGTGGCTAAATAAAAACAGCCATACGGGTCGAACGTGGGGTTAAGCATCCGTTGCCAAGGTCGGCCCGTGGATGGGTGAACATCCATTACATATACCTACCTCTCTGTGACTCGGAGAGCACGTTCTATAGTGTGTCCTGACTGTCATCCGTAGATGTTTAACAGAAGTTACGAGTACGCAAGCTGGAAATTCTGGTAACCAGTACTACCAAGGAGTATCGTATTACCTATGTTACTGGGTTGTGCAGGTCACATCAGTAACCAGCAGTTAGGAGTTACACCGCGATTTCCCCCTTTCGCGAATCCAGGTGCAATGATTACTCATTTCCCAACGTCTTTTTTTTTAAATGAAAACTTGTATGGACGCATTGGGTGTTTTTGAGATGGGGAAAAACAATTGAACTCGCGACAACGTTAAACGACCTCTTTTTTTTCGTTCGTTGCAGATTTAGCCGTATTGTTACTTAACACATGCTCAAAAAATACAGTGTATAGTCAAATGTATATGTAAAAGGCTTAAGCAAAAATATTTTCCAAAAATAATCAAGATTCTTAAAAAAAAACTTTTTTTTTTCGTTGCAGAGTTAGCCGTATTGCTACATATTACAAGCCCAAAACAAAAACAGTGTATAGTCAAATGTTAGTAAAAGGCTTATGCAAAACTATTTTTTAAAAATAATCCAGAATTTTGAAAAAAAAAACTTTTTTTTCGTTGCAGAGTTAGCCGTATTGCTACATATTACAAGCCCAAAAATATACAGTGTATAGTCAAATATTAGTAAAAGGCTTATGCAAAACTATTTTTTTTGAAAATAATCTAGAATAAAAAAAAAAAAACTTTTTTTTCGTTGCTGAGTTAGCCGTATTGCTACATATTACAAGCCCAAAAAAATACAGTGTGTAGTCAAATGTTAGTAAAAGGCTTATGCAAAAATATTTTTTAAAAATAATCCAGAATTTTGAAGAAAAATAAACATTTTTTTCGTTGCAGAGTTAGCCGTATTGCTACATATTACAAGCCCAAAAAAATACAGTGTGTAGTCAAATGTTAGTAAAAGACTTATGCAAAATTGCAAGATTTTTTTTTTGAGTGGTTGGGTTACCACTCAAAAAAAAACACTTCTGTCTGTGATTTTTTTTTCAAGATTCTGGATTATTTTCACGGTGTCAGGGCACCAGTTTCCACAGTTTGTCCGGTATGAGCAGACAAGTCTTGCCCAGTCCAACAACGTCTGAAAGTACAGTAATAGACTTTTATTGCAAGTTAGTACAACAAAGTTTGTTCTTTCACAAACTATTATTGCAATGCTTCAGTTTTGGCCAAACTTTGATCTCCTACAATTTATTGTTTGAGCTATGGGGACAACCAGGACAGCGGGACTGTTCGAAACAGATATCGCGGCCCTGGAACACAAAGGGCAAGGAAGGAACATGGATGTGTTTTAGTCAGTACAAGTCTATCCGCCCAGAGCGGGAGAAGTCATTTGAAGATTTCCCATCCGAAAAAAAAACCATGAGGACAAAAGTTATTATCAGCTTTTGCCCGCGGCTTTGCTCGCGTTAATTTAGATATTGACAATTAAACTCTTAACACACTACTAAAGATTAATAATATAATTCAATTATGATTCGAAAGACACGTGGCGCCATCTATTATGATAAGAACGTTATCGTTGTTTTCCTTGAGAACAGTACTTTTTTCGGGACGAAAGGTACCCTATGTTGATTACCTCGTATGTATGTTTAACTGCCTCGTTGGTCTAGTGGTCGCGAGCGCGACTGCTGAGCATGAGGTCCTGGGTTCGATTCCCATGTCGGGCAAAGTGTTATTGGGTTTTTCCATCAGGAATTTCTTAGTAGCAGCCACGGAGTCTGGATTTGTGCCCGGTTGATGGCAATAGGCTCGCCCCCTATTACATGGGACTTAAAACATAACTGGCGAAATGTGGGTGTACTATTAGGTACACCTCTGCACAACCCTTCGGGGATTACAGGCCTGATGTTATGTTATGTATGCGTGATATATATGCGTGATATATACCTTATGTCCGTTTCTGCAAACCTGACAACGTATATCGTCGCATAAGTTCTAACACAACTTTACACTTTACAGCAGAGTAAAAAAACTACAGAGAAAATATCTAAGTGATGGTACAATGCCGTGTACGGCGCGTTCGTGTTCCACGCGCGCCTCAAAGAGATGTCAGCAAACAGGGAGGGGCCCGCAAGGGCCGATGCCTGCCAGGGCTGTTCGAAAGAGATACTGCGGCCCTGGAACAAAAAGGGCAAGGAAGGAACATGGATGGGTTTTAGTCAGTACAAGTCTGACACTCCCTTCCGCTCTGCCCAGAGCGGGAGAAGTCATTTGATGATTTCCCATCCGTGAAAAAAAAATGGTACAATACCATTTTATAATTTGTGTTCATTTCAAATTAGATACAGAATTTGCTTGTTTCTGATTGGCTGAAACACCACACGTATTCCGATTCTCTAGCACACTGCAATAAAACAACAAATCAAAAACTTTATTCCAAACTTTAGTCCGGGTTAGTAGGAGCTATGTTAGTGCGACTTATAAATAAAAACAGTTCTTATTTAAAAACTAATTTAAATATCTTTTCTCAGCACCGAGCCCGCAGCTATTTATTTATTTATTAAATTACAATGGTTTTAATAACCAATTACAGTAACTAAAATTATAAAAATAAAAGAAATAATTATAACACATTAAGACACACAAAATAACAAAGTAAAACAAAATTTGACACTTTCAGAAATACCTCTCACAGTACTTTTGACATACCAAAAAAATCTTCGTCCATCCATCCGCAAACAGATCATCTGGATTAAAATCCAAGAGATCATTAAACGCGGCTAGAGTGCTAAGTATGTCTACGAGACCAGTGCATCAGAAAAGGGCAGTCAGGCCTCTCCACAATAACCTTTTCCCCCAAATCCGCGAAAAATTTACTTACGCGGTGTTAGAACTTAAACGACAAGAATGCAAAATTTCAGAATTATCGGTTCAGTGGTATAATTTAAATTCCGAATTCCAAGTGAGTGAACGGGGCCAAAGTTTGTTTTTGTTATAAATAGAATTCCATGACGAATGTCCTACAAACTTCAGTCAAACAACCCTATACCACATTCAAGTTTCTAAACTAATATTAGTTCCCAGCTATGTTCGACCTCGCAGTATAGTTGTGAAGTCCAATGATTATTTAGAGTGGATGGCTTCTACGTAGGGAAATAGACATAAATGTAAGGATAGTTCATAGACTTATTCCTATGTTAGTAAACTAAATTAAACACAGATAGACACAAGATAAAGAAAGGAAAGCAACATACAATATACAACACAACGATATTAAGCTGCAGGTCCAGCAGACATTTTGCAGCATCGGTTAACGATCGCACAATCCAGCCGGCCCGCGATCATGTTTAGGATGCTGTTGGTGCTGCCCCGTACCCTGCGTACCAGGGATGCGCATCTCTTACGCATTACTGTATAAAAGCAATTCACGCTGGCTTCTGCAAACATCCCTGAAGCACTACAGAAACGTGGCAACCCCATCAGCACCCTAAACGCGTCAATTTCAATTTCTATTTATTTGTGTGATTTTTGGTGAGCAGTAGGTCTTATAGTTAGGTTATGGTAACTCAAAAAACTGCCCATTAGCATACACAATTTGACAATATATGAATTTAAAATTGATATAACATAAAAATTAACAAAAATTTCAACATTTAGGATACAATCAATAATATTTTTAAGCTATTGCATAGCTTCTATCGCGGGCCTTGAGCGTGGAGACCGAATCCAGAAATTCCGTAACGAAAAATTCCGTAACGAAAATAACCTAACACCTAGTGCCTAACACGTAGTGTCAGATAATGACAAGCCTAGGTTATTATTTTTAATCTACTGCTGGAGCTAGGAGGTTAGGTTGTATAGGTTTTACCTCGTTTTCGCTGACACTACGAAAGTGAATAAATAATTATAATTACATAAGTTGATAAAAAATGCTATGCAATAGCTTTACGGTTGCAGTCTCCGAGTGCCACACGTCTTTTTTTTATAATAAACATTTAGAACACAATTCATTATAATAAATAATATTCACAATACAATTAATTAGTGAAGTTTTGAATTGTCAAGTATAAATACTTAATTATCAACTTAGTCTGTTACATTTTGTCAAGAAGAAATTCGTCAATGTAGCATTTTTCAATTCAAAGTTATTAAGTTTCCGTTTAAAGTGGGTCAAGTTTAAATCTTTAATGTCATTTGGTATTTTATTTAATATTTTCGGAGCCATGCAGAGAATGCTTAGAATGCTTTTGTGCATAAGGGCGGTCTTTGAAGAAAAAAACAAACAGTTTTAAACAGTTCACTATTTTTCTTGACGAACAATGCGTAAATGTAAATACAGGGTATTATTTTAATATTTTAAGCGATTTAAAATGCGGTTTACAGCTTTCCCTTGGTTTAAGATTGCATATTGACTTAATGCACCTCTTCTGTGCGTCACAAGAATTTGCCCAAAAAAAGACTCCATATCGTAATATGGAATCTACATAGCTATAATACGCAGCTACAACAGCTACCTGATTAACTATTTTCCTAAGTTTATATAGAGCAAAGGCGAACCTATTTAATTTTGTGATAAGAATTGATGCATGTTCTTTCCAAGTCAGTTTAGAGTCAATTGTCAAGCCTAGAAATTTTATATGCTCTACTTCTTCAATTCTGTTGTCGTTAAAAGTTATGTTAATGTCAAGGGTTGTTAAATTTAAATAAAACTGCATAATTTTAGTTTTATTTAAATTTAATTTTAGATTATTATGTTCAAGCCAGTTAATAGCGTAGATAGTAGATAGATAGACGGTCCAGTTAGGTAGGTCTAACTTCTAGAAAGAGGTCAATCGTCGAATCCGACTTGGTTGGGCAGCGTTCGGGAAGTTGCGTGGTATCTTCTCGTCCAACTTACCGCAGTGTCTCAAGACGAAAGTCTATGACCAGTGCGTGTTGCCAGTGATTACATACGGGACCGAAACTTGGTCGCTTACAATGGACCTCATCAGAAGGCTAAAGTCACCTAAAGGGCAATGGAGAGGGCTATGCTTGGAGTTTCCTTGCGTGATCGAATCAAAAATGAGGACATCCGCAAGAGAACCGCGAAGCCGCAGGCATCAGCTAGTCAGCTAGTATATTATATATAATATATAATAATATTATTAAAACGAAAGTAAGTTTGTTTGTTACCTTTCACGCATAAACCACAGAACCGATCGTCCTGAAATAATGACCCTAATTAAATTGAGGATAATAAGGGCAGGAGGAAGATAGTGAAAAGATGGATGGATGTATTGAAGAAAAGGAAGGATATGGATACAGATGTTAGCTGACAGAGGTAGATGTAGTCAATAAATAATAATAGTTTTGTTTTGTTTTGCATATACGTTGTCAGGAGTACAGAAACGGACATAGGGTACCTTTAATCCCGAAAAAAAATACAGTTCCCGAGGAAAACAACAATAACGTTCTTTTGATAATAGATGGCGCCACGTGTCTTTCGAATCATGGTTTAGGCGTGTAAAGGTAACAAACTTACTGTCGCATTTATAATATTAGTTAGGGGTTCGGATTGTATAATAATTATCAATTGCTTCGGTGAGCATGAGGAAACCAAACCAGAATGACTGAGAGATATTCTCTTTCCCATGAAAAGCCAAGTCAGAGGCACATGGGCGGCATAAAAACTCTGACACCAATGTAGGCAATGTACACAAGGCAGCACAAGCTTTACATTTCCAGTATAACGTGGCCTCGCTTTGTAAATACTTTCTGTACAATGAGATATCCGCATAAACCGGTTTTGTAAAGCTTAATCAGCCGTCGTGCGTACCAACTTAAAAAGTCACTTCATAAACCCAACACGATATTTTCATAAAATCATATCATCTGACAAAACCAATATTTCCCAGCAAACAGATATCGAAATCAACTTGACAATGTCATATTAATGAAATCTGATTAAGTGGCATCCTCGAATATGAGTGTGATATCATTATTTATCGCCACTGATACTGGCACCTCATTATATGAGATAAAGTGTTTTATTACGGACTACTTTTTGCCTGCGGCTTCGCTTGCCATTTAAGACCCTGGCCTTAGAAAATGGTAAAAAGTGAAAAAAAAACAAATGTGTGCGTGTAACCTTTACGCGCGATTGAAGTAAAACTTCTTTTTCTTTTAATTTACTTATTTTAAAAGTAATAAATAAACAAGTATATTTAGAGATTTTCAAAAAAATCTGAGTTACTCCCTAGTCGCGCCTAAAGAAGTTTTACTTCAAAAACTTTGACTTGGACTTTATTTTATTTGCCTGAAATAATATGGTGTTTTACAGATTTTATAACACAAACATAGATCTTTCGCCTACTAAAAACGGCACGCAAATAATGCGAGGAAATGAATTAAAATTTTCAAAATCAATGATGCACACAAACAACAATATTTTTTCTCGCGTTGATGAGTTCATTTGCTTTTTTTCAATAAACTGCTTTCTATTTGCAAGCCAATTCGATATTTAAATAAAACCTTTGATAAGTTGGCTCCTTGGTTGCCATGCTTTTGAGTATAAGATCGTTCCATTTTTAAATAATAATATAGTAAGCGTTACTTCCGTCAGAAAAAAAAACTGAGTTACTCCCTAGTCGAGCCTAAAGAAGTTTTACTTCAAAAATAATAGTAGGATGAAACCCATGGGAAAAGGAAGAGAATATAACAAAAATGAAAGAAAAAATAATTTACGGGTGATCTGAGGTCGGGAAGTGGATGGGGTGAGTTTTTAAGGGTAAAAAACTGTTTATCTCGATTTCCGGCAAAACTACAAGTCCTATGGAAGAAAGTTGAACGGCAAAGTTGTAGGTAATAAAAAGATCTACAACTTTTTATTTACACTTTTTTCACATAACCTCAAAATTTATGTGAAAAACAGTACTATGGTAAATGTATATTTTTGAAGTTATACTTCTTTCTTTTCTACCCAGGCAGGCGTATTACTTTGTGTAATTTATTTCATCACCACTGCTCTCAAAAACGGTGAAGGAAAACATCGTGAGGAAACCGGTATGTCCTAGAACCAAAAATTCGAAGACATGTGACATCTACCAATCCGCACTGGGCTCGCGTGGTGGATTATAGCCCAATCCCTCTCATAGAGAGGAGGCCTGTGTCCCAGCAGTGGGAACATTATAGGCTGATGATGATGATGATGATGATGACTTCTTTTGGCGCGTTTGGATGAGAGTGAATTCATGACCTACGCGCGCACGATGTCCCAAAAAAACGACATGATGAAGTTGGCTGCAGAATAGAATTAATAATATATATTTCTTTAAATGACTAACTTAACTTATAAGTAAGGAAACTGAATATACAGTATTTACTGTATACCTATACTGTTTTGATTGATTTTAACATTTTTCTTCGATATTTAATGCAGTTTTGTTTTTTAAATTTTTTCTTCAGACACCAAAGAAGTATAACTTCTAACGCGTGTACATAAGTTTATACACCATCAGAAAGTAGATATTTCAACAAACAAAAAGCCCACCGACTTTTTAAAAAAAAGCGGATATTTTGACGAAAATCAGAATTAATTCTCCATTGAAAATTAGGGTGCTTTCTCGATATTAAGTCAAAATAAGGTGAAAAAATAATAGGACCCGGGAATCGAACACAGGGCCTCATGTTCTGCAGTCGTGCTTGCGACCACCAGACCAACGAGGCAGTTAAGAAAACATTTACAGATAAAATATCACGATAAATACAACAAAGTAAAGAGTAACAAATAGTTTTAAGCGTTCGCCTCGCCCGAACGCGTCGTAACGCATTCTCCAGCTTACTCCCCAAGTCAGGCGTTCGCCTCGCCTGAACGCGTCGTAACACATTCACCAGCTTACTCCCCAAGTAAAGCGTTCGCCTCGCCCGAACGCGTCGTAACGCATTCTCCAGCTTACTCCCCAAGTCAGGCGTTCGCCTCGCCTGAACGCGTCGTAACACATTCACCAGCTTACTCCCCAAGTAAAGCGTTCGCCTCGCCCGAACGCGTCGTAACGCATTCACCAGCTTACTCCCCAAGTAAAGCGTTGACCCCGCCCGAACGCGTCGTAACGCATTCACCAGCTTACTCCCCAAGTAAAGCGTTGGCTTCGCCCGAACGCGTCGTAACACATTCACCAGCTTACTCCCCAAGTAAAGCGTTGGCCTCGTCCGAACGCGTCGTAACGCATTCACCAGCTTACTCCCCAAGTAAAGCGTTGGCTTCGTCTTAACGCGTCGTAACGCATTCTCCAGCTTACTCCCCAAGTCAAGCGGTCGCCTCGCCCGAACGCGTCATAACACATTCACTAGCTTACTCCCCAAGTCAAGCGTTCGCCTCGCCTGAACGCGTCGTAACACATTCACCAGCTTACTCCCCAAGTCAAGCGTTTGCCTCGCTCGAACCATGGAGGTAGGAATACTATGGAGTCGGCATAATTTACTATATATACAATTACCTATACATTTGTTAGTGAAATCGATGTAGCAATACTAAAAATATTGTTTTTTTCTTTTTAACTTACATTGTCTCGCATAAGGAAAGCAGGACGACAATATATTTGTTTTTACTCATTTGGCAAGATCTAACCTGCGCGTGCCAATCCGCCATGTTTGGTTACTGTCACAGAGTACATTACGTTGAGTTTGCCTTTGTTTACTTTCGCTGTATTAACTATTTTTTTCTCAATTTAATGGAAATTGTGCTTGTATTATTTATAAAAGTGAAAAGACTCTAAATTGCGATGCCTCCTAAGTGCGCTGTTGTGGGTTGTGGTGCTTCTAAAAGCCAAAATCGCCCAAATTTGTCGTTTCACAAGTGACTAACCTAAAATTTATTTAAAATATTAAAAAAAGCCTGGAAATACATGAAATTATTGTAGTCTGCCATTAAATTGATATGAAATTGTTCTGTGTATGAAATCCGCGTGTAATTTTAGCTCAATATTTAGCTTAAACTGATGTTTTGGGTTTTTGAACATTGTTTTTATTTTGTTTATAGTGATGTGCTAGAAGCTGTAAGAGTAATCGATAGTTTTTTTTAATCACGATTGACTTTGTATATTTTTTTACACTTAGAAATGAAGCAAAGAAAAGGATATGGTTAGAAGCCATTGGAAATGAAAATTGAATAAGACAAACTAAAGAGATATTTATCTGTTCCTTACATTTTGAAGAAAGTTCATTCAACAGAAAACTTGACGTTGTAAGATTGAGAGACGATGCAGTACCTATAAATGTTTTAAATATTGTTTGATTTTTTCATTATGTTTCCCTATACAAAGTGCAATCCAATTGGCCTTAAAAAAATCCCGAAATGGGGTCATTGAACTCATAATTATGTATAAGTTTTACTAGGGACCAACCCTGAAATCGATAATTATTAAAGTCAGCTGATCCATACGTTTTATCAAGTTTCGTGAACACAGATTTATGGATCAGCTGATTCATAAATCTGTGTTCACGAAACTTGATAAAACATATGGATTTTGAGCGATTGCAGGTTTAATTGCTTAATAAAAGATGTGTATGTACAGACGCCAGGACATCTAGCTACTACAATCTGTCAAATTTCTTTAATAAATTTTCAACTTTATCTCTGAAGCATTAGCTTCAAGGTTGGTTGGGAAAATTGTCAGTTTCGGGTTGGTTGACCTGCTGGCGTCTGTACATGATACCGATCATTCCATTGGTTTTCGATTGGTGGTCAAAAAATATTTTAATTTGTGCATTTATTCGATAATTCTCTTCTCCCGTTCTCTTTCGCCCTTCTTCATCTCACAAAGGTCAAAACAACCCTAACGGATAAGTGGACTATGAAATGGAATAACTAGAATGGTGCGCAAAAAATATGTACGTTTTATCGATATATTTTGATGAAAAGCTAAGACACCACTAGTATAACACTAGGCGGCCATGTTTGGTTACCGTAGGTATGCACGTTTTTTTCGTAGGTATGACAGTTCCATAGGATTCTTTATTCAGAGGCCCGAACGCGTCACAGAGTGTAAACGGACTCTTCACGAAGCCGTCAACCAAGCATTATGTACATCAAACTAAGTAACTTTACGCAAAAAAAATTCGCTGTGAAACGACTTTTGTTTTAGTGTGAAAAATCACGTTTTATGGTTAAAAAAAAAAGAAATCTTCTTTATTACCATACATAACTAACAACCTAACACAATCATTTAAATTCTATTATTAACAGTTCACTAGCTAATTCTAATTAGGATGTTAGTTTACACAGAACTAATTCACCCTGTTCCCCGTACTAGTATAAACTGTATTACGGTGGAACAGTTTTCCTCGGTCGCGGTAATAGGTTAGTTACTACATTAGACTAGTGGCACTTACGTTAATTCGGTATAGCAATAAAACAAAGAACAAACAAAGAAAGGTACAAGCGTTAAATTTATAGGGTATACATTAAATATTTGAACTGCTATTTTTAAAATTTGTTGGTAGTTCTAAAAGTTGACATAGTATATGTAAGGTTTTTAGATGCTTTGTTTGTTTACAAAAATAAATGATATGTTGTTAAATTGCAGTTAGAAATAAAACAAAAATAAATTTAAATAGTAAAAATAAAATGAAATTTAAATTTAAACCGACATTTAAATTAAAATTAAATAACAATCAAAATTTAAAATTTATATCAAAATCAAAATTTAGATTGACATTAAAATAAAATTCAAATTAAAATAAAATATATTGTATTATAATAGTAATATTAAATACTCGAATATAATATTAATATATAATATAGAATATAAATATTAAATTCCGTGCCTCGGAAAGCACGTTAAACCGTTGGTTCCGGCTGTCATTTGAAGATCTTTGACAGTCGTTAAAGTAGTCAGTGGCCCAAAAAGTCTGACAACCAGTCTTACCAAGGGGTATCGTATTTCCCAGTAGTAACTGGGTTGTGGAGGTCAGATAGGCAGTCGCTCCATGTAAAATACTGGTATTCAGCTGCATCCGGTTATACTGTAAGCCGACCCCAACATAGTTGGGAAAAGGCTAGGCAGATGATGATAATAGTAATATTAAAATGAAAGTAAAATTAAAGTAGGTCTCAATTATTATACTACAAATTTTGTAGAAGTGTATGAGTGATGTAATGTGTGTGTAGAAGTGTATGTATGTATGTAAAAAATGCTTGGCTCACTGCTGGTCCTGCTCCACAAGCATAGGGGCAAACTAATTTATTACCATGTGAAGTTATTGTGGAAGCTGCAGAAGATTGTAATAATATCTTTGCATTGTATAAATTCAATCTCTTAGTATTATATAATTGCATAGCACATGTGTGAGTACTATGTACTGTAAAGCTACCATTTACATTTAGTTATCTTTCAATGACTTGAATTTGCCCTGGTGGCTGAGAGAATGTCATGCTCACTCAAATGTCTCGCTGATGGTGGCGGGTGTGTCGGGTCATTTAGCTCCCTTCAATATGGTTGAGCTGAATGGGGCTGATCCATGCGTCATGTTCGTGAACGGGCGCTGTCAGATGGGACTGGTCATCTCTAGGCTGCCATGGTTTATTTTAACTACTTACTTTGTTTTTAAATTGTTGATATAATGTTTTACTCTGGACGCTCTTAACGTGCACGTATTTCTACATCGTTCTCACATATGTATAATCTCAACATGAATGATGTAACCAAGATTTTGTACAATATTTTGTTTGAAAAGAGTGTCCATGGAGTTTCTTGCCCATTCTTCTCCATAGAGACTACGCTTTGGAATGGGCAACTACAGTACTTTCACAAGTTATTATGCCTTGTGTCTGTGACTGTAGCTTAGCCTTATTTGTTTTTCTGACATTCAAAAGTGCCTGTAATGGTCTAATTGAAATAAATGCTTTTTAGTTTGAGTTTGTATATGTACAGGGGTATGTGTGTTGTGGAATGGTATCTGGTGAAATAGTTACGCAGTGGTTTTAATCAGTGGTTCCGTGTTGTCATAATTCAATGAGTTTAGAAGTTTAAAATTTTTAAACTTCTAAGTTTAAAAATTACAGTTTTGCATGCATGTTTGTTAAGATGGCGAATTTGAATTTGCTTTGATATTTTATTATATATAGACGGTCCTAAGTGTTGTATAAATCTTTTTGCGAATGAGTTTTTACAATGAGGCACAGAGTAAACAATATCTTTCCTTCTTTTTTTGGTATAATCAGGTGTATTTTTATGTTGTCTTTGTATTATTTTTATGATAAATAGTTGCTTCACTGTAAGGACTGATAATTCGGAGTATAACGAAAAGGTGGGGTATCTAAATCTTTTGTGACTCATAACCTTGAGAACTGCACGTTGCGCTCTTTCAAAATGAATAAGGATTGACTTGGAGGCACCTCCCCAATCAGCAATGGCATACGTTATAATGGACTGGCCTAAGGATACATAAACTAATAAGATTATATTTGGCGGGCAAAAGGAACGAATATTTTTAAAAATATATATAAGTTTTCTGACTCTAGAAATAAGCTTTGTTATATGTTCATGCCAATTTAAATGTTGCTCAATTATAAGGCCAAGGTATTTAATTGAGGGAGTTTTACTTAATTCATGACAAGTGCATTTTCCGGACATATTATAAGTGTGAGCTTTTAGGTGAATAATTCCAGGAGGTGGTTGATTTCTTTTTGTGATACTAAAAGGTATGTATTTAGTTTTAAGTGCATTTAGGGTGAGTAGATTTTCTTGTAGCCATTCTGTAACCTGATGGAAACCTAAGTTAGCTACGTCATTAGCCTCTTCCCATAACTTACCAGGAAATAAAGGGGCAGTGTCATCTGCATACGCTATTACTCGGCCCTGTCTCAACCTTAAGTCACACAAGTCATTCACATATATAAGGAAGAGATCGTGGGTCCTAGAACGCTTCCCTGTGGCAGACCAAAAGTGATATCCTCCAGCCCACTCACAATGCCGTTTATTTTGACACATTGCTTCCTACTTGTTAGATAGTCAGTGAAAAGTTTTAACACTGTACCACGAATTCCCAGGTGTTCCAGCTTTGAAAGAAGTGGTAGGCCTCAATGTAACGCACTAACACAGTTTTGATGACCTGTTGGTCCAGTGGTTAGTGACCCTGATTGCTAGGACGGAGGCCGTGGGTTCGATTCCCACACAGGACAAATCCTTGTGCGATGAGTACGATTATTTGTTCTGTATGTGGGTGTGTAATTTATATATAATATGTATGTATTTAGAAATATATAAGTATGTTTATCAGTTGTCTGGTTGCCATAGTACAGGCTCTGCGTAGTTTGGGATCAGAATAATGGCAGTGTGTTGGTTGTCCCAAGATATTATATATTATTATTATATTATTATTTATTTATTATTGTGCTGATAGAGACAATGAATGAATAGTACAGGGGTCGTGGAGGTATTCACACTGAAGTTATTATAACACTAAAAACCTATTTAAAAAAAACTTGTGAAAATGTTGGACCTCTGACTGCGTACATCTCCGTAACTAGAGAAAATGATCGCAATTTCACGGGGAGAACAATATAATCTTTTATTTAACTCGATTCAATGAAAATTTTATGAAAAAGTCATTCAATGGGGTTAAATGAACTTAGAGGGTTGGGGGGTTAGAGGGTTGTATTGATGATTTTCATGATTGTAATTCTGTAACTACACACGTGTTACTGGCGCGACTCATTTTTCATCAACATACAACCTGACACTGACCTGCAAATTGCAAGAAACGTAAGAAAATTTGAATTTCGCGGGTTCTTGCATATGATAATCTTTAGAGCAAAGATTTGAAAACTTTACGCAGCATTTCTCATTTAATGATATTTTTAGTACCTTCCTACCCTCCATTGGAAGCTAAAAACCTCAAGTACAATAACATATAAGCACTTATCATGCTACCCACTCTTTTACGACAAGGGACGCCAGATAAGGGAAGAAATCTCTATTTTTATCCCCCAATGCCCATCAAAATAGTCATTATTATGAAAACACAAAAACTTTTTATGGACTTTCATCTATTTACGTACTCCTAATCTGTGTGAGCGAGATAGCGAGTATGACGTCATGTCTCCTCTCTCCTTCACTCTTTATGACGTCACATGCTACTTGGCAATCGATGATAACCTTTTACACATGCAAAAAATATCGAGCTTTGTTATCATTGCAATAGAGTTGGAAATCGAACTGAAGCGTTCGAATAAGGAACCATGACGTCACAGAAAAGGGGTGTAAAGAAGAAAAATAAATATTTATCACCGATTACATTGTGGACTTTATTACTTTCGTGATAAGGTTCGATTTTGTATGCGGTCTATAAATAAATTTGATGCCCCACTA
This sequence comes from Lycophotia porphyrea, assembly GCA_950005105.1. Classification (NCBI taxonomy): domain Eukaryota; kingdom Metazoa; phylum Arthropoda; class Insecta; order Lepidoptera; family Noctuidae; genus Lycophotia; species Lycophotia porphyrea. Next base: position 2,966,890 of record OX465410.1, on the reverse strand, counting down.
AAGTTTCGCCAAGGATTCCGAGGCCTATTTGCTTGGCATTAAGTGTTTTCCCTTGTAAAAACCTACGTGGGGATCAAAGGGGGTGAAAGGGGGTTGTAAGGGGGTGTTTTGTATCTTCCGGGGTTAGTAGAGAGGTCGTTTTGTCGTTGTAAGTTAAAGATACATTAAGTTGATACTTGACACAGAGTTTTATTGGTTGGAAGTACTTTAAAGTCAAAATGAGGCTTTGGAATTGGTTAGTGTCGAGAGTAAACAAAATCTCAACTAAAGTCTCTACGAAAAACTGGCCAAGTGCGAGTCGGTCTCGCGCACGAAGGTTTCCGTACTATACGTGAACCGAAGAAAAAAACACGTTTCTGGCTGTTTGTCAGCAGCCTGTATCTCATGAACCGTAATAGCTAGACAGTTGAAATTTTCACAAATTATGTATTTCTGCTGCCGCTATAAAAACAAATAATAAATTATTTAATAATTAAAGGGGGCTCCCATACAAGAAACCCGTACCGTAAACCGAAAAAAAACATGTTTACAGCGACTTTTCTACAAAAAAAAACCCAATAAATTAGCATTAGTGTGAGTTTTGCAGAGTGTGTGTACGACTTACGCCAAAACGTAGTACTATGCGAACAAAAACCCCATTCATTTTAAAGAAGAATTGTGCAATAGAACCGGTAGGACAAATGGGAATTTTGGTAGCACCTGAAATCGTAGGACTATAATGGGAAAAAAAAATCCATTAGTTCTACCGTAGAACGTGTAGCACGTTAAGCCGTTGGTCCCGGCTGTCATTTGAAGATCTTTGACAGTCGTTAGGTAGTCAGTGGCCCAAAAAAAAAAGTCTGACAACCAATCTAACCAAGGGGTATCGTATTACCCAGTACTAAATGGGTTGTGGAGGTCAAATAGGCAGTCGCTCCATGTAAAATACTGGTATTCAGCTGCATCCGGTTAGACTGGAAGCCGACCCCAACATAGTTGGGAAAAGGCTAGGCAGATGATGATGAGTTCTACCGTAGAACTATACAGTAGAACTAGTGGGAATGAACCAATTCAAACAGTAATCACGGAGAAATATCTACATAACCTCCTCTTTTAGAAGTCGGTTAAAAATCAATTCAAACGCACTATGTTCTTGGATAACATCAAGAGGAAAACATCGTGGAAAAATACGAAAACAAAAAAAATATTAATAAATAACGATTGATTGTAATCTCTTCCTCCAGGGTCGTTCTTGTCACATTACGTGTTTCCTGTCTTCCGATCACTGTTGTCACGTTATGTCTTCTCAATCCCTGACTGTTGATAACAGGGGGTTCTTGGGGTAAATAGATATGCAGCTCTATGGGGTTTAGGGGGGCATCCTTTATTTACGTTAGTTTTTTAGCCCCCTCACCGTTTTTTTTTTCGGATGGGAAATGAAATGACTTCATCCGCTCTGGGCAGAGCGGAAGGGAGTGTCAGACTTGTACTGACTAAAACCCATCCATGTTTCCTTCGGACGAACGGCGAGCTAGCCCATTATTCACCGTCTATCCAGTGGCCAACCACAGTTAAACCTTGTTTGAACTGTCAAGTGTCACAAGTGTCACTTATGTCATTGTCAATAATGTCAATTTGGCGGTTAAGCGTTTTTTATTGCTGGGTACCGTAGTACCCGCTGGCGTTTGAGTGGCTAGAGGTGTCTTCTCTATCCTTGACTGTTGATAACAGGGGGTTCTTGGGGAAAACAGATATGCAGCTCAATGGGGTTTGGGGGGCCATGCATTAATCAAGTTAGATTTTTTTGCCCCTCTCACTCTTGGTGATGCGTCGTGTGTCTCCCCCACCCTAGGGTTATTTATTCGGATGGGAAATAAAATGACTTCTCCCGCTCTGGGCAGAGCGAAAGGGAGTGTCAGTCTTGTACTGACTAAAACCCATCCATGTTCCTTCCGTGCTTTTTGTGTTCCAGGGCCGCGGTATCTCTTTCGAACAGTCCCGCAGCCCTGGCAGGCTCCCTCCCAGTGTCACATGTATTTTTTTAATGAAGACATTACAACTTTTAGAACCTGTTTCAATAAAAAAATATGGCACGGAATGCCAAAATCACTAATTAAGTTATTATTAAATTTATTTAAATTACTTGTTATTATTGCGGGACACAAACAAGCAGACAAACAGGGCTATGAAATTGAGTAGAGGAAAAGTCTCCCCTGACAATAATCGATAAAAACAAACTGATACATAACATAAAAGCATCGTAATCCCAGCCTTGACTCTCATTTGTCGACACATTAGTCCCTAAGGCCTATATTTATCGTTTAAATTAGATATAAGAAATAGATTTCCGTGCTGTGAATAAAGAATAATATAAAGGTTTATTTTATCATTACATTCTTAGGTTTCGTCAAGAGATGTCAGCAAACAGGAAGGGGCCGCAAGGGCCGATGCCTGCTAGGGCTGCGGGACTGTTCGAAAGAGATACCGCGGCCCTGGAACACAAAGGGCAAGGAAGGAACGTGGATGGGTTTTAGTCAGTACAAGTCTGACACTCCCTTCCGCTCTGTCCAGAGCGGGAGAAGTCATTTGATGATATCTCATCCGTAAAAAAAATAAATAAAAGGTTTAAAGGTTTACAATACATCCGTTTTTATTCCATACATCAAAAGTTAAAAAAGGAACCCTTATAAGATCACTCTCTTGTCCGTCTGTCAGTCTGTCTGTCCGTGTGTCACCACCAATTTTCTCAGGAACGGGTGGACCTAGCAAGTTGAAATTTATACCTGATACTGAGGTCTATAGTTCCTATTAGGTGTATAAATATCAAGCTTCTGAGTCAATACGATAAAAAGATATGGGCAAATTTAAATTTTAGCGAAAACTTGTAAGTACCAAAATTAACCTTAATTTTCAACATTTTTTATTTTTCGTACTTTTCTCTATACTTGTGCTGTAGGACCTTGCTTTTAACTAAAATTGTCAATTTTAGGTCAACCAGAAGTACCCTATAGGTTTAGGGTCGAAAACCTAGAATCACGAATTTTGGCAAGAAGCAATGTCTTACATGACATGTAAAGGAAAAAAAATTAAAAACCGCAATATGTAGTTTAATAACAAATTACCTACAAGTTTATACGGAACCCTCGGTGCGCGGGTCCAACTCGCACTTGGCCAGTTTTTTTCATACTGTGGGAGACAGATACCTAAGCTAGACAAAAGGCCTGTATTTCAGGACACCAGGTCTCCACCTCTTCGGAACAGAATCACTCGTATACAAAATGCGGTAAGTAATATTGAGCAAGAAATATGGACCACCGTCTCCATCGATGGTATTGAAGTACATGGAGTAACACAACGATTAAAACAGCGGTGCCGTGAATATTTTTTTTATATTATGTATTACTCTACACTTCTAGCTGGCTCATCATCATCAGCCTTTTAATGTTCCCACTGATGGGACTCAGGCCTCCTCTCTATGAGAGGGTTTGGGCTATAATCCACCACGCGGGCCCAGTGCGGATTGGTAGATGTCACATGTCTTCGAATTTTTGGTTCTAGGACATGCCGGTTTCCTCACGATGTTTTCCTTCACCGTTGTTGAGAGCAGTGGTGATGAAATAAATTACACAAAGTAATGCGCCTGCTTGGGTTCGAACCCACGACTTACTGTTCGTAAGTCGAGGTCGCTACCACTGGGCCACCGCTGCTCTCTAGCTGGCTAAATGTTACAAATAACTTAGGACGACGGAGGATAATTTATTCTATAAAGGGTGTAAACAGACTTTTAACGAAGCCGAAAGGCATTTGTTCTCCCCGTCATTGCGATCATTTTTTTGTTCTAGACCATACCTGGGAACCTTCTGGTTACGGAGATATTGGGGGTCAAAGTTCCAACTTTTTCACAACTTTTTTTTAAAATACATGCTTTTATTGTAAGATTTTTACTTTAAACACCTCCAGGGCCCCCTTACTATGCAATCCATCCATCAGCACAATGTTTTGAGTGCGTTACATTGAGTCCTACCGTAAAACGTGATTTTACAACAAAAAAAAAGTCGTTTCCCAGCAATAAATTTTGCGTAAAGTTACTTATTTTGATGTACATAATGCTTGGTTGACGGCTTCGTGAAGAGTCTGTTTACACCCCGTATGTATAGACGATACCGATAGGCTAAGGAGACGATACAGTGTCAATAGGAATGTTTCCTGAGTAAAAAAAAAAAGTATTATTCTATTTAGTATTTTTTGTTTTATCAAATTAATATAAAATAATGAAGATAAATCGCATCTAAGTTCATGAGTGGGGGCTTGTGACGTCACTTTCCGCTAAAAAGTGTACCGAAATGTGACGTCACACGAGTTTTCGACGCACTGCACGTCTTTATTTTTAGTTTACGAGAAAAAAAAATCGGTTTCAATATTTTTGGAAATCTGTCTGACGGACTAATTAGATTTTTTGGTCAACTATCCTATTAGCGGGATCTCAACGTAAGTCTAGATTTTATTACGAGTATTAGTGTGTACTGGTCAGGAAGCCGAAACGAGTACTGGGCGCAATGACAATAAATTGTTTTATAGCAAGCCATATTATGTTCCGACCAGTGCCGAGGTCGCCCGAACGAAGGCTCCGGAAGTTGCGTTCGTATAACTAGCGACCAGGTACATTACAATGGATGATTATATTTTGTACAGTGTAAATATTTATTAGTTGTAAATAGATATTATGTGTGATATAAATATAGCAATTAAATAAATTTGTAGATATTTCTGGTAATAAACGTTAGTTTTTATTCAAAGACAATGATCGTGGATCGTGTTTGACGTCTATGATAATTTGACGTTTGTTTAAATTTGACAGTTCTGTGTAACGGGAAAATAAACAACTTGGAAAATAACTTGTGAGAAATAATTTTTTTTTTTTTTTGTTTTTGATAATTACATTTTAAGTTTTAAATTAGCGTCTAAATGTGTGGCGATGACCGCTACAGTATACCAGAAAAAATGCCTGCATTGTAGACGATAACTGAACTAAATGGAAGAACTTCAGACGAATGAGTCTCGAAGGGGGATTTCTGGTTGAAGAGCTGATGGGCGTAGGGTTGACACACTTTTAGTAAGGATTTTTTCAAACTGTTGAGGATTATTTTTTAATAACTTATTTTGACTTTAGTGGACTAATCGATTTGGAATTGTAACGTATTCGTTCACATCGCTGTCAAAAGGAATAGTGGCGAAAAGACTGGCAGTGTTGCGACTTTGGATGGCAATGAATTAGCATTGCCATCCAATCTTTTACCAGATAAAATAGGCCAGCCCTCTGATCGAGAGCGACCAACCGCTTGGCGATGTCCCGAATGCCCTAGTGTTTCAACCCCAAACGGCTCAAACACATAACTTCCAATGCCAACAGCCACACACTAATAGATTTTTCCTTAGTAAGTATCAGGTTCGAAAGGTCGAATTTTACCATACGATATAATAGAACCTCGTGTAAGCTGAAACAAATAAATACTGGACTTGGCACACGAGGCTGTCGACATGTGGAATGTGAACTTGCTATCATTGTGCCGATTGTCGTAACGGCCAATAACCTTATGGCTATAAACCTTATGGCTATAAGTATCATGTTCGAAAGGTCGAATTTTACCATACGATATAATAGAACCTCGTGTAAGCTGAAACAAATAAATATTGGACTTGGCACACGAGGCTGTCGACATGTGGATTGGAACTTGCTATCATTGTGCCGATTGTCGTAACGGCCAATAACCTTATGGCTAAGAGCCTCGACGACTATATTTCGAGGCTCTCCTTAGGCGGTTGGATCAAGGGCTTAATTCAGAAAGCGGTACTCTTGGATACGATTCGTATTGTTAGGAGGTACCTCTCTCTGGAGCCCTAACCACCGGTAGCTTGGACCTTGCTCCAGACACCGGCGGCTATTTTTTATATTTTTAAATGTTTTTTTTTAAGAAATATTTTTTTAATTTTAAATCGTACCTGAGGGGGCTCTCGTTAGGCAGCTGGATCAAGGGCTTGATTCAGAAAGTGGTACTTTTGGATACGATTGGTATTGTTAGGAGGTTCCTCTTTCTGGAGCCCTGACCACCGGTGGGCTACAATTTTTTATATTTTTAAATGATTTTTTTTAATTTTAATTTAGATGGAATTATTTAAAAATGTAATGAATGTATACAAAAATAAATAAAGGAATAATAATTTATTCATTTGATTCAGGATACCCTATAAAAGGCATTAAATATTTGTCTTCACTATCCCCATGAAATTCCAGCGGCCTCTGACCTTCGATCCCGGATATTGCAAGCGGTTTCCATAACTTAACTTGCAAATTCCTCTCCGGGAAATGTCCGTAGTTTAATATCAGCGATGTGGTGCGCCTACTCGAGTGGGGGATGAGTGTGCTTTGATTACGAGGCGCCGACACGTCGGCGACAGGGTTACCACGATATGTGGAATTAAATCAATCGGGATAAGAAGAATTGAATACCTCTATGGGAAAATAGCGTGTGTTAAAAATGTGAGGTTGTGGATATATTAACGACTTACAGCATTTCATACAAACTTTCAAGTCCTTTTTTTTCGAAATATTTGAACCGATTTTAATGAAACTGCATACGCATAAGCAGGATACATAGGTCTAAAAAGTTGACGCACCCCATGGCACCTGGTAAAGAAACATCTTTCTGTGGTTTTAACGCTATACTGTTTGCTGACCACCAGAAACGCATTTATGACATATGAAATCACTCTAAGGTGTCTGAAAACATCTTGAATACCTGAATTTGAACCAGGTTCAATCATAAAGGGTGTAAACAGACTCTTAAGGAAGCCGAAAGGCACTTGTTCTCCCTATCATTGCGATCATTTTTGTGTTCTAGACCATACCTGGGAAACTTCTAGTTACGGAGATATTGGGGGTCAAAGTTCCAACTTTTTCACATGTTTTTTTTTTAAAATACATGTTTTTAATGTAAGATTTTTACTTTATACACTTCCCGGACCCCTTTACTATTCAATCCATCCATCAGCACAATGTTTTGAGTGCGTTACCTTGAGTCCTACTGTAAAACGTGATTTTTCAGCCCAAAAAAAAAAGTCGTTTCCCAGCACTAATTTTTGTAAAGTTACTTAGTTTGATGTACATAATGCTTGGTTGACGGCTTCGTGAAGAGTCTGTTTACACCTTGTATAAATGATTCAGTGCATTTTACGAATTATATTTATTTGAATCGGCCTGTTAAATGTATGATAAACCGCGCGTCAATTGTAGGTAACTCTAAATTATGATATAAAGAACATTTTCGAAAAATAGTGTTACAGTTAAATTAGACTACAGCTAAGTTAGGTTGGTCACTGTCTACCCCTATGGGAAAAGCCGTGACTTTATTTATGTAAGTTTACTGATCTGAGGCCGCTACCTTGTAGGATTATTGCCTGTATATACAGGGTGTAAAAAGACACTTAACGAAGCCATAAGGTCTTGTTCTCCCCGTCATTGCGATCATTTTTTTGTTCTAGACCATACCTGGGAACCTTCTAGTTACGGAGATATTGGGGTCAAAGTTCCAACGTTTTTATATGTTTTTTTTTTTAATATATGTTTTTAATGTAAGATTTTTACTTTAAAACCTTTACGACCCCCATACTATTCAATCTATCCATCAGCATAATGTTTTGAGTGCGTCATATTGATTCCTACCGTAAAACATGATTCTTTAACCCAAAAAATGCTGTTTTTAATTTTTGCGTAAAGTTACTTATTTTGATGTATATAATGCTTAGTTAACGGCTTCGTGAACAGTCCGTTTACACCCTTTATGGATAAAAATCCAACAATGTTTGGGAACATTTTCGATACAAAAATACATTTTTTTACAGTTTAATAATAATATTATCCTTTCAAACTCAGAAATGGGAAATCAAATTCCTCAGAACCCCAATTTTCCTCAATTAAATCTACAACATAAAAATATTTTTTGATCGACCCTAAATGTAAAACGCCCGAATATTTCCATAGACACGTGGAAACTCTCGTATTTTTCTCTTTTATTTTTCATAGCCTAATCTTGTTATTTACTGGGTAACGTGAATCTGTCTCATTTGATGTTTTCTTTAGGCTCGAGTCTTAAAAAAGATACTTGATATTTTTAAAGATAAAATAAAGAAATGGAGTAAATGTGTTTCATTTAAGCTTCTAGTCGTTTTGGTAACACATACATACATACATACATAAACTCACGCCCTTTTCCCATGGGGGTAGGCAGAAACTACAGAACGCCACCTGCTACGATCCTTACATACTCCTTTTGCCTCGTCCACGTTCATACATCTGGTCATACACGCACGCCGGTTGCGAGTACTACGCACCTGACCTTGGCCTTGTTTTGGTAACACGAAGGTACCTAATTTATGGAGCGTATAGCATGTAGCTTGGGTTTTTTTTGAGACAAGTTGGTCACACTATTCTCAAATCACTGTTCAAACTCAAACCATTTATTTCAATTAGACCATTCCAGGCACTTTTGAATGTCAAAAAAACCAAAAAAAAGCGAAGCTACAGTCACAGTCACAAGTTATAATAACTTGTGAAAGTACTGCAGTTGCACATTCCAAAGCGTAGATCTATATGAAAAATAATGGGCACGAAATTCAATGGACACTGTTTTAATTTAAATCAAATAATAGTTACAAAATCTTGTTTACATCATTTATGTTGATATTATACATTATATATGTGATAACGATGTAAAAAGGCGTGCAAATTAAGAGCGTGTAACTCTTGAAAGCCAGAATCAACAGTGGCGACCACCAAAAAATAAAGACAATGAAGTTCGACGAAATCCCAGAGAAACAATTTAACTGTCTTGGATCCCACAAAGAAATTAATCAGAGAAGTATAGCGTAAGAATAGAAAAACCATAATTTCTATCCCTCCACGTCAGCAGGAGACAGAATAAAACTAGGCCAATAGGCACAAAGAGAAAGACACTTTTTTTTTTTACGATGGGAAATAATCAAATGACTTCTCCCGCTCTGGGCAGAGTGGAAGGGAGTGTCAGAATTGTACTGACTAAAACCCATCGATGTTCCTTCCTTGCCCTTTGTGTTCCAGGGCCGCGGTATCTTTTTCGAACAGCCCGCAGCCCTGGAAGAGAAAGACACCTCACTCATTAAAATTGGCTCAGTAGTTCAGGCGCTACGTTGGAACATACAAGACATACGTATTCGTGTAAAAATAACTGGCCAAATGTTGCTGCTACCTACTCCGTATATAACACGACACCGTCACTTCGTGTACAATAGTTTATATTTTCTGGTTGATATGTATGATAGTCTGTGGAAGAGCTCGTGGCTAAATAATAACAGCCGCTCGGGTCGATCTTTAGGTTAAGCTTGCCTAGGTTGGTCTGTGGATGGGTGACCACCCATTACATACCGAGTTTCCTCCGTGCCTCGGAAAGCACGTTAAGCCGTTGTTCCCGGCTGTCATTTGAAATCTTTGACAGTCGTTAAGTAGTCAGTGGCCCGAAAAAGTCTGACAACCAGTCTAACCAAGGGGTATCGTATTACCCAGTACTAACTGGGTTGTGGAGGTCAGATAGGCAGTCACTCCATGTAAAATACTGGTATTCAGCTGCATCCGGTTGGACTGGAAGCCGACCCCAACGTAGTTGGGAAAAAGCTAGGCAGATGATGATGTATGATAGTCTGTAAGGTATTTATGTTATGGGTCTTTGTTACCTGAATTAAATGATATATTATTATTATTATATTATCTATCTAATACTTTAAACGAGCAATTCTTGTATATATGTACCTATATATATATATATTTTCTGAATCTCGGAAACGGCTCCAACGATTTTCATGAAATTTAGTATGTAGGGGGTTTTGGGGGCGATAAATTGATCTAGATAGGTTTCATTTTTAGAATATGCATACAAAAAGTGCATAAAAAAATCAAATAAACAATAACCATACAACGCTTAACAAATATTCTGAATACAGTATATCTAAATAAATAAAAGCGAAAGGTCACTTAAACATTCATCACGAAATATCGAAAACCGCTTGACGTATAAAGATGAAATTTGGCAAGGAGGTAGTTTATAGTTAGTAGACGTCCGCTAAGAAAAGTTTTTGCGACAGGCTCTCGCAAGTTTGTATGAAAGTCCTTCATTTTTTGTGCTGCAAACTTGAAATTTGGCAAAGAGATAGCCACGCGGACGAAGTCGGGGGCAACAGCTAGTAATATATATATACAATAACATCTTGCACGTCGTGACTGCGACAAGCAGATTACCACACATGTTAATATTATAATCAATTCAATTCTACATAGGTGGACAGGACTGTCCATCTAACCTCACACATCATGGCCGCCTTCTAAACCCTGAGTACAAAGGCGTGTGTCGTCACTCGAGCACATATTTCGGCACATTTCCTCTTAAGATCGGCTTAAGATGACATTCAGCGAGTCGAGTGGTTAATGTCATAGTGTTGAGATAATATTATGTTAGTGGGGATGAGAGCTGGAATTGTGTAGCTGGATTTGTGTGCTGATGTTTTAGCTGTAGTCTAGACTTTAATCTATACACTATTCAAATTTATAAAATTGAAGTGTCTGTTTATAAAAAAAAAAATTGGTTGTCTGTAAAGTTGGTTTACGGACGATAGTTTAACGTGACAACGTCATAAAAACGAGTGGAAGAGAGACGTTGTCACGTCAAAAATAACAGGTTTTTGCTGAAGGCTGTAACGGGTGATTCATATGTAGGTAGGTACTTTTTTTCAAAACTAAAAATAAAATTTAAATCACTGAAAAAACAATACAACAGGATAATAATACATATCAAACATTATTTTTATTTATTTATCAACTAGCTGATGCCCGCGGCTTCACCCGCGTGGATGTCGGTTATAGCGACCAAAGTAATCATGAAATTTTGAACCCATTCCCGCCCTTCAACAAATATCATTATATTTTAGTATACAAAAACCTGACAAATTATATACTAAAACCTTCCTCGAGAACCACTTTATCCATTGGTGAAAACAACATGAAAATCGGTGCAGCAGTTTTTGAAATTATTGCGAACAGACAGACAGACGCGGCGGAGGACTTTGTTTTATAATAAGGGTGTAAACAGTCTCTTAACGAAGCCGAAAGGCACTTGTTTTGCCCGTCATTGCGATATTTTTTTTCTTCTAGACCATACCTGGGAACCTTCTAGTTACGGAGATATTGGGGTCAAAGTTCCAACTTTTTCACAAGTTTTTTTTTAAATACATGTTTTTAATGTAAGATTTTACTTTAAACACCTCCAGGACCCCTTTACTATTCAATCCATTCATCAGCACAATGTTTTGAGTGCGTTACATTGAGTTCTACTGTAAAACGTGATTTTTCAGCCCAAAAAAAAGTCGTTTGCCAGCACTAATTTTTGCGTAAAGTTACTTAGTTTGATGTATATAATGCTTGGTTGACGGCTTCGTGAAGAGTCTGTTTACACCCTGTATGTAGTGATAGTGAAGATTATTTCTTTCAAATGTTGTCCGTAACTACGGTTAACGGTTCATTGGTTCATTCTGCAGCTCCAATTTTCGATGTTGCGTCCGAGCATTTCGAGTGGTATTTGGCGAATAATGCCAGTAATGTTGGCTACCACTTGCTCAATCGTACGCCGCTTATCCATAATATAGACTTTGGACAAAGGAAAAAGTCTAGGCCGCCAATTTATCGCTCCGAAGCGCTAATAAAAGCCCTGTACTTGACAAAGTGTCATGTCTGTTCGGCTTCGTATGTACGCATTTCTTAGTTCAATAAATAAATGATATAAACGTTACATGTATTTATATTTTCTAAATAAAAAAAATGCCAAAAACCATAACCAATTCGCGCTTGATTTGAACTGAGGTCCAATAAAATAAAATGTCATTACACATTATTACCTATTATTTGGCGTCACTGTCGTACGTGTTGAGGCAATTATAAATTTAACCCAAAGTGCCCATGGTCCTTTCTTTCGGCAGACCTGCGAGAGGAAAGTTTGAGTTTATATAATTATAACTGATATCCACGCTATCTTAATGCAAAGTTAGCGTTATTGCCGATATTTCGCGATCGGTTCGAGCAACAAAATTATTTTTTTAGCAACTAATTAATAATTAAATAATTAGCACCAAAAAAGCAACAAATTCCGGTGTTCTTTTTTTTTATTTCGCTGATTTTACACCGCCAAATTTTTAGACCTATTTTGTACCACTGGACTACCTATGTAATAGTCCACGCGACTACTGCAGGGCTAACTAAAAACGCAATATTACGTAAAGGAGTACACGAGGAGCTCGTGGCTAAACAATAACAGCCGCTCGGGTCGATCTTTAGGTTAAGCCGTGCTTGCCTAGGTTGGTCTGTGGATGGGTGACCACCCATTACATACCGAGTTTCCTCCGTGCCTCGGAAAGCACGTTAAGCCGTTGGTCCCGGCTGTCATTTGAAGATCTTTGACAGTCGTTAAAGTAGTCAGTGGCCCAAAAAGTCTGACAACCAGTCTTACCAAGGTATCGTATTTCCCAGTAGTAACTGGGTTGTGGAGGTCAGACAGGCAGTCGCTCCATATAATATACTGGTATTCAGCTGCATCCGGTTAGACTGGAAGCCGACCCCAACATAGTTGGGAAAAGGCTAGGCAGGCAGGCAGTACACGGCAGTCATATGCAAATGTATGAATACGATATGGTTCGGCGTACCTCGCAGTATGCAATAATTTGCATATTGCATATACCTGTAACATACAGTAGCGCTGGACTGGGACATGTAAATAAATTGTAAAATACGAAACACGACATGGACTCACCCCGTGGGACCTAAGTTGAAACGAAATTAGTTTTTTTCGAGATGACTTTTCAGTCTACATTAATACAAGAACTGCATACAGCATGATTTTTAGGGTTCTGTACCCAAAGGGCAAAATCGGGACCGTATTAATTAGACTTCGCTGTCTGTACGTCCGTCTGTCTGTCACCAGGCTGTATCTCATGAACCGCGATAGCTAGATAGTTGAAATTTCAATCACAGATGATGTATTTCTGTTGCCGCTATAACAACAAATAATAAAAATATAAATTATTTAATATTTAAAGGGGAAACACGAACCGATCGTCCTGAAATTTTGCATATACGTTATCAGGTGTACAGAATAGACATAGGTTACCTTTCATCCCAAAAAAAAGTACTGTTCCTGAGGAAAACTACAATAACCTTCTTATGGTAATAGATGGCGCCACGTGTCTTTCGAATCATGTTGAATAGGGTACGTGACAGAAAGTCAAAATAGTTACTTTTTTATGAACTGTCAAAACGCAAAATGTTTACGTGATTTGTATGAAATAGCACGTTGTGACGTCATACTTATTTGGGATCAAATGTAATACTTATTATCAGTAAATCCAATTTTACAATTATATTGTCCCCCAATATTTAATTTCTGTACGGTGATGGTAGTTTTAAGATGAGTGGCCTTATTTCTATGTATTTTTATATTTTATTTTTGACCTTGTCAACTAGCCTATTATATTATAACAAGCAGAGTACAACCCGAATTGATTGTCAAATTCTAAATTAACGCGAGCAAAACCACGGGTAAAAGCTAGTAAACTATAAATGTACTACCTTTTGTTTCTTACCCTTACAAAAGTAAAGCTGTTGTTACCCTTACAAAAGTAAAGCTGCAGCAGTCGTTAAATGTAGTCAGTGGCCGAAAAGTCTGAACATCAGTCTTACCGAATGACGTCCACTGCTGGACATAGGCCTCCCCTTAGTGTCGCCACATTGACCGGTCCCGTGAGACTCGCATCCAGCGGAGCCCCGCAACCTTCACCAGGACACCTAGTAGGAGGCTTTCCATCGCAACGTCTTCCGGTTCGCGGTCGCCACTCTAGAACTTTTCGGCCCCATCGGCCATCGGTTCTGCGAGCAATGTGCCCTGCCCACTGCCACTTAAGTTTGGCAATTCTTCGGGCTACGTCGGTAACTTTGGTTCCCTTGCGAATGTCCTTATTTCTGATTTGATCTCACAAGCAAACTCCAAACATAAACCTTTTTTTTTTGCGGATGGGAAATCATCAAATGATTACTCCCGCTCCGGGCAGAGCGGAAGGGATTGTCAGAGTAGTACTAACTAAAACCCAACCATGTTTCTTCCTTGCCCTTTGTGTTCCAGGGCAGCGGTATCTCTTTCGAACAGTCCCGCAGCCCGAACATCCTTCTGATGAGGCCTATTGTGAGCGGCCACGTTTTGGTCCCGTATGTAATCACTGGCAACACACACTGGTCATAGACTTTCGTCTAGAGATACTGCCCAGTGCCCTGTGGTTATCGTATTACCCAGTACTAACTGGGTTGTGAAGTTCAGATAGGCAGTCGCTTCATGTAAAATACTGCTATTCAGCTGCATCCGGTTAGACTGGAAACTGACCCCAATATAGTTGGGAAAGTCTAGACAAACTCCTACGCAAATACTATTTGTTTCTCGGCTTTCTAAAACTCTCCTAATAATTTCGTATTACAAAAGTTGTTTGGGACTAAAACGACCTTTTTTAAAGAGCAAAAATACTGTTATCGTAAATTTCTATCGAGGTCGTTAAATGTTGAGGACTGGGCTGGGGTGGGGGTTGGGACGTACTACGACAGGATGGCTGTTACACCGTAGCGAATATAAGGGCTTATTCATTTAATTCCTTTATTTCAATCAACAGTTGGATCATATAATAGCATTAGGTACAGACGCCAGCACATCAAGCTACTACATTCTATCAAATTTCTTTAACAGATTTTCAACTTTATCTCTAAAATATTAGGGTTCAAGGTTGGTTGGGAAAATCTGACAGTTTCGGGTAGCTTGTCCTGTACATTAAAAAAATATGATTAGAAAAATAAATAAAAATAAGACAAAACACAACACTTCCATTGTTACTTACAAATTAAATTGGCAAAGTCAACAAATTAAAATTAGAAATAATCATAAATTACATATTTAAAAATAAATAGCTAGTATAGAAATTATTTAATAATTATCATTTATTCAACATTTACCGTACTAGCGTATGGTGTCGGACGTAAAGAATAGCATCATCCCATATCTTCCCGTGGGTGTCGTAAGAGGCGACTAAGGGACTTACCAGAATGGGCAGCAGCGTTCTCTGTGCCTTTGTAACAACCGTACTGCGATCGCCAATCCGCCTGCTAAGCGTGGCGATTATGGTAAAACCCCCCTTTGGGCGAGGCCTATGTCCAGCAGTAGACGTCGATTGAACATTTTAATATCGTAAAAATCGCTTAGTTGATACGTCGTGTTCTTTGTGCAATAAACAGCAACGTGAGTTTTAATTCAGTTGACCTGCTTACTATTGATTCTGGATTCTGATTTTGTTAAAACGTTTTTTCTGCATCTTAAAACGTAGACTTAGGGGCTTTTCAGAAACATTGATCGCAGAAAACCTCACTCAGGACGGAGTGGAATAACGGATGGGAAGTAACGTAATTAACTTTGACAAATTCTAGACATTTCTAGACTGTGTATGTCAATAAGGGTCAAAGTAAACGATGATATTATTCTGAATAAACACTTATTGTAAAAAAAAACAAAGTGTAAAGACTAGTTGTCAGACAACCAGTCTTACCGAGGGGTATCGTATTAAACAGAGAGGGGCCCCTGCGGACCGCGGCCCTGGAACACAAAGGGCAAGGAAGGAACATGGATGGGTTTTAGTCAGTACAAGTCTGCCACTCCCTTCCACTCTGCCCAGAGCGGGGGAAGTCATTTGAAGATTTCTAATCCGAAAAAAAGAAAGGGGTATCGTATTACCCAGCACTGGGTTGTGGAGATCAGATAAACAGTCGCTCCATGTAAAATACTGGTATTCCGCTGCATCTGGCTAGACTAGAAGCCGAGTCTAACATAAATGGGAATAGGCTAGATAGATAACGAATAGACAGTGTATCAACGCACTAGATTAAAAAGAAAATTACATGGCATCAACAAAATAAATTAAAGATGTTTTTACGGCACACTTACTAACCAGGTGTGTCGTTAAAAGCTGCGTAAACTTTTATCGTATCTGATTACCGCTCTGACGGCACAGTTATTACAAGAAATCGGCCAAAGTAACTACTACCTATTAGATTTTTATGAGTCATATTAAACCTTCGTATACTCGCGTGTTGGTCTGTGAGACCGATAAAACAGTCTTTCGTGATTTTTGAAGTGAAAACTTCTTAAGCGGCGTTCTGCACTTTTTGGGATGGGTTAAAACTGTAAAACTCACTTCAGATCGTCAGATCGATCGGCGGCGCAGGGCACTTGCGCGAGTGTGCGTGTAGTTTAAGCTAGATGGCGTTGTTTCAAGTTTTTTTCTACGGCAGCGACATCTTTCGTTCTTGCAGAAAGCTATTGAAATTTCTGATATTTAAGCTAGATGGTGTTGTTTCAAGTTTTTACTTCTGCCGGCACTCCCGGAGTGCAACCCGTTGTTTTGCCTTTTATAATCATTAATGTTATTTTGTATTTTCTGTTAGCTGCATTATGAGTTGCTACAATCATTTGAGGACGAATACTGTCTTTTTGTGAAAAGCAGATATGCCTGTATTAGGCGAAAATCGGTCTGTGAGACTACCGCCGACGCAGGTGGTGTTACAAAATTTATCTTCTGTGATTTTGTATTGAAATTTAAACTATGTGACATGATTAAATTATTTATGTTTCTTTTAGGTCATTAGAAACTGTAAGTTTGTTAGAAGAAAAATATGTGTCTTTGCTAAAATTTTACAACCTTTTACAAAAAATTAACTATTTATCAGAGTAAATGATCGATAAATTGTCGGTAAAGTACTTCTCAGTATACAGGTTGTTAACAGACTCTTCACGTAAGTGTCAAACTAAGTAACTTTACGCAAAAATTAGTGCTGGGAAACGACTTTTTTTTTGGGCTGAAAAATCACGTTTTACGGTAGGACTCAATGTAACGCACTCAAATAATTGTGCTGATCGATAGATTGAATAGTAAGGTGGTCGTGGAGGTGTTTAAAGTAAAAATTTTACATTAAAAACATGTATTTAAAAAAAAAAAAACTTGTGAAAAAGTTGGAAATTTCACCCCCAATATCTCCGTAACTAGAAGGTTCCCAGGTATGGTCTAGGACAAAAAAATTATCGCAATGACAGTGAGAACAAGTGCCTTTCGGCTTCGTTAAGAGTCTTTTTACACCTTTTATCCCCAGAGAACAAAATATCGCCGTATAAGTTATTTCAAAAAAAAATACCCCGAAATGGAGGTCTGAACTTTCGGTCTGTCAGACCTTACGCATTACTTAGTATCATCATCATCATCATCATCATCATTTCAGCCAATAGACGTCCACTGCTGGACATAGGCCTCCCCCAAGTGTCGCCACATTGACCGGTCCCGTGCGACTCGCATCCAGCGGATCCCTGCAACCTTCATCAGGAAAGCAAGAAAGCTTAAAGTCACCCAAAGGGCAATGGAGAGGGCTATGCTCGGAGTTTCCTTGCGTGATCGAATCAGAAATGAGGACATCCGCAAGAGAACCAAGGTTACCGACGTAGCCCGAAGAATTGCCAAACTTAAGTGGCAGTGGGCAGGGCACATTGCTCGCAGAACGGATCGCCGATGGGGCCGTAAAGTTCTGGAGTGGCGACCGCGAACCGGAAGACGTTGCGTTGGAAGGCCTCCCACTAGGTGGACCGATGACCTGATGAAGGTTACTTAGTATAAGTGTTATATAATTTGACGCGAGTAGACGAAGGTTAAAAATGAACGGTACCTGTAAAACAGGATCTTTTCAGTAACATTTATGAGTTGGTTTAATATAATATTACAGTTACGGTCATAAGTTTTTTGGTGCCTTTTCCTTCATAAGATCAGCGCTGTCAGAGTGATAAAATTGATTGCTAGAGCATGTCTTTACTGTCAAGTTTTGTGCGATAATATGCACGAACATACACGGACATACGCCAAATTTTTATAATCATTTCACGCGGACTATGGTAATGGGCAATGAATTAAATAACCAAAAGCATAAAGCATAAAACTTAACAATTAACTAATAATGGCATCAAATAACTACTCAACGCTGGCCAATGGTAATGTTCCCAAGAGATTGTGTTCCAGGACCGCGGTATCTCTTGCGGACAGTCCCGCAGAACTGGCAGGCATCGGCCCTAGCGGCCCCCTCCTTGTTTGCTGACATCTCATTGAGAAGCGTGTGGAACACGAACGTGCCGTGGCTGCTTCATCCTTAGTTACACTTCGGTGTAACCCGCGCCCTACCTCCTGTAATGAAGATCGGTGTTCGTTCAAGCCGAAGAGCCACCGTCATTTGTTTCTATTTGTTTTAAACACAGCTCTTCCCTTTTTTACTCGCGTTTTCTACCACAGGAACTTGTATCAAGAAAGGAAAATGGACTTGGTTTATAATATGAGGGAAAGTTAGGAACAAGTTTGTTTTTCTCTTGTGGAAAGTCATCCGCCACGTCAGTCTGTATGTTCGCAATAAACTCAAAAAGTTCTGAACGGATTTTCATGCGGTTTCCATTACTAGATAGAATGATTCACGAGGAATGTTTAGGTATATAATTTATCAAGGTTTTGTGTAAATTGGTTGAAATATGAAGGTAATTTTTGGAAGTGTCGGAAAAAGTCAAGCCACCTGGGAGCTTTTATCAAAAGCAATATCTTACAGCACGTGTGAAGAAAAATATCTGAAAACCATAATTTATGTAGTTCAATAACAAAATACTTACAAGTTTATATGGAGACCTCGGTGAATCCAACATGCACTTGGCCGGTTTTTTTCAAAAATACACTTCATTCCTGGAAGGCGACTTAAGACAAGTATTCCTTGAAGGACCTTGAGAGCAATATTTCCTAGATATCATACAAATCAAATCCTTTCCTTACTTAATATTATGAAAGCCAAAGTATGTTTTGTTAAAAATTTAATAAAATTATCTCGTGAAAGTCGAGAAAGATAAATAAATCAAGTATCTTGACTTGGCTCGCGAGGTTGTCGAACCGGAAAACGTGGCGTTGGAAGGCCTCCCACTAGGTAGACCGATGACCTGGTGAAGGTTGCGGGGATCCGCTGGATGCGAGTCGCACGAGACCGGTCAATGTGGGGACACTTGGTGGAGGCCTATGTCCAGCAGTGGACGTCTTTCGGCTGAAATGATGATGAAGATGATGTTCTTGACATATGGGATGTGGACTCAATCCAGCTAAGAATTATCAGAATATAGGTATATCAACTCCATCGACGACGTAGAGCGTCATACTCTAAGTTAGACTTCCGCGTTTGACGCATGTTGCTGACACAACATGGCAATAACTGACCACTGTGCTGACATACTGACCATTGTTTTATTTATTGTCTAAGCACTTTAGTCGCTAGGTGCAAATATCAATGAGGGCGCGTAGAGCGTCATACTCTAAGTTAGACTTCCGCGTTTGACGCATGTTGCTGACACAACATGACAATAACTGACCACTGTGCTGACATACTGACCATCGTTTTATTTATTGTCACTTTAGTCGCTAGGTGTAAATATCAAATATAAACAAGAGCGCCTCGAATGTGTTTTGTAATCTAGTTCTTCTATTTTGCTGACGCAAATACATACTTTGGTGTCACTATGTGTTTAGTTCTAAGTACATAGAGTTTTATTTAATCAAAATAAGTTTGTCATTAATGTTAATGTGTAATGTTAAATATTATATTTAAAAAATCTACTGTCCTATATAAATACCATATTGTTTAGAGCTCTTTCAGCCTGTGATATAGGTTTATCCTAATACAAGGCATCTAACATTATATTAAATATTTCATTCCATTTTTAAATATTTAAATATAAAACCACATAAAAAACATTGAAATAGATATTGGGAACAGGGTCCGAGCTACCGGTGGTCAGGGGTCTTGAGAGAGAAACTTCCTGACAATACGCACCGTGTCCAGTACTAGTTTCTGAATCAAGACCTTGATCCAGCAGCCAATTATTATTATTTTATTATACCTAAGTAATCCAGATTCAAACTATAACAAGCCAACTGAAACCCTACAAACTGAACAAAAACACCCACAACACTACTTCACAAGACTATTTCTGTAACTTTCAATTCTACAAAGTTTTTACAATACTTTGCGCGTCCTATGTTACATCAAGGGGTTACTATGACGTCTTAGAGCAGGAGTAATTCCAGTGTGGGAAAGAGACAGAGCTATACAGGTCGTCTTGCGCCATCTCTTTCTCACACTGGAATTACTCCTGCTTTAAGAAGTCATGGCAGGCCACCTGTTCCACAACTTGGTGCCAATGTTGGCCCCTACAGGATTTCATTATCATCAACTTCCTGCACTTGTCCCATGTTATTTGGGGTCGGCGCAACTCGTTTTCTTCTTCCATTCCCTTCTGTCAGACGTCACGGCATCATTTACTCCTCTCTCTTATTGAAGTTATACTTCTTTTGGCGCGTTAGAGAAAAATGATGGGAGTAAATTTTTACGATGCGGGGGCACACCGTCACGAAAAACCGACACCCTGAAGTTAGCTAGTACAACAACATTTTAGTTTTATACGCCAAAGAAGTATAACTTCTTACTTGCGTACAAAGTACACATACATTTTTTTATCATTGATTCTATCATAAATAGATATCTATTTATGACTTAATAGCCCAGTCAAAATAGACATTGACCCTTGCATACATTCCAGCTAATATACCAGCAGATACAGCTAATATATTACGAGTTTGTTTAAATAATTTTTCGATTAAGGGATTCGTTTGCATAATATTAATTTATTATTACCTTGCAAGTTTTTGTAAGGTTCAAGTGCCTCTCCCCTCTACCAGCTAAACGGTCGCGTTTGGGTGTGTGCGAAAATTCACGGTGGTAGTATATTATAACAAAGTTAAAAGAAAAATTAAAAGGCTTTACAAGTTTACGAGCAATAGTCGACCAACTTATAAAATGTACTTGGGTAACATATTTCCCTAAACATAATGTATGGGAGCACCGGTTTTTCATCTGTAACTGTAAGTTTGTTTCTATTATTGAACTTTGACCTTGCATAAAAATTTTTGCACACATGGGATCGATAGGGACTTTTCACAATTTCATTACAATGGTATCCCTAACGTTCATGCAAATTTTCAGCTTTGTGGGTATTTATGCAAGGGTACCCCTATATTTATGTCTATTTTGACTGGGCTATAAAGACGTGTAGCAAGATACTAACCACAACTTACGTCAACCTAATTACTTAGACGGGTGGCAGAAATGGAGTTAAAAACTCCATCTAAGTACAGCAAGCGTGACACTATTACCGGTAGAACATGCCGTTGTCCGACCCCATGTAGTACCCCCATGGGGGTACAAAGCAATCCTAGCTCCGCGCCGTCGTAAACCATGGTTAATCCCGTTTTATGACTAGTGATGGGCCTGTCGCGCGGATATGATGGTGTATCCGTGGGTTGTATCTTTACTTTTTTAGTAGTAAGTTTGTTACATTTTCACGGCTAAACCACTAAACCGATCATCCTGAAATTTTGGATATACGTTGTCAGGTGAAAAAAAGAACTGTTCCCGAGGAAAACAACAATATCGTTCTTATGATAATAGATGGCGCCACGTGTCTTTCGAGTCATAATTGAATTACAAGCCGAATGCAACCCGAATGGATTGTCAAATTCTAAATTAAGGCGAGCGAAGCCTAGCGCAAAAGCTAGTATTATATAAATTTATGGCTTCTAAGTTCTTACATCTATTTTCAAGAGTTGCGAGCTTATTTAGCAAGTAAATCTTGGTATGGCAAATAATAATTGTAGCATCTATATAGCAAGAATTTATATTGAATACACTCAATCATTTCAACGTAATTTTTCTAGTAAGGACTCCAGACGGACACGGCATATACCAGTTGAGAGCGTACAGGAGACTTTCGAGAATATAAGCAATAAAAGCAAGAAGGCTTTTTTAAAACAATTGTTGAACAACCAAATCCTTATAGTTGATACGCGTTGAGGAGCTCGTGGCTAAATAATAACAGCCGCTCGGGTCGATCTTTAGGCTAAGCCGTGCTTGCCTAGATTGGTCTGTGAATGGGTGACCACCCATTACATACCGAGTTACCTCCGTGCCTCGGAAAGCACGTTAAGCCGTTAGTCCCGACTGTCATTAGAAGATCTTTGACAGTCGTTAGGTAATCAGTGGCCCAAAAAAGTCTGACAACCAGTCTAACCAAGGGGTATCGTATTACCCAGTACTAACTGGGTTGTGGAGGTCAGATAGGTAGTCGCTCCATATAAAATACTGGTATTCAGCTAAATCCGGTTAGACTGGAAGCCAACCCCAACATAGTTGGGAAAAGGCTAGGCAGATGATAGTTGATACGCTTTTTTAAATATCTTTCCTATATGTAGTTCTAAGCAAAGCTTAGAATCAAGGATTACACCAAGATCTCGAATAAAATGCACTTTAAGTAAGGGGCATTGCACAACGTTTTCGAATAGTTTATTTTGGTTTTATTAATTGTAAAGTTTAAGCAGTTGCATTTGGGTAAACTTAGTTGCAACTTAATTTCCTGATACATAACAGGATAGTTGGTCCAAATCTTGCCGCAGCAGAAGGCAATCATTTGTTTGTCGTATGGCTCTATATACCTTGAGGTGGTCGGCGTATAATAAAAACTTGGTATTGCAAAAGGATTGGCTGATGTCATTTATCTTGAAATAACATATATCAAAAGATCAAAGAAAACTTTTCGGTTCAATGCATCAATATTGTACCCATAATTCAGAACAAAATTCTGATACAAAAACACCTTCCACCCAAATATTCGAACCCAAAAATATCCGCAAACTTTCGGATACACTTTCATTCCCATCCCTTTACAGAAGGGTTAATAGTTCGCCCTCCGGCCCCATCTGGGGACCTCTTTCAAAAGAGGTTTCTTTTGTTTTCCCTCACAATTTTCACGGAAATAGTTTGGACAAAATATTGTTGCGTGATAAAAGTTTGTTTTTTTTTTGTTTGCTATTAATTGCCTAATTAGTATTTTTTGTTTGAGTGTATTGAAGTATAATCATATTCTACTTATTATTTTGTGAAATGGTATATATAAGGTAAAACTGCGTTGAGGTGGCTTCCGGCCACCGTAGACGCGGACCTGTGGACGGTGAGAAATGGGCTAGCTCGCCGTCCGTCCGTCTATTGACGACAGGCCGTTTTGACGGCGCGTTCGTGTTCCACGCGCGCCTTAAAGAGATGTCAGCATACAAGGAGAGGCCCGCGAGTTCCGATGCCTGCCAGGGCTGCGGGACTGTTCGAAAGAGATACCGCAGCCCTGGAACACAAAGGGCAAGGAAGGAACATGGATGGGTTTTTTGTCAGTACAAGTCTGACACCCCAGACCCAGACCGGCAAGTCATTTCATGACAAAAAATCCCCAACCCAAAAAAAAAAAAGGTAAAACTTGACACGGGCACACACACTAAAAATGCATTGCCATTCATTTTGACAGTTCAACGAAATTCATTGCGTCATTGGCATTGTTTGACTTTGAGTATTTTTCGCTGTTCCTTATAGTTTTGGATTTGGCCATCCGCGTCCACTTGGGGGATCCACCCTGTATATTTAAAGGGTGTAAAATACCCTCAACGAAGCCGAAAGGCACTTGTTCACCCCGTCATTACGATATTTTTTTTGTTCTGGAAAATACCAAACCATCATCCAGTTCAAACTAAATTACTCTACACAAAAATTATGAAAATAGAATCACATATTACGGTAAGACTCAATGTAACTCACTCAAAACATTGTACTCATGGATGCATTGAATAGTAATGGGATCTGCACGGGGGTTTGCACGTAAAGTTATAACATTAAAACTTGTATTAAAAAAAAAACTTGTGAAAAAGTTGGAACTTTTACCCCCAATATCTCAGCAACTAGAAGGTTCCCAGGTATGGTCTAGATCAAAACAATGATCGCAATGACGGGGAGAACAAGTGGCTTTCGGCTTCGTTATGGGTGTTTGTACACCCAGTATACTAGCAGTGAGAATGTTATACTTACGCTATGCGAAACTCATAGTTAAGTTCTGAGCTGACTCAAGAGATTCCTATCAACAGGCAAAGTAAAAAAAAAATCACAGCAAAACTATTACAATACACCAATGGCGAGAGAACAATTTTATTTCGATCACAAATATGAAACTATGGCAATAAACGAGCTACGGCGTAGCTCTCGACGTGACGTCACAGCTACGCTTTCGTAGCAAATAGACTACGCCACAAGTCATTATTGTTTGAGCATTCTTGTGCATCAGACGTGTGTGTTTTTTAGTTTTATACTAGTTAGTGCCCGCGGCTTCGCCCGCATGGATGTCGCTTATCGCGACCAAAAGAAATCATATTTTTTTATCCCGTTCCCGCCCTCCAACAAATATATTTTATAATACAACAAATATATTTTATATTTTAGCCAATGTATACAAAAACTTGACAAATTATGTACTAAAACCTTCCTCGAGAACCATTCTATCCATTGGTGAAAACAGCATGAAAATCGGTGCAGTGGTTTTTGAGTTTAACGCAAACAGACAGACGGACGCAGCGGAGGACTTTGTTTTATAATATGTAGTGATGTTAGTGGTAGCGATATTTTCAGGCGATTTTACTCGATAGGTGACGAAAGATAAATAAACAATAAAAAAACGTGAATAATTACGTCTACAAGGTTAACGTTCCCTTCACGAAGCCGTCAACCAAGCATTCTGTACATCAAACTAAGTAACTTTACGCAAAAATTATTGCTGGGTAAAGATTTTTTTTTTGGTGAAAAATAAAGTTTTACGATAGGATTCAATGTATCGCACTCAAAAGATTGTGCTGATGGATAGATTGAATAGTGTAGGAGTCATGGAGGTATTTAAAGTAAAGTTATATCATAACTGGCGAAATGTGGGAGTTCTATAATTATACTTTATTAGGTTAAACTAACTATATACATTGATAATTAAAAACTATTAAACTAAAATAGATAAACTAACAACAAACTATAAAAGGGCATCGAAAAACTCCTCCTCAACGCTGTCAGATGGTAATGTGCCCAAGAGACTGGCGGCGTTGCCACGTTGTATGGCAACACTTAGCCTCTGGCCAAAGTGTTCTATTAGATACACCTCTGCCTAACCCTACGGGGATTACAGGCGTATTATGTTATATCATTGAAAACTTATTTATACCTACTCTTTTTTAAAGTTTGCCCCTATCTGCGTAACTAGAAGGTTCCCAGGTATATTCTAGAAAAAAAATGATCGCAATGACAGGAAAACAAGTGCCTTTCGACTTCGTTAAGGCTATTTTACAATTTCTTCTGCAAAACTCGCGATTCACTGGGACCACCAATCGCGCCCGCCACCGCACACTAGTGCCCGCGCGTTCATCCTGTCCAATATATATAAACACCCTGTCTAATATAATAGGGTTTCTCTATCTGGCAGAATCTTTTTTTTTTAATTACTCTATACTGTCCCACTGCTGGGGAAAGGCCTCCCCATAGCCTTCTACTCTCCTCTACGTACGGTTCTCTCAGGCCAATCTGTTACAAACGCTTCTAAATTGTCACGCCAGCGTTTTTAGGCCTCCCTCGGCGACGAGGCCCGTCTTCTGGCACCCACTGAGTGACGACAGAATCTTGATGCTCCGAAATTTATTTGCCATTACACACTTGGCATAATCTTCTTTAAACTAAAATATTTTTAAGGTATAAAAAATATTTTCTATTATTATTGTTTAGTCGTATGTTGTCGTACTTTTATGATGGCAGGATTATATTTGGCATAATAATAATTACCTTTGGCAGAGTTAAAATTCTGCATAATTTCATTTAGCATAACGTTTATTTAGAGCGACGATTATTTGTTACAATTTCAATTTCTTTTTTAACCATAAATGAAAATATCGTCTTAAAAAGTTAATTATAATATGTTGTGCTAGAAAAGTTAGTGACAGAAACTAATGACTGCGAAACCGACTCCAAGTAGTCTTGTCTGCCCTACCCCTAGAGTGTAATTTAAGCCCGCGTAGGATCGGAGGGGTGAGGCGGCCCGCTAGCTGAGAAGCAGGTGATTTTAACGCTCACCGTGCTCGTGTTTTAGTGCTCGCCGTGGATGAGGCTGGCCGACGAAGCCAGGCAACAAGCCGTAGCTGCGGTGGTAAGCGTAAAACACATCTGCGACGATAAGCTCGCATAGGACCGCCGGAGCCCCGCAGCGCCGGAGCTCGTTTGCATGCTGCATGCATGATGTATGCTTGTTTGACCTACTTACCTAAGTACTACTTATCTAAGACACACTTACATAAGTATGCATGGTGTATGCTTGTTTGCATGTTTCTTACAGGGAACACATAATTAAGTATAATACACAATCAACTATTTTATAATGGTTGATGTTTTCATTGAATGATTTTCTGACTTTAATGACTATCGATATAAAATGTATGCTAAAAATTATTCTGAATGTGAACTTTCTACGATATGTACGATATGATGTTTCTACGTTTTATTCTTAAGGATATTAAATTTATGCCTAAAAATGATTCTGACTTACAAAATTATGAGTTTTGAATGTATGATAATAATAATAATAATATCTTGGGACAACCAACACACCGCCATCTGATCCCAAACTAGGCAGAGCCTGTACTATGGCAACCAGACAACTGATAAACATACTTATATATTTCTAAATACATACATAATATTATATATAAATTATACACCCAGATACAGAACAAATAATCGTACTCATCGCACAAAGATTTGTCCTGTGTGGGAATCGAACCCACGACCTCCGTCCTAGCAGTCAGGGTCACTAACCACTAGACCAACAGGCCAATCAAATGATAAATGAGTGTCTGCCAAACGATTTTATGCTATCTGTTGTTATGCTAAATAATATGACATAAAAAGTTCTGTTATAAAGGGTAGACCCCATAATAGACACCCAACAACATTAAAGGGAAAACACACTGAGTTTACGTTGCAAAAGGTAGGTAGTGGACAGTGAGATATATGGAGGATAAAACGTTGTATTATTGCAGATGTGGGGATTAAGGTGGTTTTATGCGGAGATCTCAGGTGTATTGTGTACTTAGTTGCAAAGAGGAAAAATGTTTAAGTCCAGTCGGGAGTTAAACCTTACAGAACAACAGACTCTTCACGATGCCGTCAACCAAGCATTATGTACATCAAACTAAGTAAATATTGCTGGGAAACGACTTTTTTTTGGGTTGAAAAATCACGTTTTACAGTAGGACTCAATGAAACGCACTCAAGACATTGTGCTGGTGGATGGATTGAATAGTAAGGCGTCCTGAAGGTGTTTAAAGTAAAAATCTAACATTAAAAACATGTATTTAAAGAAAAACTTGTGAAAAGTTGGAACTTTGTATCTCTGTAACTAGAAGTATGGTCTAGAACAAAAAAATGATCGCAATGACGGGGAGAACAAGTGCCTTTCGGCTTCGTTAAGAGTCTGTTTACACCCTTTATACTTTGACGAAATAGGTACGTAACTCAAAGAGATTTATACGAAGAGGTTATAATTTAAAAAAAATATGTGGTTGGATTAGAGACAAGAGGCTGTGGCTTAATATTATGAGCCACATTGGTCGATCTATAAGGTTAAGCAAAGCTTGCCAAGGTCGGTCGGGGGGTGGTACATGGGCTGCGGGACTGTTCGAAAGAGATACCGCGGCCCTGGAACACAAAGGGCAAGGAAGGAACATGGATGGGTTTTAGTCAGTACAAGTCTGATTCTCCCTTCCACTCTGCACAGAGCGGGAGAAGTCATTTGATGAATTCCCATCCGACAAAAAAAAAATGAGGTGGTACATACTGAGACCTCTTCGTGCCTAGAAAAGCACTTAAATTAATGTGGTTCCGGCTGCCGTTGGTAGATCTTTTATAGTCGTATAGTCAGAAGCCTGAAAATCAGCCAGTCTTACAAAGGTTCCTCCATATCAGTTTCTGAAACGGCACCCACTTTTGACCCCACCAAAATAAAACACAATTCTCCCAAACGAATCTACGAGCAAAGCTAGTATGCCATAATACCCTCAAATAGCGTAACTTTAGTATGTTAGAGCATTCTATGTGCCGATCAAATATGGCTGAAATTAGAAACGCCATGAGCGTTGCTAGGCGACGACCCACCTCGGCATTATCTGCACTGTTGTAGAGGTACGGATGGGTCTCGGTGTGTAATGGATAGCTACCCAAAACTAGCAAATGTCCGCGGTTTCGCTCGTGTTGACTTAGAATTTGACAATCAATTCGGGTTGTACACGGGGCGCCATCTATTACCATAAGAACGTTATTGTTGTTTTCCTCGGGAACAGTACTCTTTTTCGTGAAGAAAGGTACCCTATATCCGTTTCTGTAGACCAAACAATGTATATGCAAAATTTCGGGATGATCGATCAGTTTTCTAGGCGTGAAAAGGTAATAAACATACTTTCGCATTTATAATATTAAAAAAATTAGGATTAAAGGGGGCTCCCCTACTACGATGGTACGGAACCCTTTATTCGCGAGTCCGACTCGCACTTGGCCGGCTTTTTTGTTCCAGAAACCAAGTATCAAACGTTTCAAGTGAACGTGTAAACAAAGTACTCTATCCTTGTACGCACGACAGCTGATTGTTCAGAAAATATTATATTGTATTATATTGTACGTTATACTGGAAACGTAAAGCTTGATCTCCTTTGTGTGTAACACGCAATACGTTTCTAACAGATATTGTATCGATTTGATTTAAAAACAGACTGTCAGAGGTTGTAAACATCTTTGTTGTTACAACTTAAATATGGCGGTCAGATATAAAGAGGTGGTTTACCTGCCTTGTATTTTCAGGAGTATAATTAACTGTTGTTTTAGAGATCGAAGGACGCGTAAGATAGATTTTTTTTTTTTTAAACTACTAAGCCGATTCGGAGGATTCACCTGTAATGTAACAGTTCAGGTTCAACCACTACATCAGTGAGTGAGGAGAGCCGAGCATTCCAGTGCGCAACCTGTAACGATACCTCACATCACATGTTGGCACACTTATTATACACAAACACAAACATGCTCACACATTCACAAACATACACAATTACACACTAACATATACTGACACACTCACGCAAAGCAAGTAATGCCTGTATTGGGAGACTCCGCTCCTTCATCTCAAATTATCGCGTAAATTATTTATTATATATAAAAAAAAATATATACTTATATAAAAAAAATAATTTGAGATGAAAGAGCGTAGACTCCCAATACAGGCATTACTTGCTTAAAGGGAGGCACCAATCACAAATTTTGTTTGTGTAAAATACTTTGTTGAAGAAATTTTTTATTTTTTTTTATTTTGATTTGACCTTAATATCAATTAATATATGTACCTATCAATGACTGTGTTCTCTATTGTTACAGGATATCGACTATGAAGGGTTCCGATGGTTCCTGGAAACCTTCCTTGAGGTGTCCGCTCCTGATGAACTGTCCAGGTAAGTTATAATTAGGGATCCGATCTTCGGATGCATATTTACCAGAAGTACGTTTATTCCTGGTATAGGGTACAAAATTTGACGCCTGCCTGGGGTCGTGAAGTGAGCTCAAGTGAATCGTAGAAACAAACAACAGTTTATTTCACTTACTTAAAATCTTTTACATTGTAACGAACGTATTACAAATATATTTTTTACTAGCTTTTGGCCGCGGCTGTTAATTTAGAATTTGACAATCAATTCGGGTTGTGGGTACTCGGCTTGTAATTCAATCATTATTTGAAAGACACGTGGCATCATCTATGACCATAATAACGTTATTGTTATTTTCCTCGGGAACAGTACTTTTTTTCGGGATGAAAGGTACCCTCTGTCAGTTTCTGTACACTTTACAACGTATATGCAAAATTTCAGGATGATCGGTTCAGTGGTTTAGGCATGAAGAGGTAACAAACAAACATACTTTCGCATTTATAATATTATAATAATACTAGCGGACGTCACTCGGTTTCACCCGTGTAGTTCCCGTTCCCTTACGGGGATAAAAAATAGTCTATGTTACTCGCTGATAATGTAGATGTATGTGATCCATTGATGAAAAAAATTTTCAAATCGGTCCAGTAGTTTTTAAGTTTATTCGTTACATAGAAAAATACAAATCTTTCCTCTGTATAATATTAGTATTGATATAAATAATAATAAGGAAGTAAGGATTATTACTATTAATATTATTATCCTACCAAAACTCACTCTCCACTTTCCAGACACCTATTCCTCTCATTCGTCCGCCGCGACCGGCGCCCGGCTCTCCGCGAGATGGCAGCAGCGAGCTCTACCACCGCCTGCGCAGCCGTCACCGCGCACGGCGACCATCCGGGACGGCAGGTATAAAAAACAGTATCAATTTAATAGTATACTTTTTCGTCCTAGCCGAGAACCAGGTAGAAAGAACAAAAAAAGATAGATAGTAAGAATTGATCGCTTTCGAGGTTGCATTAGACGTAGGTTCATCAGCCCTCTAAGTGAATTCACCCCTTAAGGTGATTGCGTCAGGGTAGTACGCGAAATTCAAATTTTCTAACGTTTTTTGCAATTTGCAGGTCATTGTCAGGTTGTATGTTGATGAAAAATGAGTTGCGCCAGTAACACGTATGTAGTTACAGACTCACAATCCTGTAAGTCCATGTAATCTTATTGAATGACTTTTTCATGAAATATTAATTGAATAGGATTACATGAACTTAGACGGTTGTATTAATGAATTTGCCGAGTTTTTGAAAATGTACATCGAGCTATAAAGGAACTAAGGAGAAGAAAAAGTTTTTTGATGTGAAACATCTATAGCTGCGGGTAAAACCGATTGTTGGCGTGGCGACGCGTCGCCACGCTGTGTGATGGTATATATTATTATCTACACACTGCACTGTTACTGTGTACTGTTCTTTCTTTCTTTCTTATTTGTACAAAATAATTTAGATTTTTCACTTCTGCCAGGCGTCCCGTGATGGCTCACATTTTTTTTTGTGCTTTCCTAGTTAGGCCTGTACTTCTGGAACTGCCCTCGTATTTACTATAGCAAAGAATTTTGGGGCTCATTCATAATATTATCATTTTAGCTTAAAGCTTCTAAATTATTCTTAAAGCTTCTATATCACGCAGATTGTATGGTTGCCAAAGCTCACGATTCTTGGTAGTAGTATTCTAAACTGAAATTGCTATCATCTTCCAGGGCAAGTTGAGCTTGGCATCCAAGATCCACGGCTTGGCGGAGCGGTTGCAGCAACTTGGCAGGAGTTCCGGGGACTCCGTCGACGGAAGTGATAAGGGTTCTAGAAGTCGAACGGGTAAGTTGTGTTAAATGTATTACAATTTTATAAATTAGCGGACGTCACGCGGTTTCACCCGCGTAGTTCCCGTTCCTGTGGGAGTACGGGGATAAAATATAGCCTATGTTACTCGCTGATAATGTAGCTATTCATTGCTGAAAGAATTTCTCAAATCGGTCCAGTAGTTTTTAAGTTTATTCGTTACATACAAAAATATATTTTTTTTCCAATCAAATTTTTCGTTTTAAGCCATTTCCACTCGTCAAAGTCGTAATGGCAAATGCCCATATTCCCATCTCTCTCTCTCTCTTGCTCTCACTTTCACACATATGCCACATCGTTCCGGTACATTCCAATTCCCACATAACTTTTATGCATATCTATTTTGTGACAATGATACTTTTTTTTTCTTTGGGATCGGTTCCCAGGTCGGGCAAAACTGTTATTGGGATTTTCCATCAGAAATTTCTCAGTAGCAGCCACGGAGACTGGAATGGTGCCCCGTTGATCCCAAAACTGGCGAAATGTGTGTGTAAACCTCTGCCTTACTCTTCGGGGATTACAGGCGTGATGTTATGTATGTTATACTTTCAAGCTTTCCTGAAACCCTTGGTTTTCACAAATGATAACTATGGTGACGTAGGTACGCCTATGGCTGCAAAAATACACACTGATGGTAAGAGTTTCTTTATCACATCAGTCTGCCCTTTGAGTTCTCCGTCAAGACATATAATTACTGTTATAATTAAGATGCTACTGCATCATGACGCAGGCGTTATTCTAAAATACACTGAAAAAAAAAGATATCGTCAATCAAGCTAAAAAGTCACTTGATTGGCGTGCGTTTTTTACAGTGTATTTGCTTTACTATAAGGGTATCGCTCCTACTTACCCACTACATTCTACATTCCAGGAAGCGTCCATCCGATGTTTACAGTCACCACCCACCCCTCATACTCCTCCCACGAGCTCTGCCTAGACAGACGCAACGAAACCAGCCCCAGCCATAGTCAGATGTCACGAAACTCTTCGAGGAAGAGCAGCAACTCGCTCAGAGTGAACCAGTCTACGAAGATCGAAGGTATGAAGATGGCCATTTAACTTTCATGATATACGCAACGAGACAGACTCAGCCGCAGTCAGATCTTACGAAACTCCTCGAGGAAGAGCAGCAACTCGCTCAAAGTGAACCAGTCTACGAAGATCGAAGGTATGATGATAAAACTCAATATAATTAAATGCAACGAGACTAGTCCCAGCCATAGCAGATGTCGGAAAACCCCTCAAAGAACCAAACAGTCTTCGAAGATCAATGGTACGTCCATGTGCGATTGATCGCCATAACATTCAAGGTCCTGGTAAGGTCTACGGCCATATTAGCAGTAGAACCGTTGGGGTTTGTAAGCGTATTCTTGAGCGAAGACCGTGCATAGGCAATCGGAAGATAAGAAGCCTTCGGCTAGGTGGAGCAACCATCTCCGCAGGTTGGTCGGTAGCAGCTGGATGAGAGATGTCGAGAATAGAGCTGACTGGCGGGCAATTGTAGAAGCTTTTTTCCAGCAGTGAACAGTCACTGCGGCTCTTTTATTCTTCATCATCACCCAGAATTGAAGAGCTACAATGAAAGTCTCAAAAATACAATTTAACTGCATTAGCGTGCGAGTTTGGGTTATGCAATCAGTATGATTTGCCATTGACAATAATTGCTGAAGCCAAGCTATCAAGGTCTTAAACAACTAGATGGATTTCTGATAATACGAAAATAAAACTTTAGGGGTAAAGAAATCCTGTCAGGGCTGCGGGACTGTTCGAAAGAGATACCGCGGCCCTGGAAAACATAGGGCAAAGAAGGAACATGGATGGGTTTTAGTCAGTACAAGTCTGACACTCCCTTCCGCTCCGCCCAGAGCGGGTCATTTGACGATTTCCCATCCGAAAAAAAAAGAAAGGGTAAAGAAATGAGATTAGTTTTTTTTATTTCAAATATTTTGGAAAATAATGTGCCAGCATGAGACCTTAGTTTAGTGAGTATTTAGTTTTCCTTGACTGAAATTTTCTAAACTTAATTTGTGTTTACAGACTTCAGACACCTAATGAGGAGATCATCGACTCTAGAAGTACACACAGCGCGGGTGTCACTCAAAGATATTGTGTGCTACCTGTCACTATTAGAAGCTGGAAGACCTGAAGACAAACTGGAATGTGAGTATCCCCGTTTCATTTTCTTCAGAAATAACTCCGAATTTGTTCTACGTCATTTATTATGAGCCTGTTGTGTCCCACTGCAGGGCAAAGGCCTCCCTTCCTTTTTTCCAGACTTCTCTGTCTAGAGCTATTTCAGCCCAATCCTCTAGGTAGCAGATCAGCTCATTGCGCCATCTCCTTCTGGGCCTGCCGCGTCGCCGGTTCCTGTAGTTCGAAACCCAATCTGTAGCTATTTTCGCCCAATTCTGATGCGACATGTGGCGTATATGGCCTGTCCAGTTCCATTTTAGCTTGGCGGCTGTGTTGCCTACGTCTGCAATTTGTGTTTTGCAACGAAGTATACTGTTACGAAGTATACGTCTATTGGCGGACATATTTACGCAGCTGGAATGAATATGAGCTTAACCCAGAATAATTACAATTACTGGCCCAGTGCTGCATTACTGATCCACATTTAATGGACCCTCGCAATCCTGAATGCGTCCTGTTACGGAACAGAACACATTGGGAATCGATACACAACTCCATGCAGGCTAAGCTGCGGGCAAACTAAGAAAAAAATGTGAACTATTCAGACATATTAACTTTTTAATCGGAGCGCAATTTTTTTTTTCAAATTCCAGTCATGTTTCGCCTCTACGACACCGACGGCAATGGCGTACTAGACACAAACGAGATGGACTGCATCGTCAACCAGATGATGACAGTGGCCGAGTACCTGGGCTGGGAGACTTCAGAACTTAGGCCGGTGAGTATGCAGGCTAAGCGAATATTTCTCGTTGACTCACACTGACGACTGAAACTAAATCTGGTCACTGGTCAGCACTGGTCAATAGGGTAGTTGACCAAAAAAATCTAATTAGTCCGTCAGATAGATTTCCAAAAAATATTGGACACGTATATATTTTTTTTCTCGTAAACTTAAAAACAAAACTCGTGTGACGTCACATTTCGGTACATTTTTTAGCAGAACGTGACGTCACAATCTCCCACTCATAAACTTTGATGCGTTTTATCTTCGTTATTTTTTATTGATTTGATAAAACAAAAAATATGTATTCAATATTTTTCGATAATGTAACTGACGGACTTAATACAGTTATATTTTTTTTTACACAGAAAACATCCCTATGTTACACCTACACGCGAAAACAATTTTTGATGTGTAAACTTCTTTAGGCGCGTTGGGCATTTTTGAGTTGGGGAAAAATAAGTGAACTCGCGACACCGTTAAACGACCTCTTTTTCGTTGCAGAGTTAGCCGTATTGCTACATAATACAAGCCCAAAAAAAATACAGTGTATAGTCACAAGTATAAGTAAAAGGCTTTTGCAAAAATATTTTCTAAAAATAGTCCAGATTCTTGAAAAAAAAAAGTTTTTTTTTTCGTTTTTATGGCACGTCAGCTTGAGAGCTTAGGTGTGCAATACAAATCTGGCTACATCATGCTCACGCGATAATTCTAACTAGATGATCGTATCTGGCAGTCAACGTCCGTTACTTTATTTTTTGAATCTTCAATAAAAAAATCTTCGCCTTTAGTGTCCCACTGCTGGGCAAAGGCCTCCCCCATAGCCTTCCACTCTTCTCTACGTGCGGTTCTCTCAGGCCACTCGGCGACGTCCGTCTTCTGGCACCCACTGCGTGATGACTGGCCTATCAGTCCTGATGCATTCTACAGACATGGCCCGCCCAATCCCACTTCAAGTCTTATTGCTCACATCAGCGATTCCGAGTTTTTGAGCGTATTGTGGTATTGCGAATTCTGTCGTTGAGAATAAATAATAACAATAATATAATAGAATTATAAAGGGTGTAAACAGACTCTTAACGAAGCGGAAAGGCACTGGTTCTCCTCGTCATCGCGATTATTTTTTTGTTCTAGACCATACCTGGGAACCTTCTAGTTACGGAGATATTGGGGGTCAAAGTTCCAACTTTTTCACAAGTTTTTTTTTAAATACATGTTTTTAATGAAAGATTTTTACTTTAAACACCTCCAGGAGCCCCTTACTATTCAATCCATCCATCAGCACAAAGTTTTGAGTGCGTTACATTGAGTCCTACAGTAAAACGTGATTTTTCAGCCCAAAAAAAAAAGTCGTTTCCCAGCACTAATTTTTGCGTAAAGTTACTTTGTTTGATGTACAGAATGCTTGGTTGACGGCTTCGTGAAGAGTCTGTTTACACCCTGTATAAGTATCTAGATCTGGCTCACGAGGTTGTCGGCATTTGGACCCACACAGCAGTCATTGTGCCGTTAGTCGTGTTAGCTAATGGCTTAATAGCCAATAGCCTCGACCAACATCTGAGGAGGCTCTCGCTTGACAGCTGGATCAAGGGCTTGATCCAGAAAGCAGTACTTCTGAACACTGCGCGTATTGTTAGGAGGTTCCTCTCTCAACAGCCCTGACCACCAGTAGCTCAGACCCTGTTCCCAATGCTGGTGGGCTACAATTTTTTATATTTTTAAATGTTTTTTTATACTGTTTTATATTCGAATATTTAAAAATGTAATGAATATGTAATTGAATGAATAAAGGATATAATTGAATTAATATTTCTAGATTTACTCCTAACTTTTCGGCGCTAGACTCAGGTCTTTCGCGAACTTGCCTGCTGTAACTTATCTCAAACTCAAACTCAAAAGCATTTATTTCAATTAGACCCTTACAGGCACTTTTGAATGTCGGAAAAACAAAGAAGGCTAAGCTAAAGTCACATCTAATTACTGAATATGTAATTGAATGAATAAAGGATATAATTGAATTAATATTTCTAGATTTACTCCTAACTTTTCGGCGCTAGACTCAGGTCTTTCGCGAACTTGCCTGCTGTAACTTATCTAATTACTGAATATGATGATGGCGTGTCTACCTATTTTCCAGATCTTACAAGACATGATGGTGGAGATAGACTACGATGCTGATGGTACCGTGTCACTAGATGAATGGAAACGAGGAGGGTCAGTAAAAAGTTTTTTAAACTTTTCTTTGGTTTAATTAAACCATGCAGAAGAATGGGAGCATCTTAACTTTATCACATTTTTTGTTTGTTTTAAATTTATCAAAGAACTAGGTTTTTCTAGGGATTTCGCCAACATAAGGTCGGAAGTAATCCCAGGAGAATGTGGTATCACAATACAGGGTGTAAGGGACAGCCCTCCACAAACTGACAGGGTGCATTCAGCTTCTTATTTTGAACTAGCACTTCGCCCGCGATTTTGTCCGCAAAAATTATGATTGCTCGGCTAATAAGTATGATATAAACATAGTTTATAGCTTGTAACACCTACGAATAACTTTCTGCCATAGAATTTTTTTTTAGAATTGGTTCAATATAGTTCTAGAGATTACGTCCTACATACAAACTTACAAACAAACAAATTATACCTCTTTATAATATTAGTATAGATCATCATCATCATCATCAGCCTATAATGTTCCCACTGCTGGGACACAGGCCTCCTCTCTGTGAGAGGGAATGGGCTATAATCCACCACGCGGGCCCAGTGCGGATTGGTAGATGTCACATGTCTTCGAATTTTTGGTTCTAGGACATGCCGGTTTCCTCACGATGTTTTCCTTCACCGTTTTTTGAGAGCAGTTGTGATGAAATAAAGTACACAAAGTAATGCGCCTGCCTGGGTTCGAACCCACGACTTACTGTTCGTAAGTCGGGGTCGCTACCACTGAGCCACCGCTGCTCTCTATAGATCATACTCCACTGTAATGTTTCTGGATGAAAGGTTATGTCCGTTTCTGTACTCCTGAGAATGTATATGCAAAATTTCAGGATGATTTGTTCAGTGGTTTAGGCGTGAAAAGGTAACAAACTAACTTACTTTCGCATTTATAATATTATAATATATATAGCGACCCGCCCTGGCTTCACACGGGTGCAATGTAGATAAATCTTCCTCTTGAATCACTCTATCTATTAAAAAAACCCGCATCAAAACCCATTGCGTCAGACAGACGGAAGCGACTTTGTTTACTACTAAGTAGTGAATAGTATGGAAGTATTGATTTGTGCATCCGCTTTTATTCTCAGCTCTGCTCAATACATTCTTACTTCCCTTCACAGCATGACCACCATTCCCCTCCTGGTGTTGCTCGGCCTGGACACGAACGTCAAAGAGGACGGAGAGCACGCGTGGAGGTTGAAGCACTTCAGCCGACCGGCGTACTGTAACCTGTGCCTCAATATGCTGGTGGGGCTGGGCAAGAAAGGCCTGTGCTGTATCTGTAAGTGTTACCATCATCATTTCAGCCGAAAGACGAACACTACTGGATATAGGCCTTCCTCAAGTGTCGCCACATTGGCCGGTCTCGTGCGACTCGTATCTAGCGGATCCCGGCAACCTTCACCAGGTCATCGGCCTACCTAGTGGGAGGCCTTGTAACGCAACGTCTTCTGGTTTGCGGTCGCCACTCCAGAACTGTATTTGTAAGTATAATGGGTGTTAACGACGCCATAATGAAGCTGAAAGGCACTTGCTCCCTTTTTGTCATAACTTATTTGTTCTGAACCATACCTGGGAACCTTCTAGTTACGGAGATATTGGAGGTCAAAATTCAAAGTCGTCATCATCTGCCTAGCCTTTTCCCAACTATGTTGGGGTCGGCTTCCAGTCTAACCGGATGCAGCTGATTACCAGTATTTTAGATGGAGTGACTACTTATCTTACCTCCACAACCCAGTTACTGGGTAATACGATACCCCTTAGTAAGACTGGTTGTCAGACTTTTTTGGGCCACTGACTACTTAATGACTGTCAAAGATCTTCAAATGACAGCCGGGACTAACGGCTTAACGTTTTCCGAGGCACGGAGGAAACTCGGTATGTAATGGGTGGTCACCCATCCACAGACCAACCTAGGCAAGCACGGGTTAACCTAAAGATCAACCCGAGCGGCTGTTATTATTTAGCCACGAGCTCCTCATAATCGAGGTCAAAATTCAAAGTAATACAAAAATAACATTAAAAACTTGTGAAAAGTTTTTAATTTTATAAGTTTTAATTGAAACTTAAACGAGCGTCGTAGCCTTTCTGAGTTAAACGTTATACTAAATAGAAATCTCGATACGCAGCAAATCAATCATTCGTTTTTGGGATCCCGTACCCAAAGGGTTAAAACGGGAACCTATTACTAAGACTCCACTGTCCGTCTGTTTGTCACCAGGCTGTAGCTCATCAACCGTGATAGCTAGACCGTTGAAATTTTCACAGATGATGTATTTCTGTCGCCGCTATAGCAAAAAATACTAAAAACAAAAATATATATATATATATATTTAAGGGGCAAACAACAAACGTGTTTTTTTGCTCGATATTAATACTCGCACTTGGCCAGATTTTGACTTGCCTCCCACTATGCAAGCAATTTTAAAGACGTATTCACGTCAAAAGGTCATGAGGACTACTAAATCGTATTATCTTGCTTCCAGGGCAGCTTTTTGACTAGCCTCCCACAATGCAAGCAATTTTAAAGACGTTTTCACGTCAAAAGGTCATGAGGACTACTAAATCGTATTATCTTGCTTCCAGTCTGCAAGTTCACAGTGCACGAGCGCTGCGTACAGCGAGCGCCTGCGTCGTGCATCGCGACGTACTCCAAGTCCAAGCGCGCGCCCGCCACGCTCGCGCATCACTGGGTAGAAGGTACGTATACGTCTCCTGATAAAAAAAAAATGGCTGTTCGTAAAGTCGGTTTACGGACGATAATTTTACTTGATAACGTCATAAGAAAACATTGATGAAAATCATACTTTTATGAATTGAATTGAATTACGAGTATTATAAATGATAAAAAAAAATTGGTTGCCTGTAAAGTCGGTATACGGGCGAAAGTTTTACGTGACAACGACTTTGAGTGGTAAAATAATTTTAATGTGAATATTCATTCGTATAGTAGGAAGAAGGATGAAATAATAGTAACAATTTAAAACATTTATTTATACAAAGAATTATATTTAAAACATTAATTTATACAAAGAATCTCGCACTGAATTTCATATTAACAAAGTGCCTTTCACTTTTTATGTCTGTCTCTCTCGCTCTTAGGCGGGCTAGCGTGCCTCTCACTCGCTCTCATTGTGAGCGCATAACGTGAGCGGAGCGTAACGCAGTTTCTTGAAGTGTCACCCGGCAAACCAATTTATAAGACGTTGTCACGTCAAAAGAAAAAATGGATTTATTATTTTATTTAGTTATTAATTGTATTAATTTAATCTATACATAATGTAATCGTATCTCAGTTAAAAATACTTTTATTATTATACTAGGCTAGAAATTTAATATTGTGGTTTTGTGGAATTAAATAAAGCTGTATTTTATTATATTCCTTTATTCATCTTTATACATATTTGTTATATTTTTAAATATAAAATGACATAAAAAAAAACATTTAAAAATAAAAATAAAAAAACTAAATTACCATTATTTTGTATAATACATAGATGCGTCACAATTTTTCGTGCGTGCAGCCGGCGTTCATCGATTAATTCTTTTAAACGCGTTCCGCCTGAGCCAAGCTAGCAAGCGAGAGCGCGGAACAAGCGATAGAGAGGCACAATTGGCCTAAGCGTTCGACTAGTTTACATTATCATGACAAAAACGTATTGACGCCCTCACAGAGCCAAAGCATCCCATCAGCAACTTCTCTACAAGTTGTTACAGCATATAGAAGATCACATCACCAAGTATTTGTATTTCCCAACATAGATCAGGTGGCCTACCATGACGTTTTGAAGCAGGAGTAATTCTAGTGTGGAAAAGAGACAGATCTATACAGGTCGTCTAGCGCCATCTCTTTCTCACACGTCTTAAGACGTCATAGTCACACCCCCCTGATGGTGATTGCCAAAACCTGGGAGATCTACAACGATCTGTACACATTTGAAACAGCTGTTGTGCTTCAATACCTTTATTGACTTCAATATCTAAATATCTCGACAGCGACATTGTTATTGACAAGAACGGTAATCAAGTGACGCTATTCTGAAAAAGAGCTTTCGCATTGTCTTTCCAATTGACAAAGCATTCATGTTTAATATTATTTTATTGTTGTTTGAGTGCGTGTTATGAGATTAATCTACTAATAACGATCTTAAATGGAGCCCTCATTCAAAATGTGACCTAGGTATTTGTTCTTTGTAACATTATCTTATAATTTCCTCATATTTTTACTAAAACATCAGAACTAAAATATTATGAATAAGTTTAAGTTTGTTTGTTACCTTTTCACGCCTAAACCACTAAACCGATCATCCTGAAATTTTGCATATACGTTGTCAGATGTACAGAAACGGACATAGGGTACCTTTCATCCCGAAAAAAAGTACTGTTCCCGAGTAAAACAACAATAGCTTTCTTATGATAATAGATGGCGCCACGTGTCTTTCGCTCCGACCTGAATTGATTGTCAAATTCTAAATTAGTGTGAGCGAAGCCGAGGGTATAAGCTAGTAATTAATATCGTATTAACTTACAGGCAACTGCCACGGCAAGTGCGCGCGATGTCGGAAAAAAGTCAAGGGTTACAACGGAATCACTGGACTGCACTGCCGATGGTGCCATATCACTGTGAGTGACATTTTATTTAACACGTTAACTGCCATGTCAGGCACCGGTGCCTGACAGACTAACTACCCGTTCAGGCCATGTCAGACACCGGTGACTGACATTGCCTGACAGACTAACTACCCGTTCAGGCCATGTCAGGCACCGGTGACTGACACCGAAGCATCAAATTAAACTGACTGCAGTGGCACGTAGTTTTTTTTTACCGTTTGTTTTTATCCAACTAAAGAAAAGGGAACACTTTTTTATACATAACTAATCAATATAAACTAAGAATCAATACGTAAGAAATGAAAATTGGATGGTACAGAAAATATACCTTGGCAGTTAACGTGTTACCTTCTTGTCAAACGAAGATTATTACTTCTTTTAGATAACACAAAACATCACGCCTGTGATCCCCGAAGGGTTAGGCAGAAGTGTACCTAATAGTACACCCACATTTAACCAGTTATGTTTTAAGTCCCATGTAAT
Source organism: Lycophotia porphyrea (assembly GCA_950005105.1). Taxonomy (NCBI): domain Eukaryota; kingdom Metazoa; phylum Arthropoda; class Insecta; order Lepidoptera; family Noctuidae; genus Lycophotia; species Lycophotia porphyrea. Next base: position 2,925,160 of record OX465410.1, on the reverse strand, counting down.
AGGGGGCGAGCCTATTGCCATCAACCGGGCACAAATCCAGACTCCGTGGCTGCTACTGAGAAATTCCTGATGGAAAAACCCAATAACATTAACGTCATCTAGGTGACGTTTCCTGAATTAAGGGATTGCGAAAAATGATGGGGACATCATGTTACAGACTAGTTTCGCATTCCCTTAATTTTCTGGAATTTATAGAGATTTATATTTAAAAAAATATGTTTTAAGAAGCCGCTTCCATAATTTCCGAACCAACAATTAACTTTAGGTAAATATGCATCCGATTATCCGATCTCTGATGATGACACAATTAGTTCACTTATTACGTAAGCAGTACTACTCAATCTAAAGGTGGAAGCGTACGGGTAGCCCGCAAAATTCAACATACAACCTGACACTGACTTGCAAATTGCAAAAAACGTATGCTACTACCTTAATAGAGCCTAACTGCTAACCTTACGGATGATAGGTCTCTTGGGATCTTCACTGGCCAAATATTAAAAAAAATCGTATGAGCCCGTTCAAATCTTGTGATCAAGAGCTTCGTTAGAAAAACACCAATCCTGACCATTTTCATGACTTTTTCTAAAACTCCCAAAAGTGATAATCTCCCAAAATAATAAAGGGTGTCAAAAGACTCTTTAACGAAGCCGAACGGCACTTGATCTCTCCGTCAATGCAATATTTTTTTTGTTCTATACCATACCTGGGAACCTTCTAGTTACGAAGATATTGGGGGTCAAAGTTCCAACTTCTTTTTTTTTAATACATGTTTTTAATGTTAGATTTTTACTTTAAACACCCAGACGACCCCGTTACTATACAATACATCCATCAGCACAATGTTTTGAGTGCGTTACATTGAATCCTACCGTAAAACGATAGGACTTTTTTTTTGATTTTTTTAACCCAAAAAAGAAAGTTGTTTACCAGCACAAATTTTTGCGTAAAGTTACTTATTTGATGTACATAATGCTTGGTTGACGGCTTCGTGAAGAGTCAGTTTACACCCTCTATATTTCCTTGTGAATGTCGTGCTATCAAGCCCGATAACATTAACCTCACCTTCCACACCATTACAGCTACACAACCGCTGCGTGGGCAGCGCAGGCGGCGCGTGCTCGCTGGGCCGGCACGCGCGGCACATCCTGCCGCCCACCGCCATCCGGCCGCTCGTGCTGGACAGGCAGAGGTCCTTACCGCATCGATCGCAGCATGATCAGGTGAGACCTGACAATGTTTTCCCTCGGTGATCTTAGATTTGTAGACTACAAGAATATTAACTGAACCACGTTCAGATGCAAGCGGCAGAGTAGCCCGTGAAATTTATTTTACTGACGTTTCTTTGCAATTTAGAGATCATCAATCCAGTTGTATGTTGATTATTGATTGTTTTCGATAGCAAGAAGAAATATGTAGGTAGAATTGTCAGAGTTGTAGTGTGTTGTGTTCTGAAATTTGTACAGTCGCGGCCTTTTCCGCCTACTCAGAAAAGAAATTGTGAGCCGCCACGGGACACCTGGCAAATGTGAAACGTCAAAATTATTTTGTACAAGTGATACGCATAAAATAATAGTACTCAGTAACAGTACAGTGTATATGTACCATCGATAAGCGTGGCGACGCGTCGCCACGGCATGTATCGTCACGCCAACAATTGGTTTTACCCGCGGCTATAGATGTTTCACATAAAATAAAAATTTCGCTTGAATCATGCGGAGGCGCCCCTGCCGGTTAGAGAGCGCTTTATGTTGTGCGTGCAAGCAAAAATGAGCTTTAGTAGTGACTAGGCGGGATTGTTCGCTATCGTACATAACTTTGACAAAACACATCAATTAATCAATGAACATACAACCAGATACTGATTGTCAAAAAACGTAAGAAAATTTTAATTTCCCGGCCCACCATATCGCTAAGTGCGTCATGGCAGGAAGTTGGAATCAATTCGGTTTACCTATTTAGAATCATTCCCGTTCTAAGTCCTATTATAATTGGTGTAGTGTATTAAGAACCCTTTTCCCTATTCCGGATAAGGGTTGCGCCTCATCTATAAGCACGGGATCGCATTTTTCCATGCCCTATCCTTTTTCGTGGCTCAGAACCGGCATTAGCTAAAGCGAGATTCAGAGCAGGAGTGCCATCGCACGCGGCAGCATCGACGATGCGCCCGGCAAGCACGCTCTGTTTCTGCACGTAAAATACAAAAAATTGCCTGAACTGCTTCGAGAAAACGGCCGTGCCGCTTTTTTGCTCAACTTGGCGGGGGCACTGCAGTGCCCCCAGATAACGGGCTCAAAGGTTTGAACTTGGAATCAAGGTTAGAACTCGACTTGTTATTTAAGGCCCCTCGCCCACGGCGAATTTTTGTAGCGATGCTGTCGCGCGTTTATATTAATGCGCGACTACATCGCTACTAACGCGCGTTAGTCGCATTTGCAACGCGCAACTAACACGCTACAGTATCGCGACTGTATCGATGCAAATGCGCGACCGTGTCGGTCAACATCGGGGAGAGAACGGAGGGAGGGTGGCGCGTGAGTGGAGAACCGAGCATCAAGTGTTTTTGTGCCGTTACTGAATCGCGGTTGCATCGCGACAAAAGCGCACCAGTATCGCGTTTGCATCACGACTGAATCTGGACCCGTGGGAGAGGGCACACAGCTAGCGACCGCTTCGCGACTGTATTGATGCGGACGCGCGACAGCATCGCTACTGCATCGCTACAAAAAGTCGCCATAGGCGAGGGGCCTAAGATTTCTTAATGTATTCAGGGTTTGTTGATGCCCAATCAAAAATCGACACATTCAATCACATATCAATCACATATTGAGTCGAAAATAATAAACTCTAAATTTCCTTTTCAGCAAACCCTCCCCACCTCAATATCCCTCCCAATCTCAATAGCAGCGAGTTCCGAAGCTATAAAGGAAGATAAAGACAAACAAGAGACGCGTGCGCCCCCTATCTCCTTCCAAATAACGCCCCCAGACGGCTCGTGTCCCCTGCTCGTGTTTATCAACCCCAAGTCTGGGGGCAGGCAGGGCTCCAGGGTGCTACGCAAGCTGCAGTACATCCTGAATCCGAGACAGGTGCACGATATCGCGAAGGGAGGAGGGCCGACACAGGGTAAGTTTTCGATGAAGTTGGTTTTAAATTTTTAGATCATGGCTAATGAATGCGCTTAAGGTGAAAGCGCCGGGGTAGCCAGGAACATTCAAATTTTCTGACGCTATCTCATCATCATCATCATTTCAGCCAAAAGACGTCCACTGCTGGACATACGCCTCTCCCAAAGGGGGTTTTAGCCATAATCGCCACGCTTAGCAGGCGGGTTAGCGATCGCAGTACGGTTGTTACAAAGGCACAGAGAACGCTGCTGTCCATTCTCTGGTAAGTTCCTTAGTCGCCAGTCACCCTCGCGAAAACATGGGATGGTGCTATCCTTTACGTCTGACACTATACAGTGTTACGCTATCTATCATCATCATCATCATCAGCCTATAATGTTCCCACTGCTGGGACACAGGCCTCCTCTCTATGAGAGGGAATGGGCTATAATCCACCACGCGGGCCCAGTGCGCATTGGTAGATGTCACATATCTTCAAATTTTTGGTTCTAGGACATGCCGGTTTCCTCACGATGTTTTCCTTCACCGTTTTTGAGAGCAGTGATGATGAAATAAATTACACAAAGAAATGCGCCTGCCTGGGTTCGAACCCACGACTTACTGTTCGTAAGCCGGTGTCGCTACCACTGGGCCACCGCTGCTCTCTACAGACGCTATCTACAGACTAGTAATTCATGAAAAAGTCATTCATTGGGATTAAATGAACTTCGATGATTGTATTTGATGATTTTAATAATTATTATAATTCTGCAAGTAAATATATTGTACGTGTGGCGGTGTGTCAGTCAAATTTTGCTAAACATACAGCTTGCCACTGACCTGCAAATTGCAAAAAAAAACGTAAGAAAATTTGAATTTCGTGACCACATTAAAAGGAAATGCGGTAGGTACGAGGTGCATTCAATAAGTACCTAGCCTCATCGCCAGAAGACGCTGCTGTTTCAAAAGAGTTTTACCACAGTGTAGCACATTCTTTTTTAATTCTTTTTTCAAATTTTCATAACAATCCCTTCATTAGTTATAATTTGACAACTTATGGAAGCGAACGTGTCGATCGGTTTTACAAAAATGGAAAAAGAGCAATATCGTTCGGTGATTCGATTCCTATTTTTGGAAGGGAAAACGCGCATCGAAATCAAAGAGCGCTTGGATGCAGTGTACGGTGACTCTTCTCCATCGATGGCCACCGTCAAGAATTGGTTCAACGAGTTTGCACGTGGCCGTACGTCGGTTTTTGATGAACCACGTCCAGGTGCACCGAAAACAGCTGCTACGGAGGAAAACATTAAAAAAATCCATGATCTCGTATTGGCAGATCGCCGATTGAAGGTTCGGGAGCTAGCTGAGACTGTAGGCATTTCAGAAGGAACAGTGCATCATATTCTTCACGAGGAACTCGGCATGAGAAAGCTGTCGGCGCGATGGGTGCCGCGTTTACTCACACCGGAAAACAAGCGCAACCGTGAGACCACATCGGAGACGTGTTTGGCGCTGTTTAAGCGGAATCCAGCGGAGTTTTTGCGTCGTTTTGTGACCGTCGATGAAACCTGGATCCACTGGTACACACCAGAGACCAAGGAGCAATCAAAACAATGGATCCAGACCGGGGAACGTGCTCCAAAGAAGGCCAAAACTGTAAAATCGGCCGGAAAAGTTATGGCCACCGTTTTCTGGGATTCATAAGGTGTGATCTACATCGATTACCTCGAGAAGGGTAAAACAATTACAGGGCTTTACTATGCCGAGTTATTGGGCCGATTCGACGCCGAATTAAAGAAAAAACGACCCCATCTGGCGAAGAAAAAAGTTCTGTTTCACCACGACAACGCACCGGTTCACACGTCTGCAGTTGCCATGGCCAAATTGGTCGAATTACGCTACGAATTGCTGCCCCATCCACCGTATTCTCCAGATTTGGCCCCTTGTGACTTCTTTCTGTTTCCTAATCTGAAAAAATCACTCGCCGGGATTAGATATGGATCAAATGAGGAGGTCATCGCCGCCACGGAGGCCTGTTTTGCAGAGTTTGATAAAAACTATTTTTCGGACGGGTTAAAAAAGTTGGAGCATCGCTGGGCTAAGTGTATCGAACTAAAAGGAGACTATGTTGAAAAATAAATTGCCACTTTTCTAAAATTTTCGTTTACTTTTTGTAGGCTAAGTATTTATTTAATGACCCTCGTATTTGAAGAAACTATCGCTTTCGCTCTACGTGCGCGGTTTCGACATCGGTGCAATAAGGACAGCTACAGATCCGACAAGTAAAAAGTCATAATTCGAGGTTTGGCTCTCGGCTATTCTCTCCTCCAATATTCAACCAATTTAAAAGATATGATATTTTATAAACTGAATAAGAAGGATGTATACTGTGTCCCTATGTTTTTCTTTTTTCATGAATAGTTGCTAAATTTATACACTAGGCCTCTGTTGACAGCGGTCCAAATAGGCAATTTTGAGCATTTTGTAAAGGTTCTAGTGCTTATACAGATTATGTATCATCAAGGAGGAACTGTAAAAATCATAACTTTTAAGTCGTAAACCAAAAAAAAAAAACAGGCGAGTGCGTTTGTATGGAGAAAAGACCACCCGCATTTCCTCTTAAGTGTCCCTCGACACACACAATATATATTCAGTTCAGTATGTATCGGCCCAGCTGCAAATACACCTTGGGAAAAAAGCGAAACGGCAAGAACCGAATGAAATCTGATTATAAATACCTAGTGTAATCACTGCCTCAAATCAAACAAGAGGACCTCTTGGCTTAATAATAACACTCAAATCGGTCTTCAGGTTAAGCCGCGCTTGTCTAGGTTGGTCCAAGGATGGGCGACAACCCACGATCGAACGTCGTTCCTAGTTTTTGACGCAACAACGTCTAATAAATTGATGAACGCCGGCTGCATGCACGAAAAAGTGCGTTACGCTCATTGTCCGTTTCACTCATTGTACGCTTGCGCGGCATCTATCTCTCTTCCACTAGATTTTATCGTCCGTAAACCAACTTTACAGACAACTAATTTTTTTACCCTGCAGTGGATAATTTAAATAATTCCTCAGGTCTGCAGATGTTCAAAGACGTGAAGAACTACCGAGTGATATGCTGCGGTGGAGACGGCACTGTCGGATGGGTGCTTGAAACTATGGGTGAGTACACATCATTAGAGTAGTACGGTCGAATAAGCTATTTGGTATACACGCGGTTATATTCACAATTCAGTGCTGAATCGTATACATGTCCATTTTTTTAAATTTATTTTTTTCATGATGGTCTTGCTCTCGACTTCGATCCCGCCTGATGGAAAGCGGTGCATGAGGTCTATGATGGAACGAGCATGCCCAGAAGTTGCCTGTTCACCCTTGCTTTGAAGGCATACGATTTAAATGTGGGAGGGAACACAGATGCCGGCAGAGAGTTCCACACTTTGGCGGTTATAAAGCTTTTGTCATTAAGAGAATGACTCTGAGACTGACTCTTTCTTAATAACAAAATTTTATAAAATAAAATTACAAACAATATTGTCAGTGTACTAGGATTGTGAATATTTCTGCGTGTATACCAAATAGCTTGTTCGACCGTACATTTAATGTAGAAGACCAATCAAATGAACCAGTCGCATGGAAACAATTAATGATCTGAGTTAAGGTGGAAACGTCAGGGTAGCCCGCGAAATTCAAATTTTCTTACCTTTTTTTGCAATTCGCAAGTCGACTTTTGAAATGACTTTTTCGTGAAAAAATCATTCAATAGGGTTAAATGAAGTTACAGGGTTATATTGATAATTTTCATGATTGTGATTCTGTAACTACATACGTGTTACTAGCGCGACTCATTTTTCATCAACATACAAACTGCAAATGCAAAAAACGTAAGAAAATTTCGCGGGCTACCTTGACGCTTCCACCTTTAAGGTGATTTGTAGTATCCGACCGAAGGTCGAATTTCTGGCCGAAGCCTAAGGTTTAAAAACTCAAAGAAATTCACCTTAAAATTGCCTAAAAATGAATAATACAGGGTGTAAGGGAAAGCCCACCACAAACTGATGGGGTGAATTCAGTATATCGTACTAAGATGACCGGTACAAGAAATTATTTCAGGAATGTTATGGGAATTTAATAAAGATTTGTTTTATTTCCTCTTATGCAATGTTGACCGGTACAAGAAATTATTTCAGGAATGTTATGGGAAACATTTCCTCATACGCAATGTATCGTTACCGTGGCAAAACGCACGTAGCGGACGGCAAGCGCGACGTCGAGTTCGATGAACTCTGTAGCTAGGCAGAAAATGAATTGAAATGATTTCACGCGTCGTTCGTTAGAGTATTTCAACATCCATTGTAGGATTTTTTATTTAAGCCGTATTATTTATAATTTATATAGATAATACTCTAACGAACGACGCATGAAAATAGCTGTACACTTCCTGCCTAGCTACAGAGTTCATCGAACTCGTTATCACGCTTGCCGTTCGCTACGTGCGTTTTGCCACGGTAACGATACATTGCGTATGAGGAAATGTTTCCCATAACATTCCTGAAATAATTTCTTGTACCGGTCATTTAGTATGATTTACTGAATTCGCCCCATCAGTACTGTGGAGGGCTGTCTTTTACACCCTGTATAGGTATTTTTTTTCATAAGCACTTGTTACAGACAAGGTTCAAATGGACACGCAGCCAGCGGTTGGAGTGATTCCTCTGGGAACAGGCAACGATTTGGCCAGGTGCTTGCGATGGGGTGGCGGGTAAGCAATCTTCTTAATATAAATTGATATCACATCTGCTCGATACTTGATACACATCAGTACGGTCAAACAAGCTATTTGGTATACACGCAGAAATATTCACAATTCTAGTACACTGACAATATTAGAATAGAATAGCTTTATTTCGGACACAAATATCCATAAAAAACTGGCCAAGTGCGAGTCGGACTCGCGCGACTCGAAGGGTTCCGTACCATAAACCGAAAAAAACACGTTTCTTGTAAAAATATAAATTATTTAATTATTACAGGGGGCTCCCCTGTAATAATTAAATAATTTATATTTTTATTATTTGTCGTTATAGCGGCAACAGAAATACATCATCTGTGAAAATTCCAACTGGCTAGCTATCACGGTTCATGAGATACAGCCTGGTGACAGACAGACGGACAGACAGACAGCGGAGTCTTTAGTAATAGGGTCCCGTTTTACCCTTTGGGTACGGAACCCTAAAAATAACTTATTGCCTGGTGTTAGTAAAAATCAAAATCCGCACGAACAGCTGTACAATCTGAGAGCCGAAGCTCTCGGCTACAGTTTTCAGGATACTATTTGCAATTTTATTTTATAAACCTTTTGACACTAAGAAGTCTCTTAAAGACAATAGCTTTATAAAATAAAATTTAGAAAAGTATACGTTTTGGCATTGGATTGTGAATATTTCCGCTTGTATACCAAATAGCTTTTCTACTGTACAAGATGACGCAGCTGGTCATCGATTACGCGTCATGATGACGCATCTCAAAATAGACCTATATTTTTTTAAAGATATAGTACATACTTTATAGAGCACAAAAATTGAAATACAACTGTTTTATAATATAAGATACTCACAAGGAAACGGTTATTAAGTGTCAATATTGTTGAACAGCAAATGAATTTACAGCTGAGCACTGCGTGACATGTCATATTTTTGTACTTTATGGAAAACTAGCGCACGTCACGCGGTTTCACCCGCGTAGTTCCCGCTCCCGTTGGAGTACGGGGATAAAATATAGCCTATGTTACTTGCTGATAATCTATTGCTGAAAGATTTTTTCAAATCTGTCCAGTAGTTTTAAGTTTATTCGTTACATACAAAAATACAAATCTTTCCTCTTTATAATATTATATTATTTATTATAGTAAAGACTAGCTTCGCCCGCACCTTCGCTCGCGTTAATTTAGAATTAGACAATGAATTCGGGTTGTACTCTGCTTGTAATAATATCATTCAATCATGATTCGGAAGACACGTGGTGCCATCTATTATCATAAGAATTGTTTTCCTCGGGAACAGTACATTTTTTCGGGATGCAAGGTACCCTATGTCCGTTTCTGTACACCTGACAAGGTATACGCACAATTTCAGGATGATTGGTTCAATGATTTAGGCGTGAAAAGGCAACGAACTTACTTTCGCATTTATAATATTAAGTAAAAAAAAAAAGTGTCTGTGTGTCAGCTACGACGCACGATTGGAGTTTACTCCTTACGAACGATAATTATGATATATATTGAATAGAAAAAAAGGGTAAATGAACGCATCTGCTAAAATGATAAGAGAAACAAACATATATCTGTAATTATTCGGATTATTTATATTACTTCAATAAAGCGTATTACATAAAGTATGTTACAAAATAATATAAATAATAATAATTGTGTTCAATTTATACAAATCCAATTTTAGGATGATTGATTTCTTTCACATTGAATTATAATATCATTCTTAAATACTGTAGCTGACTAATATCTTCCATCTCATTCTTTTACACGTTCAATCCTACAGATATATATGTTTGTCTCTTTCTACGTAACGCCTCAACTTTTCGTGTTACACTTGATTTTACTCCTCATAAAATTTCCGTACCGGGCCTTATAACTCAAATCGTTTCTTAAGGAGTAAACTCCAAAAAGAAGTAAAGATACAACCCACGTACACACCATCATATCCGCGCGACAGTCCCATCACTAGTCATAAAACGGCATTAACCATGGTTTACGACGGCGTGGAGCTAGGATTGGAACTTACTTTCGCATTCATAATATTAATAAGTAAGGATGGATTTAATTTCTCCTTTGATTTCAGATACGAAGGCGAGTCCATCCACAAGATTCTGGACAAGATAGCTCGCGCTGATACTGTGATGATGGATCGGTGGCATATCATAGTCGAGAACACTTCTATGGATGTAAGTAAAGTTATCATCATCATCATCATCATCAGCCTTTTAATGCTCCCACTGCTGGGACTCAGGCCTCCTCTCTATGAGAGGGAATGGGCTATAATCCACCACGCGGGCCCAGTGCGGATTGGTAGATGTCACATGTCTTCGAATTTTTGGTTCTAGGACATGCCGGTTTCCTCACGTTGTTGAGAGCAGTGGTGATGAAATAAATTACACAAAGTAATGCGCCTGCTTGGGTTCGAACCCACGACTTACTGTTCGTAAGTCGGGGTCGCTACCACTGGGCCACAAAGTTATCATATCAATATCAATCTTATACTTCAGTATTTAAACTGGTCACTTACACTATCATTAACACGGATAACAGGATATTCGCGAACTCAGAAGAAATAGTAAACATGATATTTTATATACACTTACAATACATACATACATAAATTCACGCCCTTTTCCCATGGGGGTAGGCAGAAACCACAGAACGCCACCTGCTACGATCCTTACATACTCCTTTTGCCTCGTCCACGTTCATACATCTGGTCATACACGCACGCCGGTTGCGAGTACTACGCACCTGACCTTTCTGAAGAACCTCACCAATGAGGTCAGCGTATGTTCTTCTAGGGCGTCCCCTCCCGGTGTTGCAATTACACATCTGCCTTGTAAATACCTTTTGTTAGTCGCCTTTCACTCATCCTCTCCACATGACCAAACCATCTAAGCATACTTTTTTCAATTTTTGTCACTACATCTTCTTTTAAGCTGCAACGTTTCCTTATAACCTCAATCGTTATCAATGTTAATGTAATATTATACTTGAATAATATTACTTCATATTTTCTACAAATACGTACCGCGCGTGTCCGTATGCGTATGCGTGCGTGCGTGCGTGCGTAACCAGGTGTACTTTGTTGGTCTGGTGGTCGGTAGGCTAACTATGGAGGATGTCCTGAGTGTAATACTGAGGTGAGCTAAGTTTTTTAAGGGTTAAGGTCACTCTCTTCTCGCTGCGGGATTGATCGAAAGAGATACCGCGGCCCTGGAACACAAAGGAAGGAACATGGATGGGTTTTAGTCAGTACAAGTTTGACACTCCCTTCCGCCCTGCCCAGAGCGGGAGAAGTCATTTGATGATTTCCCGATTATCCGAGGATTTCTCAGTATCAGTTTGGTCCAGCTTTGCCATCAACTATTCCATTCGACGAATGACAGAAAACTCATTTATTTTTTACATTTAGTACAGCATAATCCAATTAAAACTAAATTACATAATCCTTTTACTCGGTCTTCTCACAGGGCCACAAACATTCTAACATTATCGTCTTCTATTCATCAGCAAACCTGTTTAATCCAGGGTTCGCCTCCACGAGCGCGTTGAGCATCGAAAGCATACCCGGTATAGGGGAGGTGGATCGAACTACAGTGCGACAAAATGGGACATTAAAAAATGTATGCTTTCTAGAGCGATTATAATTATTTGGAACAATGAATTGACACAGCTCCGCATGTAAATCTGAGGCGTTGGTATAACCTTGTATAATTTTATACGCTTTAGTTATTTGGTCTAAAGAACGCCTAACTTTAAGAGAGTTAAATATAACATAACCTAATGTTTTGTTGCAGTGCGAACAGCCTCAGATGCCCGACTCAGCGCCGCACCCCACGGTGGTCCCCTACAATATCATCAATAACTACTTCTCTGTTGGTGTTGTGAGTATCAAATCAGCTTCATACCTGCGAGGAGCCTTCTACAGAACCTCTAATCATTTAAATGCCTGAGGACACGAGGTTCTCGACCCTTTCGCATTTTTACGACTATCGACAGCAGCACACAAAAGTTCTCGACAACCACCCTACAGAGCCATCGAGTGCAGTCGCTGTGGCTGAAATGGGATAGATGGCATCATCATCATCAGGCTACATAAACTTTCCAGAAGCTTCATCATCTGCCTGGCCTTTTTCCAACTATGTTGGGGTCGGCTTCCAGTCTCGACGGATGCAGCTGAATACCAGTATTTTACATGGAGCGACTGCCTATCTGCACAATCCAGTTCATCATCATCATTTCAGCTGAAAGACGTCCACTGCTGGACATAGGCCTCCCCGAAAGCAAGTTTGCCATAATCGCCACGCTTGGCAGGCGGGTTGGCGATCGCAGTACGGTTGTTACAAAAGCACAGAGAACACTGCTGCCCATGCTCTGGTTAGTCCCTTAGTCACCTGTTACGACACCCACGGGATGATATGAGAGACAATCCAGTTAATACTGTACCCCTTGGTAAGACTGTTTGGCAAAGTTTCGGGCCACTGAAAACTTAAAAAAATGGTTTCAAGCACCTGGGTTATACAGTCACTACTAGTTTGGTATTCAACCGGAAGACGTTGCGTTAGAAGGCCTCCCGCTTGGTGAACCGATGACTTGGTGAAGGTTGCGGGGATCCGCTGGATGCGAGTGGCACGGAACCGGTCAATGTGGCGACACTTGGGGGAGGCCTATGTCCAGCAGTGGACGTCTTTCGGCTAAAATGATGATGATGATGATGATGACTGGGACTACACGATGACCTACATCTAGAGGAAGCAAAAAGACAAACCATCAGAGCAGACAGTTTCATTTGCCTGCCAAGGCTGCGGGGCTGTTCGAAAGAGATACCGCGGCCCTGGAGCACAAAGTGCAAAGAAGGAACATGGATGGGTTTTAGTCAGTACAAGTCTGACAGTCCCTTCCACTCTGCCCAGAGCGGGAGAAGTCATTTGATGATTTGCCATCCGAGAAAAAAAAAACAAAGACAGTCTCATTTGATCTGTATTCAATCCCATCGATTGCAATTCAGGACTAGCTTCGATGACACTACAAATCCCTCTTTCCTCCTGCTTTCCGCTTTCTATTTACCAGCAATTCCGCAGGCAACCTATGGCCTATTTTTCAAACTTAAATGGAGAAGTCACTCTTCACATCCATCTATGCCTTCCCTTAGGATGCTGCAATCTGCGTGAAGTTCCACACGGAGCGAGAGCGCAACCCGGACAAGTTTAGCTCTCGCATGAAGAACAAGCTCTGGTACTTCGAGTTCGCCACGTCCGAGCAGTTCGCGGCCAGCTGCAAGAATCTGCACGAGCATATAGATATTGTGGTAGGTTTAATCTAAAGAATACAGCGAACTTTTGTACTTCGTCTTTTTGAAGTGTCTATATGTATTAGAATAGAATAGAATAATTTTTTTCTTGAATAAAGTATCCATGACTCAAAAACTGTTAGTAAAAAAAAATATGCTGTAAAGGTTCTACCTTTACGGAATGCTCGAAATTGCCTATTTAGATCGCCTGAGGCTTAGTGTACAAATTTGACAACTACTAATGAAAAACGAAAAACACAGGGACACAGTATCCTCGCGGACAGTAGCGTTGTCCTTATTATTCAGTTAATGAAATATCTTTGAAATTGGTCGAATATTGGAGGAGGAAATAGTAGAGAGCCAAACCTCGAATAATGACTTTTTACTGTAGTTGTCCTTATCGCACCAATGTCGAAACCGCGCTCACAGTGCAACAGCGATAATTTCTTCAAATACCTGCCGCATTTCCTCTTAAGTAGATGGTGAACCAGGCCCTTAACGTTATGTATTTACTGGAACACACATGGTGGTAAGCTGTAGACATCGTCCGTCTGTGAGTCCAATCTTGCCTGTTATTGTGTATAATTTATTTATTTAAACTTAATGTATAAGAGAGGTACATAGGTGGACTTAATGCTACAAGGCATTCTCTACCAGTCAACCTTTGGGTCAAATAGGACAGCCTTGAGGCAAAAACAATAAATAAGAAAACTACCATTTTGTTGTCATTTTGTTTTCTCAGTAGCAGCCACGGAATCTGGATTTGTGCCCGTTTGATGGCAATAGGCTCGCCCCCTATTACATGGGATTTAAAGCCTTAACATAACTGGCGAAATGTGGGTGTACTATTAGGTACACCTCTGCCTAACCCTACGGGGATTACAGGCGTGATGTTATGTATGTACCATTTTGTTAATTTACAATGCTACACATAAATGGGTACATTCTAATACATATATATATATATAAAGATATAATAAACTAATACATATTATAAATACATACAAATAGTTCGAAATACGAGAAACCTTATAATAATTACAATGACTCTAGTGATGACTAGATAGTAAGTAATTTAGTCTGACTTTAAATAGAACTTCAGAACTGCTATTTTGAAAGCCATTTTGCTATCATCTTGATTCCAGTGTGACGGCGCATCACTGGAGCTGAACAAGGGCCCGTCACTGCAGGGCGTGGCGCTCCTGAACATCCCGTACGCGCACGGCGGCTCCAACCTCTGGGGCAGCTCCGCCGCGCATCGCCGGAGCCGCTTTCCTAACGCGCAGCAAGGTGAGCAGATACCAGCTAACTTAGGTACACAAGACTGAATTCTTGAAGGCTTTTAATCAAACTCAAACTCAAAAGCATTTATTTCAATTAGACCATTACAGGCACTTTTGAATGTCAGAAAAACAAAGAAGACTAAGCTACAGTCACAGACACAAGGCATAATAACTTGTAAAAGTACTGTAGTTGCCCATTCCAAGGCGTAGATCTCTATGGAGAAGAATGGGCAAAAACTCCATGGACACTCTTTTCAAACAAAATATTGTACAAAATCTTGGTTACATCATTCATGTTGAGATTATACATATGTGAGAACGATGTAGAAATACGTGCACAATATATTTTTAAACGGGTTCACTTTTTAGTACAGGTTTTCTGACAATACAGGTTGTAAATTTATATCTCTCAGGCATGCTGGTTTCCTCACGATGATTTCCTTTCGAAGCAAGTAATAATTATGTAATACGCACATGAATCCGAAAAATCCGAGTTGCGTGTCTTGGGTTCGAACTTGAGACATGACTTTGCAGTCCAACAGTCATACCACTATGGATTTTTTTTCAGATATTGGTGACAAGCTCATAGAAGTGATTGGCCTGGAGAACTGTTTACACATGGGACAAGTGAGAACTGGTAAATATACTACCTGCATTATAACTTTTCTTTCTAAAAAACCTAATGTACCTGTTGGAAATGTCAGGTTTTATTTCGTTAGGCTCGAGCATTATGTGGGCAGACGATGCGATACACTGTTTCTAGCAAAACTAACAAAGTACTTGAGATTACAACTTAAAACAATAACACGGGAAGCAATGAATCGGGTACAGTTCCAAGAGGTCTCAAGTCGACTGCGATCAGACTCAGAATCAGACTGACTGACTGACTGTCGTTGTCGCCTGGAACTGTGAACATCAGGGCTCTGTAGAAGCACGCTGTGGTGTGGATGACATGTGAAGTCACCACAGACGTACTGCGATTCATTTTAAGTCCATACTAATGACCGGATCCGATATACCTATCCATTGTCAAACCTGGCCAGCGCACTGACATTAAAGCCATAGATTCTTATACAGAGTCACTGGCCAGCCACTGCCACTTTAGTTTGTCATGAATCTGTTAGCTACATCATAAACATCTGCGTTGCCTTTTCCCAACAATGCCGGGGTCGGCTTCCAGTCTAACCGGATGCAGCTGAATACCAGTACTTTACATGGAGCAACTGCTTTACCATGGAGTGGCTGCTAGCTATAAACTGGATGGTCCAAATAGGTATCCGAAAATACACCATGTATGTTCATCATTTGGACCACCCTGGACGTGAGTGAGTTTTGCTAATTTCTAAATGAAATCTATATATTACTACATATTCGCTGCCAGTCGCCCGGTCGCCCAAGACTCCCATTATGGTAACTATTTTTCTTAATCATACCATTTATATTTCCCAGGTCTCCGAGCTTCAGGCAGGCGATTAGCGCAATGCAGTTCCATCACGTTGACCACTAAGAAGACATTCCCAATGCAGATCGACGGGGAGCCGTGGATGCAGCCTCCTTGCAAGGTTTTTTTATATTATTACTAGCTGATACCCGCGGTATCGCCCGCGTGGATGTCGGTTATCGCGACCAAAAGTAATCAAGAAATTTTGATCCCGTTCCTGCAACAAAAACTTGACAAATTATATACTAAAACCTTCCTCGAGAACCACTCTATCCATTGGTGAAAACAGCATAAAAATCCGTGCAGTAGTTTTTGAGTTTATCGCGAACAGTCAGACAGACGCGGCGGAGGACTTTGTTTATAATATGTAGTGATTGTGATATCATGCAATCTGTCCATCTGGATGCGCTTAGTGGCTATTATTCATGAGGAGATATTCCCCAATAGGAACATCCTCCATATTAATCCTCCTTGCAAGGTAACTTAAAAACTTTGTCTTCTTACGTCAGGCTGTACTGTCCCACTGCTGGCCAAAAGCCATCACTCACTCCATCCATTTCTCAACGCTGGTGGCTGTTGTGGACCAATTTCTCTGGTTTGTCTCGCCATCATCGCCTGTTCGTCACGAAGCCACGCAAAAAATATTGCTGAGAAACTACTTTTTTTGGGGTGAAAAATCACGTTTTACGGTAGGACTCAATGTAACCCATTAAACACATTGTGCTGATGGATGGATTGAATAGTACGGGGGTCGTCTCGTCATAAGTTAAAAAATTACATTAATAAAAGAATATGTTTAAAAAAAATACTTAGAACTTTGATCCCAATATCTCCGTAACTAGAAGGTTCCCAGGTATGGTCTAGAACGAAAAAATGATCGCAATGACGGGGAGAACAAGTGCCTTTTGGATTCGTTAAGAGTCTTTTTACACCCTTTAGATGATTACATGAAATCTAATTAAGACCCAAATGAAACTATAGTACATAATAATATATTTCTCTTCCAGATAACAATAACCCATAAGAACCAAGTACCAATGCTGATGGGGCCAGCTCCGGAGAAGGGGCGGGGATTCTTCAAACTGTTCACACACTGCTAATTTATACTACAACCTTAAGATTTATCAATCGTTTGGTTTACAACCAGGTTTAAACTGTTCACGTCTTGTTGATCTATTTATTGATTGATATTGGAAAGAGCTTTTCCCTATACAAAAGAATTTGAACTCTTTTAATCTAGAACATATATTTTAATTTTCTCCAACTACGATTCAATCACTTAGGCGAACTCATTTTCGTTTTCAAAGTGTAAATTCAATCATTTGATTGACGACCCGATTGATATAACATAAGAAATACATCTCAGGCTTATTAAGGATCAGCATTTATAGTAAATATACAATCGGTTGCTTGATCAATCAAATGGTTGATTCATTCAATTCACTAAAGTTTATATAAAAATTATTAACAACCAATTATATAAGGCCAAATATTCACGTATTTTTTGACAAAGATTTGATACAAGAAAATAAAAAATTATACCTACCTACATTTATTAGAAAAAAAAGCGTATTTTCATACATGGAATTGATAACATTTTGAGCAACATAACTAAACCTACCTATAATATTTACTGAGCAAATATAAATTTATATAATTATTGAATGCTAATAAGCTGGAACCCCTACTCTTACAAAATATAATAATGGAATGAAAAATACAAACATATCTAAGTTTCTAGACAAGTAACAAAAGTTTTCAAAATGTTTCGCTTTTCTAAAACTACTTTCAAAGGATTAAAAAAGCTAATCGGTTGCTTATGTTAAACTAATACATTTTAGGATGCCTTCAAATATTAGAAGCGTGAAAAAACACTGCAGTGGAGCCACAGCACGCGCACCTTAGTCAGATCGCTATACCTAACTATTCAACACAACAAAATGTCGACTTGAACCAAAAACTAGCAATAAAATTGTAAACGATAGCTATCCCTTCCTATCTACTAAGATATTTATCGACAGTTAGTGTGTAACTGTCGATAAATATCTTAGCAGATTAGGAATCCGTTATTCGAATGCATATTTACTTACCTAAAGTGTTTTTTTTTTCGGCAAAGGATAGGTACAAAAGTATGGTAGAGGCTTCTTAAATCTACTCCAATTTTTATCCCGGGATCGTAGAATTTCATGATTCTTCAGTGTGTTTAAAATGTAGTACTCAAAAGCATAATGAATATTTTTAATTTCTTTAAACCCGGCAAGAAATTCGTTGAAGACAACAAGTAAATAAAAATACCACAACTATTTGAATTCTTTTGCTGCTTAAATATCGACTAAAACAAAATGGTAATATGACTGGCCATAATTCATTCGAATTACTATTTCAATAAACTAGTGTAAATAAACTCGTGTGCCGTCATTATGTCAGTGCACTTTTACTGGCGAAGTGAAGTCACAAGCCCCCACTCATGATCTTTGATGCGTTTTATTTTCGTCAGTTGTTATTGAATTGATAAAACAAAAATCACGTATCCAATATTTTTAGATAATCTAACTGACGGACTAAATAGAATCATATTTTTCTTACTCAGGAAACATCCCTATTTTGTTTGAATGATTCGGTTGATTCAACTAAATACAGTCAAAAGTGAGTCGTGTAATGCCAGCTTAAGATAGTTTATCATCAATCATTATTTATGCATCTTTAGCTCCCTTGCTGAACTAAGCGTCTGTGAAGTATTTTAAATTCACATTTCCTAATTGAACGCTGCATCTTCTATTAGTAAGAAATGTTCTAGCAGAAACTTTAACGTCCATTTTTGCTAAATTAGACATAAATATATACATTTATAAATATATTTATATGTAAAACATAATATATTATCTACATATAAAGTCCAATAAATTATTGAAGTTAAATGAAATTGGCGTTCCGTAAAATGTTAAATGATAATTTTATTTTTGTACAACATCATTTTATTTTTAAATTAAATACTGAAATTGAATCTCAAAATTGAAAATTGAAATCCATCTTGCACTTTTTCCAGTGAAACTGCAAGAAATATAACAAAATAATATCACTTTGTAGTAAAACCAAAAATATCGGCAATACTAGTTGAAAAATATGCCAAAGTGACGAGTCTTAAGACTTGCACTCAAAAACATCTGTGAAAGTCATTTATCAAATTAAATAAATCTTTAAAGGAATTAAATGAAAGAGAAATATCATTTATTAATGATACAGAAATATAATTAACTTAATAAATGTGAAAAATAATATACGTGTGGTGAATGTAGGAAATATATTTCGTTATGTGTTAATAAATTATGTTTTAATTTATAATTAGTTCAAAAGTTATTTAGTGTCGGTTAATTTTTTAAATCTAGGTAAGTAATGTATTAAAAAAATTATTATAATTATTATTTATTAAATTATTGACTTTCGTGCATTTTATTATACGTCCCATTAATTTGGAAAGATATATTTTTCCGTATTAAATGTAAACTTAAATGTAACTGTAAAATATTGTAAGGGAATGATTGTGTTTATAATTATGAAATGAACTAACTGTTATAAAATGTTTAAAAATATTTAAGACATTATCAATGTGTTGTTTTTAATTTAATATAAAATATTTTAAGGCTTTTAAATGTGAACTTTGCATTGACATAACAATTTATTCATTTTAAATGAAATGTTTTGTCGTTTTAAGTGTAAATTTTGTGTCGTGAAAATGTTGAAGCTTTGTCGTAAATATGGCATTCAAAGTTTTAGTTTTTAGTCCCTAAATTATTAATGAAAACTCCACTGTAATTTAAATCCAATTTATTAAGTTACTTCAGCAAATATTTTGCCATAATATTTTAAGTTTAAGTACATTTAAGTTCATATTAAATTAGTACAACTTGGTTAAAAATGAACTTTGGAGAAATTTAAATCGACGGCAACAAAGAACAAAAAGACAACTGCATTTTTTGTAAAATTCACTTCTTAACATAAATAAATTCAGAATTCTTTATTCTATCCAGGTATATTTTTTTTTTCATTTTTTTATGAAAAAAATTTTTATGATTAATTATTACAAATTGAAGGAGCTAGCTTTGATCTTGTAGAAGTTATTACATTTTCGCGTTAAAAGCGCTTTTCTGGAAACTAGTGATTTTGTAGATAGCCGTTTGTTCATTGCTGCCGTCGAAATTCTTTGCAAAACTATTATAAAAATAAATTATATCAGTGTTGTGCCAAGAAGAAATGGATACGTCCTTAATTCCTACGCCAACATTTTTTTAAATATTTGTCTATAGGAGATTTTATCCATTTATAGGAAAACAGAATAGATCTGTTTAGTATAAATATGGCGCCATCACAAAACAGGATTAATTTTAGTTTTGAATCGCGATCAACATGCCTCGAAATTAGTAAAATGTGTGCCTCACTAAAAGTAATGTTTGCCTCGACTTGAGCTATGGTGGATTATGCAAGATCAATCTGGATCCATTCCGCGTAGGTACGGGGTACAGACCGAGGGAGAATTCAAAACAGTAATATCTTATTTTTACAAGAAAAAATTCTTCCTTCGTGCAAGGCATTAAAATAACGAAACAGATTTTCTGGCAAATCTTCAAAAAAACAATTACTTAAATAAATAATAAGGTCCCCTTTAGCGATGGGCTTAAAATGTCTTTGCGAATAAAACGAAAGAAATTGAGACGTAATTTTAATTACCAATAAGGAAGAAAACTGTCAAATTAATTTCCTTATAATAAAGTTCCTTAAAACACCTTCACGACCTCCGTAGTATCCAATCCATCCATCATCACAGTGTTTTGAATGCGTTACAAACAGCGGGAACAAACAGACAGCCAGATAAAAATTGAATAAAATGTGTTTTTGTTATGAGGTCATAACAGCTTTTTCCTTAATTCATAAGAAAATATATACGTTTCATATAAATTCAGAAAAAAAACTGTTATTTTGATATTTCAATTTGATTTATTTTTGACGTGACAACGTCTAATAAATCGATGAATCGCTGTATGAACGAAAAAGTGTCCCGTTACGCTCATTGTACGCATGCACCACTTTCGTAGTGTCAGATATTGACAAGCCATCACTGTGAAGTTCGCCCAGAGGACGCGGTGGAGCACACGGTGAAGGTCTGCCCCGCTTTGGTGGAGTACCGCCGTGTCCTCGTAGCGGCGATCAGCGGCGGCGACCTATCACGTCCGGCCCTGGTTCAATCCATAGTCCGGAGCGAGAGGGAATGGGACGCCGCCACCTCCTTCTGCGAAGCAGTCATGCTAGCGAAGGAGGTGGCGGAGCGTGAGAGGGAGAGAACCTCTCGTCCCAGCGGCCGCGGGTGACGCCCCGGGTGTTGGGGGTCACGTGGTGGCTTATGGCCACCGTAGACGCGGACCTGTGGACGGTGAGTAATGGGCTAGCTCGCCGTCCGTCCGTCTTTTGACGACAGGCCGTGTTGACGGCGCGTTCGTGTTCCACGAGCGCCTCAAAGAGATGTCAGCAAACAGGGAGGGGCCGCAAGGGCCGATGCCTGCCAGGGCTGCGGGACTGTTCGAAAGAGATACCGCGGCCCTGGAACACAAAGGGCAAGGAAGGAACATGGATGGGTTTTAGTGATTACAAGTCTGACACTCCGTTCCGCTCTGCCCAGAGCGGGAGAAGTCATTTGATGACTTCAGATCCGAAAAAAAAAAAGATTGACAAGCTTAGGTTATTATTTTTAATCTACTGCTGGAGCTAGGAGGTTAGGTTGTATAGGTAATTTCTCTCCTCCACCCGATTTTATGACGTTGTCACGTTAAACTATCGTCCGTAAACCAATTTTACAGACAACCAATTTGTTATAGAATATCGACAAGAAAAGGATGTCAACTAGTTTACTTCGACAAGAAAAAGAACCAGCGATATTTATTACCCACTTTTTTCTATCATGTTGATCGCGATAGATGTAAGTATGTTTATAACCTGATAACTGCACCAATGTTTGTCTGTGTATGTGTTGGTGCTTCTAGTATTAATGTGTAGCATATCCTTTCAGAACTCTATGTAAAAGTTGTGAATTATTCGAGTTTAGTTTCGAAAGTTTATAGTGATGTGGATTCTGTGCCTCGTCGAGAGCAATTTTTATAGAAGACAGTTTTCACCCTTTTTTTAGTGAAAACTTCTTTAGCATCGTAGTGATTTGAAAGTCGATGAAACGAAGAAGCGACTGTAAAAAGAGACAAACACATAAATTCATAAGATTTAACGTGGGAGAAAATGAGATAGGAAGCATTATACAGTGTTTATCTTGAAGCCAACATTTTCGAAGGTTGCACTTCTACCACGTGTGAATTGCACACATGTTTTTTTTTTTTAATATGTCTCGGTATTAACGAATAGTCTTATGTTTCGCACACGCATAAGGAGCATGTGGCTAAATAATAACAGCCACACGGATTGATCTTTACGGTTAAGCAACGCATGCCGAGGTTGGTTTGTGGGTGAGTAAGCATCCATAACCATACCAAGTTCCCTCCGTGCCTCGAAAAGCAATTTATGCCGTTTGTCCCGGCTCTGATTTTTTGTAGTTTTTTGACAGACGCCCAAAGGTATCATTCTTATTCAGTCACTTGGTTGTAGAGGTGAAATAAGCAGTTGTACTCTGTAAAATTTAAAAAAATTAAATTAAAAAATAAATTTTAAATTGTCAAATTTTAGGACCGGTCATGTGGCGGCACTTGGGGGAGGCCTATAGCCAGCAGTGGACGTCATCCGGCTGAAATGATATGATGATGACTCCGTAAAATACTAGTGTTCAGCTACACTCGGTGAGACTGGAAGCCAATAAAGTTGAGAAATGGCAGATGATGATGAACATCCTTTAGTAACAATATATGTCACACACGGCTAGAAGCTTGAAAGAATCTACTTTTCTGAAAACCATATGCAAGGTCAATTAGTTTGTGTCAAGTAATTTTCAAAACAATACATGAAATAGACAATATTAAATAATTTTTTTTAATAATATTTTTTATTATTTATATTTCATAAAACTAAAAACTATTCTGCACTGTTTTATGTGACACTGTTCAAAGACTCTCGTGCAATAGTCTGTTATTACCACACACACGTTATTTAACTATTTGGGTATTCAATCATCATCATATACAGCCCGACTTCACCCACTGTTGGGTGTAGGCCTCTCTTTGCTTGTGCTAAGCACCACGCTCAATAAGCACTTCAAATTAACAAACACGCTAATATTAATCACCATAGATGTGTTTTGCAGCATTTTAGTATTATTAAACTTATTCAAAATAATAGTAATGCACATCACTATAAATCTTTCTTTTAAAATTAATATTTGTTCTACTTTTTCTAGCTATCGTATTTTCTGTAGAAACAGAGTTTGAAGCAACAGTCTCTATCTATACCATGAACATCACACACTAACATAACTTTTGACCTAGCTGTACATTCCACTTGAATTCTGAAACCTGACAAAATAACCTAACCTAATTAGAAGTCTTTAAACCAAAATTACTAAATGTTTTTTTATAGTGAAGTCCTGCTATGTTCCTACGTCTGCTAAACTATATTTATTTTACCTTAAAGTTCAAAGCATATCTACCATAAGCTCTGTACTGGTTTGGCATTTCTTATCCTCACATAAAAGTAACTGATCACAATATGAGGCGCTGTCGTTAGGATGCTTATAAATATGCGTTACAGTATGGAGTTTCATAGTAAGAATGCTGAACCTCTCGACCTAGGCGACGCTGATCGCAGTGCTTGCATCTTGCGCACTTGTGTTGCGGTATTTAAACTCAAGCAGTTATTTATAAATAACAGCCTGTAAGTTCCTGAATTAATTAGTAAAAGAAAGAAAAAGTATTTATTAGCCCGCACAGGACAAAGCACACTAAAAGATTTTTTTTTACATTTAGCAATGCAGTAAAATTATATTAAAAGAAAACATTAAAAAAAAACGAAATTCACAGTGTAGTTTAGTAGGTACATTTATATGACAATTGTTTCAAACTCACTGTTTCAATCTTTGCTCTGTTCAGATGTCGCCTAACTTTGCAAAACCATGCGATGTAAAATAAAATCATAATGTTTGATACTTTTTAAATTATAGAAAATATAAATATAAAAAAAGATAGTCGCATTGTTTTGAAAAGGGAGATAAAATAGAAGTAGTAAAATAGGGCTGTTTAACAACTATATTTTATGTATTTCTTGTTATATTTAAAATTAAAGGAAACTTGTGGTCTACCACTACGAGAAAAGGCGTGAGTTTATTATGTATGTATATATATGTATGTATTGAGGCCTTTATTTAGGCCTTTATTTTAAGTTATTAAATAGCCCCGTTTTAAACAAATATCTTGTACGTTATTGCTGTATTAATATAAACGGCACTGATTTTTAATAGTTTTATTGCTTTAAACGAAGCAGTGCATTACATTCTGCCCTATTCATAGAGGAATAGAATTGTGCAAATGTTATTCCTCATTACAAATACAAATTAATAATTATGTCACGTAAATAAATATTGACCAATCAATATTTACACAGCAAAGCACACTATCTCGGCATTATAAAGGCATGTTTATGCCTCCTTTTGCTTAACCCAAGGCATGCCTCGTTATAAGCAATATAATTATAATAAATCAGTGTAATAAACATAGATAGATAATACACGAAATTATAGGGATATGATATCGAATAAAATAAGAAGCTTAAATGCATAGTTCAAATATACACCATTAGATAGTTTATTATTATAATTTAGATATTATTGTTATTTAATCTAGATCTTTTATTGAAAATACGGGGATTGAACCTAACACCCTGAGGCCCAATTTTATTTTTATATTAAAATTTGATTAATCTGTAAAATTACAAGAAATCAATGCAATGCTTTTGTAATATTTAAATTATCCACATGTCATGTTTAATTGGGTATTTCATTTATGAATGTGTTTTTGTGATATCATTTATATTTATATATTTTATACAGGGTGTAAACAGACTCTTCACGAAGCCGTCAACCAAGCATTATGTACATCAAATTAAGTAACGTCAAAAATTGCTGGGAGACGACTTTTCTTTTGGGCTGAGAAATCACATTTTACAGTAGGACTTAATGTAACGCAATCAAAACATTGTGCTGATGGATGGATTGAATAGTAAGGGGGCGTGGAGGTGTTTACAGTAAAAATCTTACATTAAAAACATGTTTAAAAAAAAACTTGTGAAAAAGTTGGAAATTTGACCCCCAATATCTCCGTAACTAGAAGGTTCCCAGGTATGGTCTAGAACAAAAAAATGATCGCAATAACGGGGAGAACAAATGCCTTTCGGCTTCGTTAAGAGTCTGTTTACACCCTTTAAAGATAAAGATTAATCTCCATGGTACCTTCAAGTCTAGATTTATTTATTTATTATTTATTTTATTTAAAAAATATAATGGCATTGTCAATAAGACTTTTTTTACTTAATATGTCAAAGTATTTATAACACTAAGTAGTTTGATATATTAACTTAGAGAAAAGCCAATTATAGTCATTTGGAATGATCAATAAATAAATTAATTTTTATTTAACAGTCATGAAATTAGCGTTGCGATAAAAACAAAAGAAAATGTGCCAGCTTTAATAGTGTTGTAAGATATAATTATATCACATTATTAATATATTATTATTATTGTAACGAATATATTATGTGCATATGAAAATTTATTTTGGTATTTTATTTAATTAAATACACACTGGGTAGCAAAAAATGGACATCCATACATACATTTCCGAAACAACCCATTTTTTCAGAGATTTTTTTTCTAAAAAAATAAAACAGAAAAAAACCGACCAAGTGCAAGTTCGACTTGCACATATAAGGTTCCGTAGCACCAAATAATATAATAACATTTTTTTTTTATTGCAAATTTATACTCAACAGTAAAACTAAATTTGTTTTTCAAAGTATGTTAATCAAAAACAAAGTCACTGCTACAGTTTGATGAAAAGTACCATATCTCAAAAACTAACTATTAAATCTTATCCAAACCTATTATCGTAGAAAGGTCGCTTTATGTTCTAAAAACCTGTATTTTTTCAGAATTTTCCTCCGCTTACTTTAGAAACTGACAATTTAGAAGCAAATATCTCATCAATCATTGACTAAAGAAAAAAAAAGTGTAATAGGAACCTCGTTATCATTTTTTAGGAGCTGTTGATAAATACCCTACAAAGTTAAATACATTAAAATATATTTTTTCAACCCTCAGTTACAAGTATGGAGAGCCACCCCAATTCTTTTTTTTTCTTAATTTCACATCACTTTTGTGAAGCGATTAATAGAAGACTAAAAAAATTCGACTGTGTTGCCAATAGTCTCGGAGTAAAATGGCTGTCATGCGGATGGACAGACAGACGGACAGGACGATTCTATGAGGCCTCTGCCTCGAATCTTGCGGGCAGCGGGGCGGCGGCGGCGGCGGCGCGGGAGCGGCAGGATCTTATGCGTACATTTAAATAGACCGGTTCTCAAAACAGCGGCGCGGGAGCGGGCAACGAGCGGTGCACTCCAGTCAAGCGGCGCCGCCGCCGCCGCCCCGCTGCCCGCAAGATTCGAGGCAGCGGCCTGAAGGTTTTATCCATTTGGCTACAGAACCCTAAAAACGTGGTAATTAAAAATAATCTAACGTTTATTTTAAGTATTCACCATTTCATAATGTACTTGCAAAAGTGAAGAATCTTATTATAATATCCAATTATTGCTTACACTTCATAAACGAATAAAGTAGTGACTGCCTCGTTGGTCGAGTGGTCGCAAGCGTGACTACTGACTGTGATTTCCTGGGTTCGATTCCCAGGTCGGGCGAGTGTTATTGGATGTTTTTATCAGTAATTTCTTAGTAGCAGCCACGGAGTCTGGATTTGTGCCCGATTAATGGCAGTAGGCTCGCCCCCTATTACATAGGACTTAAACATAACTGGCGAAATGTGTGGTGTAGGTACCTAGGTGAATTAATTACGTTTTTAGGGTTCCGCACCCCGAGTAAAAAATAAAGATAAAACCAACGGACGGGACGGACTCTTCGCGAAGCCGTCAACCAAGCATTCTGTACATCAAACAAAGTAACTTTACGCAGAAATTATTGCTGAGAAACGATCTTTCTTTTTGGGGTGAAAAATCACGTTTTACGGTAGGATTCAATGTAACGCATTCAAAACATTGTTTCGATGGAAGGATGGATGTCGATGGATGTCGTGAAGGTGTTTTAAGTAAAAAAAAAATATATTAAAAATTTGTACTTAAAAAAAAAACTTGTAACTTTGACTCCCAATATCTCCGTAACTAGAAAGTTCCCAGGTATAGTCTAGAACAATAAAATGATCGCAATGACAAAGAAAACAAGTCCTTACGGTTTCTTTAAGAGTCTTTTTACACCCTCCATTAAAAAAGATGTGTGCCCAACACCTACTTCAAAAGCAACAGTCAGTCGTTTAGTATGCAGCTGAACTTATTCAAGGCTTAAAAACTCTGACTCGTAAGAAAAGCCCTTGACATTCAGAGTTAACTGACAAGGCGTAGATATGATAATGTATAATGTATGTTAATGTATGCGTGGTAGAATGTATGTTATTTTACAGGTTTTTTTGATGAGCGAATGTGTAATGTATCCCTTTTTATCAAAATGCTACATACCTGTATGTAGCATTTTGATAAAAAGGGTGTGAAAAGACTCTTAACGAAGCCGAAAGGCATTTGTTCTCCCCGTCATGGCGATCATTTTTTTGTTCTAGACCATACCTGGGAACCTTCTAATTACGGAGATATTGGGGGGCCAGAGTTCCAACTTGTTCACAAGTTTTTTTTTAAATACATGTTTGTAATGTAAGACATTGAGTCCTACCGTAAAACGTGATTTTTCACCCCAAAAATAAACGTCGTTTCCCAGCAATAATTTTTGCGTAAAGTTACTTAGTTTGATGTACAGGATGCTTGGTTGACGGCTTCGTGAAGAGTCCTTTTACACCCATTATGTGTGGCGTTAACTGAACTAAAAGAAAGGGAAAGTATAATTCCTTTATTTAGTCTTTTGAATCCATTTTTAATAAATAACATAACATCACGACTGTAATCCCCGAAGGGTTAGGCAGAGGTGTATTTAATGGTGCACCAAAATTTCGCCAGTAATGTTTAAGTCTCTTGAATAGGGGCGAGCCTGTTGCCGTCAACCGGGCGCTAATCCAGACTGCGTGGATGCTACTGAGAAATCCCAATGGAAAAACCCAATAACACTTTGCCCGACCCGGGAATCGAACCCAAGACCTCATGCTCAGCAGTCATGCTTGCGACCACTGGACCAACGAGGTAGTCAAGTTCATTTTTAAATGTTCTTCTAAAAAAACAAAAACATAACAATAAAAAAAAATGTATCTTGGTCCAAACTACCAGCGATTAGGGCTCCAAAGAGAGGAACCTCCTAACAATTCGCACCATGTCAAGAAGAACCGCTTTCTTTTTAAAGCCCTGATCCAACTGCCCAACGAGAGCCTCCTCATGTATTGGTCAAGGCTCCTGGCAATTAAGTCATCTGCTGACACGACTATCGGTACAATGATCGCTGTGTCCACACCCCACTGACTGATTTCTAAAAAACAAAGAGGCTATGTATTCGGGTGGAATAAATTTTTTTGCTCATCTTTTTAAAGTTGTGGTGATGAAATAAATTACACAGAGTAGGAAAAGTTCCTGCTTGGATTCGAGCCCACTACCTTCGACGAGAAAGATGGAACATTAACCACTGAGCCACCACTGCACTTTAGATTGGCATCTAGTAATAATATAAACAATAATAATGACGACACGTTTGGCGCAGTGGCTGAGTGATTGGTTGCTGCGCTGCGTGTCGCGGGATCGATCCCCGTACGGAAACAATTTTTGTATGGCCTACAGGTAACAATTTTTGTAAACGCCCCCACGATATAGAATAAATCCAATTGTGTGGCAATGTTAAAACAAATGCCTACAAAACATTAATTTCAGCTTCAAAATAAAGTAACAAACCGATAACAAGTCTAATAAATCACTCAAGAACAACAAGAAATAATTAATACTCACTATGTACACTAAACTTGCAATAATTGGTGTTTTTATAACTAAATTACCTAATTACATGAACCTGGCCAATTATGTAGGTGTTTACTACAGTCAAAAATATTTTGTACGCTCTCTCTGTAAATTTTAACTTATTTATCATAAATTTCGGATGGTAAATCATCAAATGACTTCTCCCGCTCTGGGAGGAGCGGAAGGGAGTGTCAGACTTGTACTGACTAAAACCCATCCATTTTCCTTCCTTGCCCTTTGTGTTCCAGGGCCGTGGTATCTTTTTCGAACAGTCCCGCAGCCCTGGCAGGCATCGGCCCTTGCGGGCCCCTCCCTGCCTGTTTGCTGACATCTCTTTGAGGCGCGCGTGGAACACGAACGCGACGTCAACACGGCCTGTCTTCAAAAGACGGACGGATGGCGAGCTAGCCCATTACTCACCGTCCACAAGTCCGCGTCTACGGTGGCCGGAAGCCACCACGTGAGCCCCGACGCCCGAGGCGTCTCCCGCGGCGGCTGGGACGAGAGGTTCTCTCCCTCGGCAGAGGTGTACCTAGCAGAACCTTTCGCCAGTGATTTGATTAGGGGGTGACTCCATTGCCATCAACCGACTAGCGACTACTAACATTTGAGGCGTAAGTATCACAAATCAAAAACCCTTCCTTGTTTTGATAACCTTATCAAAAAACATAAAACACTCCACAAGAATGAATCATTAAAACATTTCCTTAATTTATCGCGCACTTTATTTTGTCATTAATTTATGATCATTGCTTATTTTGTGGTCATAAATAAGATAGGTGACATATTGAAGGTACAGGTACAGTGCAATAATATTCAAGTGACTTTAAATGGATGTGAAGTTTATTTTGTAAGCAAATTTAGTACTTGTAAAGGCGCAAATCCATCGCGGCGCATTTTAGCTGCGTGGATTCTTTCGTTTGACAACGTGGGTCTACGTTTCCATTAATATATATTTTTTAAATAACCATGTTTATTATTATCGCTATTAGAGAAGAGGAAGACCAAAGAAATGATGGATGACCTGTGTGAAGGATGAATTGGCTAGAAAAAAAACCGACTTCCAAAAAAACACTGAAAAGGTCTAGTCGGCGTCTATATTGTTTCATCGACTTTTTTGCCACCGACTTCCGAAAGTAAAGTTATTTCAGACTTTTGTAGTCTTTTTTTAAGTTGGTTTTTTTGCAATAACTTTTTATTTTAAATGTACTCATGTACTACACAAATTCTTGTTAGAAATTAATTTTCGCACGCGCAATTTTTTCCATCACGTGACGCGTGATGTTAACGTGAGAAAAAAAAACTAATTGCTAAACCGATTTTGATAAAATTTATATGGAACCACTTGTGAAGTATGATCTACCATACAAAAAAAGAATTATCAAAATCGATACATAACTGGCGGAATGATCGCGTAACATACATAGAAAAAAAAACATACAGTCGAATTGAGACCCTCCTCATTTTTTGAAGTTGGTTAAAAAGAGGTGACTGCTGAGATGACGAGTAATAGAGAAATATGCAAGAAGAAGACATGCTGCGCCGACCTCTAATGACTTGGGATAAGGGCAGGAAGATGTTTATATATGATTTGCTATTTTTATACACAATTTAAATATAATAATTATATTCATAAAATATTTATGCCGTAAAGACGCATATCTCTTTCACCGCCGATCATTCAACCAATTTGGACTTAGTATAAGTACGTTACATGTGGTTTTTTTTCCGCACGTGTGCGGAAAAATATTAAATATCCACGCGTGTGAGATACATTGCATGTTAAACCTAATCGTAGTGTGATAAAAACCAGTTTTCGAGAAAGTGTATTGAAAAATAATAGATGCGAGACGCCACAAAAAGACACTAGTGATTAAAAAAAAAACGCACTGGCCTCCATAACATAATGTACCGAGATAATTGCATAGGAGTCACATTTAAATAATTGAATAATTTATAGGCGTTAATGGGCGTCATGTATTAAGACTTTATTATTAGTTAGTGTCAAAATGTGTTATCGTTTTGTTGTTACAGGGTGAACTACTAAGTAATGACTACCTAATTACTTACTACATATTAATGATGATTATAAATGTTCTTAGATCTTAGTGCACGAGTTGAGCCTCAAACTAGTCTGAGGTGTCATGAGACCCTGGAGAAATTCATCAGCGATAAAGCTGACAGATTAGTCAAAAATGTATGGGATCAACACGAGTTACTGCTACCAAAAAGCGCATGTTATGCATGAAGTTGGACGAAAAGCAGGGTCGAATACTCAGATCAGACCCGAGAATGCAATAATGAAGTCATAACAAGGAGACAAAACCCACATAAAATATTAAACACTACAATACTTTTACGGAAGCACTTGCCAACACAAAGGGCACATTACCGAACTAGTGCGTAAATAAAGAGATTTTAATGTAGGTAACCTTTATAACAATTCAATTGTTATTGGTGTTATTAGTCAAGGGAATATAACTTGGGACGTTAGCTTGCAGGAAGCTGTGTGGTGTTATGTATGATTTTATTGCAAAATTTTTAGGGTGGTGTCACAGTGGTGTGGCGGCGATATTTTATAGTAAGTTTTTTTTTTTTTGAGTGGCTTTGCGAGTATCTACATAATCGTGCCATAAGATTATGTCTGCATTTTAATCGAGGAAATCTTTTTACTATTATAAACTCTACTTTTTGAACAGATTTGGATGAAAATTTATACATTTATATTGTACATTGTACTCATTATTATCAAGAACTTTTACTATGAGACGAACGCTGAAATCGCAAAAAAATAAATCTGCTGTTCCATACATTTATTTATGCAAACGTAACTCGGTAAAATGTATGTAACAGCAGATATTTTTTTGATCGCACCAGGTCATCGGTCTAACTAGTGGGAGGCCTTCCAACACAACGTAATACTCTGGCAGGTATTAATCCGTTTTTGACCACTTTTTGTTAATTACATAACATAACATAACATCACGCCTGTAATTCCCGAAGAGTTAGGCAGAGGTGCACCTCATAGTACACCCACATTTCACCAGTTATGTTTAAGTCTCATGTAATATGAGGCGAGCCTATTGCCATCAACCGGGCACATTTTTTTTTGTCAATTAGGAATAAAAAACTCAATACGTACACAATGTATAGCTTTTCTCTTACTACCGCCTCGCTTCCTCCGGAGGCCAGCCCAGAATGTAGGCCAATAAATTTAATTTAAATGTCCCAATAACTGTGGGTGCTGAATGCTGGTGTCTAGTAGCGGCTTGTCCAAACGATCAGTGTTATTATCACGCTAGCCTTACCGAGGTTGCATTCTGATATATAGATATAAAGGGTGTAAACAGACACTTCACGAAGCCGAAAGGCACTTGTTCTCCCCGTCATTGCGATCATTTTCTTGCTTTAGATACCTGGGAACCTTCTAGTTACGGAGATATTGTGGGTCAAAGTTCCAACTTTTACACAAGTTTTTTTTTAAATGCATGTTTGTAATGTAAGATTTTTACTTTAAATACCTCCAGGACTCCCTTACTATTAAATTCATCCATCAGCACATGTTTTGAGTGCGTTACATTGAGTCCTACTGAAAAACGTGATTTTTCAGCCCAAAAATAACAGTCGTTTCCCAGCACTAATTTTTACGTAAAGTTACTTAGTATGATGTACATAATGCTTGGTTGACGGCTTCGTTGTCTCGTTACTGATAACAGTTAAGCGCAGGCCACATCGCCAGCTAGCGAGTGAGCGGGTGAGCTAGCGGCAGTACCAGTTAGTACTGGGTAATATGATACCCCTTGGTAAGACTGGTTGTCAGAAGATTATTGAAAGACTATTCACGAAGCCGTCAACCTAGCATTATGTACATCAAACTAAGTAACTTTACGTAAAAATTAGTGCTGGGAAACGACTGTTATTTTTGGGCTGAAAAATCACGTTTTTCAGTAGGACTCAATGTAACGCACTCAAATCGTAGTGCTGATGGATGGATTGAATAGTAAGGGGGTCCTGGACGTATTTAAAGTAAAAATCGTACATTAAAAACATGTATTTAAAAAAAAAAAGTTGTAACTTTGACCCCCAATATCTCCGTAGCTAGAAGTTTCCCAGGTATGGTCTAGAACAAAAAAATGATCGCAATGACGGGGAGAACAAATGCTTTTTGGCTTCGTTAAGAGTCTGTTTACACCATTTATTTTGGTGATTTAGATTGAGCGTTAATTACCACTACTCACTACATTAGTTTTTCTTTATGTATGATAGTCTGTAAGGTATTTATGTTATGGGTCTTTGTTACCTGAATTAAATGCTATATGGTTATTACTAGCTGATGCCCGCGGCTTCGCCCGTGTGGATGTCGGTTATCGCGACCAAAAGTAATTATGAAATTTTGATCCCGTTCCCGCAACTTTACAAATTATATACTAAAACCTTCCTCGAGAACCACTCTATCCATTGGTGAAAGCAGCATAAAAATCGGTGCAGTAATTTATGAGTTTATCGCGAACAGTCAGACAGACGCGGCGGAGGAGTTTGCTTTAGAATATGTAGTGATAGTGATTTTAACGACTGTTAAAGATCTACAAATGACTGCCGGGACCAACGGCTTAACGCGCTTTCCGAGGCACGGAGGTAACTCGGCATGTTATGGGTGGTCACCCATCCACGGACCAACCTAGGCAAGTGTGGCTTGACCTAAAGATCGACCCGAGCAGCTGTTATTATTTAGCCACGAGCTCCTTCCTATCGTCAAGCAATTAACAACAACCTTTATCCATCCTTCCACCGTCATCACATAATTCCAGCCTACATACATAGATCTACATACATAATGACATATATATACATAAAGACGTACACACATACATGTGAAGTTCTCAATTATAATGTAAAGCGACCACGCCTGGCGCAAGTATGCGGAAACTTGTGATGGAGATCTGCTACGGTAATGTCAAAACGTGGCGTAGTCTGGCGCACCAGCGTCAGAGAGGTTACTGGCTACAAGTACAGACGCCAGCAGGTCAAGCTACCCAAAACTGTCAGATTTTCCCAACCAACTCTAGACATAAAGTTAAAAAAATTGTTTGTCTGTAAAGTTGGTTTACGGACGATAGTTTAACGTGACAACGTCATAAAATCGAGTAGAAGAGAGATAGATGTGGCGCATGCATACAATGAGCGTAACGGGACACTTTTTCGTGCATTCAGCCCGCGTTCATCGATCTAGACGTTGTCACGTCAAAATCTATTAAAGAAATTTGACAGATTGTAGTAGTTTGATGTGCTGGTGTCTGTACATACCTACTAAATGTATGACAAAAAACATCGATTCATATTTATCTCAATCACCTTGGATTAGCTTTTATTTGTTATTTAATTGATTTATTTGTGATTTCGTTTATTTGTCTCGGTGTTACATAGGTACTTAGATTAATTTGCTTGATCTGCCTAATTCACACTGACGCAATACAATGTCGAATTAAAATTGACTAGCGAAACTGCGCAGATGCAATGACCATTGATATCTGCTCATCATGAGTAGTCCACCCACTACCGCATTGCTCCGAATGAGAAGGCTGATCCCTTGTCCCTTCCCAACTATGCGTGGAGGTCGAAATCGGATGCAGCAAAATACTACTGTTCCACATAGAGCGGCTGGTATGGACCCCTATACAAATATCCTTACTTACTAACTAGGCATAAGGTGCCGATTCCCTTGTTCACAAACTAAACTAAATTTAAGTTGAGTGCATCTTTTTCTTTCTATTTTATTATGAAAAGGACAGAAGATAAATATTAGTTAAGTCCTGTCAAATTAGTCGGCACCTGACGTAATTTGATGTCATTTTAGTAGTCAACTTTTTAATCACGTCTAAACTTGTGTCAGGCGCTGGTTAATTTGACAGGACGAATCAAAAAATTATCTTCTTTCCTTTTCTTAATGAAATAGAAAGAAAAAGATGCACTGAACTTAAATTTGGTTTAGTTTGTAAACAAGGGAATCGGCACCATTGTTGCATAAATTTTAGGTTACTTGCCGGATACTTAGGTTTGTTATCAAGGTTTATAATGTAAGGGACGTGTGGAGCCTTAAACTATAGATATTTTCTATACATAAATGGAAACTCCTCGACATGCATTCTAAGCCAAAATGTTTGAAATTTCGAAACGCCTAGTTGACGCTTCCCGTGACCCAAGGGCTGGCTTTTACTTTGGCCAGAGGCTAAGTGTTGCCATACAACGTGGCAACGCCGCCAGTCTCTTGGGCACATTACCATCTGACAACGTTGAGGAGGAGTTTTTCGATGCCCTTTTATAGTTTGTTGTTAGTTTATCTATTTTAGTTTAATAGTTTTTAATTATCAATGTATATAGTTAGTTTAACCTAATAAAATGAATTGAAATACTAAACTTATTTTATTTTTTTAGTATTTTTTCCTTTATTTACTTTTACACATATAATTTACATTTTAAAATATCTAAAATAGCCCACCAGCATTGCGAACAGGGTCTGATTTATTATTGTTATGGTTTTTTGTTTCGTAAAGTAAAGTTATAATTTCTTCAAAACCGACACATAATAAATATTCTGTATTTATATTAACATTGATACCAACTATCATACTCATCTATCTACTCCACAAAAAGTAAAAAATAAACGACAAAAATCTGCCATTTCCTACCACAAGTCACCCAAAGTAAAGTTGACATTATAACTTTGAAACTTAAGTTGAATTTCCTTTGGCAAAGTCGTCACATTAATTGGTAGTTGAATTCGCTCAGTTATTGAGGACGGTGCCAAATATGGCGGCTTCAAAAGGGCAATCTTATTGTGACAATAAAATAACTACAGCGATGATTTGATGCGACGATTATAGGTCTTTATGTATTCTTTATTAGGGGCAATTGTCGGATAATCATGTACGAGAGTCAGCTTGTAATCAGTGAAAATAGCGGTATTCATTTTGATCATTTCTGTCGGTGACATTGTGTTCTGATTTGGGAACTTGCTACTGCAGTGCGAAGGTCTTTTTGACATTTTTTTCCGGTCATAGTGCGGTTTTCTGTCTATATGTTGCAGGCAATTTGTTTGATTCCGCCGTTTACATACGGCGTCGTCAGTGATATACGACTATATGTAAAGCGCTCGCTACGCTCGCATTTTACATTACACACCCACTTTCTGTCACAAATGTCGTCGTCGCTTCGCCCGCCTTCGGACTACGCTTCTCACGCCAGCTAGCAAGACTTTTAGGAAAATTGCTGATTTCCCATGCATTTTTGATCTTTATGGTTACTATAACTTTACAAAATCACTACTTGACGCCATTTTTCTTGTTTTGATCAACAGCGATGCGCGTGGCAAGAACTAGAACTAAATATTTCAATTTGCCGCGGCATTATGTAAGCGGCGTTTGAATTGTCGATGAAATGTTGTGGCATACTATAAAACGACATTGACATGACATTTTGCCTTCGGCATAATACATACCTCAACCAAGCATTACATACATCAAACTAAGTAATTCTACACAAAACTGGGAAACTACTTTTTTTTAAATCTATTTTATGGTAGGACTTAAAGTAACACGGAGTGTGTTACTTTTACTTTTACTTCTAACCGGATGCAGCTGAATACCAGTATTTTACATAGAGCGACTGCCTATCTGACCTCCATAACCCAGTTATTTCCGGGTAATACGATACCCTTTGTTAAGACTGGTTGTCAGAGTTTCAGGCTACAGACTACCTGTAACGACTGTCAAAGATCTACGAATGACAGCCGGGACCAACGGCTTTAACGTGCTTTTTGAGGCACGGAGGAAACTTGGTATGTAATGGGTTACCTATCCACAGATCAACCTAGGCAAGCACGGCTTAACCTGAAGATTGATCAGAGAGGCTGTGATTATTTTGCCACGATGCCAACAGGGCACTTCCTTTATTTAACTGTAGAAGAGGAAGTGCCCGTCTCTATCTGACGAGTTGTGCACTAGATCAGAATTCCATCACTCCGAATCAGTTCTCAAAAGTTCTATATAATAATAATAATAATAACGGCCAATGGCCTTATGGCTAAGAGCCTCGACGACCATCTTTCGAGGCTCTTCTTAGGCAGTTGGATCAAGGGCCTGATTCAGAAGGCAGTACTCCTCGATACGGCTCGCATTGTGAGGAGGTTCCTGTCTCTGGAGCCCTAACCACCGGTAGCTTGGACCCTGTTCCCGACACCGGCGGACCGCTATTTTTTATATTTTTAAATGTTTTTATAACGTTTGTTTTAAGAAATATTTAAAAATGTTAAAAAATATGTATATAAATGAATAAACGGAATAATAATAATATCTTGGGCCAACCAACACACCGCCATCTGATCCCAAACTAAGCAGAGCCTGTACTATGGCAACCAGACAACTGATAAACATACTTATATATTTCTAAATACATACATATTATAGATAAATTTACATTTATTATTTTTATAATATGTATATTCTTTTTTGTATCTAGGCTAGTTGACTGTTCAGGCTATCTGATGTCCTAGTGTAACACACACCGAGTTAACTGAGCCGACCTTTTATGTTGCGTATAGGGTGCAGTTACAATGCCTTCTTAGGGCTCCCACACAAATCTGCGACATCGTGTCGTGACGTAGTAACCTGCAGCACGATGCGTTTTTGTGCGACAAAGGTTTGGCTCGCTTTAGCTCGACGACTAACTATAACTTCGACAGTAGTCAACCGTATTGGACGTGTTTTTAGAAGTTGTGTCATGGATCGCAAGAAGAGTGTTTCACTGATGTTATTGTTAAATAGATATTCTATATCTATCCCAAGCCAAAATCTTCTTCTTTTTCTAAAAGAAGAAGATTTTGGGTTCATCCACTTATTACGATTATGAACCTTGATGGGAATTATTTTACACGAAAATACTACGCTTTTAGAACAGAGGAAGATAAATTTTTTGAGTATTTTAGAATGAGCATATCTTCATTTGAAGAACTTTTAAGTTTATTATCACCACGTCTATAAAAACGATCGTACAAGCGTCAGAGTGGACTAAAATGTTGTCACCAAGTGTGACGTAATGTCGCAGAAATGCACGACGCGAGTCATGCTGCAAGTCTTTGCAGCGCGCCGTGCATTCCTACGTCACGATACAATGTCGCAGATTTCTGTGGGAGCCCTTAATAATATATTGATATGTTCCGAAATCGATCAGTATTTTATCCAAAGACATTATTAGACTAATGGAAACATCAGCCTCGTTGCCTCCCTGATTGACTAATCTGCTATAGCATGGAGTGTATGATGTAGTTGCTCGAAGAGTGGTACAGACGCCAGCACATCAAGCTACTACAATCTGTCAGATTTCTTTACTAGATTTTCAACTTTATCTCTATGACATTAAGTTCAAGGTTGGTTGGGAAAATCTGACAGATTCGGGTAGGTTGACGTGCAGGTGTCTGTACATATACAAGAGAAGTAGAAGATATAGACACTAGACAGATAATATAAGAGTCATCATTATCATAAATAGTCTTTTAGACTGAGGTCTTGGGACTTCCAGTTATTCCATATTACCTAAGCAGCACCTGGATGTGCATTTCGCCCTAATATGAATCTGAAATTTTCGCGTTTTTCTTATGCAAAGTATTGTTTGATAGCAAGAAGAAGTAAAATATCTTCTGAGGCCTAATGGCGATTCACCTTTCAAAATTAGCGTTTTCTTTAGAAATACTACATCCTTACTTCCTAAGCTTCTCTATAAAATCTAGCGCCCTGCTTTTTTATTATAAGATGGGCCTGCTCTTGACCTGGATCCCGCCTGATGGAAAGCGATGGACGAGGTCTATGATGGAACGAGCGTGCCCAGAAGATGCCTGTTCACTCTTGCTTTGAAGGCATCAGGTTAAATGTGGGAGGGAACACAGGTGCAGAGAGTTCCACACTTTGGCTTTGGGCAGACTTGCTAACCCCCCTTTTTTTTCGGATGGGAAATCATCAAATGACTTCTCCCGCTCTGGGCAGAGCGGAAGGAAGTGTCAGACTTGTACTGACCCATCCATGTTCCTTCCTTGCCCTTTGTGTTCCTGGGCCGCGGTATCTTTTTCGAACAGTCCCGCAGCACTTGCTTACCCCTCAGCTGATGTTGTGATTTTAACGCGAATTACAAATATTAACAAACACGCACTATTGCATTCAGTAAGGTCCGACAGATTGCGCCAGCCATCAAACTACGCGTGAAATATTAAACAAATATACATCAAAACATCAGAATTTGCTTACACTGACATTCCACTTATTAAAAATGTAGAAATTATTTAATTTCATATTTTAGAGAGGCTTTGGTTGTAAGTTTATATGTAGCGGGTAATCTCCGGAACGAATGATTCAATTCTAAAAAATTTCACGGACAGAAAACTATATAGGAAACGACTTTTTTTTTGGGGTGATAAATCACGTTTTACGGTAGGACTCAATGTAACGTAAGTACTCAAAACATTGTGCTGATGGATGGATTGAATAGTACGGCGGTCTTGAAGGTGTTGAGTGTAAAAATCTCGCATTAAAACATGTGAAAAATTGGAACTTTGACGCCCAATATCTCCGTAACTAAAAGATTCCCAGGTATGTTCTAGAACAAATGATCGCAATGACGGGGAGAACCAGTACCTTTCGGCTTCGTTAAGGATCTTGATACACCCTTTATTCTTCATGCATATTATCCGAGCTATCACAATTTTTATGGACGAAGTCGCGGCCAAAGTGCAAGTGTGAAGTGCAAGTCGTTTTTATGATAGGAGCGTCGATCTATCTAGCAACCCAAACAGCTTCTCGAAACATTAAAACATTACAATACCGCACTGAACGCGACGTCGACTCCTGCGCAGGTATATAAGCGACTCACAGCCAACATAAGGCATCAGTCTCACAGGTTTGTCGAGAGGATAACTTTACCACTTTACAAAATGGTCGGAAAAATGGTGAGTGATTTTTTAATTAAATTAGATATATTATTTATACTGGTTTAAAAAGCCCATGTCTCGTTGGTCTAGTGGTCGCAAGCGCGATTGTTGAGCATGACGTTCTGGGTTCGATTCCCGGGTCATCATCATCATCATCATCAGCCTATAACATTCCCACAGCTGGGACACAGGCCTCCTCTCTATGAGAGGGATTGGGCTGTAATCCACCACGCGGGCCCAGTGCGGATTGGTAGATGTCACATGTCTTCGAATTTTTGGTTCTAGGACATGCCGGCTTCCTCACGATGTTTTCCTTCACCGTTTTTGAGAGCAGTGGTGATGAAATAAATTACACAAAGTAATGCGCCTGCCTGGGTTCGAACCCGCGACTTACTGTTCGTAAGCCGGGATCGCTACCACTGGGCCTCCGCTGCTCTGCTGATTCCCGGGTAGTCGTGATATTGGGCTTTTCGAAAAATAGTGTTACATAATACTAAATTAGACCAATTTCAATTTTTCCATAGAAACATAAATTTCCAATTAAATATCTTTTTTTTAAAAGACAGTAGGTCTTTAGGATTTCATATGTGTATGAAGTTTCATTAAATCGGTTCAATCATTTCGAAAAAAAGCGACTTGAAAGTTTGTATGTCTGTAACGACAAAAAACTGGCCAAATGCGAGTCGGACTCGCGCACGAAGGGTTCCGTACCATTATCTATACAACATTAGACTTTAGAGCCCCCCTTCATTTATTTTATTTTAATTATTTATTTTTGAAATGATTATACAACTAAGTATTCTGTGAATATTTCAAGCGTCTGCCTATCGCCGTTATTAATATCGAGCAAAAAAAACGGCAAAGATCACGTTTGTTGTATGGGAGCCCCCCTTTAATATTTATTTTATTCTGTTTTTAGTATTTGTTGTTATAGTGGCAACAGAAATACCTACATCATTTGTGAAATTTCAACTGTCTAGCTATCACGGTTGATGAGATACAGCCTGGTGACAGATGGACAGACAGACTGCGGAGTCTTAGTAATTGGGTCCCGTTTTACCCTTTGGATACGGAACCCTAAAAAGCCCCTAATAATCTAAACTAATATTATAAAAAGGAAAGATTTGTATGTTTGTAACGACAAAACCACAAAAAATCCTGGACCGATTATATACAAAAATTCTTTCACTATTAGAATGCTACATTTTCCCAGAGTAACATAGACGTAACATAGTGCGAGGTCGGGATGGGCCACTAGTAAGATTGTAAAGCTGAAGAGTTTCTTTGGTTGAACGCGCTTATCTCAGGAACTACTGGTTCGAATTGAAGAATAATGTTAGTATTGGATAGCCCATTTATCGAGAAAGACTGTATATCATCACGCTACAACCAATAGGAGCTGAGCATAAATGAAAAATTGTTGCAAAAACGGGTAAATAGTATTTTATAGTAATTTCTCGCGGGTGTAGGTCGAATGTAGCAGCTAGTAAATTAATAAAATAACAATTGATTTGGAGATCTAGATCAAAACCTAGGACCTTGTTCGTATATTCCTTACGTTTTTATAAGTGCCTCAACTGGCACCGTGGGTATTTGTAACGACAAAAATAACTGACTAAATTGTGATTGATCGTGAATAAACTCATGCATATGCGATCATGTTCTAAAATTTTGACAGCTGTTATGAATAGCAATAGCTTTAGAAGCCTTTATGCCTGGTTATACATACAGTGTGTATACAATCTTCACGAAGCCGTTAACCAAACAGTATATGGAGTTTCTTGCCCGTTCTTCTCCATAGAGATCTACGCTAGGGAATGGGCAACTACAGTACTTTCACAGTTTTTATGCCTTGTGACTGGGACTGTAGCTTCATTACATTTTTATCTTGTCGACAATTCAAAAGTGCCTTTAACTGGCCTACTTGAAATAAATACTTTGATTTTGATTTTGAGTATGTACATCAAACTAAGTAACTGCACGCAAAAATTATAGCTGGGAAACGACTTTTTTTTTTGGGTGAAAAATCACGTTTTATAAGGACTCAATGTAGGTCATTCAAAACATTGTGCTGAGGGATGGATTTAATAGTACAGGGGTCGCGAAGGTGTCTTAAGTAAAAAAAATACAATTTTTTTAAATATTTTATTTACGTTTTTTTTTTTTACTTAAGACACCTTCACGACCATTTAAAAAAAAAAAGTTATAAACAAGTTGGAACTTTGACCCCCAATATCTCCGTAACTAGAAGGTTCCCAGGTATAGTCTAGAACAAAAAAATGATCGCAATGGCGGGGAGGACAAGTGCCTTTCGGCTTCGTTAAGAGTCTTTTTACACCCTTTAAAGTGGTTTATTTATTTAGCTTTGAGTAGGTGCTAAAAATCTTGGTCTTCGTAAGTCGAGAGTGGTTGCAAGCGCGACTGCTGAGCGCAAGATCCTGGGTTCGATTCTCGGGTCGGTCAAAGTGTTATTGGGTTTCTCCGTCAGTTAATTCAAACGCGGACACTTTTTTGGCGTGTACACATCGAATTTATAGAGTTTAAGGTAGAAGCGCCAAGGTAAGCCGTGACATTCAACTTTTTGGTGGGATTAATTAATGAACTTTTTTTTCGGATGGGATTTCAAATGACCATTCCCGCTCTGGGCGGAGCGGAAGGGAGTGTCAGACTTTTATGTACTGGTTGAAAACCCATCCATGTTCCTTCTAAGCCCTTTGTGTTTTGACCGCGTTATCTCTTTCGAACATTCGCACAGCCCCGGCAGGGATTGGCAGGGATCGGCCCTTGCGACCCCTTCCATTTGCTGACATCTCTTTGAGGCGCACGTAGAACACGAACGCGCTGTCGACACGGCCTGTTGTCATAAGACGGACGAACGGTGAGCTAGCCCATTACTCACCGTCCCCAGGCCCGCTGCACGGTGGCCGGAAGCCACCACGTGACCCCGACGTCCGGGGCCGGGGGTCACCACGAGGCCCCCAGTGCGACTCTCGCGGCGGCTGGGACGTGAGGTTCTCTCCCTCTCACGGCCCGCCACATTAACCAAGGCTAAAAAAAACACGTTTGTTCTGAAGGCCCTGGGTTTTTATTATTTTTTATAAATCAAATATTTATTTCATTTTAATTTAATTACTTATTTTTAAATTGAATATACAACTAAATATTCTGTGAATATTTCAAGCGTCTACCTATAACCGTTATTGATATCGAGCAAAAAATCACGTTTGCTGTATGGCCTTTAAATATTTATTCTATTCTATTTTTTGTTATTGCGGCAACAGAAATAAATCATGTGTGAAAATTTCAACTGTCTAGCTATCACGGTTCTTGAGATACAGCCTGGTGACAGAAGGAGAG
Source organism: Lycophotia porphyrea (assembly GCA_950005105.1). NCBI lineage: Eukaryota > Metazoa > Arthropoda > Insecta > Lepidoptera > Noctuidae > Lycophotia > Lycophotia porphyrea. The sequence continues at coordinate 2,881,787 of OX465410.1, read as the reverse complement.
CCAGCGAAGTCTTAGTAATAGGGTTCCGTTTTACCCTTTGTGTACGGAACCCTAAAAAGATCAAGAATTACCCACTACCCTCTTATAATATTTTTTCTGACCAGTATTAAGATGTAAATTACTATCTTTTAAAATCCCCAGAGCACATTTGTTATAGGCAGTGGGTGCAAGGTTTGGAATGATAATATGTTATAAGTATGCATGAATTAATTCAGAATTTATTCATATACAGTAGGCAGGTGACCATTATCCATTATAATTTAAGTGATAATCAAGTGGCAATCATTAGAGGTTTCCATGGTGATATTCATGCCTAGTTGTCAATTATTGTTATTGTAGTTATGCGTGTTTGGCCAGATGCATGAACGTGGACGAAGCAAAATGAGTGTTAGTCTAAGATCCGAGCTACGAATGATCTTCACTGATCTGTTTAATAGGTCAATTTTTCTTTATATCAAATGTAGTATCATCATTATCATCATCATCGTCATTTCAGCCGAAAGACGTCCACGGCTGGACATAGGCCTCCCCCAAGTGCAGAATGTTAAAAAATTAAAAATATATCGCGAGTGGCAAAAAAAAAATCCTAGCTAAGCTATTATTTACTCGACAACTCTCATTCAAACCAGATTTTTTGCAGATAACCCTATATCATCGTGTTCGCAATGAAACAGCGTTTATTTTGATAATTATAATGATTTGTTTATTAAACAAAAGGGTGAAAATAACTAGAATCGATATACTTACCTGTTTATACCTGCCAACCCAGTAGTTACACAGGAAAAAGGTAGACAACCCAACGCTTGCATATTATTATTTTATAGGCCGTAGTTTCGGTTGGTATGAAATTTATTCGTTAAACTCGTGAGTGCACTGTATAATAAAAAGTTTCATTTTTCAATTTTTAATTAATAATAGCCTGGCCAGGATTTTTTTAGCCAACCCACTCGCGATATATTTTGTAACATACTTAAACGTGATATAAAATAATTTTCATCTATTATACAGATCAGTGAAGCTCGTTCCTAGGTCGGATCCTCTACTATATGTAAGAATTGTAATAACTGTGGTTTCTGCCTTCCCCCATGGGAAAAAGCCGTGAGTTTATATATAGGGTGTAAACAGACTCTTCACGAAGCCGTCAACAAAGCATTATGTACCTCAAACTAAGTAATTTTACGTAAAAATTAGTGCTGGGAGGGAAAAGACTTTTTTTTTTGGCTGAAAATCACGTTTTACAGTATGACTCAATGAAACCACTCGAAACATTGTGATGATGGATGGATTGAATACTAAGGGAGTCCTGGAGGCGTTTAAAGTAAAATCTTACATTAAAAACAAGTAAGTATTTAAAAAAAAAACTTGTGAAAAAGTTGTAACTTTAACCCCCAATATCTCCGTAACCAGAAGCTTCCCAGGTATGGTCTAGAAAAAAAAATGATCGTAATGACGGGGAGAACAAGTGCGTTTTGGTTTCGTTAAGGGTTCTTTTACACCCTGTAGATAGTTTACCCACTTCATTAAATAACACCCCCTCTCCTTGTATAATGCTCAAACAAGAATTCTAGTTTAGAAATCTCGCATATTTCAAACAAATCGAGCTGGAAATCAAAATGCCAAGGCAGTCAGTGACTAATTAAATTTTGTATTGATTCATAATTGCCTTCTGAAACAATAGGTACATAATTATACAGGGTAATTTAATTGATATGCACATTATTTACAAGCTAAAAATCTATAATAGTAATAAAAATATGTACAAGTATAAAAAGGGTTACAGGGCGTCAAAAAATTCGACCACATCGCTGTCAATAGGAAAAGTGTCCATTAGGCTGGCAGCATTGCCACGTTGGATGGCAATGCTGCCAGCCTTTGGCCAAAAAATAGGCCCGCGCTCTGGTCACGTGAAGAGTCGACCAACCGCTTGGCGATTTCCCGAAATACTAAGTGGGCACTCGGACCCCATGGCCCTAGTGTATCAACCCCGAACGGCTCAACCACAAAAATACCAATTAAATTATTGTATTTGCGCCGTTTGAGGTTTTCAGCACCTGCAGCAGCCGCCCCAGCGCAGCCTACTGTGCTATGAAGATGGGATGGCGCAAGGGTGTCGACGCAAGTTGTGTCCCACACCAAAGGCCTACCCAACTTCCATGGCATTATGGTCATACCATCTGGTCTCTTCCCATCGACGCGTGGTACATTGCTTGAAACCACGTCATCAGCACAACAATGTCATAAAATTAGAATATTCACTGCATTCATACATTGTATTGCAATTGTGTTGTAATCTTGACTAATGGGTAAGACAACGCCCACTTGGGCTGAGGTATGGATAGGTATTATTAGTGTGTATGAGGTATGGTAGTATTATTAGTGTATTTGCATTCTTGGCGAATGGTAAGTAGTAAATTATAGTTTGAGAAAGGATTTACATGTTTAATTAGATTCAAAGACATTAAGATTTATAATTTACAATAGATGGAACAATGCAGGTTCAACTGTACTTGCCTAGGTTGGTCCGTGGATGGGTGATCACCCTTTACATACGAGTTTCCTCCGTGCTTTAGAAAGCTTAGAAGAAAATCTTAGAAGTCAAATTTAAATGACTTCCCAGCTTCCGATTGAGCTGAAATTTTGCATATCATTATCATGAAAAAAAAAACACATAAAAAATGTGCCATGTGTTTTTGCTAAATACATGGTTAGCTTATGAAATTATTCTAAATCCAATATGGTGGACTTGTTATTTTTAGGGTTCCGTACCCAAAGGATAAAAACGGGACCCTTTTACTAAGACTTCACTGTCCGTCTGCCTGGCTGTCTGTCACCAGGCTGTATCTCATAGCTAGCTAGCATAGCAGTTAGACAGTTGAAATTTTCACAGATGATGTATTTATGTTGCCGCTATAACAACAAATAATAAAAATATAAATTATTTAATAACTAAAGGGGGCTCTTATGGGAGCACGAAGACAAGAAACGTGTGTTTTTCGATTTATGGTACGGAACCCTTCGTGCGCGAGTCCGAGTCGTTAAGTCGTCAGTTTTTTAAGCATTCCCATGATTTGGTTATGAAATTGTGGTACGGTGGTGGTGGTTTGTGGTGAGAACCAGACGTGAAATAAAATGACATTCTACGACGACTAGAACATTTTATTTCGGTTCTAGAACATACCGGTAGTCATATAACAGTTAAAAATTAACGAACGCAGCAATAAAACCATTCGCCATATCGTGTCAAAAGCTCATTACACCAAAAATTGATTAGTTTACAGTTGCGTTACGATCTACGTGCAGTGTTGGCGAAATTGCAGTATGCGTTGCAAACTTACCTAGATAGCGCGTCACGGCCTGCTTAATTTGACACATAGTGTACTAATCGGCAATACCGATAATAAGGGAGTGTTAATTAGTGAATTTAATGCCTCTTAGGTGTAGTGGTTAAAAGTGTGACTGCTGAGCATGTGGTCCTGGGTTCGATTCTCAGGTCGGGCAAAGCGATATTAGATTTTAACGTCAGGAATTTCTCAGTAGTATTTCTAGTAGCCATGAAGTTTGAATATGTGCCCGGTTGATGGCAATAGACTTGCCCCCTATTACATAACTGAATGAATGAATGAATGATATATTTATTTGCAAGAATATAGGAACTATTTCAGTGTATTCGGTACTGGCGACCCGCCCCGGCTTCGCACGGGTGCAATGTAGATATAAACCTTGCTCTTGAATCACTCTATCTATTAAAAAAACCCGCATCAAAATCCGTTGCGGAGTTTTAAAGATCTAAGCATATATAGGGACTGACATATACTTTGTAGTGATTTCAGCCGTTCAAATATTTAGAATTTACATCTTGGTTACACTTCTAGCATGCAGTGTACCAGTAATTAGCTCAATAATAAAATACAAATACTAATAATGATTTCATAATTTAAATTATATTACAATGCAAAAAAAAGTTTATATATGAATAAAAATAGCAATCAATAATAATTATGCACATATAACCTGGCATAATATGGGTGTACTATTAGGTATACTTCTACTTCACCTTCTGGCGATTGCAAGCGTGATGTTATGCTTATTATTTCCGCTCTCCTCCCCAGTTGGTGTTCTTCGCGCTGGTGGTGGTAGCCCTTGCCCGGGAGTACCCCGCCGGTGTTCACCCCGCTGTCTGCCCGGACTACCCGTTCTGTGCCGCCGACGCGCTTGCCCGCCACACCCCCGATGGCATGCCTATCCCGCAGTGGGGATACAACCCTGGCGTGGCGCCTGCGCATGCTGGGTAAGTCTGTTTTCTTTTTGTCAGTCAGTAGCTATTACTGTATCATTGCTAGGCCAAGGCGTTTTCATGGCTTACAGTTTTTTTTAGATTTAGGGCCAATGTGACGCTGGTCGTTGGTTTATAGCCCCCGCACATTATGGCCACCAGTCGCCGGTACTAAACGCGACCACCAGTGGCAGCCACTGGTGGCTGGGTGCGGCCTTCAGTGACTGCCACTTGCGGCAGTTGTTCAAGTGGTACTCGACAGAGGCGGACGTGTGTTTGTGGCCGTGTGTGCGCGCGCCACAAGTAGCGAGCGCGGTCGAGTCCCGCAGCTTGTCGCTCGGACGCGGCCACTCAATCGCTCGGTGTGCGCATATACAAATGTATGGAGAAACGCGTCCGCAACCTGTGGCGGCCACTAGTCGTTCTAACGTGGTCGCCACTAGTGGCTCAATGTGCGGGGGCTCTTAGTCCAACTGTTTCTTATTATGTAGTTTTATTACCTTTTTGGTGTTTGCGTAGAGATATTAACAACTGGCTAAAACAGGAACTATGTTTTAGAGAAATTTGTTTGCCTGTTTTTTCCCCTGGAACAGAAACAGAGAGAGTTACGTGTTTGAACTTGGCAGACGATTGTTCGGCATCCGTTTAAATTTTACTTCTGTCGTGTGGTCTAGAGCATTTTCTTTTTTTTTCCATAAATTTATTTTTAATCGCCAAATAGCGGCATGGTAGGGCTGGATATACAGCGTTACCTAGAAAAGTGTGGTCTCTCAAAGTGTGATTCAAACTGGGCTGCGGGCCTGTTCGAAAGAGATACCGCGGCCCTTGCACACAGAGGGTAAGGAAGGAACATGGATGGGTTTTACTCAGTACAAGTCTGAAACTCCCTCCCGCGAGAGCGGGAGAAGTCATTAAAATTTGAGGATTTACCATCTGAAAAAAAAAGGTGTGATTCAAACTAAATAATGTGTGTGATATGCTCCTTTAGAATTGTATTACAGGTGCCTACGACCCACTCTTTCTAACCCTCTATCTCTCTTATGTGACGCAGACGAAGTTGCGCGGGTTAGCTAACGTTATAATAAAGTGTACTCTCTCCTCTACAGGGCCGTCCCCGCCGCTCCGAGGTACCCCGCCGGACTACACCCCGCACTTTGCCCCAACTATCCTTACTGCTAGTGAATAACCCATAAGACCCCGACTCTTTTCCGGCACAAACTTATAACAACTTTACCCATTGATGTGAAGACGCCACCATCTTTATTTCAGAGTGTATCGAAACACATTTTTTAATTGGTTCTTATGTCAAGATCTGACACTGACATCTGTCATATTTTTTGTGAACGTTATACCACTTAGGTATATTAGATGTGAAGTCAATCCAAATACATTCTGAATTTCTGCAATATTTTCGTCATTATCAACAGCTGACACACTGCCATATTGTTTAAAAATAAATGTAAATAGACGCATTCCATCTTCCGTCTTTGTAAGAAAATGCTTGGCTGCATTTGTGATTGTATTTTTTACGTGTAAAAAATTGTAAATAAATATATTTTTTTATAATTTTTGTTGTTATTTTAGCTTAACTTTGTTAGACTACTACAAGAAGATATCAAATAGGTTTAAGCATGTTTCATGATTTCATGACATCACGCTCAGCATTTTTGCTAAAGACTGTAGTGAGACCTATGTATAGACAATAAATTGTGAAACATTAAAACTAAATAAATAAATTAACTTAAAGAAATGTCAACATCCAAACACATTTTTGTGTTAGTAGATATTTATTAAGATACGTTGTGGTACGCACGACGGCTGATCAAGCTATACATAACAAGTTTATGCGGATCTCTCATTGTACATAAAATTAATACAAAGCGAGGCCACGTTATACTGGAAATGTAAAGCTTGATGTGCCGCCTGTGTAAAACCGAAGTCAAAAGATCGCGCGGTCGTTCACCAACAAGATGGACCGACCAAATTAAAGACTCGTCACCCAACACGGGGTTCTACACGGTTGTAAGAGACGCTCTGGACAGAAACCGGTGGAGGCAGATCATCCGCTCCAGATGCAACTCTAATGCTGACCACGATCCTCAGACATGAGGGACCGATCCCAGAGAGAGATGTTTATTATCAGCCGGCCGGCGAATCTAAGGCGCGATTCTAAATGGCGAATTGTAGAAAAATGTCTATTGTAGTAAGCAAGGCGACGTTAAAAATGTAGAAAAGAAATGTTTCTACTCTCAGTCAACAAAAGTTTACAACGTCAAGCATGATGACAATTTTTTCTCTACTTTTGACACTTGGGGGTAGACAAGTGTCTTGATCGCTGCTGACGGCAAATATTTCATCAGAGAAGGCTTTGGCATTGGTATTGCCCATTTTCACCAATACTGTCACCTAACCGAATGCCTAATGTCAGTTTTCACAATCCTAAAGTGTCACCTAACTGAATGCCTAATTCCTGGCTTTAAGATACCGTAATAGGTTGTCTTTCAAACAAGCATGACGGGATTATGGTCTGTTCATCAATTAAAACAAAATAAATTGCAAATTAGTTTATTGTATCAATGTATTGGATCGACGGTTGGGTCATCATTATTTTCCATCCAATTAAGTTTATTGAATTGTTGGTTAGGCGAAAAATAGAATAAATGATTTCTAGATCTAGTACACACCACATCCACAGCTGCGGCCTCCATACCCGAGTCCGACAGCGGCAGGAGCGATGGCAGAAGCCCCAGGTCCATAGCCAGCGCCGAGTCCATATCCAGCTCCGAGTCCATATGTAGCGTCGAGACCATATCCAGCGCCGAGACCATAGGCACCCGCAGCGCCATAGGCAGCAACAGAAGGAGCTATGCTCTCTATAGCAGTAACGCCATTACCGCAGCTGTAGCTGACGGCGCCAGCACCAGCACTGGGCAACACGCCCTCCAAAGCGACAGTACTCATGAAGGGGAGCTCACCAGCCACGGACAGAGCACCCTCATACACATTCTCAGACGCTACGGAGAGGCCACTGGGAGCGATAGCAGACACGCTGGAGACAGGCAGTCCACCACCACTGGTTGGAATGATCTCAATACCTGCCAAACCATTACCGATCAAACCGTTACCATAGCCGCTGCCAATCAACCCGTTACCAATCAGACCATTCCCGATCAAACCATTACCAATGATACTATCACCAATCACACCGTTGCTAGCGTAGTTACCAGCACAGCCGTTACCAGTAAGACCGTTGCCAATCAGACCGTTGCCAATTAATCCATTTCCGATCAAACCATTGCCAGTCCTGCCATTACCAGCACATCCTGGGGCAATAAGAGCAGGAGCGGCGATGGCTCCACGACCAAGACATGAACAGAAAGCGGTCTGTAAACAAGAAATTATTGTGTTAGGGAATATATCTTTATCAGCAAACGACTTGAATGTCAGTGACATAATTGATGATTCAATCGATCACGTAATGTAATGTGTGTCAGACATGTTTTATGTAATCACATTATTTGAACTGGTTTAAAACTTAGCTTTAAAACATGGACATGTAAAGAAGTAAACCAACGTGGCTTGGCGGGCAAAGGACTAAAACTAAATGCAACCTTTGGGAAAATCCCAACTAGGAGTTGGTTACATCGATACAAAACATGGGAACAATAAACAAGTCAACAGTTTCTCACCTGGATGAAGAGCGCCTGAGCGCAGAGGACGAGGATCACCTTGGCTGACATTGTAGTTTGTGTTGAAGCAAACTTGAGAGTGACTTTTCCTAGAATTGATCGACTATTTATACCGAAGCGTAGTCCTTATCTAGTTGTGTAGCAGCAATTTCTGGATTTCGAAATTAACTTTTCATACCTACCCTTATCAGTAGTTGCAATATGGAGAAATAGAAAAATGCACGTTGCATTTCGTAACTGCTGTAACCTTGAAATATTTAGTATGAAGGGCTTTGTTTCAATAGAACATAGAAAACATTTTTATGATAAGAAGCTTTTGCACTATATAAACGTAGTCTAGACGAAGGGAAATCATTCAGTCTTCGGCTTCTTGTTGAACACCAACCAACATCAAACATGTCTACCTTTGCTGTTCTGTTACTCTGCATCCAAGCTTGCTTGAGCCAGGTGAGAGGTTTTTTTAAGTTCCTTCATCATTGATATTGATCTGTAATTCTGGCTTATTGACATTCTTCTAACAGAAACCATTATGTTCCTTCAGAATGTGTTCGGTTCCGGGTGCGGCTGCGGAGGTCAAGTGGGCGCCATAGCTCCTGCTTTGGGTCTCGGCGCTGGTCTCTCTCCTGGTGCTACATGTGGTGGTGCCCTCGGTCTTGGTGCTTACGGTGGCGCCATCGGATCTGCTTATGGTAGCGCACTTGCTCCTGCTGCTGCATACGGAGGTGCTATCGCTCCTGGAGTTGCATACGGCGGTGCCGGCGAAGGCAACGTGGCGGTCATTGGTGAGCTGCCAGTCGCCGGTAACACCGCTGTTGCTGGTCAGGTCCCCATACTGGGTGTCGTGAGCTTCGGTGGCGCTGTGCCGGCTGCTGGTGCCGTGTCTATCTCCGGACAGTGCGCTTGCGGCTGTGGCTCTCCTGCTTACTATTAAATCATTTTCCGAATTCTAAGATGAAAATAAACAATCAGAATTGAGCTAATAATTCCATGTTTTGATTTTTTCTTATTTCACCGAAACTGTTTAAACTCCTTTATTGGCTATAATTATCATAATACATTTGTATAAGCTATCTGCATGATCAATGTTTGTATTTAGCGGAATACATTTTTGACTTACTTTTTTTGTAGAAGGGGGTAGGAAATTGTAATGGATTCAAAAGATATTTATACCCGTACATATAACAAATATTGAATTAAGGAAGGTCTACGGTAGTCAGCGCAACTATTAGAGGTACAGACTGTCATAGATTATATAAACGATTGCGATTACACTGTTCAATCCTGAACTTTAACCTCTGTATGCCAAACCAACAACTGCGAAGCGTAAATGGTCTTCATAAGTTTCTGAGTACGGGTCCGTGCGACACGTTTTGTTTTTCAGTTTCCCTGTCAGATAGCACGCCATTATTTACTCGTACTTAGGGTTCCTACCGTTTTTTTTTGTTTTTTTTTGGATGGGAATTCATCAAACGAACTCTCCCGCTCCGGCAGAGCGGAAGGCAGTGTCAGACTTGTACTGACTAAAACCCATCCATGTTCGTTCCTTGGTTTGTGAGTTCCAGGGCCTCGGTATCTCTTTCGACTGTTTGATACCTCAGTTGTCAAAAACGGAACCCTTATAGGATCAATTTGTTGTTCGTCTGTCAAGAGTCTTTTTCTGAAAAATTCGCTGAGATATCAAGCTGAAATTAATATCAAATATCCAAATCTGCTACCCCTTAGAGTAATGACTTGTTAGTTAACGCGATCAAAAAATATGATCCTTGATGTCGCATATTTTGCGATTTCACAACGGAATGAAAATCGATAGGGTACGAAAAGAATTTGGCAACAAGCAATGTCTTATAGCCAATGTAAAGAAACAAACTGCGAATAATTTGAAGTATAATAACAAAATACCTTCAACTTAATATGGAATCCTCCATCCAACTCACACTTGGATGGTTTTTTTTCATATCATTCGTCATCAATTCATCATCAGCCTATAATGTTCCCACTACTGGGAAACAGGCCTCCTCTCTTTGAGAGGGAATAGGCTATAATCCACCACGCGTCATCAATTACACCTATCAATTAATTTTGTGAGAAAATGCATCACAAGAGTAAAATGCTTATTTGCAGAATCTGTGCCATATGCTTGACCTAGTATAAGGTATAGTTTTCAAGGCACGTTCGAGTTTGATTCATGGTTAGCACGTATGGTACAATATTTATGAATGAAACGATAGTGCGACGACTTTTGTGATCCCGGAGTGACACGCGACTGTCAAATATTGTAGGGTTGTAGAGATTACGGCTCCACGATGAGGATAGTCCTTCACCTGGAGCAATACCGATAGCTTTCATGATTATTTGGCATTTCCAGTACTTCATGCGCCTATCCAAATGCTTCTACTTTGGAATTGTTCATTGGATCATTGAGGTTCGTTGAGCTACACTATAAGTGATTCATGCACGTACAGTCAAATTCAAGTCCGCTCGACGACAAAGTTATGGCTAAAATCGCGTGCACCCAACGTTCGCTCACAGCGGCATCCACGCTTGCACTCGAAATTAGTTTGTGCCACTTACCTGTTGCACCCTGCGAGCCATTTGCGTTCTCTTTTTCTTTATAGTTTATGGTGTTGTTAGTGCCTAACTGGGTGTTAGACTTTTTATACCACCCATGGGCCTCTGTCTTGGCTTTATAAGCCATCAAAAAGTTCCTCTGAGGCATATTGGTTCCCGCACGATGTTTTCCTTCACCGAAGCAAGTAAAAAGTTTAGTGCAAGTATATTTTCCATCAAAATAATAATTTGTTTTGATTTAAGTTGGTAGTGGTATGAACGAAACAGTCAGTGTAAGAGCGAAAAAGTATTAAGATCTATGTGTAAAAGTTCATTTACTTACTCGAAACAAATCCCGATAAACATTAAGGCTAGTGACCACAGTGGTTACTCATAATTATATGCAAGTTTTAGGATGATCGGTTCAGTGGTTTAGGCGTGAAAAGGTAACAAACAAACAAACTTACTTTCGCATTATATAAGTTAGGATTAGGATTGGAATTTCTTTATTTAAGTAATCGCTATTACGAAATATGTAAACCAAACAAGTGGCAGATGAAGCTGCCACTCGGGTTTGAGGAAGTTGAATTTGGTGTTGTACACAGAAACATCTTGCACTTGGCACATAGAAACAAATAAGTGCCGATCCCGAAGAATTTATTGTAATGCCATTTTGCAAATTATTCACTATGATGTAACAAAAATGTATGTGTCAGCTCTTTAACGTTGACCTACGAATGTCAGCTAAAACTGCCTAGGTCGGGTCAATATAAAATTGATTGTTATTCACAATATGGCGTGAAAAGGTAACAAACAAACAAACTTACTTTCGCATTAATAATATTAGGATAAGAATTGTAATTTCTTTATTTTAGTAATCGCAATTACAAAATAATCTAGATCGGGTCAGTATTAAATTCATTGTAATCTATACCAATATATTTTTTTTGTTTGTTGGTTTATTTGTTTGTACCGCATAAGCTCCGAAACTACTGGACGAATTTGGATGAAATTTGGAACACAGATAGTTTATAACCTGGATTAACACAAAGGACTTTTTATCCCGACAGTATGTTCCCGTGGGACATTTGCCGAACTCCACGCGGGCGACGCCGCGGGCATCGAGCTAGTTCACAATAAAGAAGACAAAAAGCCATATTTTTTATTTTGGCGCGCCCCATGTAGAAATTATACCCAAATTCGAACCATCAAGCGCTCAACGGTAATTTGGTCTCTTTTTTTCCGCAGATAGAATATTACGCATATTATGTAACTTACATCGTTCTCCTTGAATGATCTCCTTGAATTTGGAGTGGTGTCATGTGTGCAAAATATCAAACATTCCAGGTTTGAATTTTGAAAATTAAACCTCTTGCATGAAAGGGATGAAAGGTATTTAGAAATTAGTACAATTAAATATAGTATTTTGCAAATCAGTTTATTGAATCGTTGGTTAGGATGAAAAATAAACATTATTTTTAAAATCACACAACATGCCACACTGTACACATAAGAAAATGCCTAATGTCCGTTTTTCCCAGTGATACCTAACCGAATGCCTAATGTCAGTTTTCGCCAACTTTAAGTGTCACATAACTGAATGCCTAATTCCTGGCTTTAAGATACCGTAATAGGTCGTCTCTCAAACAAACATGACGGGATTATGTGTGTCTGTTCATCAATTAAAACAAAATGAATTGCAAATTAGTTTATTGTATCAATGTATTGGATCGACGGTTGGGTCATCATTATTTTCCATCCAATTCAGTTTATTGAATTGTTGGTTAGGCGAAAAATAAAATAAATTATTTCTAGATCTAGTACACACCACATCCACAGCTGCGGCCTCCATAGCCGAGTCCGACAGCGGCAGGAGCGATGGCAGAAGCCCCAAGTCCATAGCCAGCGCCCAGTCCATATCCAGCTCCGAGTCCATATCCAGCGCCGAGACCATAGGCACCCGCAGCGCCATAGGCAGCAGCAGAAGGAGCGATGCTCTCTATAGCAGTAACGCCGTTACCGCAGCTGTAGCTGACGGCGCCAGCACCAGCACTGGGCAACACGCCCTCCAAAGCGACAGCACTCACGAATGGCAGCTCACCAGCCACGGACAGAGCACCCTCATACACATTCTCAGACGCTACGGAGAGGCCACTGGGAGCGATAGCAGACACGCTGGAAACAGGCAGTCCACCGCCACTGGTAGGAATGATCTCAATACCTGTCAAACCATTACCGATCAAACCGTTACCATAGCCGCTACCAATCAACCCGTTACCAATCAGACCATTCCCGATCAAACCATTACCAATGATACTATCACCAATCACACCGTTGCTAGCGTAGTTACCAGCACAGCCGTTACCAATCAGACCGTTGCCAATCTGACCGTTGCCAATTAATCCATTTCCGATCAAACCATTGCCAGCACATCCTGGGGCAATTAGAGCAGGAGCGGCGATGGTTCCACGACCAAGGCATGAACAGAAAGCGGTCTGTAAATAAGAAATTATTGTGTTAGGGAATATATCTTTATCAGCAAACGATTTTAATGTCAGTGACATAATTGATGATTCAATCGATCAAATAATGTAATGTGTGTCAGACATGTTTTATGTAATCACATTATTTGAACTGGTTAAAAATTTAGTTTTAAAACATGGACATGTAAAGAAGTAAACCAACGTGGCATGGCGGGCAAAGGACTAAAACTAAATGCAACCTTTGGGAAAATCCCAACTAGGAGTTGGTTACATCGATACAAAACATGGGAACAATAAACAAGTCAACAGTTTCTCACCTGGATGAAGAGCGCCTGGGCGCAGAGGACGAGGATCACCTTGGCTGACATTGTAGTTTGTGTTGTAGTAAAAATGAGAATGATTTTCCTAAGAATCGATCGACTATTTATACCGAAGCGTAGTCCTTATCTGGTTGTGTAGCAGCAACTTCTGGATTTCGAAATTAACTTTTCATACCTACCCATATCAGTAGTTGCAATATGGAGAAATAGAAAAATGCACGTTGCATTTCGTAACTGATGTAACCTTGAAATATTTAGTATGAAGGGCTTTGTTTCAATAGAACATAGAAAACATTTTTTTATGATAAGAAGCTTTTGCACTATATAAACGTAGTCTAGACGAAGGGAAATCATTCAGTCTTCGGCTTCTTGTTGAACACCAACCAACATCAAACATGTCTACCATTGCTGTTCTGTTACTCTGCATCCAAGCTTGCTTGAGCCAGGTGAGAGGTTTTTTTAAGTTCCTTCATCATTGATATTGATCTGTAATTCTAGCTTATTGACATTCTTCTAACAGAAACCATTATGTTCCTTTAGAATGTGTTCGGTTCCGGGTGCGGCTGCGGAGGTCAAGTGGGCACCATAGCTCCTGCTCTGGGTCTCGGCGCTGGTCTCTCTCCTGGTGCTACATGTGGTGGTGCCCTCGGTCTTGGTGCCTACGGTGGCGCCATCGGATCTGCTTATGGTAGCGCACTTGCTCCTGCTGCTGCATACGGAGGTGCTATCGCTCCTGGAGTTGCATACGGCGGTGCCGGCGAAGGCAACGTGGCAGTCATTGGTGAGCTGCCAGTCGCCGGTAACACCGCTGTTGCTGGTCAGGTCCCCATCCTGGGTGTCGTGAGCTTCGGTGGCGCTGTGCCGGCTGCTGGTGCCGTGTCTATCTCCGGACAGTGCGCTTGCGGCTGTGGCTCTCCTGCTTACTATTAAATCATTTTCCGAATTCTAAGATGAAAATAAACAATCAGAATTGAACTAATAATTCCATGTTTTGATTTTTTCTTATTTCACCGAAACTGTATAAACTCCTTTATTGGCTATAATTATCATAATACATTTGTATAAGCTATCTGCATGATCAATGTTTGTATTTAGCGGTATACATTTTTGACTTACTTTTTTGTAGAAGTAAACAACGGAAATTGTAATGGATTCAAAAGATATTTATACCCGTACATATAACAAATATTGAATTAAGAAAAGTCTACGGTTGTCAGCGCAACTATTAGAGGTACAGACTGTCATAGATTATATAAACGACTGCGATTGCAGTGTTCAATCCTGAACTTTAACCTCTGTATGCCAAACCAACAACTGCGTAGCGTAAATGGTCTTCATAAGTTTCTGTGTACGGGTCCGTGCGACACGTTTTCTTTTTCAGTTTCCCTGTCAGATAGCACGCCATTATTTACTCGTTCTTAGGGTTCCTAACTTTTTTTTTGTTTTTTTTATTGGATGGGAAATCATCAAACGACCTCTCCCGCTCAGGCAGAGCGGAAGGCAGTGTCAGACTTGTACTGGACTAAAACCCATCCATGTTCCTTCCTTGGTTTGTGAGTTCCAGGGCCTCGGTATCTCTTTCGACTGTTTGATACCTCAGTTGACAAAAACGGAACCCTTATAGGATCAATTTGTTGTTCGTCTGTCAAGAGTCTTTTTCTGAAAAATTCGCTGTGATATCAAGCTGAAATTAATATCAAATATCCAAATCTGCTACCCCTTAGAGTAATGACTTGTTAGTTAACGCGATCAAAAAATATGACCGTTGATGTCGCATATTTTGCGATTTCACAACGGAATGAAAACCGATAAGGTACGAAAAGAATTTGGCAACAAGCAATGCTTATAGCCAATGTAGAGAAACAAACTGCGAATAATTTGAAGTATAATAACAAAATACCTTCAACTTAATATGGAATCCTCCATCCAACTCACACTTGGATGGTTTTTTTTCATATCTTTCGTCATCAATTCATCATCAGCCTATAATGTTCCCACTACTGGGAAACAGGCCTCCTCTCTTTGAGAGGGAATAGGCTATAATCCACCACGCGTCATCAATTACACCTATCAATTAATTTTGTGAGAAAATGCATCACAAGAGTAAAATGCTTATTTGCAGAATCTGTGCCATATGCTTGACCTAGTATAAGGTATAGTTTGCAAGGCACGTTCGAGTTTGATTCATGGTTAGCACGTATGGTACAATATTTATGAATGAAACGATAGTGCGACGACTTTTGTGATCCCGAAGTGACACGCGACTGTCAAATATTGTAGGGTTGTAGAGATTACTGCTCCACGATGTGGATAGTCCTTCACCTGGAGCAATACCGATAGCTTTCATGATTATTTGGACATTTCCAGTACTTCATGCGGCCTATCCAAATGCTTATACTTTGGAATTGTTCATTGGATCATTGAGGTTCGTTGAGCTACACTATAAGTGATTCATGCACGTACAGTCAAATTCAAGTCCGCTCGACGACAAAGTTATGGCTAAAATCGCGTGCACCCAACGTTCGCTCACAGCGGCATCCACGCTTGCACTCGAAATTAGTTTGTACCACTTACCTGTTGCACCCTGCGAGCCATTTGCGTTCTCTTTTTCTTTATAGTTTATGGTGTTGTTAGTGCCTAACTGGGTGTCAGACTTTTTATACCACCCATGGGCCTCTGTCTTGGCTTTATAAGCCATCAAAAAGTTCCTCTGAGGCATATTGGTTCCCGCACGATGTTTTCCTTCACCGAAGCAAGTAACAAGTTTAGCGCAAGTATATTTTCCATCAAAATAATAATTTGTTTTGATTTAAGTTGGTAGTGGTATGAACGAAACAGTCAGTGTAAGAGCGAAAAAGTATTAAGATCTATGTGTAAAAGTTCATTTACTTACTCGAAACAAATCCCGATAAACATTAAGGCTAGTGACCACAGTGGTTACTCATAATTATATGCAAGTTTTAGGATGATCGGTTCAGTGGTTTAGGCGTGAAAAGGTAACAAACAAACAAACTTACTTTCGCATTATATTAGTTAGGATTAGGATTGGAATTTGTTTATTTAAGTAATCGCTATTACGAAATATGTAAACCTAACAAGTGGCAGATGAAGCTGCCACTCGGGTTTGAGGAAGTTGAATTTGGTGTTGTATACAGAAACATCTTGCACTTAGCACATATAAACAAATAAGTGCCGATCCCGAAGAATTTATTGTAATGCCATTTTGCAAATTATTCACTATGATGTAACAAAAATGTATGTGTCAGCTCTTTAACGTTGACCTACGAATGTCAGCTAAAACTGCCTAGGTCGGGTCAATATAAAATTGATTGTAATTCACAATATGGCGTGAAAAGGTAACAAACAAACAAACTTACTTTCGCATTGATAATATTAGGATAAGAATTGTAATTTCTTTATTTTAGTAATCGCAATTACAAAATAATCTAGATCGGGTCAGTATAAAATTCATTGTAATCTATACCAATATATTTTTTTTGTTTGTTGGTATATTTGTTTGTACCGCATAAGCTCCGAAACTACTGGACGAATTTGGATGAAATTTGGAACACAGATAGTTTATAACCTGGATTAACACAGGACTATTTATCCCGATAGTATGTACGTTC
The DNA here is from genome assembly GCA_950005105.1 of Lycophotia porphyrea. NCBI lineage: Eukaryota > Metazoa > Arthropoda > Insecta > Lepidoptera > Noctuidae > Lycophotia > Lycophotia porphyrea. The sequence continues at coordinate 2,864,846 of OX465410.1, read as the reverse complement.
CCGTGGGACATTTGCCGAACTCCACGCGGGCGACGCTGCGGGCATCGAGCTAGTTCACAATAAAGAAGACAAAAAGCCATATTTTTTATTTTGGCGCGCCCCATGTAGAAATTATACCCAAATTCGAACCCTCAAGCGCTCAACGGTAATTTGGTCTCTTTTTTCCGCAGATAGAATATTACGCATATTATGTAACTTACATCGTTCTCCTTGAATGATCTCCTTGAATTTGGAGTGGTGTCATGTGTGCAAAATATCAAACATTCTTGCATGAAAGGGATGAAAGGTATTTAGAAATTAGAACAATTAAATATAGTATTTTGCAAATCAGTTTATTGAATCGTTGGTTAGGATGAAAAATAAACATTATTTTTAAAATCACACAACATTCACTGTACACATAAGAAAATGCCTAATGTCCGTTTTTCCCAGTGATACCTAACCGAATGCCTAATGTCAGTTTTCGCTAACTTTAAGTGTCACATAACTGAATGCCTAATTCCTGTCTTTAAGATACCGTAATAGGTCGTCTCTCAAACAAACATGACGGGATTATGTGTGTCTGTTCATCAATTAAAACAAAATAAATTGCAAATTAGTTTATTGTATCAATGTATTGGATCGACGGTTGGGTCATCATTATTTTCCATCCAATTCAGTTTATTGAATTGTTGGTTAGGCGAAAAATAAAATAAATTATTTCTAGATCTAGTACACACCACATCCACAGCTGCGGCCTCCATAGCCGAGTCCGACAGCGGCAGGAGCGATGGCAGAAGCCCCAAGTCCATAGCCAGCGCCCAGTCCATATCCAGCTCCAAGTCCATATCCAGCGCCGAGACCATAGGCACCCGCAGCGCCATAGGCAGCAGCAGAAGGAGCGATGCTCTCTATAGCAGTAACGCCGTTACCGCAGCTGTAGCTGACGTCGCCAGCACCAGCACTGGGCAACACGCCCTCCAAAGCGACAGCACTCACGAATGGCAGCTCACCAGCCACGGACAGAGCACCCTCATACACATTCTCAGACGCTACGGAGAGGCCACTGGGAGTGATAGCAGACACGCTAGAAACAGGCAGTCCACCGCCACTGGTAGGAATGATCTCAATACCTGTCAAACCATTACCGATCAAACCGTTACCATAGCCGCTACCAATCAACCCGTTACCAATCAGACCATTCCCGATCAAACCATTACCAATGATACTATCACCAATCACACCGTTGCTAGCGTAGTTACCAGCACAGCCGTTACCAATCAGACCGTTGCCAATCAGACCGTTGCCAATTAATCCATTTCCGATCAAACCATTGCCAGCACATCCTGGGGCAATTAGAGCAGGAGCGGCGATGGCTCCACGACCAAGACATGAACAGAAAGCGGTCTGTAAATAAGAAATTATTGTGTTAGGGAATATATCTTTATCAGCAAACGATTTTAATGTCAGTGACATAATTGATGATTCAATCGATCAAATAATGTAATGTGTGTCAGACATGTTTTATGTAATCACATTATTTGAACTGGTTAAAAACTTAGCTTTAAAACATGGACATGTAAAGAAGTAAACCAACGTGGCATGGCGGGCAAAGGACTAAAACTAAATGCAACCTTTGGGAAAATCCCAACTAGGAGTTGGTTACATCGATACAAAACATGGGAACAATAAACAAGTCAACAGTTTCTCACCTGGATGAAGAGTGCCTGGGCGCAGAGGACGAGGATCACCTTGGCTGACATTGTAGTTTGTGTTGAAGTAAAAATGAGAATGATTTTCCTAAGAATCGATCGACTATTTATACCGAAGCGTAGTCCTTATCTGGTTGTGTAGCAGCAATTTCTGGATTTCGAAATTAACTTTTCATACCTACCCATATCAGTAGTTGCAATATGGAGAAATAGAAAAATGCACGTTGCATTTCGTAACTGATGTAACCTTGAAATATTTAGTATGAAGGGCTTTGTTTCAATAGAACATAGAAAACATTTTTTTTATGATAAGAAGCTTTTGCACTATATAAACGTAGTCTAGACGAAGGGAAATCATTCAGTCTTCGGCTTCTTGTTGAACACCAACCAACATAAAACATGTCTACCATTGCTGTTCTGTTACTCTGCATCCAAGCTTGCTTGAGCCAGGTGAGAGGTTTTTTTAAGTTCCTTCATCATTGATGTTGATCTGTAATTCTGGCTTATTGACATTCTTCTAACAGAAACCATTATGTTCCTTCAGAATGTGTTCGGTTCCGGGTGCGGCTGCGGAGGTCTAGTGGGCGCCATAGCTCCTGCTTTGGGTCTCGGCGCTGGTCTCTCTCCTGCTGCTACATGTGGTGGTGCCCTCGGTCTTGGTGCTTACGGTGGCGCCATCGGATCTGCTTATGGTAGCGCACTTGCTCCTGCTGCTGCATACGGAGGTGCTATCGCTCCTGGAGTTGCATACGGTGGTGCCGGCGAAGGCAACGTGGCGGTCATTGGTGAGCTGCCAGTCGCCGGTAACACCGCTGTTGCTGGTCAGGTCCCCATCCTGGGTGTCGTGAGCTTCGGTGGCGCTGTACCGGCTGCTGGTGCCGTGTCTATCTCCGGACAGTGCGCTTGCGGCTGTGACTCTCCTGCTTACTATTAAATCATTTTCCGAATTCTAAGATGAAAATAAACAATCAGAATTGAGCTAATAATTCCATGTTTTGATTTTTTCTTATTTCACCGAAACTGTTTAAACTCCTTTATTGGCTATAATTATCATAATACATTTGTATAAGCTATCTGCATGATCAATGTTTGTATTTAGCGGTATACATTTTTGACTTACTTTTTTTGTAGAAGTAAACAACGGAAATTGTAATGGATTCAAAAGATATTTATACCCGTACATATAACAAATATTGAATTAAGGAAAGTCTACGGTAGTCAGCGCAACTATTAGAGGTACAGACTGTCATAGATTATATAAACAACTGCGATTACAGTGTTTAATCCTGAACTTTAACCTCTGTATGCCAAACCAACAACTGCGTAGCGTAAATGGTCTTCATAAGTTTCTGTGTACGGGTCCGTGCGAAGCGTTTTCTTTTTCAGTTTTCCTGTCAGATAGCACGCCATTATTTACTCGTTCTTAGGGTTCCTAACTTTTTTTTGTTTTTTTTGTGGATGGGGATTCATCAAACGACCTCTCCCGCTCAGGCAGAGCGGAAGGCAGTGTCAGACTTGTACTGACTAAAACCCATCCATGTTCCTTCCTTGGTTTGTGAGTTCCAGGGCCTCGGTATCTCTTTCGACTGTTTGATACCTCAGTTCAGTACCTCAGTTGTCAAAAACGGAACCCTTATAGGATCAATTTGTTGTTCGTCTGTCAAGAGTCTTTTTCTGAAAAATTCGCTGAGATATCAAGCTGAAATTAATATCAAATATCCAAATCTGCTACCCCTTAGAGCAAAGACTCGTTAGTTAACGCGATCAAAAAATATGACCGTTGATGTCGCATATTTTGCAATTTCACAACGTAATGAAAACCGATAGGGTACGAAAAGAATTTGGCAACAAGCAATGTCTTATAGCCAATGTAAAGAAACAAACTGCGAATAATTTGAAGTATAATAACAAAATACCTTCAACTTAATATGGAATCCTCCATCCAACTCACACTTGGATGGTTTTTTTTCATATCATTCGTCATCAATTCATCATCAACCTATAATGTTCCCACTACTGGGAAACAGGCCTCCTCTCTTTGAGAGGGAATAGGCTATAATCCACCACGCGTCATCAATTACACCTATCAATTAATTTTGTGAGAAAATGCATCACAAGAGTAAAATGCTTATTTGCACAATATGTGCCTTATGCTTGATCTAGTATAAGGTATAGTTTTCAAGGCACGTTCGAGTTGGATTCATGGTTAGCACGTATGGTACAATATTTATGAATGAAACGATAGTGCGACGACTTTTGTGATCCCGGAGTGACACGCGACTGTCAAATATTGTAGGGTTGTAGAGATTACGGCTCCACGATGAGGATAGTCCTTCACCTGGAGCAATACCGATAGCTTTCATGATTATTTGGCATTTCCAGTACTTCATGCGGCCTATCCAAATGCTTCTACTTTGGTATTGTTCATTGGATCATTGAGGTTCGTTGAGCTACACTATAAGTGATTCATGCACGTACAGTCAAATTCAAGCCCGCTCGACGACAAAGTTATGGCTCAAATCGCTTGCACCCAACGTTCGCTCACAGCGGCATCCACGCTTGCACTCGAAATTAGTTTGTGCCACTTACCTGTTGCACCCTGCGAGCCATTTGCGTTCTCTTTTTCTTTATAGTTTATGGTGTTGTTAGTGCCTAACCGGGTGTCAGACTTTTTATACCACCCATGGGCCTCTGTCTTGGCTTTATAAACCATCAAAAAGTTCCTCTGAGGCATTTGGTTCCCGCACGATGTTTTCCTTCACCGAAGCAAGTAACAAGTTTAGTGCAAGTATATTTTCCATCAAAATAATAATTTGTTTTGATTTAAGTTGGTAGTGGTATGAACGAAACAGTCAGTGTGCGAGCGAAAAAGAATTAAGATCTATGTGTAAAAGTTCATTTACTTACTCGAAACAAATCCCGATAAACATTAAGGCTAGTGACCACAGTGGTTACTCATAATTATACATATGCAAGTTTTAGGATGATCGGTTCAGTGGTTTAGGCGTGAAAAGGTAACAAACAAACAAACTTACTTTTGCATTTATAATATCATAATATTGGGATTCGAATTGAGATTTCTTTATTTTAGTAATCGCAATTACAAAATAATCGAGATCGCGTCGGTATAAAATTCATTGTAATCTATACCAATATTATAAAGAGGAAAGATTTTTTTGTTTGTTTGTTTGTACCGAATAGGCTCTGAAACTACTAGACGAATTTGGATGAAATTTGGAACACAGATAGTTTATAACCTGGATTAACACATAGAATACTGTTTATCCGGATAATATGTTCCCGTGGGACATTTGTCGAACTCCACCCGGGCGACGCCGCGGGCATTGAGCTAGTTCACAATGAAGAAGACAAAAAGCCGTGTTTTTAATTTTAGCGCGCCCCATGTAGAAATGATACCCAAATCCGAACCCTCAAGCGCTCAACGGTAATTTGGTCTCTTTTTTTCCGCAGATAGAATATTACGCATATTATGTAACTTACATCGTTCTCCTTGAATGATCTCCTTGAATTTGGAGTGGTGTCATGTGTACAAAATATCAAACATTCCAGGTTTGAATTTTGAAAATAACACCTCGTGCATGAAATGGATGAAAGGTATTTAGAAATTGGTACAATTAAATATAGTATTTTGCAAATCAGTTTATTGAATCGTTGGTTAGGATGAAAAATAAACATTACCTATTTTTAAGATCACACAACATGCCACACTGTAGACATAACAGAATGCCTAATGTCCGTTTTCACCAGCACTAAGTGATACCTAACCGAATGCCTAATGTAAGTTTTCGCCAACTTTAAGTGTCACCTAACTGAATGCCTAATTCCTGTCTTTAAGATACCGTAATAGGTCGTCTCTCAAACAAGCATGACGGGATTATGGGTGTCTATTCATCAATTAAAAACAAAATAAATTGCACATGAGTTTATTGTATCAATGTATTGGATCGACGGTTAAATTGTTGGTTAGGCGAAAAATAAAATAAATTATTTCTAGTTCTTGTACACACCACATCCACAGCTGCGGCCTCCATAGCCGAGTCCGACAGCGGCAGGAGCGATGGCAGAAGCGCCAAGTCCATAGCCAGCGCCGAGTCCATATCCAGCGCCGAGTCCATATCCAGCGCCGAGACCATATCCAGCGCCGAGACCATAGGCACCCGCAGCGCCATAGGCAGCAGCAGAAGGAGCGATGCTCTCTATAGCAGTAATGCCGTTACCACAGCTGTAGCTGACGGCGCCAGCACCAGCACTGGGCAACACGCCCTCCAAAGCGACAGCACTCACGAATGGCAGCTCACCAGCCACGGACAGAGCACCCTCATACACATTCTCAGACGCTACGGAGAGGCCACTGGGAGCGATAGCAGACACGCTGGAGACAGGCAGTCCACCGCCACTGGTAGGAATGATCTCAATACCTGCCAAACCATTACCGATCAAACCGTTACCATAGCCGCTACCAATCAACCCGTTACCAATCAGACTATTCCCGATCAAACCATTACCAATGATACTATCACCAATCACACCGTTGCCAGCGTAGTTACCAGCACAGCCGTTACCAATCAGACCGTTGCCAATTAATCCATTTCCGATCAAACCATTGCCAGTCCTGCCGTTACCAGCACATCCTGGGGCAATAAGAGCAGGAGCGGCGATGGCTCCACGACCAAGACATGAACAGAAAGCGGTCTGTAAACAAGAAATTATTGTGTTAGGGAATATATCTTTATCAGCAAACGACTTTAATCTCAATGACTTAATTGATGGTCCCATCGATCACGTATTGTAATGTGTGTCAGACATGTTTTATGTTATCACATTATTTGAACTGGTTAAAAATTTAGCTTTAAAACATGGACATGTAAAGAAGTAAACCAACGTGGCATGGCGGGCAAAGGACTAAGACTAAATGCAACCTTTGGGAAAATCCGACCTAAGAGTTGGTTACATCGATACAAAACATGGGAACAATAAACAAGTCAACAGTTTCTCACCTGGATGAAGAGCGCCTGGGCGCAGATGACGAGGATCACCTTGGCTGACATTGTAGTTTGTGTTGAAGTAAAAATGAGAATGATTTTTCCAAGAATCGATCGACTATTTATACCGAAGCGTAGTCCTTATCTAGTTGTGTTGCAGCAATTTCTGGATTTCGAAATTAACTTTTCATACCTACCCTTATCAGTAGTTGCAATATGGAGAAATAGAAAAATGCACGTTGCATTTCGTAACTGATGTAACCTTGAAATATTTAGTATGAAAGGCTTTGTTTCAATAGAACATAGAAAACATTTTTATGATAAGAAGCTTTTGCACTATATAAACGTGGTCTAGACGTACGGCCATCATTCAGTCTTCGGCTTCTCGTTGAACACCAACCAACATCAAACATGTCTACCTTTGCTGTTCTGTTACTCTGCATCCAAGCTTGCTTGAGCCAGGTGAGAGGTTTTTTTTAAGTTCCTTCATCATTGATATTGATCTGTAATTCTGGCTTATTGACATTCTTCTAACAGAAACCATTTTGTTCCATCAGAATGTGTTCGGTTCCGGGTGCGGCTGCGGAGGTCAAGTGGGCGCCATAGCTCCTGCTCTGGGTCTCAGCGCTGGTCTCTCTCCTGCTGCTACATGTGGTGGTGCCCTCGGTCTTGGTGCTTACGGTGGCGCCATCGGATCTGCTTATGGTAGTGCACTTGCTCCTGCTGCTGCATACGGAGGTGCTATCGCTCCTGGAGCTGCTTACGGCGGCGCCGGCGAAGGCAACGTGGCGGTTATTGGTGAGCTGCCAGTCGCCGGTACTACCGCCGTCGCCGGTCAGGTCCCCATCATGGGCGCTGTGAGCTTCGGTGGCGCTGTGCCGGCTGCTGGTGCCGTGTCTATCTCCGGACAGTGCGCTTGCGGCTGTGGCTCTCCTGCTTATTATTAAATCATTTTCCGAATTCTAAGATAAAAATAAACAATCAGAATTGAGCTATAATTATAATTCAATGTTTTGTTTTTTTCCCATACTAACCAAAATCTATAAGGTAACACAGGGCGTAAGGGACAGCCCTCCACATTACTAACGGGGTGAATTCAGTATATCATACTAAGATGACCAGTCATCATCATCATCATCAGCCTATAATGTTCCCACTGCTGGGACACAGGCCTCCTCTCTATGAGAGGGAATGGGCTATAATCCGCCACGCGGGCCCAGTGCGGATTGGTAGATGTTCTAGGACATGCCGGTTTCCTCACGATGTTTTCCTTCACCGTTTTTGAGAGCAGTGGTGATGAAATAAATTACACAAAGAAATGCGCCTGCCTGGGTTCGAACCTACGACTTACTGTTCGTAAGCCGGAGTCGCTACCACTGGGCCACTGTTGCTCTCCAATTTTGTTTTGTTTTATTTTCTCATACGTATTGTATCTTTACCGTGAAAAAAAATGCACGTAGCGAACGGCAAGCGCGACGACGAGTTCGATGAGCTAGGCAGGAAGTGAACAGCTGATTTCACGCGTCGTTCGTTACAGTATTTCAACATCTATTGATGGATTTATAATTTCAGTCGTATTATTAACATAAATCAAATGCTGCGTAAAGGAAATTTACTTTTACAGTTTTTTTTCGCTCGCACACTGGCTTTCTGTTTCGTTCACATCAGTACCAAGTAAAAACAGTGATTTTTACCCCAAAAAAAGTCCTTTCCCAGCAATAATTTTTGCGTAAAGCTACTAAGTGTGATGTACAGAATGCTTAAAAGATAGAGATAAAATATACTTTATTTGTCAGACATGCGCTTAAAGTGCGCGGACGTGTTTACTTGTGGAATAATTACATAAATTTATTTTTCTGTTATTAATTGAAGTAGAAACCTAAATGGATACGAAATGTAACGGCTGTGATGATGTCATTAAAGATGTGTTACATATGCAGTGTTCAAGAGAAAAATGTAAAAAACTGTATCACCTTAATTGTCTTGCCTTATCGGAGCCGCAGTTCACGGCATTCACGGCGGAGTACAAGAAAAGATGGGTATGTCCAGAATGCACATGCACTATTCCGAAGAAAGGGAATTCTGAAACACCAGTCCGAGGAAACACAACAGTAGACGAAACTTATACACCTGGTTACGTTAATACTGAGCGTGGCAGTCGTCGCAATCCAAAGGAAATCACTGTGATTGATAGCGGAAACCAAGTGCTCGATGAACTACGTGAGTTTCGCTTAGAGATTAAAACTCGTCTGGATGAGCAAAAGAAAGAATTCACACTACTGAAGAATAAATTAGTTAACACAGAAACAGAACTAAAAGATTTAAAAAGTATACTGAAGGTAGTTCAGGAAAAAGCAAATAAAGTCGATATTCTAGAGACTAGAATTAAAGTACTTCTGGAGAAAAATGAACAATTAGAGACTAGTCTTACTGCCAGGAATATCATGGAGAAAAGTGAGATTGAAGAAGGACCTGAAAGGACGGTGACAGTGTCATTTGCAAACATAGTCAAGGAAAGTCAACCGGAGGTAGTTGCTAATTTTGTACCAATTAAGGAATGTGTGGCCACGAAATCGGCAAACAAAGTAATAACCGCGAAAAAACAAGAAACAAATAGAGAGAGGAGTTTAAATAGACCAGTTAATGTTATAGAAAAAGAAAATGAAGATCCAGGAAAAGAAGAAAAATGGACATTGGTTAATAGAAAAAAAAACAGATATCCAAATAGTGAAGTGAGGAAAGGAGGAAGCGTGGGTGTAACTGAAATTCAGGGAACTGAGCGAAAGAAATATTTGCACGTATGGCGTCTGCAAAAAGAAACTACTGTGGAAAATGTAGAAAAACACGTGAAGACGCTGTGCGGAGAGGCAATGCCGATTAAAGTAGAGAGAATAAAACACAGGACGGAAAGAGACTATGCTTCTTTCATTATAGGAGTGCCGGAAAGCAAGTATGAAGTGTTGTGTAATCCAGAAAGTTGGGCAGTAAATATTGAGTTCTGCGAATGGGTGTGGTTTCGGAGACCAAACAATAAACAAAAACCCCCGGAGTAAATTGGTGGAGATATTTTACCAAAATGTCAGGGGACTCCGCACTAAATTGGAGGATTTTTATGGAGGAGTTTTGTCTTCAAGCGCAAACTTATTTGCCATAACAGAAACTGGCTGCAATGAGTCTATACATGACGCAGAATTAATTCCACCTGGTTACACCATTATAAGATGTGACCGAGCAGATGGGCGGAAACACGGAGGCGCGTGTCTCGTGGCCACACCGAGTTTTGAGCTGCGGCGAGTGTCCCTGCCCGGTGACGTCAACATCGATCATCAGGTATTTGAACTGGTTTGTGCGTCAGTGTACCAGCGGAATAGATTATTGTTTTTGTTATGTGTTGTTTATATACCGCCTAATAGTAACGAAAACGAATACATGGTCCTATTTAGAATTATTGAACGAGTGTGTAAATCTTATAACAACACTATTGTAATAGGTGATTTCAATTTGAATTCTTGTCATGTTAACATTCTAAATTATTTTCAATGTTTCGAAACTTATTGTGGATTCACTCAGAGTAACAAAGTACCTAATTGCAATGGTCGACAACTGGACCTAGTGTTGAGTACATTCGCGGAGGAAGGGAGTGTGAGCGTGCGCGCGGCGGAGGCGCCTCTCGTGCCGGTAGACGCGTATCACCCGCCGCTCGAGGTGTCGGTGAGTCTGCGTGTGCGTCAGTGCCAGCGCGCGGGCTCATCAACACCAACGTCGGATACCCACGAACCTGTTGGCTGGAATTTTAATAAAGCCGATTTTTTCGTGTTGTACTCATCAATTGCTTCTGTAGATTGGGCTCCAATGTATGAGTTAGATTTAGAAATGAGTTTAAACTATTTTTATAATATTATTAATTCCATTTTAAATGATTGCGTTCCAAAGAAAAAGCGAAGTCGTGTAAACTCAAGGTACATTTACCCTGAGTGGTACACTGCGGAAATAATTCGCGACATAAAATTGAAGGCGGTCCTACATAAACAGTACAAAACAAGTGGGGGGAGGTCTGATTACGAAGCGTTTGCTCAGTGTAGAACCAAAGTAAAAAATTTAATACTCTGTGCTCGCGAACAGTATGAGCATCGTGTCCAACATCAAATGCTGGAAGACCCAAAGTCGTTCTGGAACTATGCTAAATCTAGAAAAGGTAGTAGAAGTCCCCAAAAGATTTTAAAGAATGGCGAGCCGTTGACTGACGAACAATGCGCTCAGGAGTTTGCTGGGTACTTTTATTCGGTGTATAGTACGGAGCAAGCCGAGTTAGATGTGAGTGCAGCTATGGCAGAAGCGGGCGGGGAGAACGGAGCGGCGCGGGTACATCTTGATCTCTTGCAACTGTCGGACGTATGTTGCGCGCTTCAACAACTTAAACCGAAAAGGTCTTCGGGGCCGGACGGCATCCCGCCTTACATCTTTAGGGACTGTCGAATGGTGCTAGCCAAACCGTTGCAATATATTTATAATAAATGCCTGAATGGAGCTGTTTTTCCCGAGAGGTGGAAGATTACCCGCGTTGTTCCGGTGCCAAAGGGAGGCGCAAGAATGACGGTAGACGGTTACAGGCCTGTCGCAGTGCTGTCTACCCCGGCTAAGGTTTTTGAAGCTGCTATTCATAAGAGTATATTTCAACAGGTCCGCGGTCAGTTATCAGACTCACAGCATGGGTTCCGACCGGCAAAAAGCACTACTAGCAATCTCCTGAGCCATATGGTTAGTCTTGTGCCATCGGTGGACAGTGGAGGGCAGACTGATGCTGCTTACTTCGATTTTAAGAAAGCGTTTGATCTGGTAAATAATGATATTTTGCTCAAAAAGTTAGCAGTATTTGGTTTCACTCCACATCTGCTCAGGTTTTTTGCAAGCTACTTAAGCGGTAGGCAACAATATGTGGAATATGCGGGGCACAAGTCAGAGCCATATTTTACCAGGTCTGGGGTGAGTCAGGGCAGTAACCTTGGGCCTTTGCAATTCATTCTCATGATTAATGACCTGCCAGAAGTTGTTAAAGACGCCAAGTGTTTACTGTTCGCTGATGACCTCAAGCTATCGCTTGAAATAAGTGGAGTGGATGACTGCGAGAGGCTTCAGGGAGACATAGACAGAGTGGCGACCTGGAGCAAGAACAACCTCTTGCAGTTCAACACCTCAAAGTGTGTAACAATCACTTTCTCTCGCGCGCGTGCTCCTATTAAATATAATTATAATTTGGACGGGGTGCAAATGTCTAGGGCTACGGAAGTTAGGGACTTGGGGGTGAAATTCAACACGGGGCTGACGTTTCGTGATCACATCATAAGCTGCTGTAAAAAAGCTTATCGTAATTTAGGTTTTATGCTCCGATTGGTAAGTAAATTTACGAACATAAAAGCGGTTATAGCTTTATATAATGCTTTGGTTAGAAGTCAGTTAGAGTGTAACGCAATTATTTGGGCTCCACATGAATCTAAATATAGGTTCATGCTGGAGAAAGTACAAAACAAGTTTGTGAGATATTTATATTTGAAATTGTATGGTGTATACCCTTTTTATCCGCTTATGTATCCAACTTTATTTATTTTGGGTATGGTTGGGTATAACGAACTGAGGGTCAGGAGGGATCTCACACTCACCTCGTACATATTCAAGGTACTTAGAGGGAAGATACATGATGCGGACATTTTAGGGAACATAGGTTTGTGTGTTCCGGACAGGTACGTGGGGCGACGTCGGCAGCCACCCTTGCTGGCGGTGCCGCGCGCGCGGACCAATCTGTTAGGGGAGGCGCCACTGACGCGTGCGCTCCGCACTCTCAACCTCATAGAGGTTGACTTGTTCAATTGTTCTCTGAGTGAGTTCACAAAAAATGTATTGTTTGTGATTAGTTACAAAATTTAATATTGTTATTGTGTACACTATCGCATTAGGTAACCCTGTAAAGATAGTCGTAAGATGGAGAAATAAATAAATAAAAAAAATAAAATAAAAATAAAAAGTATCTTTTATCTTGGTTAAGGGCAAACTCAAAATCAAAATCAAAGCATTTATTCCAAATAGGCCAGTAACAGGCACTTTTGAACTGTCGACAAGATAACAATGTAATGAAGCTAAGAGATTTATACAGTTTTAGACAAATGTTGAGTTGAGGAAGACCTACGATTATCATTATAACTATTGGAGGTAAAGTCGGTCATCGATTTTAAGGCTTCCGTACCCAAAGGCTAAAAACGGGACCCTAATATTAAGACTCGACTATCTGTCTGTCTGGCTGTCTGTCACCAGGCTGTATCTTATGAACCGTGATAGCTAGACAGATGAAATTTTCACAGATGATGTATTTCTGTTTCCACTCAAAACTCAAAAGCATTTATTTCAATTAGACGATTATAGGCACTTTTGAATGTCAGGAAAACAAAAAAGGCTAAGCTACAGTCACAGACACAAGGCATAAAAACAGTGAAAGTACTGTATTTGCCCATTCCCTAGCGTAGATCTCTATGGAGAAGAACGGGCAAGAAACTCCATGGACACTCTTTTAAATCAGTATATTTTTACAAAACCTTGGTTACATCATTTATGTTGAGATGGTACATTATGTGAGAACGATTTAGCAAGATGTTCACGTTAAAATTGTCCATAGTAAAAACAAAAAATAAACCATCAAAATTATTAATTCAAATAAGCCGTGGCAACCAGGAGATGACCAGTCACAACTGACAGCGCCCGTTCACGAACATGGCGCATGTATCAGCACCATTCAACTCAACCATTTTGAAGGGAGCTAAATGATCCGATCACTACCAGCCACTATCAGCGAGACTTTTGAGTGAGCATGATATTCTCCTAACCGCCAGGGTACATTCAAGTCAAGAAAAGACGTAGGTTACCAGTGAATGATAGCTATCTATTAGTACATAGTACTCACACAATATGGTCTATGCGGCTATATAATACTAAAGAGATTGAATTTATACAATGCAAAGATAGTTGTACAATCTTCAGCAGGTCCAACAATACAGTTTAATGCTATCCATTTATGAGCCCCTGTCCTTGTGGAGCAGGACCGGCATTGAGCCAAGCATTTTAATCAGCGATATAATCGTCCAACTTGTAATATGCGTTCTTACATAGTGTGCGTTTAATGCATGTTTTAAATTTCGTCTCATTCAGTTCAAGAATACTTTGTAGAATTTTATTATAGCATCGCAAACAGTACCCCATGAAAGATGAGTCTACTTTAGCGAGTCTGAAGCCTGGCTGAACTAATTGGTCCCTATTTCTAGTACTGTAATTGTGTCTGTCACCTCTTGAATTAATAAGATGTAGATTTTTTATTACGGGTGTCACTCCGGGATCACAAAAGTCGTCGCACTATCGTTTCATTCATTAATATTGTTCCATACGTGCTAACCATGAAACGAACTCGATCCTGCGTCAAATTCAAATTAATTTATTGGTGTGATTTTTGGTACATTTACATGAGATCATAATAATAAATAATAAGTTCCTCAAAATCTACCTTAGAGGTGTACACTCTTCCACAAAATTAGTAATTATTATTATAAAAAAGAATAATCAACATACTAAAATAAAACAATTACAACAAAATACAACATACTATGACATAAAATAAAGCAAAACAAAAACAAAAAAAATGAGTATAAATAATGAATGGAAATAAAGATAATAATACAATGTCAAAATTAAATAAATATCAGAATAAAATTAAATAATGTCAAATAACTTACAATTTATCATTAAGGAATTTGTCAATAGTATAATAACATTTTTCCAATAATAGATGTCTTAATTTGATTTTAAATTGATTAATATTTAAGTCCTTAATTCCTTTCGGTAATTTATTAAATATGCGTCGAAGACTATAATGTACCTTATACTACGTCAAGCATACTTAAGGCACACATTGTGCAAATAAGCATTTTACTCATGTGATGCTTTTTGTCACAATTAATTGGGGACGAATGATATGAAAAAGAACGAGTAAAATGGCTCCGTGCTATCTGACAGGTAAGAATGTAAAATGAAAACGTGTCGCATGGACCCGTTCTCAGAAACGTATAACGACCATCTATGATACCCAGTCGTTGGTTTGGCACACACAGGTTAAGTTCGGTATTGAACAGCGTTTCAGTTTAGTTCAGTTTTTGCCCATAATGGTCGAATTGAAATAAATGCTTTTGAGTTTTGAGTGGGAACAGAAATACATCATCTGTAAAAATTTCATCTGTCTAGCTATCACGGTTCATGCGATACAGCCTGGTGACAGACAGCCAGACAGACGGACAGTCGAGTCTTAATAATAGGGTCCCGTTTTTAGCTTTTGGGTAGGGAACCCTAAAATCGATTTCTGTCATTCCGTTTTGTCACAGATAATAAAACAAATCAAATTTATTGGATTCATTTAACATTCCTGAAATAATTGATTGTACCGGTCATCTTAGTATGTTATACTGAATTCACCCTATCAGTTTGTGGAGGGCTGTCCGTTACACCCTGTATAGGAGTGTTGCCGCAAACATTTTGGTTAATATAGGAAGAAATCAAAACATTGAATTATAATTATAGCTCAATTCTGATTGTTTATTTTTATCTTAGAATTCAGTAATTATGATTTAATAGTAAGCAGGAGAGCCACAGCCGCAAGCGCACTGTCCAGAGATAGACACGGCACCAGCAGCCGGCACAGCGCCACCGAAGCTCACGACACCCAGGATGGGGACCTGACCAGCAACAGCGGTGTTACCGGCGACTGGCAGCTCACCAATGACCACCACGTTGCCTTCGCCGGCACCGCCGTAAGCAGCCCCAGGAGCGATAGCACCTCCGTATGCAGCAGCAGGAGTCAGTGCGCTACCATAAGTAGATCCGATGGCGCTACCGTAAGCTCCAAGACCGAGGGCACCACCACATGTAGCAGCAGGAGAGAGACCAGCGCCGAGACCCAGAGCAGGCGCTATGGCGCCCACTTGACCTCCGCAGCCGCACCCGGAACCGAACAGGTTCTGTCAGAACAAAATGGTTTGTGTTTATAGAAAAATGTCAACAAGCCCGAATTAGAGATCAATCAATTATGGAGGAACTTAAAAAAACCTCTCACCTGGCCCAAGCAAGCTTGGATGCAGAGTAACAGAACAGCAAAGGTAGACATGTTTGATGTTGGTTGGTGTTCAACGAGATGCCGAAGACTGAATGATGTCTCTACGTCTAGACCACGTTTATATAGTGCAAAAGCTTCTTATCATAACAATGTTTTCTATGTTCTATTGAAACAAAGCCTTTCATACTAAATATTTCAAGGTTACATCACTTACGAAATATAACATGCATTTTTATATTTCCCCATATTGCAACTACTGGTAAGGGTAAGTATGAAAAGTTCATTTCAAAATACACTAATTGCTGCAATACAACTAGATAAGGACTACGCTTCGGTATAAATAGTCGATCGATTCTTGGAAAAGTCACTCTCAAGTTTGCTTCAACACAAACTACAATGTCAGCCAAGGTGATTCTCGTCCTCTGCGCTCAGGCGCTCTTCATCCAGGTGAGAAACTATTGACTTGTTTATTGTTCCCATGATTTATATCGATGTAACCAACTCTTAGTTGAAATTTTCCCAAAGGTTACGTTCAGTTTTAGCACTTTGCCAGCTCATTCCACGTTAGCTTATTTCTTTACATGTCCATGTTTTAAAGCTAAGTTTTGAACCAGTTCAAATAATGTGACTACATAAAACATGTCTGACACACATTACATTATTTGATCGATTGAATCATCAATTATGTCACTGACATTAAAGTCGTTTGCTGATAAAGATTTATATTCCCTAACACAATAATTTCTTGTTTACAGACCGCTTTCTGTTCATGTCTTGGTCGTGGAGCCATCGCCGCTCCTGCTCTTATTGCCCCAGGATGTGCTGGTAATGGCAGGACTGGCAATGGTTTGATCGGAAATGGATTAATTGGCAACAGT
The DNA here is from genome assembly GCA_950005105.1 of Lycophotia porphyrea. Lineage (NCBI taxonomy): Eukaryota > Metazoa > Arthropoda > Insecta > Lepidoptera > Noctuidae > Lycophotia > Lycophotia porphyrea. Next base: position 2,848,132 of record OX465410.1, on the reverse strand, counting down.
CTGATTGGTAGCGGCTGTGCTGGTAACTACGCTGGCAACGGTGTGTTTGGTGATACTATCATTGGTAATGGTTTGATCGGGAATGGTCTGATTGGTAACGGGTTGATTGGTAGCGGTTATGGTAACGGTTTGATCGGTAATGGTTTGGCCGGTATTGAGATCATTCCTACCAGTGGCGGTGGACTGCCTGTCTCCAGCGTGTCTGCTATCGCTCCCAGTGGCCTCTCCGTAGCGTCTGAGAATGTGTATGAGGGTGCTCTGTCCGTGGCTGGTGAGCTGCCGTTCCTAAGTGCTGTTGCTTTGGACGCCGTGTTGCCTAGTGCTGGTGCTGGTGCCGTCAGCTACAGCTGCGGTAACGGTGTTACTGCTATAGAGAGCATCGCTCCTTCTGCTGCTGCCTATGGCGCTGCGGGTGCCTATGAGCTCGGCACTGGCTATGGATTCGGCACTGGCTATGGGGTCGGCACTGGCTACGGGCTTGGCACTGGCTATGGGCTCGGCCCTAGTGCTGCTGCCATCGCACCTGCCGCTCTCGGACTCGGCTATGGAGGCATAAACTGTGGATGTGGTGTGTACTAGATCTTAAAAATAATGACTGTATTTTTCGTTTTGAAAAACGACTAAATAAACTGATTTGCAAAATAGTATATTGTATGAATTTCTAAATACCTTTCATCCCTTTCACGCGCGAAGTGTAATTTTCAAAATTCAAACCTGGAAAGTTTAATATTTGCACACATGACACCACTTCAAATGATCATTCGAGGAGTTATCGATGTAAATATTATATCTGCGATAAAAATGAGACTAAATGAACTTCACACGCATAGATCATAATACTTTTTCGCTCGCACACGGACTGTTTCGATTACATCACTACCAAGTAAAATCAGCACAAATTATTTTATGAACGAAAATAATGATTAGTTGCTAAAGTGAAGGAAAACATGCCTGAGAGGTATTTTTTGACGGCAAGTTTAGCCAAGGCCGATGGGTGACATAAAAACTCTGACACCAGGTCAGACACTAACCACACGATAAAGAAAGGAACGAAAATGGCTCGCAGGGTAGAACAGTAGTGGCCCGCAATGGCCAATACCTGCCAGAGCTGCGGGACTGTTCGAAAGAAGAGATACCGCGGCCCTGGAACACAAAGGGCAAGGATGGAACATGAATGGGTTTTAGTCAGTACAAGTCTGACACTCCCTTCCGCTCTGCCCAGAGCAGGAGAAAACATTTGATGATTTCCTATCCGACAAAAAATAAAAAAAAGGGTAGAACCGTAGTATGTGGCAGAAACTAGTGTCGAGTGGAAGCGTGGATGCCGCTGCAAGCGAACGTTGGCTGCAAGCGATTTTAACCTTATCATCATCGTCGAACTGACTTGAATTTGACTGTGCATGCATGAATCACTTATGGTATAACCAATCCAGTGAACAATACCAAAGTAGGAACATTTGGATAGGCCGCATGAAGTACTGAAAACACCAGACAATCATGAAAGCTATCTGGATTGCTCCAGGTAAAGGACTGTCGTCAACGTAGAGCAGTAATCTCTACCACCCTACAATAGTTACAGTAACGCGTGTCACTCCGAGATCACAAAAGTCGTCACAGTATCGTTTCGTTCATAAATATGGACCAGACGTGCCAACCATGAATCGAACTCGAACGTGCCTTGAAAACTATATATTATACAAGATCAAGCATGCGTAAGGCACATATTGTGCAAATAAGCATTTTACTCTTGTGATGCATTTTCTTACAGAATGAATTGGTAGGTGTTAATAATAATTGATGACGAATGATAAATCCGCCGATGATAAAGCCGGCCAAGTGTGAGTTGGGCTCGCGCACCGAGGGTTTCGTATAAACTTGTTGGTATTTTGTTATTAACTTCATATTATTTTTTTCTTTTCATATTACACATACACACATAAACTCACGCCCTTTTCCCATGGGGGTAGGCAGAAACTACAGAACGCCACCTGCTACGATCCTTACATACTCCTTTTGCCTCGTCCACGTTCATACATCTGGTCATACACGCACGCCGGTTGCGAGTACTACGCACTTGACCTTTCTGAAGAACCTCACCAATGAGGTCAGCGTATGTTCTTCTAGGGCGTCCCCTCCCGGCGTTGCCACTCACATCTGCCTTGTAAATACCTTTTGTTAGTCGCCTTTCACTCATCCCGCCTTTCTTTTCATATTATTTATATTATATTTTATTTTTATTCATATTATTATTTTCATTTTTTCTTTACATAGCCTGTAAGACATTGCTTATTGACAAATTCTTTTCTTGCCCTATAGGTTTTGATTCCGCTGTGAAATCGCAAAATATGCGACATTAACGTTCATATCTTTTGAACGCGTTGACTTACAAGTCATTGCTCCAAAGGGTAGGAGATTTGAGTATTTGATATTAATTTTAGCTTGATATCTCTGCCCATTCTTCAGAAAAAGACTCTTGACAGATAGACTACAAAGTGTTCCTATAAGGGTTCCGTTTTTCCGACTGAGGTACTGAACCCTAAAAACTAGTAAATGATGGCGTGATATCTGACAGGGAAAAATAAAAAGAGAAACCTTGTCGCACGGATCCAGACACAGACACTTATCAAGACCATTTACGCTACCCAGTTGTTGGTTTGGCATACAGAGGCTAAAGTTCAGGATTGAACAGTGTAAACGCAGTGGTTTCTAATTTCTATGACAGTCTGTTCCTCCATTAGTTGCGCTGACTATCGTAGATCTTCCATAATTCAATACATGTTATATCTTCGGGTATAAATCTTTCTAGAATCCATAACAACTTTCATTTTTAGGGTTCCGTACCTCAAAAGGTAAAAACGGAACCCTTATAGGATCACTTTGTTGTCCGTCTGTCTGTCTGTCTGTCTGTCTGTCTGTCTGTCTGTCTGTCAAGACCTTTTTTCTCAGGAACGCGTGGAGGTATCAAGCTGAAATTCATATCAAATACTCAAGTCTATGGTCTCTTGGAGCTGTGAAAAAATCAAACTTCTAAGTCAACGCGATCAAAAGATACTCCCGTTTATGCCGCAAATTTTCGACACTCGCAAGGGAATCAAAACCTACAGAGTACTTCCCGTGAACTCAGAATCTTGAAATTTGTTACGAAGCAACGTCTTATAACACAGATAAAGGAAAAATTGCGAAAAGCATAAATTTTTAGTTACATCATATAATAAAAATATTTTTAATAATTTTAAACTTATTACCCCTTTACTCATGAACGCGTAGTGGTATTATATTGAAATTCTTAACAAATACTCAAGTCTATAATATCTTTAAGCTGTAACAAAATCAAACTTCTACGTCAACGCAATCAAAAGATACAGCAATTAAAGCCGCATATTTTGAAACTCGCAACTACTCGCAAGGGAATCAAAACCTAAAGGATACTTCCAGACGATCTTGAAATTTGGCATGAAGCAACGTTATAAAGTACACATATAGGAAAAATTCCGAAAATCTTAAATTTTTAGTTACATCACATAGTATATTTTTTTTAATAATCATAAACTTACTAGCTGACCCAGCAAACGTTGTTCAGCGATTAAAAAAAAAAACAGATGTTGGCCGATTCTCAGACCTACCCGATATGCACACAAAATTTCATGCAAATCGGTTCAGCCGTTTCGGAGGAGTTTGGAAACAAACACCGCAACACGAGAATTTTATATATTAGACTTGCTGACCCAGCAAACGTTGTTATGAGTGGATATAATCCTCTAATTTATAATATGCTTGTCTACATAGTGTGCGTTTTATGCATGTTTTAAATTTTGTCTCGTTCAGTTGTAGAATCCGCAGTGGTATTTTATTATAAAATTTTACACAATTCCCCATAAAAGAATTTCGTACCTTAGCCAATCTAAACCGAGATTGATCCAAATTGTGCCTATTTCTAGTATTAAAATTATGTCTATCACTTCTCTTCTTAAAGAGATGAAGATTTTTCCGAACATACATAATGTTTTCATATATGTATTGACAAGGTACCGTCAGCTTTCCACATTGTTATGTTATGGATTTCATTTAGCAATAAAAATACCATAACTTTTATTTATATACCTACAGGTTTGTACGGAACCCTCGGTGCGCGAGTCTGACTCGCACTTGGCCGGTTTTTTTTATTTTTACATACAAAAGTAAGTCTAAAGGTATCCCGCTAAATATAAACATTGATCGGCGGATTGAACAGCGTAATCGCAGTCGTTTTCAAAAATATATGACAAACTTTCACTCCAATAGTTACGATAATTATCGTAGGTCTTCCTTATCTCAATATTTGCCTAAAACTGTAGGGGTATAATTCTCTTCTACAAAAAGTTAAGTAAAATGTAAGTCTAACATGTATTCTACTAAATATAAACATTGATCATACAGATGAAACCTGCCCCTAAGCTATGTACCAATGTATTATGATATCAAGCCGATATAGGAGTGTTAACATATTCGGTGAAATAAGAAAAAATCGAAACATGGAATTATTAGTTCAATTCTGATTGTTTATTTTTATCTTAGATTTCGGAAAATACGATTTAATAGTAAGCAGGAGAGCCACAGCCGCAAGCGCACTGTCCGGAGATAGACACGGCACCAGCAGCCGGCACAGCGCCACCGAAGCTCACGACACCCAGGATGGGGACCTGACCAGCAACAGCGGTGTTACCGGCGACTGGCAGCTCACCAATGACCGCTACGTTGCCTTCGCCGGCGCCGCCGTAAGCAACTCCAGGAGCGATAGCACCTCCGTATGCAGCAGCAGGGGCAAGTGCGGTACCATAAGCAGATCCGATGGCGCCACCGTAAGCACCAAGACCGAGGGCACCACCACATGTAGCAGCAGGAGAGAGACCAGTGCCGAGACCCAGAGCAGGAGCTATGGCGCCCACTTGACCTCCGCAGCCGCACCCAGAACCGAACACATTCTGACGGAACAAAATGGTTTGTGTTTATAGAAGAATGTCAGCAAGCCAAAATTACAGATCAATCAATGATGGAGAAACTTAAAAAAAAACCTCTCACCTGGCCCAAGCAAGCTTGGATGCAGAGTAACAGAACAGCAAAGGTTGACATGTTTGATGTTGGTTGGTGTTCAACGAGATGCCGAAGACTGAATGATGGCCGTACGTCTAGACCACGTTTATATAGTGCAAAAGCTTCTTATCATATCGATGTTTTCTATGTTCTATTGAAACAAAGCCTTTCATACTAAATATTTCAAGGTTACATCACTTACGAAATATAACATGCATTTTTATATTTCCCCATATTGCAACTACTGATAAGGGTAAGTATGAAAAGTTCATTTCAAACTACACTAATTGCTGCAATACAACTAGATAAGGACTACGCTTCGGTATAAATAGTCGATCAATTCTTGGAAAAGTCACTCTCAAGTTTGCTTCAACACAAACTACAATGTCAGCCAAGGTAATTCTCGTCCTCTGCGCTCAGGCGCTCTTCATCCAGGTGAGAAACTATTGACTTGTTTATTGTTCCCATGATTTATATCGATGTAACCAACTCTTAGTTGAAATTTTCCCAAAGGTTATGTTCAGTTTTAGCACTTTGCCAGCTCATGCCACGTTAGCGTATTTCTTTACATGTCCATGTTTTAAAGCTAAGTTTTGAACCAGTTCAAATAATGTGACTACATAAAACATGTCTGACACACATTACATTATTTGATCGATTGAATCATCAATTATGTCACTGACATTAAAGTCGTTTGCTGATAAAGATTTATATTCCCTAATACAATAATTTCTTGTTTACAGACCGCTTTCTGTTCATGTCTTGGTCGTGGAGCCATCGCCGCTCCTGCTCTTATTGCCCCAGGATGTGCTGGTAATGGCAGGACTGGCAATGGTTTGATCGGAAATGGATTAATTGGCAACGGCCTGATTGGTAGCGGTTGTGCTGGCAACGGTGTGATTGGTGATAGTATCATTGGTAATGGTTTGATCGGGAATGGTCTGATTGGTAACGGATTGATTGGTAGCGGCTATGGTAACGGTTTGATCGGTAATGGTTTGGCAGGTATTGAGATCATTCCTACCAGTGGCGGTGGACTACCTGTCTCCAGCGTGTCTGCTATCGCTCCCAGTGGCCTCTCCGTAGCTTCTGAGAATGTGTATGAGGGTGCTCTGTCCGTGGCTGGTGAGCTGCCGTTTGTGAGTGCTGTCGCTTTGGAGGGCGTGTTGCCCAGTGCTGGTGCTGGCGCTGTCAGCTACAGCTGCGGTAACGGCGTTACTGCTATACAGAGCATCGCTCCTTCTGCTGCTGCCTATGACACTGCGGGTGCCTATGGTCTTGGCGCTGGATATGGACTCGGCGCTGGATATGAACTTGGCGCTGAATATGGACTTGGCGCTGGATATGGACTCGGCGCTGGCTATGGATCTGGCGCTACTGCCATCGCTCCTGGCGCTGTCGGACTCGGCTATGGAGGCCGCAGCTGTGGATGTGGTGTGTACTAGACCTAGAAATAATGACTTTATTTTTCGCTTAACCAACAATTCAATAAACTGAATTGGATGGAAAATAATGATGACCCAAACCCTAAATTGATACAATAAACTAATTTGCAATTAATTTTGTTTTAATTGAATAATAGACACCCATAATCCCGTAATAATTAATATTATTACGGTATCTTACAAACACGAATTAGGCATTCAGTTAGGTGACACTTAAAGTTGATGAAAACTGACAGTAGGCAATTGGTTAGGTGTTACTTAGTTTAGAGAAAACGGACATTAGGCATCTGTTATGTGTACAGTGTGGGATGTGGTGTGTAATAGATCTTAAAAATAATGACTTTATTTTTCGTCCTAACCAACGATTCAATAAACTGATTTGCAAAATACTATATTGTATGAATTTCTAAATACCTTTCATTCCTTTCATTCGCGAGGTGTAATTTTCAAAATTCAAACCTGGAAAGTTTGATATTTTTCACACATGATACCACTCCAAATGATCATTCGAGGAGTTGACGATTTAAGATTCTATCTGCGAAAAAAGAGACCAAATAACCGTTGAGCGCTTGACAGTTTACCAGGAGTTGGGTATCATTGGTACATGGGGCGCGCTAAAATTAAAAACACGGCTTTTCGTCTTCTTTATTATGAATCATACATTTTATAATGAACCGATCTAGACAGTTTTTGCTGACATTTGTAGGTCAACGTTAAAAAAGCTGACACATATTTTTTTGTTATGTCATTGTGAATAATTTGCAGAATGGCATAACAATAAATTCTTAGGGATCAGCATTTATTTTTTTATATGTTCCAAGTGCAAGGTGGAGGCTGTACAGTCATTGATGTACACAGACCACCAAATTCAACTTCCACCAACCCCAGTGACATCTTCATCTGCCACTGGTTTAGATAACATATTTTGTAATTGCGATTACTTAAATAAAGAAATTCCAATCCTATTTTTAACTTATATATTTATAATAAAATTATAAATGCGAAAGTAATTTTGTTTATTTGTTAACTTTTTACGCCTTAATCACTGAACTAATCATCCTGAAATTTTGCATATATATTGTCAGGTGTACCGAAACGGTCACAGGGTACCTTTCATCCCGAAAAAATACCGTTCCGGAGGAAAACAACAATAACGCTCTTATGGATGGCGCCATGTGTCTTTAGAGTCATGATTGAATTATAATATTAAAGAAACTTTAGTAGACCTACACTCAGCATTGGATGGTCAAGGGTCGAAGAAGAAGAGAACAAGTAGTGCAAATTGATAGTCAAATTCTGAAGCGAGCGAAGCCGCGCGCCTTCATACCACAATGTATGATTAACCACTGTGATCACAAGCCTTAATGGTTATCGGAATTTGTTTCGAGTAAGTAAATTTTTTGAAAATGTTTTATTTTTTTTATTTTGTGTCTCGCTCTTATAAAACCTATTGTATTTTAACTCATGTAGCATAACTATTAATCATAAGCTAGTGATCAGTGGATAATGGTGTTGGTAGTGCAATAAGTGCTATTATTTTAAGTTTATATAGTGTGTGTTTGTTAGTTGTGTTTGTGTGTTTATAGTGTGTTTGTATAGTGTTTACATGTTTTTGTGCTGCTGTTTTTTATCCCTCAATAAATAAATAAATAAATGAACAGACGACATCGTAGCTATTGCGGGAATATCTTGGATGAGATTGGCACAAGAACGTAGAGCTTGGAACAAGCAAAGAGAGGCGTATACCCAGCAGTGGGTGAAGTCAGGCCGTGGATGATGATGATGATGAAGTAAATGAACTTCACATGCATAGATAATAATACTTGTTCGCTGGCACAATGACTGTTTCGGTCACATCACTATTACCAAGTAAAATCAGCACAAATTATTATTTTGAACGAAAATAATGATTACTTGCTACAGTGAAAGAAAACATCGTGAGGGAACCAGTAGTTATGCCCTGAAAGGTATTTCTTGACGGCATGTAAAGCCAAGTCAGAGTCAGAGTCGGCATAAAAACTCTGACACCAGGTAAGGCACAAACCATACGATAAGAAAAGGAAGAACGAAAATGGCTGTTAGGGTGGAACAGGTAAGTGGCAGAAACAAGTTTCGAGTGGATGCGTGGATGCCGCTGCGAGTAAACGTTGGGTGCAAGCGATTTTAGCTTTATCTTCGTCGTCGAGCGGACTTCAATTTGACTGTACTTGCATGAATCACTCATAGTGTAGCTCAACGAACCTCAATGATCCAATGAACAATACCAAAGAAGGAACATTTGGATAGGTCGCATGAAGTACTGGAAATACCAGATAATCATGAAAGCTAATTGTATTGCTCCAGGTGAAGGACTATCCTCGTCGTGCAGCAGTTATCTCTTCAACCCTACAATAGTTTACAGTCACGCGTGTCACTCCGGATAACAAAAGTCTTCGCACTATCGTTTCATTCATAAATATTATATCATACGTGCCTACCGTGAATCGAACTCGAACGTGCGTCGAAAATTATACTTTATACTAGGTCAAGCATGCGTAAGGCAATATTGTGCAAACAAGCATTTTACTCTTTTGATGCATTTTCTCACAGAATTAATTGATGAAAGAGAACGAGTAAAATGGTCCCGTGCTATCTAACAGGTAAGAATGGATAGTGAAAATGCGTCGTACGGATTTCACAGAAACGTATAACGACCATCTATGATACCCAGTCGTTGGTTTGGCACACACAGGTTAAAGTTCGGGAATGAAACAGCGTAATCGCAGTCGTTGTGACGACTGCGAGTACGTTGTTTCATTCAATAGTTACGATGATTACCGTAGGTCTTCCTTAACTCAATATTTCCCTAAAACTGTAGGGGTATAAATCTCTTTGAAATCCATTACAATTTTCATTCTTTATTTCTACAAAAAAGTAAAAAGTAAGTCTAAAATGTATCCCGCTAAATATAAACATTGATCATACAGATGGAACCTGCCCCTAAGCTAGGTACCAATGTATTATGATATCAAGCCGATAATTAGGAGTGTTAACATATTCGATGAAATAAGAAAAAATCGAAACATGGAATTATTAGTTCAATTCTGATTGTTTATTTTTATCTTAGAATTCGGAAAAGGATTTAATAGTAAGCAGGAGAGCCACAGCCGCAAGCGCACTGTCCGGAGATAGACACCGCACCAGCAGCCGGCACAGCGCCACCGAAGCTCACGACACCCAGGATGGGGACCTGACCAGCAACAGCGGTGTTACCGGCGACTGGCAGCTCACCAATGACCGCTACGTTGCCTTCGCCGGCGCCGCCGTAACCAGCTCCAGGAGCGATAGCACCTCCGTATGCAGCAGCAGGGGCAAGTGCGCTACCATAAGCAGATCCAAAGGCGCCACCGTAAGCACCAAGACCGAGGGCACCACCACATGTAGCAGCAGGAGAGAGACCAGCGCCGAGACCCAGAGCAGGAGCTATGGCGCCCACTTGACCTCCGCAGCCGCACCCGGAACCGAACAGGTTCTGTCAGAACAAAATGGTTTGTGTTTATAGAAAAATGTCAACAAGCCCGAATTAGAGATCAATCAATTATGGAGGAACTTAAAAAAACCTCTCACCTGGCCCAAGCAAGCTTGGATGCAGAGTAACAGAACAGCGAAGGTAGACATGTTTGATGTTGGTTGGTGTTCAACGAGATGCCGAAGACTGAATGATGTCTCTACGACTAGAGCACGTTTATATAGTGCAAAAGCTTCTTATCATAACAATGTTTTCTATGTTCTATTGAAACAAAGCCTTTCATACTAAATATTTCAAGGTTACATAACTTACGAAATATAACATGCATTTTTATATTTCCCCATATTGCAACTACTGATAAGGGTAAGTATGAAAAGTTCATTTCAAAATACACTAATTGCTGCAATACAACTAGATAAGGACTACGCTTCGTTATAAATAGTCGATCGATTCTTGGAAAAGTCACTCTCAAGTTTGCTTCAACACAAACTACAATGTCAGCCAAAGTGATTCTCGTCCTCTGCGCTCAGGCGCTCTTCATCCAGGTGAGAAACTATTGACTTGTTTATTGTTCCCATGATTTATATCGATGTAACCAACTCTTAGTTGAAATTTTCCCAAAGGTTACGTTCAGTTTTAGCACTTTGCCAGCTCATGCCACGTTAGCTTATTTCTTTACATGTCCATGTTTTAAAGCTAAGTTTTGAACCAGTTCAAATAATGTGACTACATAAAACATGTCTGACACACATTACATTACGTGATCGATTGAATCATCAATTATGTCACTGACATTAAAGTCGTTTGCTGATAAAGATATATTCCCTAATACAATAATTTATTGTTTACAGACCGCTTTCTGTTCATGTCTTGGTCGTGGAGCCATCGCCGCTCCTGCTCTTATAGCCCCAGGATGTGCTGGTAACGGCAGGACTGGCAATGGTTTGATCGGAAATGGATTAATTGGCAACGGCCTGATTGGTAGCGGTTGTGCTGGTAACTACGCTGGCAACGGTGTGATTGGTGATAGTATCATTGGTAATGGTTTGATCGGGAATGGTCTGATTGGTAACGGATTGATTGGTAGCGGCTATGGTAACGGTTTGATCGGTAATGGTTTGGCAGGTATTGAGATCATTCCTACCAATGGCGGTGGACTACCTGTCTCCAGCGTGTCTGCTATCGCTCCCAGTGGCCTCTCCGTAGCGTCTGAGAATGTGTATGAGGGTGCTCTGTCCGTGGCTGGTGAGCTGCCGTTTGTGAGTGCTGTCACTTTGGAGGGCGTGTTGCCCAGTGCTGGTGCTGGCGCTGTCAGCTACAACTGCGGTAACGGCGTTACTGCTATTCAGAGCATCGCTCCTTCTGCTGCTGCCTATGACACTGCGGGTGCCTATGGTCTCGGCGCTGGATATGGACTCGGCGCTGGATATGAACTTGGCGCTGGATATGGACTTGGCGCTGGATATGGACTCGGCGCTGGCTATGGATCTGGCGCTACTGCCATCGCTCCTGGCGCTGTCGGACTCGGCTATGGAGGCCGCAGCTGTGGATGTGGTGTGTACTAGACCTAGAAATAATGACTTTATTTTTCGCTTAACCAACAATTCAATAAACTGAATTGGATGGAAAATAATGATGACCCAACCCCTACATTGATACAATAAACTAGTTTGCAATTAATTTTGTTTTAATTGAATAATAGACACCCATAATCCCGTAATAATTAATATTATTACGGTATCTTACAAACACGAATTAGGCATTCAGTTAGGTGACACTTAAAGTTGAAAAAATTAAAGGTAGGCAATTGGTTAGGTGTTACTTAGTTTAGAGAAAACGGACATTAGGCATCTGTTATGTGTACAGTGTGGGATGTGGTGTGTAATAGATCTTAAAAATAATGACTTTACTTTTCGTCCTAACCAACGATTCAATAAACTGATTTGCAAAATACTATATTGTATGAATTTCTAAATACCTTTCATTCCTTTCATTCGCGAGGTGTAATTTTCAAAATTCAAACCTGGAAAGTTTGATATTTTTCACACATGATACCACTCCAAATGATCATTCGAGGAGTTGACGATGTAAGATTCTATCTGCGAAAAAAGAGACCAAATAACCGTTGAGCGCTTGACAGTTTACCAGGAGTTGGGTATCATTGGTACATGGGGCGCGCTAAAATTAAAAACACCGCTTTTCGTCTTCTTTATTATGAATCATACATTTTATAATGAACCGATCTAGACAGTTTTTGCTGACATTTGTAGGTCAACGTTAAAAAAGCTGACACATATTTTTTTGTTATGTCATTGTGAATAATTTGCAGAATGGCATAACAATAAATTCTTAGGGATCAGCATTTATTTTTTTATATGTTCCAAGTGCAAGGTGGAGGCTGTACAGTCATTGATGTACACAGACCACCAAATTCAACTTCCACCAACCCCAGTGACATCTTCATCTGCCACTGGTTTAGATAACATATTTTGTAATTGCGATTACTTAAATAAAGAAATTCCAATCCTATTCCTAACTTATATATTAATATAATATTATAAATGCGAAAGTAAATTTGTTTGTTTATTACCTTTTTACGCCGTAACCACTGAACTTATCATCCTGAAATTTTGCATATATATTGTCAGGTGTACCGAAACGGTCACAGGGTACCTTTCATCCCGAAAAAATACCGTTCCCGAGGAAAACAACAATAACGCTCTTATGGATGGTGCCATGTGTCTTTAGAATCATGATTGAATTATAATATTAAAGAAACTTTAGTAGACCTACACTCAGCATTGGATGGCCAAGGGTCGAAGAAGAAGAGAAGAAGTAGTGCAAATTGATAGTCAAATTCTGAAGCGAGCGAAGCCGCGCGCCTTCATACCACAATGTATGATTAACCACTGTGGTCACAAGCCTTAATGGTTATCGGAATTTGTTTCGAGTAAGTAAATTTTTTGAAAATGTTTTATTTTTTTTATTTTGTGTCTCGCTCTTATAAAACCTATTGTATTTTAACTCATGTAGCATAACTATTAATCATAAGCTAGTGATCAGTGGATAATGGTGTTGGTAGTGCAATAAGTGCTATTATTTTAAGTTTATATAGTGTGTATGTTTGTTAGTTGTGTTTGTGTGTTTATAGTGTGTTTGTATAGTGTTTACATGTTTTTGTGCTGCTTTTTTTATCCCTCAATAAATAAATGAACAGACGACATCGTAGCTATTGCGGGAATATCTTGGATGAGATTGGCACAAGAACGTAGAGCTTGGAACAAGCAAAGAGAGGCGTATACCCAGCAGTGGGTGAAGTCAGGCTGTAGATGATGATGATGATGAAGTAAATGAACTTCACATGCATAGATAATAATACTTGTTCGCTGGCACAATGACTGTTTTGGTCACATCACTAAAACCAAGTAAAATCAGCACAAATTATTATTTTGAACGAAAATAATGATTACTCGCTACAGTGAAAGAAAACATCGTGAGGGAACCAGTAGTTATGCCCTGAAAGGTATTTCTTGACGGCGTGTAAAGCCAAGTCAGAGTCAGAGTCGGCATAAAAACTCTGACACCAGGTTAGGCACAAACCATACGATAAGGAAAGGAAGAACGAAAATGGCTGTTAGGGTGGAACAGGTAAGTGGCAGAAACAAGTTTCGAGTGGATGCGTGGATGCCGCTGCGAGTAAACGTTGGGTGCAAGCGATTTTAGCTTTATCTTCGTCGTCGAGCGGACTTCAATTTGACTGTACTTGCATGAATCACTCATAGTGTAGCTCAACGAACCTCAATGATCCAATGAACAATACCAAAGAAGGAACATTTGGATAGGCCGCATGAAGTACTGGCAATGCCAGATAATCATGAAAGCTTATTGTATTGCTCCAGGTGAAGGACTATCCTCGTCGTGCAGCAGTTATCTCTACAACCCTACAATAGTTTACAGTCACGCGTGTCACTCCGGATAACAAAAGTCTTCGCACTATCGTTTCATTCATAAATATTATATCATACGTGCCTACCGTGAATCGAACTCGAACGTGCGTCGAAAATTATACTTTATACTAGGTCAAGCATGCGTAAGGCAATATTGTGCAAACAAGCATTTTACTCTTTTGATGCATTTTCTCACAGAATTAATTGATGAAAGAGAACGAGTAAAATGGTCCCGTGCTATCTAACAGGTAAGAATGGATAGTGAAAATGTGTCGTACGGATTTCACAGAAACGTATAAAGCCCATCTATGATACCCAGTCGTTGGTTTGGCACACACAGGTTAAAGTTCGGGAATGAAACAGCGTAATCGCAGTCGTTGTGACGACTGCGAGTACGTTGTTTCATTCAATAGTTACGATGATTACCGTAGGTCTTCCTTAACTCAATATTTCCCTAAAACTGTAGGGGTATAAATCTCTTTGAAATCCATTACAATTTTCATTCTTTATTTCTACAAAAAAGTAAAAAGTAAGTCTAAAATGTATCCCGCTAAATATAAACATTGATCATACAGATGGAACCTGCCCCTAAGCTAGGTACCAATGTATTATGATATCAAGCCGATAATTAGGAGTGTTAACATATTCGATGAAATAAGAAAAAATCGAAACATGGAATTATTAGTTCAATTCTGATTGTTTATTTTTATCTTAGAATTCGGAAAAGGATTTAATAGTAAGCAGGAGAGCCACAGCCGCAAGCGCACTGTCCGGAGATAGACACCGCACCAGCAGCCGGCACAGCGCCACCGAAGCTCACGACACCCAGGATGGGGACCTGACCAGCAACAGCGGTGTTACCGGCGACTGGCAGCTCACCAATGACCGCTACGTTGCCTTCGCCGGCGCCGCCGTAACCAGCTCCAGGAGCGATAGCACCTCCGTATGCAGCAGCAGGGGCAAGTGCGCTACCATAAGCAGATCCAAAGGCGCCACCGTAAGCACCAAGACCGAGGGCACCACCACATGTAGCAGCAGGAGAGAGACCAGCGCCGAGACCCAGAGCAGGAGCTATGGCGCCCACTTGACCTCCGCAGCCGCACCCGGAACCGAACAGGTTCTGTCAGAACAAAATGGTTTGTGTTTATAGAAAAATGTCAACAAGCCCGAATTAGAGATCAATCAATTATGGAGGAACTTAAAAAAACCTCTCACCTGGCCCAAGCAAGCTTGGATGCAGAGTAACAGAACAGCGAAGGTAGACATGTTTGATGTTGGTTGGTGTTCAACGAGATGCCGAAGACTGAATGATGTCTCTACGACTAGAGCACGTTTATATAGTGCAAAAGCTTCTTATCATAACAATGTTTTCTATGTTCTATTGAAACAAAGCCTTTCATACTAAATATTTCAAGGTTACATAACTTACGAAATATAACATGCATTTTTATATTTCCCCATATTGCAACTACTGATAAGGGTAAGTATGAAAAGTTCATTTCAAAATACACTAATTGCTGCAATACAACTAGATAAGGACTACGCTTCGTTATAAATAGTCGATCGATTCTTGGAAAAGTCACTCTCAAGTTTGCTTCAACACAAACTACAATGTCAGCCAAAGTGATTCTCGTCCTCTGCGCTCAGGCGCTCTTCATCCAGGTGAGAAACTATTGACTTGTTTATTGTTCCCATGATTTATATCGATGTAACCAACTCTTAGTTGAAATTTTCCCAAAGGTTACGTTCAGTTTTAGCACTTTGCCAGCTCATGCCACGTTAGCTTATTTCTTTACATGTCCATGTTTTAAAGCTAAGTTTTGAACCAGTTCAAATAATGTGACTACATAAAACATGTCTGACACACATTACATTACGTGATCGATTGAATCATCAATTATGTCACTGACATTAAAGTCGTTTGCTGATAAAGATATATTCCCTAATACAATAATTTATTGTTTACAGACCGCTTTCTGTTCATGTCTTGGTCGTGGAGCCATCGCCGCTCCTGCTCTTATAGCCCCAGGATGTGCTGGTAACGGCAGGACTGGCAATGGTTTGATCGGAAATGGATTAATTGGCAACGGCCTGATTGGTAGCGGTTGTGCTGGTAACTACGCTGGCAACGGTGTGATTGGTGATAGTATCATTGGTAATGGTTTGATCGGGAATGGTCTGATTGGTAACGGATTGATTGGTAGCGGCTATGGTAACGGTTTGATCGGTAATGGTTTGGCAGGTATTGAGATCATTCCTACCAATGGCGGTGGACTACCTGTCTCCAGCGTGTCTGCTATCGCTCCCAGTGGCCTCTCCGTAGCGTCTGAGAATGTGTATGAGGGTGCTCTGTCCGTGGCTGGTGAGCTGCCGTTTGTGAGTGC
The DNA here is from genome assembly GCA_950005105.1 of Lycophotia porphyrea. Lineage (NCBI taxonomy): Eukaryota > Metazoa > Arthropoda > Insecta > Lepidoptera > Noctuidae > Lycophotia > Lycophotia porphyrea. The sequence goes on along the minus strand of OX465410.1, from coordinate 2,831,778 downwards.
TGTCACTTTGGAGGGCGTGTTGCCCAGTGCTGGTGCTGGCGCTGTCAGCTACAACTGCGGTAACGGCGTTACTGCTATTCAGAGCATCGCTCCTTCTGCTGCTGCCTATGACACTGCGGGTGCCTATGGTCTCGGCGCTGGATATGGACTCGGCGCTGGATATGAACTTGGCGCTGGATATGGACTTGGCGCTGGATATGGACTCGGCGCTGGCTATGGATCTGGCGCTACTGCCATCGCTCCTGGCGCTGTCGGACTCGGCTATGGAGGCCGCAGCTGTGGATGTGGTGTGTACTAGACCTAGAAATAATGACTTTATTTTTCGCTTAACCAACAATTCAATAAACTGAATTGGATGGAAAATAATGATGACCCAACCCCTACATTGATACAATAAACTAGTTTGCAATTAATTTTGTTTTAATTGAATAATAGACACCCATAATCCCGTAATAATTAATATTATTACGGTATCTTACAAACACGAATTAGGCATTCAGTTAGGTGACACTTAAAGTTGAAAAAATTAAAGGTAGGCAATTGGTTAGGTGTTACTTAGTTTAGAGAAAACGGACATTAGGCATCTGTTATGTGTACAGTGTGGGATGTGGTGTGTAATAGATCTTAAAAATAATGACTTTATTTTTCGTCCTAACCAACGATTCAATAAACCGATTTGCAAAATACTATATTGTATGAATTTCTAAATACCTTTCATTCCTTTCATTCGCGAGGTGTAATTTTCAAAATTCAAACCTGGAAAGTTTGATATTTTTCACACATGATACCACTCCAAATGATCATTCGAGGAGTTGACGATGTAAGATTCTATCTGCGAAAAAAGAGACCAAATAACCGTTGAGCGCTTGTCAGTTTACCAGGAGTTGGGTATCATTGGTACATGGGGCGCGCTAAAATTAAAAACACCGCTTTTCGTCTTCTTTATTATGAATCATACATTTTATAATGAACCGATCTAGACAGTTTTTGCTGACATTTGTAGGTCAACGTTAAAAAAGCTGACACATATTTTTTTGTTATGTCATTGTGAATAATTTGCAGAATGGCATAACAATAAATTCTTAGGGATCAGCATTTATTTTTTTATATGTTCCAAGTGCAAGGTGGAGGCTGTACAGTCATTGATGTACACAGACCACCAAATTCAACTTCCACCAACCCCAGTGACATCTTCATCTGCCACTGGTTTAGATAACATATTTTGTAATTGCGATTACTTAAATAAAGAAATTCCAATCCTATTCCTAACTTATATATTAATATAATATTATAAATGCGAAAGTAAATTTGTTTGTTTATTACCTTTTTACGCCGTAACCACTGAACTTATCATCCTGAAATTTTGCATATATATTGTCAGGTGTACCGAAACGGTCACAGGGTACCTTTCATCCCGAAAAAATACCGTTCCCGAGGAAAACAACAATAACGCTCTTATGGATGGTGCCATGTGTCTTTAGAATCATGATTGAATTATAATATTAAAGAAACTTTAGTAGACCTACACTCAGCATTGGATGGCCAAGGGTCGAAGAAGAAGAGAAGAAGTAGTGCAAATTGATAGTCAAATTCTGAAGCGAGCGAAGCCGCGCGCCTTCATACCACAATGTATGATTAACCACTGTGGTCACAAGCCTTAATGGTTATCGGAATTTGTTTCGAGTAAGTAAATTTTTTGAAAATGTTTTATTTTTTTTATTTTGTGTCTCGCTCTTATAAAACCTATTGTATTTTAACTCATGTAGCATAACTATTAATCATAAGCTAGTGATCAGTGGATAATGGTGTTGGTAGTGCAATAAGTGCTATTATTTTAAGTTTATATAGTGTGTATGTTTGTTAGTTGTGTTTGTGTGTTTATAGTGTGTTTGTATAGTGTTTACATGTTTTTGTGCTGCTTTTTTTATCCCTCAATAAATAAATGAACAGACGACATCGTAGCTATTGCGGGAATATCTTGGATGAGATTGGCACAAGAACGTAGAGCTTGGAACAAGCAAAGAGAGGCGTATACCCAGCAGTGGGTGAAGTCAGGCTGTAGATGATGATGATGATGAAGTAAATGAACTTCACATGCATAGATAATAATACTTGTTCGCTGGCACAATGACTGTTTTGGTCACATCACTAAAACCAAGTAAAATCAGCACAAATTATTATTTTGAACGAAAATAATGATTACTCGCTACAGTGAAAGAAAACATCGTGAGGGAACCAGTAGTTATGCCCTGAAAGGTATTTCTTGACGGCGTGTAAAGCCAAGTCAGAGTCAGAGTCGGCATAAAAACTCTGACACCAGGTTAGGCACAAACCATACGATAAGGAAAGGAAGAACGAAAATGGCTGTTAGGGTGGAACAGGTAAGTGGCAGAAACAAGTTTCGAGTGGATGCGTGGATGCCGCTGCGAGTAAACGTTGGGTGCAAGCGATTTTAGCTTTATCTTCGTCGTCGAGCGGACTTCAATTTGACTGTACTTGCATGAATCACTCATAGTGTAGCTCAACGAACCTCAATGATCCAATGAACAATACCAAAGAAGGAACATTTGGATAGGCCGCATGAAGTACTGGCAATGCCAGATAATCATGAAAGCTTATTGTATTGCTCCAGGTGAAGGACTATCCTCGTCGTGCAGCAGTTATCTCTACAACCCTACAATAGTTTACAGTCACGCGTGTCACTCCGGATAACAAAAGTCTTCGCACTATCGTTTCATTCATAAATATTATATCATACGTGCCTACCGTGAATCGAACTCGAACGTGCGTCGAAAATTATACTTTATACTAGGTCAAGCATGCGTAAGGCAATATTGTGCAAACAAGCATTTTACTCTTTTGATGCATTTTCTCACAGAATTAATTGATGAAAGAGAACGAGTAAAATGGTCCCGTGCTATCTAACAGGTAAGAATGGATAGTGAAAATGTGTCGTACGGATTTCACAGAAACGTATAAAGCCCATCTATGATACCCAGTCGTTGGTTTGGCACACACAGGTTAAAGTTCGGGAATGAAACAGCGTAATCGCAGTCGTTGTGACGACTGCGAGTACGTTGTTTCATTCAATAGTTACGATGATTACCGTAGGTCTTCCTTAACTCAATATTTCCCTAAAACTGTAGGGGTATAAATCTCTTTGAAATCCATTACAATTTTCATTCTTTATTTCTACAAAAAAGTAAAAAGTAAGTCTAAAATGTATCCCGCTAAATATAAACATTGATCATACAGATGGAACCTGCCCCTAAGCTAGGTACCAATGTATTATGATATCAAGCCGATAATTAGGAGTGTTAACATATTCGATGAAATAAGAAAAAATCGAAACATGGAATTATTAGTTCAATTCTGATTGTTTATTTTTATCTTAGAATTCGGAAAAGGATTTAATAGTAAGCAGGAGAGCCACAGCCGCAAGCGCACTGTCCGGAGATAGACACCGCACCAGCAGCCGGCACAGCGCCACCGAAGCTCACGACACCCAGGATGGGGACCTGACCAGCAACAGCGGTGTTACCGGCGACTGGCAGCTCACCAATGACCGCTACGTTGCCTTCGCCGGCGCCGCCGTAACCAGCTCCAGGAGCGATAGCACCTCCGTATGCAGCAGCAGGGGCAAGTGCGCTACCATAAGCAGATCCAAAGGCGCCACCGTAAGCACCAAGACCGAGGGCACCACCACATGTAGCAGCAGGAGAGAGACCAGCGCCGAGACCCAGAGCAGGAGCTATGGCGCCCACTTGACCTCCGCAGCCGCACCCGGAACCGAACAGGTTCTGTCAGAACAAAATGGTTTGTGTTTATAGAAAAATGTCAACAAGCCCGAATTAGAGATCAATCAATTATGGAGGAACTTAAAAAAACCTCTCACCTGGCCCAAGCAAGCTTGGATGCAGAGTAACAGAACAGCGAAGGTAGACATGTTTGATGTTGGTTGGTGTTCAACGAGATGCCGAAGACTGAATGATGTCTCTACGACTAGAGCACGTTTATATAGTGCAAAAGCTTCTTATCATAACAATGTTTTCTATGTTCTATTGAAACAAAGCCTTTCATACTAAATATTTCAAGGTTACATAACTTACGAAATATAACATGCATTTTTATATTTCCCCATATTGCAACTACTGATAAGGGTAAGTATGAAAAGTTCATTTCAAAATACACTAATTGCTGCAATACAACTAGATAAGGACTACGCTTCGTTATAAATAGTCGATCGATTCTTGGAAAAGTCACTCTCAAGTTTGCTTCAACACAAACTACAATGTCAGCCAAAGTGATTCTCGTCCTCTGCGCTCAGGCGCTCTTCATCCAGGTGAGAAACTATTGACTTGTTTATTGTTCCCATGATTTATATCGATGTAACCAACTCTTAGTTGAAATTTTCCCAAAGGTTACGTTCAGTTTTAGCACTTTGCCAGCTCATGCCACGTTAGCTTATTTCTTTACATGTCCATGTTTTAAAGCTAAGTTTTGAACCAGTTCAAATAATGTGACTACATAAAACATGTCTGACACACATTACATTACGTGATCGATTGAATCATCAATTATGTCACTGACATTAAAGTCGTTTGCTGATAAAGATATATTCCCTAATACAATAATTTATTGTTTACAGACCGCTTTCTGTTCATGTCTTGGTCGTGGAGCCATCGCCGCTCCTGCTCTTATAGCCCCAGGATGTGCTGGTAACGGCAGGACTGGCAATGGTTTGATCGGAAATGGATTAATTGGCAACGGCCTGATTGGTAGCGGTTGTGCTGGTAACTACGCTGGCAACGGTGTGATTGGTGATAGTATCATTGGTAATGGTTTGATCGGGAATGGTCTGATTGGTAACGGATTGATTGGTAGCGGCTATGGTAACGGTTTGATCGGTAATGGTTTGGCAGGTATTGAGATCATTCCTACCAATGGCGGTGGACTACCTGTCTCCAGCGTGTCTGCTATCGCTCCCAGTGGCCTCTCCGTAGCGTCTGAGAATGTGTATGAGGGTGCTCTGTCCGTGGCTGGTGAGCTGCCGTTTGTGAGTGCTGTCACTTTGGAGGGCGTGTTGCCCAGTGCTGGTGCTGGCGCTGTCAGCTACAACTGCGGTAACGGCGTTACTGCTATTCAGAGCATCGCTCCTTCTGCTGCTGCCTATGACACTGCGGGTGCCTATGGTCTCGGCGCTGGATATGGACTCGGCGCTGGATATGAACTTGGCGCTGGATATGGACTTGGCGCTGGATATGGACTCGGCGCTGGCTATGGATCTGGCGCTACTGCCATCGCTCCTGGCGCTGTCGGACTCGGCTATGGAGGCCGCAGCTGTGGATGTGGTGTGTACTAGACCTAGAAATAATGACTTTATTTTTCGCTTAACCAACAATTCAATAAACTGAATTGGATGGAAAATAATGATGACCCAACCCCTACATTGATACAATAAACTAGTTTGCAATTAATTTTGTTTTAATTGAATAATAGACACCCATAATCCCGTAATAATTAATATTATTACGGTATCTTACAAACACGAATTAGGCATTCAGTTAGGTGACACTTAAAGTTGAAAAAATTAAAGGTAGGCAATTGGTTAGGTGTTACTTAGTTTAGAGAAAACGGACATTAGGCATCTGTTATGTGTACAGTGTGGGATGTGGTGTGTAATAGATCTTAAAAATAATGACTTTACTTTTCGTCCTAACCAACGATTCAATAAACTGATTTGCAAAATACTATATTGTATGAATTTCTAAATACCTTTCATTCCTTTCATTCGCGAGGTGTAATTTTCAAAATTCAAACCTGGAAAGTTTGATATTTTTCACACATGATACCACTCCAAATGATCATTCGAGGAGTTGACGATGTAAGATTCTATCTGCGAAAAAAGAGACCAAATAACCGTTGAGCGCTTGACAGTTTACCAGGAGTTGGGTATCATTGGTACATGGGGCGCGCTAAAATTAAAAACACCGCTTTTCGTCTTCTTTATTATGAATCATACATTTTATAATGAACCGATCTAGACAGTTTTTGCTGACATTTGTAGGTCAACGTTAAAAAAGCTGACACATATTTTTTTGTTATGTCATTGTGAATAATTTGCAGAATGGCATAACAATAAATTCTTAGGGATCAGCATTTATTTTTTTATATGTTCCAAGTGCAAGGTGGAGGCTGTACAGTCATTGATGTACACAGACCACCAAATTCAACTTCCACCAACCCCAGTGACATCTTCATCTGCCACTGGTTTAGATAACATATTTTGTAATTGCGATTACTTAAATAAAGAAATTCCAATCCTATTCCTAACTTATATATTAATATAATATTATAAATGCGAAAGTAAATTTGTTTGTTTATTACCTTTTTACGCCGTAACCACTGAACTTATCATCCTGAAATTTTGCATATATATTGTCAGGTGTACCGAAACGGTCACAGGGTACCTTTCATCCCGAAAAAATACCGTTCCCGAGGAAAACAACAATAACGCTCTTATGGATGGTGCCATGTGTCTTTAGAATCATGATTGAATTATAATATTAAAGAAACTTTAGTAGACCTACACTCAGCATTGGATGGCCAAGGGTCGAAGAAGAAGAGAAGAAGTAGTGCAAATTGATAGTCAAATTCTGAAGCGAGCGAAGCCGCGCGCCTTCATACCACAATGTATGATTAACCACTGTGGTCACAAGCCTTAATGGTTATCGGAATTTGTTTCGAGTAAGTAAATTTTTTGAAAATGTTTTATTTTTTTTATTTTGTGTCTCGCTCTTATAAAACCTATTGTATTTTAACTCATGTAGCATAACTATTAATCATAAGCTAGTGATCAGTGGATAATGGTGTTCGTAGTGCAATAAGTGCTATTATTTTAAGTTTATATAGTGTGTATGTTTGTTAGTTGTGTTTGTGTGTTTATAGTGTGTTTGTATAGTGTTTACATGTTTTTGTGCTGCTGTTTTTTATCCCTCAATAAATAAATAAATAAATGAACAGACGACATCGTAGCTATTGCGGGAATATCTTGGATGAGATTGGCACAAGAACGTAGAGCTTGGAACAAGCAAAGAGAGGCGTATACCCAGCAGTGGGTGAAGTCAGGCTGTGGATGATGATGATGATGAAGTAAATGAACTTCACATGCATAGATAATAATACTTGTTCGCTGGCACAATGACTGTTTCGGTCACATCACTATTACCAAGTAAAATCAGCACAAATTATTATTTTGAACGAAAATAATGATTACTTGCTACAGTGAAGGAAAACATCGTGAGGGAACCAATAGTTATGCCCTGAAAGGTATTTCTTGACGGCATGTAAAGCCAAGTCAGAGTCAGAGTCGGCATAAAAACTCTGACACCAGGTAAGGCACAAACCATACGATAAGAAAAGGAAGAACGAAAATGGCTGTTAGGGTGGAACAGGTAAGTGGCAGAAACAAGTTTCGAGTGGATGCGTGGATGCCGCTGCGAGTAAACGTTGAGTGCAAGCGATTTTAGCTTTATCTTCGTCGTCGAGCGGACTTCAATTTGACTGTACTTGCATGAATCACTCATAGTGTAGCTCAACGAACCTCAATGATCCAATGAACAATACCAAAGAAGGAACATTTGGATAGGTCGCATGAAGTACTGGAAATGCCAGATAATCATGAAAGCTTATTGTATTGCTCCAGGTGAAGGACTATCCTCGTCGTGCAGCAATTATCTCTACAACCCTACAATAGTTTACAGTCACGCGTGTCACTCCGGATAACAAAAGTCTTCGCACTATCGTTTCATTCATAAATATTATATCATACGTGCCTACCGTGAATCGAACTCGAACGTGCGTCGAAAATTATACCTTATACTAGGTCAAGCATGCGTAAGGCAATATTGTGCAAATAAGCATTTTACTCTGGTGATGCATTTTCTCACAGAATAAATTGATGAAATAGAACGAGTGAAATGGTCCCGTGCTATCTAACAGGTAAGAATGGATAGTGAAAATGCGTCGTACGGATTTCACAGAAACGTATAACGCCCATCTATGATACCCAGTCGTTGGTTTGGCACACACAGGTTAAAGTTCGGGAATGAAACAGCGTAATCGCAGTCGTTGTGACTACTGCGAGTACGCTGTTTCATTCAATAGTTACGATGATTACCGTACGTCTTCCTTAACTCAATATTTCCCTAAGACTGTAGGGGTATAAATCTCTTTGAAATCCATTACAATTTTCATTCTTTATTTCTACAAAAAAGTAAGTCTAAAATGTATCCCGCTAAATATAAACATTGATCATACAGATGGAACCTGCCCCTAAGCTACGAGTATGCACCAATGTATTATGATAATTATAGCCGATATAGGAGTGTTAACATATTCGGTGAAATAAGAAAAAATCCAAACATGGAATTATTAGTTCGATTCTGATTGTTTATTTTTATCTTAGAATTCGGAAAATGATTTAATAGTAAGCAGGAGAGCCACAGCCGCAAGCGCACTGTCCGGAGATAGACACGGCACCAGCAGCCGGCACAGCGCCACCGAAGCTCACGACACCCAGGATGGGGACCTGACCAGCAACAGCGGTGTTACCGGCGACTGGCAGCTCACCAATGACCGCTACGTTGCCTTCGCCGGCGCCGCCGTAAGCAGCTCCAGGAGCGATAGCACCTCCGTATGCAGCAGCAGGGGCAAGTGCGCTACCATAAGCAGATCCAAAGGCGCCACCGTAAGCACCAAGACCGAGGGCACCACCACATGTAGTAGCAGGAGAGAGACCAGCGCCGAGACCCAGAGCAGGAGCTATGGCGCCCACTTGACCTCCGCAGCCGCACCCGGAACCGAACAGGTTCTGTCAGAACAAAATGGTTTGTGTTTATAGAAAAATGTCAACGAGCCCGAATTAGAGATAAATCAATTATGGAGGAACTTAAAAAAACCTCTCACCTGGCCCAAGCAAGCTTGGATGCAGAGTAACAGAACAGCGAAGGTAGACATGTTTGATGTTGGTTGGTGTTCAACGAGATGCCGAAGACTGAATGATGTCTCTACGTCTAGACCACGTTTATATAGTACAAAAGCTTCTTATCATAACAATGTTTTCTATGTTCTATTGAAACAAAGTACTTCATTCTAAATATTTCAAGGTAACATCACTTACGAAATGCAACGTGCATTTTTCTATTTTCCCATATTGCAACTACTGATAAGGGTTGGTATGAAAAGTTCATTTCAAAATCCACAAATTGCTGCAACACTGATAAGGCCTACGCTTCGGTATAAATAGTCGATCGATTCTTGGAAAAGTCACTCTCAAGTTTGCTTCAACACAAACTACAATGTCAGCCAAGGTGATCCTCGTCCTCTGCGCTCAAGCACTCTTCATCCAGGTGAGGAACTGTTTACTTATTTGTTGTTTCTGTTTTGTACCGATGTAACCTTTTTTAAATTGGGATTCCCAAGGGTAAGTTGACATTCCCATGTTTTATAGCTCACATTGAGTTTTTCAATCTAATTTGCCTATAATTCTTATCAATCAGGCCATTCGCCACTCTCAATTTGATCTAAGATTTTCACAATAAATAAAGTTATAATTACACTTAATCCACCTGACACACATTATATTACGTGATTGAATTAACAATATCGTTTCTAGGTATCATCATTGTTTTCTGATAAATAGATATTCCCTAACACAATAATTTATTGTTAACAGGCCGCTTTCTGTTCATGTCTTGGTCGTGGAGCCATCGCCGCTCCTGCTCTTATTGCCCCAGGATGTGCTGGTAATGGCAGGACTGGCAATGGTTTGATCGGGAATGGATTAATTGGTAACGGTCTGATTGGTAGCGGCTGTGCTGGTAACTACGCTGGCAACGGTGTGATTGGTGATAGTATCATTGGTAATGGTTTGATCGGGAATGGTCTGATTGGTAACGGATTGATTGGTAGCGGCTATGGTAACGGTTTGATCGGTAATGGTTTGGCAGGTATTGAGATCATTCCTACTAGTGGCGGTGGACTACCTGTCTCCAGCGTGTCTGCTATCGCTCCCAGTGGCCTCTCCGTAGCTTCTGAGAATGTGTATGAGGGTGCTCTGTCCGTGGCTGGTGAGCTGCCGTTTGTGAGTGCTGTCGCTTTGGAGGGCGTGTTGCCCAGTGCTGGTGCTGGCGCTGTCAGCTACAGCTGCGGTAACGGCGTTACTGCTATACAGAGCATCGCTCCTTTTGCTGCTGCCTATGACACTGCGGGTGCCTATGGTCTCGGCGCTGGATATGGACTCGGCGCTGGATATGAACTTGGCGCTGGATATGGACTTGGCGCTGGATATGGACTCGGCGCTGGCTATGGATCTGGCGCTACTGCCATCGCTCCTGGCGCTGTCGGACTCGGCTATGGAGGCCGCAGCTGTGGATGTGGTGTGTACTAGACCTAGAAATAATGACTTTATTTTTCGTCCTAACCAACGATTCAATAAACTGATTTGCAAAATACTATATTGTATGAATTTCTAAATACCTTTCATTCGCGAGGTGTAATTTTCAAAATTCAAACCTGGAAAGTTTGATATTTTTCACACATGATACCACTCCAAATGATCATTCGAGGAGTTGACGATGTAAGATTCTATCTGCGAAAAAAGAGACCAAATAACCGTTGAGCGCTTGACGGTTTAACAGGACTTGGGTATCATTGGTACATGGGGCGCGCTAAAATTAAAAACACGGCTTTTCGTCTCCTTTATAATCAATCATACATTTTATAATGAACCAATCTAGACTGTTTTAGCTGACATTCGTAGGTCAACGTTAAAAAAAGCTGACACATAAATTTTTGTTACGTCATTGTGAATAATTTGCAAAATGGCATAACGATAAATTCTAAGGATCAGCACTTATTTTTTTATATGTTTTAAGTGCAAGGTGGAGGCTGTATAGTCATTGATGCATACAGACCAACAAATTCAACTTCCATCAACCCGACTGACAGCTTTATCTGCCACTTGTTTAGATTACATATTTTGTAATTGCGATTACTTAAATAAAGAAATTCCAATCCTAGCTAATATTATAAATGCAAAAGTAAGTTTGTTAAATTCGTTACCTTTTCACGTCAAAACCAAAGTTTTGCATATTATAATATGTTGTCAGGTGTACCGAAATGGTCAAAGGGTACCTTTCATCCCAAAAAAAAGTACTGTCCCCGAGGAAAGTAATGGGAATTGATAGTCAAATTCTGAATTAAAGCGAAGCCACGGGCGTATGCTTATCGGAATTTGTTTCGAGTAAGTAAATGAACTTTTTGACATAAATCATAATACTTTTTGGCTTAAATTCGACTGTACGTGCATGAATCACTTATGGTGTAGCTCAACGCACCTCAATGATCCACTGAACAATACCAAAGTAGGCATTTGGATAGGCTACATGAAGTACTGGAAATGCCAGACAGACATGAAAGCTATCTGTATTCCTCCAGGTGAAGGACTATCCTCATCGTGCAGCAGTTATCTCTACAACCCTACAATAGTTTACAGTCACGCGTGTCACTCCGGATAACAAAAGTCTTCGCACTATTGTTTCATTCATAAATATTATATCATACGTGCCTACCGTGAATCGAACTCGAACGTGCGTCGAAAATTATACCTTATACTAGGTCAAGCATGCGTAAGGCACATATTGTGCAAATAAGCATTTTACTCTTGTGATGCATTTTCTCACAGAATTAATTGATGACGAATGATATGAAAAAGAACGAGTAAACGGTCCCGTGCTATCTAACAGGTAAGAATGGATAGTGAAAACGTGTCGCACGGATTTAACAGAAACGTATGACGACCATCTATGATACCCAGTCGTTGGTTTGGCACACACAGGTTAAAGTTCGGGATTGAACAGCGTAATCGCAGTCGTTTTTAAAAATCTATGACAGACTTTCCCTTCAATAGTTACGATGATTACCGTAGGTCTTCCTTAACTCAATATTTGCCTAAAACTGTAGGGGTATAAATCTCTTTAGAATCCATCACAATTTTCATTCTTTATTTCTACAAAAAAGTAAAAAGTAAGTATAAAATATAACCCGCTAAATATAAACATTGATCATACAGATGGAACCTGCCCCTAAGCTATGTACCAATAAATTATGATATCAAGCCGATATAGGAGTGTTCACATATTCGGTGAAATACGAAAAAATCGAAACATGGAGTTATTAGTTCAATTCTGATTGTTTATTTTTATCTTAGAATTCGGAAAATGATTTAATAGTAAGCAGGAGAGCCACAGCCGCAAGCGCACTGTCCGGAGATAGACACGGCTCCAGCAGCCGGCACAGCGCCACCGAAGCTCACGACACCCAGGATGGGGACCTGACCAGCAACAGCGGTGTTACCGGCGACTGGCAGCTCACCAATGACCGCCACGTTGCCTTCGCCGGCGCCACCGTAAGCAGCTCCAGGAGCGATAGCACCTCCGTATGCAGCAGCAGGAGCAAGTGCGCTACCATAAGCAGATCCGATGGCGCCACCGTAAACACCAAGACCGAGGGCACCACCACCGAGGGCAGCACCACATGTAGCAGCAGGAGAGAGACCAGCGCCGAGACCCAGAGCAGGAGCTATGGCGCCCATTTGACCTCCGCAGCCGCACCCGGAACCGAACAGGTTCTGTCAGAACAAAATGGTTTGTGTTTATAGAGAAATGTCAACAAGCCAGAATTAGAGATCAATCAATTATGGAGGAACTTAAAAAAAAACCTCTCACCTGGCTCAAGCAAGCTTGGATGCAGAGTAACAGAACAGCGAAGGTAGACATGTTTGATGTTGGTTGAACAACTACGAGAAGCCGAAGACTGAATGATGTCTCTACGTCTAGACCACGTTTATATAGTGCACAAGCTTCTTATCATAACATTTTGTCCATGTTCTATTGAAACAAAGCCCTTCATGCTAAATATTTCAAGGTAACATCACTTACGAAATGCAACGTGCATTTTTCTATTTCCCCATATTGCAACTACTGATAAGGGTAAGTATGAAAAGGTAATTTCAAAATCCACAAATTGCTGCAACACAACTAGATAAGAACTACGCTTCGGTATAAATAATCGATCTATTCTTGGAAAAATCATTCTAAAGTTTGCTTCAACACAAACTACAATGACAGCCAAGGTGATCCTCGTCCTCTGCGCTCAGGCGCTCTTCATCCAGGTGAGGAACTGTTCACATATTTGTTGTTTCTATGTTTTGTACCGATGTAACCTTTTCTAAGTTGGGATTCCCAAGGGTAAGTTGACATTTCTATCTTTAATCATATTCCCATATGAATGGGCCCGAATGGGCTATAATCCACCACACGGCTCCAATGCGGATTGGTAGATGACACATGTCTTCGAATTTTTGGTTCTAGGACATGCCGGTTTCTTCACGATGTTTTTCTTCACCGTTTTTGAGAGCAGTGGTGATGAAATAAATTTTCACAAAGTAATGTGCCTGCCTGGGTTCGAACCCACGACTTACTGTTCGTAAATCGGGGTCGCTACCACTGGGCAACCGCTGCTCTCTTCTAACCATATTCTGGGCCCGCGTGGTGGATTATAGCCCATTCCCTCTCATAGAGAGGCCTGTGTCCCAGCAGTGGGAACATTATAGGCTGATGATGATGATAATCATATTCAGACAGGCCATTCGCCACTAACAATTTGAGCTAAGCTTTTCACAATAAATACAGTTATCATTACATTAAATGCACCTGACACACATTATATTACGTGATTTAATTAACAATATCGTTTGAGTATCTCGTGGCTAAAAAATAACAGCCACTCGGATCGATCTTTAGGTTAAGCCGTGCTTGGCTAGGTTGGTCTGTGGATGGGGGACCCCCATTACATACCGAGTTTCCTCCGTGCCTCGGAAAGCACGTTAAGCCGTTGGTCCCGGCTGTCATTTGAAGATCTTTGACAGTCGTTAGGTAGTCAGTGGCCCAAATAGTCTGACAACCAGTCTTACCAAGGGGTATCGTATTACCCAGTACTAACTGGGTTGTGTAGGTCAGATAGGCAGTCGCTCAATGTAAAATACTGGTATTCAGCTACATCCGGTTAGACTGGAAGCCGACTCTAACATAGATGGGAAAAGGCTAGGCAGATGATGATGAATCAACAATATCGTTTTTAGGTATCGTCATTGTTTTCTGATAAATAGATTTCCCTAATACAATATTTATTTGTTTACAGGCCGCTTTCTGTTCATGTCTTGGTCGTGGAGCCATCGCCGCTCCTGCTCTTATTGCCCCAGGATGTGCTGGTAACGGCAGGACTGGCAATGGTTTGATCGGGAATGGATTAATTGGTAACGGTCTGATTGGTAGCGGCTGTACTGGTAACTACGCTGGCAACGGTGTGATTGGTGATAGTATCTTTGGTAATGGTTTAATCGGGAATGGTCTGATTGGTAACGGGTTGATTGGTAGCGGCTATGGTAACGGTTTGATCGGTAATGGTTTGGCCGGTATTGAGATCATTCCTACCAGTGGCGGTGGACTACCTGTCTCCAGCGTGTCTGCTATCGCTCCCAGTGGCCTCTCCGTAGCATCTGAGAATGTGTATGAGGGTGCTCTGTCCGTGGCTGGTGAGCTGCCGTTCATGAGTGCGGTCGCTTTGGAGGGCGTGTTGCCCAGTGCTGGTGCTGGCGCCGTCAGCTACAGCTGCGGTAATGGCGTTACTGCTATAGAGAGCATCGCTCCATCTGCTGCTGCTTATGGCGCCGCGGGTGCCTATGGTCTCGGCGCTGGATATGGACTCGGCGCTGGATATGGGCTCGGCACTGGCTATGGACTCGGCACTGGCTATGGGCTCGGCGCTAGCTATGGACCCAGCGCTGCTGCTATCGCACCTACCACTCTCGGACTCGGCTATGGCGACCGTAGCTGTGGATGTGGTGTGTACTAGATCTTAAAAATAATGACTTTATTTTTCGTCCTAACCAACGATTCAATAAACTGATTTGCAAAATACTATATTGTATGAATTTCTAAATACCTTTCATTCCTTTCATTCGCGAGTTGACGATGTAAGATTCTATCTGCGAAAAAAGAGACCAAATAGCCGTTGAGCGCTTGACGGTTTAACAGGAATTTGGGTATCATTGCTACACGGGGCGCGCTAAAATTAAAAACACAGCTATTCTTCTTCTTTATTTTGAATTACAATCAATCTTATAATAAATTGACCCGACCTAAACAGTTTTAGCTGATATTTGTAGGTCACGTTAAAAAGCTGACACGTAAATTTTTGTTACGTCATTGTGAATTATTTGCAAAATAGCATAACAATAAATACTTAGGGATCAGCATTACATACCACAATATTCAACTTTACCAACCCGAGTAACATCTTCATCTGCCTGCTAGCTGTTGTTTGTTACTTTTTCACGCCTAAACCACGGAACCGATCATCCTGAATTTTTGCATATTAAATCCGAAAAAAATCGTGAGGGATTCAGTAGTTATGCCTGAGAGGTATTTCTTGACGGCATGTAAAGCCAAGTCAGAGGCCCATGGGCGACATAAAAAGTCTGACACCAGGTTAAGCACTAACCACACGATAAAGAAAGGAAGAATGAAAATGGCTCGCAGGGTGGATCAGCTGGCAGAAACTAGTAGGTAGTAGGTAGTAGGTAGGTGGTAGTTTCGAGTGGAAGCGTGGATGCCGCTGAGAGTGAACGTTGGGTGCAAGCGATTTTAGCCTTATCATCGTTGTCGAGCGGACTTGAATTTGACTGTACGTGCATGAATCACTTATGGTGTAGCTCAACGAACCTTAATGATCCAATGAACAATACCAAAGTTTAAATACATTTGGATAGGCCTCATGAAGTACTGGAAATACCAGGCAATCATGAAAGCTATCAGTATTGCTCCAGGTGGAGGACTATCCTCATCGTGGAGCAGTAATCTCTACAACCCTTCAATAATTGACAGTCACGCGTGTCACTCCGGGATCACAAAAGTCTTCGCACTATCGTTTCATTCATAAATATTGTACCATACGTGCCAATCATGAATCGAACTCGAACGTGCGTCGAAAACTATACCTTATATGTCAAGCATGCGTAAGGCACATATTGTGCAAATAAGTATTTTACTCCTGTGATGCATTTTCTCACAGAATGAATTGGTAAGTGTTAATTGATGACGAATGATATGAAACAAAGCCGGCCAAGAGCGAAATGGAATCGTGCACCGAGGATTCCGTATAAAGTAGGTATTTTGTTATTAAACTTCAGATTATTTTTTACGGTTTTCAGATTGATTTCTTTACATGAGCTGTAAGACATTGCTTTTTGCCAAAAAAAATTCTTGCCCTATTGGTTTTGATTCCGCTGTGAAATCGCAAAATATGCGAAATCAACGGTCATATCTTTTGCTCATGTTAGCTTACAAGTCATTGCTCCAAAATGTAGCAGATTTGAGTGTTTGATATTAATTTTAACTTGATATATCTGCGTATTGGAAAGCGCAGCTAGGGACGGCCACCTACCATGGACAAGGTGGACCGACGACCTTGTTAAAACGACAGGGAGTCGCTGGATGCAGGTGGCATTACAGCGGATACGTTGCAAACCGATTGGGGAGGTCTATGTTCAGCAGAGACATGAGAGCAGCGGTGGCCTAGGGAGAGCAGCGGTGGCCCAGGTGGTAGCGACCCCGACTTACGAACAGTAAGTCGTGGGTTCGAACCCAAGCAGGCGCATTACTTTGTGTAATTTATTTCATCACCACTGCTCTCAAAAACGGTGAAGGAAAACATCAACATTCAACCTCTTCTGAAAAAGAGTCTTGACAGACGGACAGCAAAGTGATCCTATAAGGGTTCCGTTTTTGACGACTGAGGTACTGAGCTCTAAAAACTAGTAAATGATCGCGTGCTATCTGACAGGGAATAATTAAAAAAAAAACGTGTCACACGAACCCGTACACAGAAACTTATGTAAACCATTTACGCTACCCAGTTGTTGGTTTGGCAGAAGTTAAGAAGAAAGTTAAGAAGGAAGTTTAGAAGAAAGATACAGAGGTTAAAGTTCTGGATTGAACAGTGTAAACGCAGTCGTTTCTAAATGCTATAACAATCCGTACCTTCAATAATTGTGCTGAATAGCGGAGGTTTTCCTTAATTCAATATTTGTTAAAATATGTACGGATCTATAGAATCTACTACATTATTAATTCTTTATTTCTATAAAAAAAAGTAAAGAAAAAAGAAAGTCTACATGTATACCGCTAAATATAAACATTGATCATGCAGATGGAACCTGCCCCTACGCTATGTAAGTATTATGATAATTATGAGTATTAACATTTTCGGTGAAATAAGAAAAACTCAAAATATGGATTAATAGCTCGATTCTGATAGTTTATTTTCATCTTAGAATTCGTAAATTACGATTTAATAGTAAGCAGGAGAGCCACAGCCGCAAGCGCACTGTCCGGAGATAGACACGGCACCAGCAGCCGGCACAGCGCCACCGAAGCTCACAGCGCCCATGATGGGGACCTGACCAGCAACAGCGGTGTTACCGGCGACTGGCAGCTCACCAATGACCGCTACGTTGCCTTCACCGGCGCCGCCGTAAGCAGCTCCAGGAGCGATAGAACCTCCGTATGCAGCAGCAGGAGCAAGTGCGCTACCATAAGCAGATCCAAAGGCGCCACCGTAAGCACCAAGACCGAGGGCACCACCACATGTAGCAGCAGGAGAGACACCAGCGCCGAGACCCAGAGCAGGAGCTATGGCGCCCACTTGACCTCCGCAGCCGCACCCGGAACCGAACAGGTTCTGTCAGAACAAAATGGTTTGTGTTTATGGAAAAATGTCAACAAGCCAGAATTAGAGATCAATCAATTATGGAGGAACTTAAAAAAACCTCTCACCTGGCCCAAGCAAGCTTGGATGCAGAGTAACAGAACAGCGAAGGTAGACATGTTTATGTAGGTCGGTGTTCAACGAGAAGCCGAAGACTGTATGATGTCTCTACGTCTAGACCACGTTTATATAGTGCAAAAGCTTCTTATCATAACAATGTTTTCTATGTTCTATTGAAACAAAGCCTTTCATACTAAATATTTCAAGGTTACATCACTTACGAAATATAACATGCATTTTTATATTTCCCCATATTGCAACTACTGATAAGGGTAAGTATGAAAAGTTCATTTCAAAATACACTAATTGCTGCAATACAACTAGATAAGGACTACGCTTCGGTATAAATAGTCGATCGATTCTTGGAAAAGTCACTCTCAAGTTTGCTTCAACACAAACTACAATGTCAGCCAAGGTGATTCTCGTCCTCTGCGCTCAGGCGCTCTTCATCCAGGTGAGAAACTATTGACTTGTTTATTGTTCCCATAATGTAACCAACTCTTAGTTGAAATTTTCCCAAAGGTTACGTTCAATTTTAGCACTTTGCCAGCTCATGCCACGTTAGCTTATTTCTTTACATGTCCATGTTTTAAAGCTAAGTTTTGAACCAGTTCAAATAATGTGACTACATAAAACATGTCTGACACACATTACATTACGTGATCGATTGAATCATCAATTATGTCACTGACATTAAAGTCGTTTGCTGATAAAGATATATTCCCTAATACAATAATTTATTGTTTACAGACCGCTTTCTGTTCATGTCTTGGTCGTGGAGCAATCGCCGCTCCTGGTCTTATTGCCCCAGGATGTGCTGGTAATGGCAGGACTGGCAATGGTTTGATCGGAAATGGATTAATTGGCAACAGCCTGATTGGTAACGGCTGTGCTGGTAACTACGCTGGCAACGGTGTGATTGGTGATAGTATCATTGGTAATGGTTTGATCGGGAATGGTCTGATTGGTAACGGGTTGATTGGTAGCGGCTGTGGTAACGGTTTGATCGGCAATAGTTTGGCCGGTATTGAGATCATTCCTACCAGTGGCGGTGGACTACCTGTCTCCAGTGTGTCTGCTATCGCTCCCAGTGGCCTCTCCGTAGCGTCTGAGAATGTGTATGAAGGTGCTCTGTCCGTGACTGGTGAGTTGCCATTCGTGAGTGCTGTTGCTTTGGATGCCGTGTTGCCCAGTGCTGGCGCTGGTGCCGTCAGCTACAGCTGCGGTAACGGTGTTACTGCTATAGAGAGCATCGCTCCATCTGCTGCTGCCTATGGCGCCGCGGGTGCTTATGGACTCGGTACTAGCTATGGGCTTGGCAATGGTTATGGGCTCGGCACTGGCTATGGGCTTGGCACTGGCTATGGATTTGGCGCTGGCTATGGGCTCGGCACTGGCTATGGGCTCGGTGGTAGCTATGGACCCAGCGCTGCTGCCATCGCACCTGCTGCTCTCGGAATCGGCTATGAAGGCATGAACTGTGGATGTGGTGTGTACTAGATCTTAAAAATAATGACTTTATTTTTTGTCCTTACCAACGATTCAATAAACTCATTTGCAAAGTAGTATATTGTATGAATTTCTTTTTTTTTACGGATGGGAAATCATCAAATGACTTCTCCCGCTCTGGGCAGAGCGGAAGGGAGTGTCAGACTTGTACTGACTAAAACCCATCCATGTTCCTTCCTTGCCCTTTGTGTTCCGCGGTATCTCTTTCGAACAGTCCCGTTGCTTATTTCTAAAAAACTTTCATCCCTTTCAAGAGCGAGGTGTAATTTTCAAAATTCAAACCTGGAAAGTTTGATAATATTTTTCACAAATGACACCACTCCAAATGATCATTTGAAGAGTTAACGATGTAAGTTACATAATATGCGTAATATTCTATCTGCGGAAAAAAGAGATCAAATTACCGTTGAGCGCTTGAGGGTTTAACAGGCCGAATTTGGGTATTATTAATACATGGGGCGCGCTAAAATTTAAAAAAAACACGGCTTTTCTTCTGCTTTAATATGAATCATCCATTTCATAATGAAGCGATCTAGACAGTTTTAGTTGACATTCGTAAGTCAATGTCAATAAAGTTGACACATACATATTTGTTACGTCATTGTGAATAATTTGCAAAATGGCATTACAATAAATTCTTCGGGATCAGCACTTATTTTTTCATATGTGCCAAGTGCAAGATATATATGTATACGTACCACAAAATTCAACTTCCACCGACCCGACTGAAAGCTTCATCTGCCACTTGTTTAGATAACATATTTTGTTATAGCGATTACTTAAATAAAGAAATTCCAATCCTAATTCTATCTTCTAATATTATAAATGCGAAAGTAAGTTTGTTTGTTTGTTACCTTTTCACGCCTTGACCACTGAACCGATCATCCTCAAATTTTGCATAATATGTTGTCAGGTGTACCAACACGGTCATAGGGTACCTGCCATGCCCAAAAAAAGTACTGTTCCCGAGGAAAAGAACAATAACTTTATTAACAGATGGCGCCACGTGTCTTTAGAATCATGATTGAATTATATTATTATAGAAACTTCAGTAGTGTGAATTGAAAGTCAAATTCTGAATGAACGCGGGCGGAGCCGTGGGCCTTCTGACCAGAGTGGTTGATTAACCACTGTGGTCACAAGCCTTAGTATTTATCGGCAACCCTACTGTACGGTACAGATTAATTTCTGAACTGTACACTATAACTGTTAGTGTGTTAGGTAGCGAGTGTGTCCAACATTTAAAACACTTCACATAGTAAACCAAAACTTTATTTAGTACTAGTGTCGTACACCGTAAAGATTGGTGATTTCTACATATAGGTCTGTTTCGCGTGTTGGTAAGTTGCACACTGGTTGAGTCGTAATATTTGTTGTGACAAGTGAACCTATTGATTCGCCTTGTCAGCAGGGACCGTACAACCCCGGTTAAGAGTTAAGCCTTTCGAAGGGGTAAGCCGTTTATAAGGTTGCCTTTATTATGATGTAACTCTTTGAAACCCATTCAAAGAGTTACATCATGTTAAAGGTAACCTCATATACGGCTTACCCCTTTGATTCGATACTGTGCTTAAAACTAGTAAAAGGGTACCCCTATCCATAAAGATAACCCATTGAATGGGTTTCATACTTGAAACCCAGTGAAAGGGTTACACTATCATTACGATAACCCATTGAATGGGTTTTAAACTTGAAACCCAGTGAAAGGGTTATAACATTATTATGATAACCTATTGAATGGGTTTTAAAGGGTTACCCCCTCATTATGATAACCTTTTTAAAATAAGGGTGTCGTTCAGGTTAAGTACATATGTTTATTCAATAAACATGTGCGAAGTAGGTTGTGGAGTACCGCGCACCATCCACTAGACATCGTAGGCTTGTAGACAAAACACTTGCCAAAAATTATTTTTTTGAATTTAATGCCTCCCTACGTAACATAGCAAGGTGTGTGTCCTGACTGAGTTTGTTGAGTTTCTTACCATCAATATTGTTGTTTTGCGAGTGCAATGGGTAAGTAATAATTTTGACAATATTAAGTTAGGTATGTGAAGACTTCGAACTGTATTGTGTAGAGCCTTGCATACTTAAAATTGCAAGTAAGTATCTAAAATTACGTATTTTGGTGTACACCTATGAAACATACGCCAGTCGACATTACTTATTGCTCACAAAATGTAGTAAATGATAGGTACATCACATCAGTTACATCTCGTGGTAGTTTAGGTTGCCAAAAAGACTTGCTTAGAACATTGATCCGTAATTAAATATAAATAAGAAGCTGAATCGCGTCGAGTATCGACTTTGCAAGAATTTTAAAATACTTTGAAGTCTTGTTTAATTTTGGGTCGGCACTTTGTCGGCGTACTTGCAAGTAGATACCTATTGTTCCTCGTATGAAAACCTGGTCGCGTAAATACGCAGCTCACCCAGCTTGACTCTTCGACCACAGAATAGAAAGGTACAGAAGCGGCACTCGCGCAACACTTAATAGAAATAAAGACTCTTGCTGCTAAGCAATAACGTGCAAGCGCTCAATGCCTACGGCGATATTCACATAAACCAGGCCCCCTTGACTCGACCGTACCTACAGCGATAAATGCCTACACTTTCGCGTGGACTCCAGACCAAACCACAACAGGAACACACCTTTAAGGAATGTCCACATAAATTACATTTACTTATATTGTTAGCAGCATCATAACAATATAATAACGATGGACAGCATCTCGTTTTGGTTTTGTCATTTTTATATTATAAATCAAAGGCACTGATCACTCACTGATTATTATTGTCTTAAAAGACGTCCGGGCTCAAAACTGTAGCAGTAAGACTAGCATATACATATACTAAGTACATATTACAACACTATAATCATGTATTTTATATCGTGTCTTAACCTAAATACAGTCAGTATTGTCTGAGCATTCGTATCTTTCATTTCTCATCTAACCCGATCCTTACATGGCGACCCTGCCATTGCGCGACTAGTGAATTTGATACCCTACTCCATATAAGGACTGGAAAGTTTATTGTGCGCGGGCGATCTGTTGCTACGACGATGACTCGAGTGCAATTTTATAAGTCTGTTGTAACATACGCGTCTGAAATTAAAAACTACGAAGATGGGAAAAGGACAATCTAAATCCGAAGAAACTGTAGTAGTCCAGAACACTGTTGGAGGAAGTAATATCGCCACAGTGGAAGAATTTCGCTATCATTTAACAACTACGAACATACTACTGCTAATAATCGTTTTGAGCGTTATTTTGACGATTCTGTGCGTCGCCTATAGGATGTATAAAAGATGTCACGTGGGTTGGATAACGCGTGAAATAAACAGCAATATGATAAGAAGATCAATCGTAAGACGGCAAGCTGTAACACCAAAAGCAAATTGTGAAGCAGTGTAGCGACGCAGCCTGGCCCCCGCAGCATAACATAACAACTTTGTTCGAGACTATTAATGGAAAATTTGTTCGTGGAATTTGGTTATCAACATAATTTGGAGCAGGTATCTACTAGAAAACAGAGACAGGGAAGAAGGAGGAGCTTTCAAATTTAAACTACGGTTATTAGAAAAATACTGGTGGACTTTGGATTTAGTGTATTATAGCGTAAAATTTTAGAAGAAATTAAATACAAGGACGGACTAAACAAGTGTAGTGTGTGAAAAAAAAAAAGTGAGATAGTGATCTAAAAATATAGTGTAAAAGAAAACAACCGTGTTAGCGTTATTTTACGGGGACTAAGCGTTCAGGTATCGTTTATCAATTTATTAAGGCATGTGTATAGCCGATATTAAAATATGTATTAATTACTCGTAGCTGTAGGTACGGATAATCGCATTTAATGGTAGCATAAATGGTGACATAAATAGGTCATAGAAGAATATAACTAACTATATAGTATTTCCAATGAATGGCATAGTGACTCAATATTAATGCTTTCCGACTTAGAATCATATTGGGCAGAACTAAAGGAAATAAGAATTTATTTAATAAAAATAGGACCCGCAAGGAGACAAGGTGCTATCACAAAAGTAAAATTAAACGAGGCCCAAGAAGTATATGATAGATTTAGTAAACATTTAGCAACTGTTCAATCAGATTTGAAGTCGGGAAAAATAAAAGGTCAGGACATTTCCATAGTTGAAAGCACTGTTAATAGAATTCAAGTACTATTTAACGATATTGTAGAATTGTGTAACGTACCGCAATTAGAGTTATCAGAACCGGAAACAAAGATGTCCACTATTACTTTTGATTTAAAAACTGCTTTACATTTATTACCTGTATGTTCCAATGAAGAGACTGTTACGAAACAGCTCATAGATAATATAGAATATTATGACTCTATACTTACTAAGCCGGAATGCAAACAAAATTTAATTACATTTGTGTTGAAGAGTAGATTGTCTCAAGCAGCCAAATTAAAGTTAAAAACTACTTATTCGAGTGTGACAGATTTATTGCAAGATATGCGCGCAGAATTGCTTCCAAAAAAGGCAGCAACTGCAATACAGACTAAATTACAAAAAATACGACAACACGAAAAATCAATAGCAAATTACGGACAGGAAATTAATGAACTATTCGTGGACCTAACGATTTCCCAAGCCAACGGAGATACTAAATGTTATGATATTTTAAAGCCAATAAACGAAAAGTTTGCTATTAAACAATTTGCGGATGGCTTGCGAAACCGGAGGTTAGGCACTATAGTTTCAGCTCGCAACTACGATTCGCTCAAGGACGCGATACAGGCCGCCCAGGACGAAGAGGTGTCCGGTGCATCTACATCCGGAGAGATTTTTGGTACGTACAAAAAACCATATCATAATTCTAATTTTAGAGGCCGAGGAAACAATTTTAGGAGTTATCAAGGTGGATACAATAACAGGCCGTATGCAAATAGAGTTCGAGGTAACTATGGCCACCAGCGAGGACCAACTCGTATGTTTTCATACAGGGGTCAAAGGTCTTCAGCACGCACCAATAAAGGTAATTTTTACAGGTCAAGGGGTAATTCAGGTCGTCGGCATAATACAGTAAATATATCTGAGGAATCGAGTAATGACACTCATAATAATCCTAATTTAGGCATGTCTCAATCACAAAGTTCATCAAATCGGTTTTTTCGTGACTAATCAACATCATATATTAGTTAGCAACAGCAACAGCTACGTAAACATTCTTTCAACACTTAGCAAATCATTTTCTTATCTGGTAGACACTGGCGCGTCACTCTCCGCATGTAAGTATAAACAAGTTCTGGAATTACACATTCCAATCCATAAAGAAAATATAATTGTAAATGGATTAGGTGGACAAATACAGTCGATAGGATATGTTTACCTACCTCTATATTTGGGTACACAAAGAGTCAAACATAAGTTTCATGTTTTCAAAACTTTGCCAGTACAGTCAGCAGCAATTCTAGGTAGAGACTTTTTACATAAATACAAAGCTAAATTAGATTTTCAACAGCGTAACATGATTATAAAAACAGATAATGAAGCAGAAATATCTTTTCCTTTTACGTCACATTGCACAGATGCGATAAGGATTCCCATGCGTTCGGAATCGATCCACTACATACAGACAGATTTAAAAGAGGAGTGTGTAGTTTGCTCACAAGAATTATGCAACGGTATTTTTTTGGCAGGTGCTATTGTAAAACCAATAAATGGTGTCATACCAGTTAAAATTTTGAATGTCACTAAAAACGATTTACTACTCGCGGATATTAAACCAAATTTACAAAAACTTACTGACTATAAAATATGCACTTTTGATAAGACTTCAAAAAACGCAGACCGCGTTAAAGCGTTGTTCTCAAAATTAAATCTTGAACATTTAAATAGTGAGGAGCGTATAACTATTGGGAATTTATGTGCAAAATATGCGGATATTTTCCATTTGCCAGGTGACAAACTTAGTACCACAGACATTTATACACATACAATTAACTTAAAGCCAGATACTAAACCAATATTTTCAAAACCATACAGATTACCTCAAACGCAAAAACAAGAAGTAAAAGCACAAATAGATAAAATGTTAAAAGAAGGTATAATCGAACCCAGCCGAAGCGACTGGTCGAGTCCAGTTTTACTTGTCCCTAAAAAGTTAGACAGCAATAATCAGAAACAGTGGCGTCTTGTAATTGACTACCGTAAATTAAATAACTGCATAGAAAACGACAAATTCCCATTACCAGACATTACGGAAATATTAGATGCACTATCAGGCAGTATTTATTTCTCACATTTGGATTTACACCAGGGTTTTTATAATGTTCAATTAAGCAAAGAGAGTAGAAAATATACAGCTTTCTCATCGGGACAATACCAGATGACCAGAATGCCCATGGGGTTAAAAACAAGCCCTAGTTCATTTTCACGCATGATGAATATTGCTTTAGCTGGTCTAAATTATGAAAAGTGTTTGATTTATTTAGATGATCTAATTATATTTGGTAGAAATTTAGAAATACACAATAAAAATTTACAGGACGTATTTGAAAGATTAAGAAAAGTTAACCTAAAATTAAATCCAATTAAATGTGACTTCCTAAAAAAGCAAATATTATATCTTGGACATGTAATTTCAAATGAAGGCATACTTCCAGATCCTCAAAAAATAAATGTTGTAAATAAATATCCTTGTCCTAAAAATCCAGACGAAGTAAGAAGGTTTGTAGCATTTACTAACTATTACAGAAAATTCATAAAAAACTTTGCCAAAATTGCACAACCTTTACATTCACTTTGTAAAAAAAACGTAGAATTTATTTGGGACGAAAAATGTCAACATTCATTCGAGAAATTAAAAGAACATATAATATCACCACCAGTTCTTGATTATCCAGATTTCAGTGTAGACAATCAATTTATTCTTCAAACAGATGCCTCTAATACCGCTGTCGGAGCAATATTGTCAAATAAAAATGGACGACCAGTAGCATTCGCTAGCAGAACACTAAATAAGGCAGAAAAAAATTACCCAGTAATCGAAAAAGAACTTCTAGCGATTGTTTGGAGTGTCAAATATTTCCGTCCATATTTATATGGTCGTAATTTTAAAATAAAAACGGATCATAAGCCATTAGTGTATCTTTTCAATATGAGGGACCCATCCAGCAGACTTATCAAGTTTAGGATTGCTTTGGAAGAATATAACTTTGAAGTAGAATACGTGAAGGGTTCGGACAACGCGGCTGCAGACGCATTGTCTCGAATATGTATAACATCGTCAGAATTAAGGGAAATGAATAATCATATAAGTGTAATGACACGAGCTCAAACTCGTAGACTTGCTCAGAGTGACTCATCGGTCGATAAGGTACGAACTGACTTAAGGACTGATCAACCACAAGTCGTTAGTACTCACATCAAACCAATGGGATCAGTAGAACTTAGATTTATAAATAGAGATACATTAAATGAAATAAGAAAATTAAATATTATATCAAGAGAAAATAAAGTTTTATGCTATATAGAAAACCAAAGTATAATATATATAAAACAAACTAGTTCAGAATCACAGATTACGCGAGCCGAATTTGTGAATGAATTAGAAAACTTGTGCGCACAAGAAGAAATAAGTACAGTTACTATAATAAAATGTCGCGACAATGAGATATTTATAAAAAAACTCGTAGAAGAAATAAAAAGAAGAAAAAATAAAATTAAAATAATTTTATGTGTTTTAAGTAATGTACACACAATAAACAATAAAGACGACAGAAGAGTAATACTTAATGACTTTCATCTCCTACCTAGTAGTGGCCATGCTGGTGTGAGAAGAATGTCAAACAACATTAAAAAGTACTATTACTGGTCAAATCTTGAAAAAGACGTAAAAGAATTTGTAAAACGATGCGACAAATGTCAAAGACAAAAACATTCGTTACCAACTAAAGAACCAATGGTAATTACTACAACTTCGAATACAGCATTTGAAAAAATATATTTAGACCTAGTGGGACCTTTAGACACAGATAACTATAATAATACGTACATACTAACACTTCAATGTGAACTAACAAAATACGTGGAAGCATATCCCTTACAAACCAAACAAGCAAATGAAGTAGCAAGAAATTTCGTTAATAATTTTATTCTCAGATACGGTGTGCCAAAGGAAATAGCTACAGATCGGGGACAGGAGTTCATGTCAACTGTATTTAAAGAGGTTTGTAAATTACTACATATTAGTCAGCTAAACTCAACAGCGTATCATCACCAGTCTATTGGAGCTCTGGAGGTAACTCATAAAAATTTAAAAACTTTTCTTCGTATTCAAACAGACAACCATCCAGAGACTTGGAGCCAATGGTTACCATTTTGGTGCTTTGGATTTAACACAACAGTTCATTCCGAAACTAAGTTCACACCTTACGAATTAGTTTTCGGAAAGGTCTGTTCTTTACCCAGTAACTTAATTAAAAATGTCGAGCCATTATACAATTTTGATAACTATCCTTGCGAATTAAAGTATCGCTTACAAACGTCACAAAAAGAAGCCAGAGACAATTTACTCAACAACAAAATAAAAAGAAAAATTGTATATGATAAATATGTCAACCCAATAGTATATAAGCCAAATGATTTAATATTAATTAAGAGTGAAGTTGGAAATAAAATGGACGCAGTGTATTCGGGTCCATACCAAGTTGTAAAAGATATGACACCTAACGTAAAAATTATAAGAAATGGAAAAATTGACATCATACATAAAAATCGTACAAAATTATACCATAAATAAACAAACAACACAGAAGTAAACTTATTAGTGTAACTCATGTAAAATGTTTAATGAAAATATGTAACTACATAACATAAGATTGTAATTGTAACCATTTACTTAGATTAAGATATAATTATAACCATTGTAAAAAAAAAAAAAAGAAAAAAAAAATATATTTTTTAATTTTTCAAGGATGGAGGTGTAGCAGTAAGACTAGCATATACATATACTAAGTACATATTACAACACTATAATCATGTATTTTATATCGTGTCTTAACCTAAATACAGTCAGTATTGTCTGAGCATTCGTATCTTTCATTTCTCATCTAACCCGATCCTTACAAAACATTAAACGGCAAAAATGACAATATAGTAACAAACAAGTACCCACAAGAAAAATAATTCTGATATTAGGTCAGCAAAGCTAAAATGAACTCTATGTTGCATTCAATAATGATCATAGATCCCTGGTTACAAGCCGCTAGGTAAGTAGCCACAAAGGCGCGGCCCACTGACGCGTGCTATACCATTTTCCAACCTATGCGCATCATCAAGAGACTATATTGCATTGCTCCGAGTCAAAATGTGAATGCTGTTATCGTTTTGTACTTATTAACTTACACGAAAAGGAAAGATTGATCGTCGAAAATGTACCCTTACGAACCGCTTAAATTAAGCCTTTCAAAAGGGTTACC
Source organism: Lycophotia porphyrea (assembly GCA_950005105.1). Lineage (NCBI taxonomy): Eukaryota > Metazoa > Arthropoda > Insecta > Lepidoptera > Noctuidae > Lycophotia > Lycophotia porphyrea. Next base: position 2,802,870 of record OX465410.1, on the reverse strand, counting down.
CATATTGTTTGGGTTTTTGATTAACTGCTTAGAAAACCCCTATCGAAAAACCTTTTAATGTGTAACCAAAATAGTCAGTATGGTCGCGGCTTGAATTAAGCCGTTAAAAAGTGTTACCCACATCGTATGGGTTTCTGAATAACTGCTTAGAAAAACCCAATCGAAAACCCTTTCAATGGGTAACCCGAATGGTCCCTGCTTGTCAGCCAGAACTGAGTTCATACGTAGACCGTACACCTACAATAGTTGATAGTCATGCGTGTCACTCCGGGATCATAAAAGTCATAGCACTTTCGTTTCATTCACTTATCCCGTTGTAGTCCGACATACACTTTTGAAGGGGACTCCATCCCATAGTTAAGGCGGAAACCCACCGCAGCGCACGCCGTGCGCGGCGCATTTCAACTGCGTGGATCCATTTGTTTGACAACGTGGGTCTACGTTTTCACTGCAGTACACGCTACGCACGTACAACTATGTACAAGTGTAGCGTGCGTGGCCCACCGTGGCATAATCGTGTACCACGTGCATAGCGTGCATGGCGTTGACAGCATTGAGCTATCTGAGCGCCTTATTCGAGTATGCCACGCGTGTACTTATGACGTGAATTGATGCATAGCGTGGCCGTGTGGTTTGCAGTGGAAACAATCACATACATTTTCTTGCAAAACGAAGCGTGTGTAGCCTATCCGTGCGCTGCCGTGGGTATGCGTCTTTAGGCGACACACGCCTTTGAAAGGGACCACATCCCGTTGCTAAGCGACACACGCCTTTGAAATATGCCTTTTTGGCGCCCGGTAAGTCTTTTTTGCTTTTGATACATGCATATTTATTTTTATAATTATTTTCGGCCTTAAGTAAATCATGTATATATGAGAAAGTTAATAAAGATCAACATCATTATCATCATTTCAGCCAAAAGACCTCCATTGCTGAACATAGGCCCTCATCAAGTGTTTGTATATTGAACGATTTCGTGCGAGTTGCATCGATCAACGTGTTGAAATTAAATTGAATTGAAGAATGACAATAATTATGTATTATGCAATTTAAGGTAGTGCCGTTGAATTATAAATCCAATCATAATAATAATATTATGAACCAGGTTAGAAGGAAGATAAGATATGTGGATTATCATAACCTAGCCTTTCCCAAATTTGTTGTGGTCGGCTTCCAGTCTTACCGGATGCAGCTGTATACGAGTATTGTATTTTACATGGAGCGACTGCCTATCTGACCTCCACAACCCCTTTAGTATTGGGTAATATGGTACCCCTTTTTTTTCGGATGGTAAATCATCAAATGACTTCTCCCGCTCTGGGAAGAGCGGAAGGGAGTGTCAGACTTATACTGACTAAAACCCATCCATTTTCCTTCCTTGCCCTTTGTGTTCCAGGGCCGCAGTATCCCTTTCGAACAGTCCCGCAGCCCTGGCAGGCATCGGCCCTTGCGGTCCCCTCCCTGTTTGCTGACATCTCTTTGAGGCGGGCGTGGAAAACCAACGCGCCGTGAACACGGCAATATGGTGCCCCTTGGTAAGACTTTCAGGCCACTGACTACCTGTATCGACTGTCAAAGATCTAGACACGACAGCTGGGACCAATGGCTTAACATGCTTTCCAAGGCGAGGAAGAAACTCGGTATGTAATGATGGTCACCCATCCAAAGATCAACCTTGGCAAGCGCGGCTTAACCTTGAAGATCGATCTGTGCGGCTGTTATTATTTAGTTCCGAGCTCCTCAAGATAAGAAACAAGGATAATGGAGGCAGGGCTGCGGGACAAAAAAAATAAAATTGTTGTTCATCATTGTTTTTTATTTTACTAAGTATTTTTTCTTCTCAGTATACGTAAGAAGTACCGCAACCGCAAGCACAGTTCCCACTGATGGACACTGCACCAGCAGCCGGCAGAGCGCCGCCAAAGCTCACAGCTCCCATGATGGGGACCTGACCAGCAACAGCGGTGTTACCGGCGACTGGCAGCTCACCAGCGACCGCCACGTTACCTTCACCAGCGCCGCCGTACGCGGCAACACCGGCGCCACCGTACGCGGCAGCACCGGTGGGGTATGTGCCGATAGCTCCAGGGTATGCTCCAGCGTAGCCAAGGGCGCCAGGGTAGGCACCAGCTAAGCCTAGTCCAGCAGGATAAGCGAGGTCAGCGATACCAGCGCCGTAGCCGCAGGGAGCGGTGGTCGGGAGAACTGCAGGAGTGTATGCACCAATACACTGGCTGAACACATTCTAGGGAAGACAAGATCAAATTGCAGCAAACATGGATTTAAAATTCCTTAAAAAAGAAAAATAAAGCGTTTGGTGGCCTTGGTGGCTTTATCTGTCTATACATCTATTCTATACATTCTATACATCTTCTAATACATCTATACAGATCTATACATACTACAGATAAATAAAATTGTAGTGTATGTTTGTAATATTAAAATAACCGCTTCTTACTAAGTGCATTTGGATGTACCTATACACGGTACATAATTATCACAATTTTTTTTAAATATTTGTCTGTCTGTCTGTTTGTTCCGGCTAATCTCTGAAATAACTGGACCGATTTTGATGGGACTTTCACTTGCAGATAGCTGAAGTAACAAAAAGTAACTTAGGCTACTTTTTTTTTAGATAAATAATTAGGGTTCCGTGCAAAAAAAAATAAAGCCTCGAAATTTGTAACAAAATTCGATTCAAATAGGGAAGTGCTTATAATAATGGGGATTTTTTAATAATAATTCCACGCGGATGAAGGTTGCAGGCAACAGCTAGTAAGATATATAAACAGCCAATCAGACACGTAATGAAAACCTTCGAATTAATCAACTTGTGTGGTAGAATTTGTAGAAGACTAAGTCAAATACGAATATAACATTAACCGTACGTTCGCCGCAATTGTCGGTAAAAATATAAGAAAAATATTGACTTACCTGGACCAAGCAAGCTTGGATGCAAAGCAACAGAACAGCGAAGGTAGACATGTTTGATGTTCGTTTGTGTTCAACGAGAAGCCGAAGACTTAATGATGAACTGGAACTTTTTTAAACTCTTTTATACTTAATTTAAAACATTACAAAAGTTAACATTATTGAAATAACAAAGTATTATCTAATATAGAAATTACATCAAGTACGTGACATTTATTCACTGTCTTTATACAACATAATAGTACCTGTATTATTTTACAATAATTAATGCAAGTTTATGTAATAGAACTGATAAGGGGGGAATATAAGCATCGAGCAGTGGTGCTGAACATCATTCTCGTGTCAGCAAGAACACAAGGAACTAATACATCTAAACGAAATGGCAGCCAAGGCTATTCTCGTCTTCTGCGTTCAGGCAGTTTTAATCCAGGTAAATATTTTTGTGACAACCTTCTCTTTTGTAATGAATTCGCCATAAATTAATGTTATAAAATGATCATTCATACGTTCTTTTAAATTGTGTCTTACAAGTGGGTGTAATTGCTTGGTCGTGATAATCCTTATTTTTACTGCATCCTCTGTAAATACATCGTACATTGAAGATATTTTACTTTCACTATATCAATAGATTTTTTTAAATCTATTCTTATTCTTACTTTCAGACCGCCTTCAGCCAATGCACCAGTCGTGCAGCTATCGACGCTTCTGGTATCGGCCTCGGCGCTCCCTACGGCTTAGGCCTTGGCTTATCTCCATTGGCTGGATCCAGCTTGCTAAATAATGGCCTAGTTGCCCCCGGATCGGGTGGCAGAGGCCTGGCCTGCGATGGAGTCTACTCTCCCGCTATGGAATTCACTGCCACCAGCGGTGGTGGTTTAGCAGTCACCAGCACCTCTGCTATCGCTCCAACAGGCATCACTATCGTATCTGAGAACGTATTCGAAGGTCCTCTAACTATTGCTGGTGAATTGCCGTTCGTGGGTACTACTGGTATGGAAGGCGCTATGCCTTCAGCTGGAGCTGGTGCCATCAACCACGCTTGCGGTAATGGTGTTACTGCTATGGTAAGCGATGCTGCTATTGGCCTAGGCGCTGGTGCTGCCATCCCTCCGATTGCTGCTACCTTCCCAGCTGCCGGTATCTCTTCTGCTCCAGCTTCCTTTGCAGCTGGTCCGTTAGCGGGACGATTCGGTCTGGGTGGATGTGGTGGTAACATTGTTTACTAAAATTAATTTCAGTGATTTTAAATTTATTTTTTTGTTGATTTTGATGAAATAAAATTGTCCTAAAAAACTTGATTGTCTTTTCTTGCGAGTTTCATGTAATTTTATTATCTGGATAGTAGCATAAATTACTATTCATTCTAAACTTGAGTGTGAAGCATTCATATTAAGGTGGGTACTGACCAACGTTATGAGGTGTAATGTAACATATTACACAGCGAGCAATCGTGCAGTCAGTACGTCGTGTTACGGGGAAACCAGCGAGCAACGAGCCGCTCGTTGCTCGCTTTGAGTGCTCCATCCGGCTGTCGGTTTTTTGGCGAATCCTTTGACTGTTACGCGGTTCAGTCAGTACGCTGTTGCAAGTCGTCACGAGCGCATGCGGTGCGCGGTCGCACGTCGCGAGTGATATTATAAACGACGACGGTCGCTTCCCATGAAAACATTGCACAAATGCAAAGAAAGAAAGAAAAAGAAAGCACCATAAAAAGAAGATAGCAGATTTGCTACCCTCCTTTCTCCTCATTTCCTTCTTGAGTTACGTCCTTGCCGTAAGCTATTCGGTCTGAATAGTATTTTAATAAAAATAAGACCGTAGCGTAGTATCTTAGGTGTAAAATTAACAGACCACGTTCGAAACACCACACTGCGCTCCAAAACGCAAATCGTTGATGTGGCTCAAAAAGCTGCCCAACTTAAATGGGACTGGGCGGGACATGTCTGTCGCATGCCGAACGAACTGTGGGCCCGTAAAGCTCAGGATTGGTGCCCTGAAACAGTGACACGGGGTCGCGGCAGACCACGTAGGAGATGGCGGGACGAACTGGATGTCTTCCTTGAGAACTGGAAAGAAGTAGCACAGAATCGCGACCGTTGGAAGGAATGGAGGGAGGCCTTTGCCCAGCAGTGGGACAATATGGGCTAGCTATAATAATAAAAGACCGTATGAAACAATAATAAAGTACAATCATAGATACCAACACGTCCTTGCCGTCGGCCATCTTGGAGTGAACTACCGGCGAAAGCAGAGCCAGGGTTGCCAGATATCAGCTAACTCAATTCGCCTGATTTAGCATCCACCTGGAGTTTTGACGAGCATGTTACGCCGATTTTAGATCACAGCGTAACATGCTCGATGCGTAACACGCTCGATGCGAATGTTACATTATACCTCATAACGTTGGTCAGTACCCACCTTTAGAAAAAACAACTACTTTGATTTTTTCACAGCTTCAAGGGACTGTAGACTAGAGTTTATGGTTTTAATTTCAACTCGATACCTAAAATATTGCTTTTATTGGCAGTAAATAAACATCCACAGCAATACAACGCTCCACAATAGCCCACTGCCAAGGTACGTCTACCTAGCTTGCCTTTGTAGTAATACAAAGACGGAATCATCCAATACTCGCGTGAATAAAATTTGCAGAAAATAAATACTTGCAAACAAATGGTCGATGGACTAAGTGGCAAATATCTCTGTGCAAATCCTATAGTAGTGGATGGTCGACTTTAATTTTGTAACACCACCCCACCGCGCGAATGAGTGCCGCTCACCACGTCTCCGCAAGGTGCACCAACACCAAATCCTTTTCTACGCCAATGCCCGACCGCGCAAACTAGCGATGTCGGGCGAGAATCGAATAATGTAAGCGCCCAGTATAACATTGATAACGTCTTCCGAAGCGAGGCCATCCAGTCCTCGTTCAGCACTTACTGGAGCTTTCCCTGGTCTAGTAATAGAAAGCACTACCGCAGAGTGTTCCTAGAAACTCATCAACATTTTCCTGTCCTTGTTCATTTTACTTTAGATCGGCGCAACACGTTTTCTTCTTTGATTTTGTCGCATCATCATTTATAACCTTTTTTCTTTATATCAGTCCTCACATAATCCATCCATCTTTTCTTCATAGCCCTCCTCTTTCTCTCTATCCATCAAATTTCATATTTATCACTCTTTTAGTCACATGCGTTTCATTCCTCCTCATCATGTGTCCATACCCAGACAGAACATTTGCTTGCATTTTTTCTGTCACAAGCGCCCTTTTCAAACTTCCTTTCTTTCATCATAATTAAACTCATTCATTACCTTTTCCTTATTGTCACTCCAGCCAGACATCTGTCTCAAAATTCTCATTAAACGTTTCTGGAATCGTCAGGAAGAGAACTAGAGTAGCTTCTTCGTTCACAGTAGCAGGTTATCATTTAGATATTATAGATATTATTGATTTACCTTATTACTTGATACTATTAACATAACTGCCGAAATGTCTGTTAAATCCTTTACCAACAGCTGTCTACTATGCGAAACTTTTAAATTAAATGATTGCAGATCCTTTCTCAGAACATCTTAAAACTGATTTGATTCAATTCGAAGGGAATAAAATCAATTTAACTGTGTAAACTTACAGGATAAGATAAGATGTTACTTATTAAGAATTTTCTCGAAATTATTAAAGTTATGGGTTTCTTTCAGACCTCGGTGAGTCAACGACGGAGAGGAAGTAAACATAGAACACGGATTAAGAAATTAAAGAGAAAGATATGTTTGTAGGATTTTTTATTATTGTTCTACATACTAAGATAACATTTAATAGTATAATGGAGATCCACAGCCACACGTACATTGTTCATTAACGGACACGGCACCAGCAGCCGGCACAGCGGCACCGAAGCTCACAGCACCCATGATGGATGGTGGATAACACCGCTGTTGCTGGTCAGGTCGACCAGTAACAGCGGTGTTATCGGCAAGTGCCAGCTCACCAGCGACCGCCACGTTGCCTTCACCGGGGCCGCCATACGCGGCACCACAACCGGCACCGGGGTATGCACCAGCGTAGCCAGTGGCAGGGTAAGTACTGGCCCAGTAGGGTAGGCGAGCTCAGCGTATCTGTAGCCAACGGGAGCGGAAAGTATTGGGTCCATATGCACCAAGGTACTGCTGGTTGAACACGTTCTGCGAAACAGTTATAATTTTAACAAAATAAGTCAAATGGTTCGACGACCGGAGGACCATATTAGCCTTGACCAAAAGAACTGAAAGCCATAGGCAGAGCTCTTTGCCAAGCAGTGAAATGACACAGGTTAAAAATATTCATCAGTATATGGTGATTTGGTTTAAGCCGTAAAGATACTTTGAAAAAAAAATGGTAGCTTACCTGCACTAAGCAAGCTTGGATGCAGAGGAAAAATGAGGGCAGATATGTTTAATTTTTGTTTATGTTTTACGAAAACTGAATAATGATTTAGAATCGACTCCGTGGCCAATACGCTTTATTTGGTCATTAGTTAATATCTGATATTGTAGGAATATTGAGAAAGAAAACAAACATCACGATTTGATAAACTACGTCTAATGTATTAAGTAGAATATTACGCTATGTGATTAAAAATTATCAAGAAAACAGTGATTATTAAAGTTATCAACAAATTGTGTGTAAGTTGAAGTAACATTTCTAGTAACAAAACTCGATATAAAATGAAGGAAAACTTTATTGAAATCATTCTTGAATCAGCACTTGGAACATGAACTACTACATTTCAAACAAAATGTTAACCAAAACGATCCTAGTTCTCGGTGCTCAAGCATTCTTGATTCAGGTAAATTGTGGAACAACCTTTAAATAATCATAATTTTTATCTATTCGTAGTGTAATATTTATCTTTACAGATCTAAATTGTGAAGTTTTATTTGGGTTTATAGTGTGATTGAGTTCAAATTATCATTCTCCTGCCTTTATCCCAATTTCTTTGGGGTCGGCACAGCATGTCTTCTTCTTCCATGCTTCTCTATTACTCGTCATCTCGGCAGTCTCCTCCTTTCTAGCGATATCATACTTCACACAGTCCATCCATCGTTTACTTGGTCTTGCTCTAGTCTTATAGCCATCTATCTACATTCATACTCAACATATAACTCACTAAGTACATTTTCCTCATTTTGCCGCATCACATGTCCATAAATCCTTCTCTATTACTTGTCATCTCTGCAGTCTCTTTTTTTCTAGCCATATATCATACTTCACACAGTCTAATCCATCGTTTCTTTGGTCTTCCTCTACTCTTATAGCCATCTACATTCATACTCGACATTTAACTCACTACCTTTTCCTCATTTTTCCGCATCACATGTCCATACCACGATAACCAATTACCACGCAACTTTTCATTCACCGAAATAATCTTATCAAATATTTTTTACGTTGCTTTTCTAAGTAATTTGGATTGGACTCTTATCCAATCTGTTCAAAAGTTCTAAACTTTAATGAAGGTATCTCTTAAGTACCAATTAGATCCTTTTTGATATTATAAAAAAAAAGTCTTTGACTAATAACGGTTCTTCATTTTCAGACTGCACTCAGCCAGCAATGCATCAGCCGTGCAGAGATTGACGCTTCTAGGTTCTCTTCTCCATATGGTATGGCCGCATTTTCACAAGCTTCACCTGCTATGGCTGCCCCTGGTTTAACATATAATGGATTGGCTGGCAGAGGATTGCCTTGCGATAAATACTCTCCTGCCATGGAGTTCGCCATCAGCAGCGGTGGAGGTCTTCCAGTAACCAGCATATCTTCCATATCACCCACTGGGATCACAGTCAAATCCTATAACACTTACGAGGGTCCTGTAACCATTGTTGGGGAACTGCCTTTCGTGAGTGCTGTTGCCATGGAAGGCAATTTACCTACTACTGGTGCTGGGGCTATTGAATATGGATGCGGCAATGGTATCGTTGCTATGTTGAGTGAAGGAACAACGCCAAAGACCTTCGGTTCTATGGTTCCCGGTGCGCCGGGTCCTAATATGGCATTCGGTGTTGGTAGCGGTTTCGGTTCTGGTCCTACTGTGGGTTTGGGTAACAGTTTTGTTCCTGCTGCCGGTTTTGGTGCAGCTGGCTTTGCGAATGCCAATAGATTAGGGAAAGGAGGATGTGGATGTGGCCGTGGAATGATTTACTGATTAAATGAATTATTAATAATATTAGGTATGTTAAATTATTAAAATAGATTGCTTTAAAGTACCTCGAATTTTATTATACCTAACCGCAATCCAACTAACGCATTTTGTAAACATCTTAAAGCAAACATAACGATACTTAATTCTAACAAAGCTTATTGTCTTCAATTGCATACCTACTCATCTGTAGGTACTAGTACTACTGACATAATAAGCAAATAGGATATCCAGTGCAAACAAAACAAATTGTGTGAACGAAATGGAATGTATGAAGTGCATGCTAGTAAAGGTACATGAGTCTTGCTAGATATTCTACCGGTTAACGTGAAGTGATTCAGAAGTGGTTGTGTTTCTACAAAATCACTTCGTAAAACGAAAAGCATACAAAATGTATAAAAAGACAACAATTTATAAGGGGCATAAAAGATGTCCAAGACATTCATAAATAAATAAGTATACTTTAAAACAAATTTAAGCAAGTTTGCAACATTTATGTTTATTTTTAATAGATTGAACTGCATCCATAAGCACAGTTAGCACTGATAGACACTCCCAGCAGCCGGCAGAGCGCCACCGAAGCTCACAACACCAGTGGATGTGACAATGACAGTAATCGGCACCAGACCGGTCTCACCAGCGATCGGCAACTCACCGAAAACGGCCACGTTGCCTTCACCAGCACCGCCGTAAGCAGCAGCAGAACCGGTGGCAGCAGCCGGGGAGGAGCAGGTCCGTAGGCGACAGAACTAGGAGCGTAAGCCAGAGGATCGTAAGCCGCGGTAGGAGTCTGGGCAGCGCCACAAGCAGCAGAGGCGTGGGGATCCAGAACAGTAACTGAATACGTTTTGTGAAAATAATCTGATTTAGGTTAGCTACTCAGTACTATAGCATCATATTTCTTAACGTTTCGTCTTGGATGCAGGTTTCCACTCCGTGAGAGGCATTAACACCATATTCCACACCTATCACCACGTGAATCTAGGGCAGATTGGTGAATGAGACACGTCTTCACACTGAACTTTTAATTGGCAATTTAGTTGCAATTCTAAAATGCTTTAGAATGGACTTTAATTCACTTATTTTTTTGTTTTTTTTTTTCGAATGGGAAATCTTCAAATGACTTCTTCTGCTCTGGGCAGAGCGGAAGGGAGTGTCAGACTTGTACTGACTAAAACCCATCCATTTTCCTTCCCTGCCCTTTGTGTTCCAGGGCCGCGGTATCTCTTTCGAACAGTCCCGCAGCCCTGGCAGGCATCGGCCCCTGCGGGCCCCTCTCTGGACTTTAATTCACCTAGATCAAGCAAGCTTGGGAGTAGAGAAACATAACAGTGAAGGAAGATATGTTTGATGTTTATGTTCAACGTGAACCTGAAGACAGAATGATAAACCCTAACGGTTTCCAAGATTTTATTCTCAACTAACAGCCTTAGTTCTAGATTCGCATTATCTACATACGTGACATTTGATATTTGTGTTAAAATGGCAATATTTATCGCAATGAAATAGTTCTGATAACATAGATTAGTAAAAAAAACTGGCCAAGTGCGAGTCGGGGTCGCGCACGAAGGGTTCCGTACCATTATCTATAAAAACGGCAAAAAAATCATGTCTGTTGTATAGGAGCCCCTTTAAAAAATTATTTTATTTTAATTAAATTATTTATTTTTAAAGTGAATATACAACTAAATATTCTGTGAATATTTTAAGCGTCTACCTGTCATTCATATCGAGCAAAAACACGACAAAAAATAACGTTTGTTGTATGGGAGCCCCCTGTTTATTTTATTCTGTTTTTAGTATGTTTTTTTTGTAGCGGCAACAGAAATACATCATCTGTGAAAATTTCAACTATCTAGCTATCACGGTTCATGAGATGCAGCCTGGTGACATACAGACCGACAGACAGACTGACAGACAGACGGACGGACAGCGGAGTCTTAGTAATAGGGGCCCGTTTTACCTTTTGGGTACGGAACCCTAAAAACTACCAACATTGCTGCTGAATATTATTCTCGTTTTAGTACTAGAATCAGTAGCTAATAAACCAACTACAATGTCTGTCAAAGTTATCGTATCTCGGCCCTCAAGCACTCTTCCAGGTAAGTTACATAAATATGTTTGTAATAATTGAATGTGTCATCAACCATAAAGTAACTTACGGCTAAAACATTATAAACTAGCCCGCGTTAATTTAGAATAAGACAGTGAATTCGGGTTGTACTCTGCTTGTAATAATATAATTCAATCATGATTTGAAAGACACGTGGCGCCATCTATTATCATAAGAACGTTATTGTTGATTTCCTCGGGAACAGTACTTTTTCGGGATAAAAGGAAGGAAAGTCTGTTTCTATACACCTGACTGCATATATGCAAAATTTCAGGATGATCAGTTCAGTGGTTTAGGCGCGGAAAGGTAGTAAACAAACTTACTTTCGCATTTATAATATTACTAGCGACCCGTCCCAGCTTCGCACGAGCGCAATTTTTATAAACATTCCTTTTGAATCACTCTATATTTTGCTGAAAACGGCATTAAAATCCGTTACTTCTTTCAAAAGATATACACAGAGAGCGGGAGTGACTTTGTTTTATACCATGTGAAGAAAGTGTAGCGGCACTACAAATAGTACTACAGCGCCATCTATGACGGGGTGGGCGAACTAATCAACGAAATCCTACATCGCGCAAGTTATCCGCGACTTAAGACTATAAAGGGTGTAAACAGACTCTTAACAAAGCCGAAAGGCACTTGTTTTCTCCGTCATTGTGATCATTTTTTTGTTCTAGACCATACCTGGGAACCTTCTAGTTACGGAGATATTGGGGGTCAAAGTTCCAACATTTTCACAAGTTTTATTTATTTATTAACACATTTTTTTTTTTATACATGTTGTTAATGTACGATTTTTACTTGAATAGTAAGGGGATCGTGGAAGTATTTACACCTCCACGATCCCCTTACTATTCAATCCACCCATCAGCACAATATTTTCAATGCGTCACATTGAGTCATAAAGTAAAACGTGATCTTTCACCCTAAAAAAAATGTCGTTTCCCAGGAATAAATTTTGCGTAAAGTTACTTAGTTTGATGTACATAACGCTTGGTTAACGGCTTAGTGAAGAATCTGTTTACACCCTGTATACAAGAACCCGACACCAACTCAGGCAGTACCCCACCTGACATAACATCAATCTGGTCGGAGGATCCGCCCTTTTCTATGGGGGCTGAACAACTTTATACCCTGTTATTCACACCCCCAAGAAAGTAAGGAAGTAAAGAATTTTTTTTCACTTTTCCAGTTCGCATTCAATAACTGCGTCTCCGAAGGCAGTTATGGCTCTGGTCTAACAGGCTGCAGTTTGGGAGCCCCACCTTTGGCTGCACCTCATCATTTAAGCCGAAAGATGTCCACTGCTGGACATAGGCCTCCCCCAAGGGGAAGTTTTGCTATAATCGCCACGCTTGGCAAGCGGGTTGGCGATCGTAGTACGGTTGTTACTAAAGCACAGAGAACGCTGCTAATTCTTTGGTAAGTCCCTTTTTTTTACGGATGGGAAATCATCAAATGACTTCTCCCGCTCCGGGCAGAGCGGAAGGGAGTGTGTGACTTGTATTGACTAAAACCCATCCATGTTCCTTCCTTGCGTGTCCCAGGGCCGCGGTATCTCTTTCAAACAGTCCCGCAGCCTTGCCCGTTGATTACTCTTTGGGTAAGGAAACCTAGAACCGATAAAAATGTTCCTAATTAACTAATTATTTTAAATATTTCTGCTAGAATAACTTGATTAATTAATGATCTCTTTTAGTTTGCTGTCACAAAACCTTATTCTGAAGTACACTCACCTTTTACATAGAAGGCAATACTGTAACAACAATTTTTTTTTTTTTTTTTTACAATTTATGGGTGCAGTCTATAATTACTATTTATAAAATAATTTATTTAAATCGCCTTTTTTTATATGTTCAAACTAACTTTAAACATTATTACACACTAGTAGCGCCCCGTGGTTTCACCTACGTAGTTCAAAGAACTAAACATCCTAACACTACCCTGTCTCTATATATTTGAAATTTGCAAATTTGTAAGGAAATACCCACAATTCTACAGCAAAAGAGAAGACATACAAACAGAAATCAAACTTAGACATGGAAATAGACTCAACCTGCCAACTTCACGATTAAAAATGAACTCCTCTAGTGCGTTTGTCACGTCAATAAAAATCTACAATAAATTACCTGAATACATAAAAAACACAGAAACAAACACTATATTTATAAATAAACTAAAACGATTTCTCTTAGATAAAACTTACTACACAATTGACGAATACTTCAAAGATAAATTCCTCCTAGAGAAACAAAGATAATTAGAATAACCAAGTAGTACCTAATACATCTATTTACCTTATCTACCGTGCAATATCTTTAATTACTTACTATTTAGTTAATAATAAATTACAGCTACTATAAAAATAAATATATAAAATAATTACCTAATATATAATATAGAAAATATCTATTAATAATAAATAAATAAATATATAAATAAATAAATATATAAATAAATAAATATAGAAATATTAATAATAAACAAAATTAATATAAATCTACTCATAAATAATATCTACTTAAATATCTAAATATAAGATTTACTTCCTTAATCTCAATATTATTATGTTTCTAACAAACAGCGCTTCATCCTCTCCTCTAAAAAACTAACTTGCTGTGCCCGACAGGGTCCATAATTGTTTCTCATTAATTTACCTACCAGCCTTGTATACATTATGGAATGCAATAAAGTATTGAGTATTGAGTATAGTTCCCGTTCCCGTGAGAAAAAAGGATAAAATATAGTTTATGTTATTTGCTAATAATGTAGCTACCAATAATGTAGCTACGACCGATTTCAAAAATATAAATATTTTTGAAATCGGTCGTTTTTGATTTAAATCGTATCAAACCAACAAAAAAGCAAAACTAACAGTACCTACATAGGTAAAACTATAAAAAGGCATTGAAAAACTCCTCAAACTTCAATGCTGTCAGTTGGTAATGTGCCCACGAGGCTAGCGGCGTTGCCACGTTGTGAGACAATCTTTAGCTTCTGGCCAAGGTAAAAACTTTGGACCACGAAACGCTTGACGCATTTTGTGGTTATTTATTCAATCTTGATCTAAATTGAAGAAGCGTTTCTTGTTTGCCTGTATAACCGCGTTGTTATCATTATAATTCAATAAATAATCGTCTCCTTTTTTCTAAATAAAGACTTGAAAAAAGAATAATGAACGAATTAATAAAAATCATAAAATATTAATGCATTAAGGTTTATTAAGTTGGTGTTTTGTTTTCTTTTTAGGGATAAATTCTTAGATGCCGCAGCCACAACCTCTGCCAGCGTAACCACCACGCAGACCGAGGCCTGGAGCAGCAAGAGCAGCGGGACCGTAGGCACCGATAGGGGCATACGCACCAGCTGAACCGTAAGCAGCAGTCTCACTGATCATGGCGTTCCTGCCATTACCGCAGGCATGGTTGACGGCGCCAGCACCGGCAGAAGGCACCACACCTTCCATAGCAACTGTACCCACGAACGGCAACTCTCCACCCACAGCCAGGATACCCTCATAAACGTTGTCAGACGCCACGGAGATACCGACGGGAGCGATGGCGGACGCGCTGGAGACAGGCAGAGCGCCGCCACTGGTGGGACTGAACTCTAAGGCACGGGCGGAGATTCCATCGTAAGCCAGGCTTCTGCCAGTGTAGCCAGCGGACAGTCCGTCGAAAGCCAGACCTCTTCCTGCCAAGCCAGCGCCGGAGTAGGAGAGTCCATTATATGCGGCGGCATAAGGGGTGGCTAAGGCGGGAGCGGCCAAGCCGCAGGGAGCAGCAAGTCCAGAGATATCAGCAACTGCAGCGCGGCTGGTGCATATCTGTCCAAGTGAGGACTGAAATCATAACAACAGGTATTCTATGAATTACTTTTTGATTAAAATATAAGTCGTATTTGGAAGACATAATACAATTTGATTTTTATAATTATGATATTACTTTACATAAATTATTGACATCTTACCTGGAACAGGAGCGCCTGAGCGCAGAGGACGACGATAGCTTTGACAGACATTATAGTTTGTTTCGAGTGCTGACACAAGAATGTTGTTCCGTGCAACTGTTGGAGGTTTTATACTTTATAAGTTATCAAGTTCCAAGAAAATTAGTATGTAGGTAAATGTAAGTAATTAACAGCTTGTGCAAGCACGATAAGTCTACTATTTACCAACAAAGAGGCGTTTTAATTTGTTTTAATTACCAATCATCACGTTTTCCAAAATTTCGAAAACACGTGTTGATATGTTAACAAAGAGTTTAGTATAAAATGTGAGAACTGTTTTAGGTCATCACTCAGTCTTCGGATTTTGTTGAACTTACTTGAAACATGTCTTCATTCACTGTTCTGTTGCTCTGCATCCAAGCTTGCTTGGTCCAAGTAAGAGACAGCTTGTTTTGAATTATCTTTGTTTCAGTAATATTATTACTTCCGAAGAGATACTCTGTGTGTGTCTCTGTGTGTGTTCATTGATTAATCATGTAATTTTCTTTTACAGAATGTATTCAGCCAGACTTGCCTCGGCGCTTACGGCCCAGCGGCAGCTTCTCCCATGTTGGCTGGTCCTTACGGCTTAGCTGGTCCAGGTTTGGCTTATGATGGACTTGCGTACCCCGCTGCTGGCTTTGCTGGCGCATACCCCGCTGCTGGCTTCGGTGCCGGACTGGCCGCGTACGGCGGCGGATTAGCTTCTGGTTTGGCTTACGACGGACTCGCCTACCCTGCTGCTGCCGGTTATGGTGTTGCCCCGTACGGCGGCGCAGGTGAAGGTAACGTGGCGGTGGCTGGTGAGCTGCCAGTCGCCGGTACTACCGCCGTCGCCGGTCAGGTCCCCATCATGGGTGCTGTGAGCTTCGGTGGCGCTGTACCAGCTGCTGGTGCCGTGTCTATCTCCGGAAACTGCGCTTGCGGCTGCGGTGCCTCTAACAACTATCTGTACTAGTTGATGACACATACAATCTTCAAAAATCTAAAAATAAATGATCATACCGACCAAATATTTTGTTTATTTTCTTTGTTTTCAGGTAGTTAATTTAAAACTGCCGTCATCAGAGTTTATCAAGACGGTATAACGCACCGTTTTAAAAAAAAATACAAGTCCAAAATGAATTCAGCGTAGTTATTTGACATGCTACAGCAATGGAACTATCTACTTGGTCCGAGTGCTCATAGCCTATTTAAGGAAATTTCGAAACGCCTAGTTGACGCTTCCCGTGACCCAAGGGCTGGCTTTTACTTTGGCCAGAGGCTAAGTGTTGCCATACAACGTGGCAACGCCGCCAGTCTCTTGGGCCCATTACCATCTGACAGCGTTGAGGAGGAGTTTTTCGATGCCCTTTTATAGTTTGTTGTTAGTTTATCTATTTTAGTTTAATAGTTTTTAATTATCAATGTATATAGTTAGTTTAACCTAATAAAGTAAGATACTCTTGGCATAATAATGTTTCACAACATAGGCCAGCAGGGTCGGTAAGTGGTTTTGCAATAGCGAACGGATTAATATAGTTTTTAAATAGCGGGTCGTCCGCGTCGCTCGTTTGCAGATAATCGTTTTAACTCACGCAGCAAAAAGATGACTGATGACTTGAATTTTTTGCTGTGAGTAATACTACTATCCTGCTTCCTACTTTATATTATAAATGCGAGGAGCTCGTGGCTAAATAATAACAGCCGCTCGGGTCAGTCTTTAGGTTAAGCCGTGCTTGCCTAGGTTGGTCTGTGGATGGGTGACCGCCCATTACACACCGAGTTTCCTCCATGCCTTGGAAAGCACGTTAAGCGGTTGGTCCCGGCTGTCGTTCATAGATAGTCAGTGGCCCAAAAAGTCTGACAGCCAGTCTTACCAAGGGGTATCGTATTACCCAGTACTAACTGGGTTGTGGAGGTCAGATAGGAAGTCGCTCCATGTAAAATACTGGTATTTAGCTGCATCCGGTTAGACTGGAAGCCGACCCCAACATAGTTGGGAAAAGGCTAGGCAGATGATGCGAAAGCTTGTGAGGATGGATGAATGGACGGATGTATTATGGTCAAAGGTAGACACTTTATATTATTATTATAATATCATATACTTAATCATCATCATCATCATCATCAGCCTATAATGTTCCCACTGCTGGGAATACACTTAATGTTCATACATTATTTGTAATAATATTTTTTTAAACCTGTTGTCGATTGGTTATTGAGAGAAATCGGATTTCTCAGAAGAAGTTATCAATCATTTGTTTTAGTATTTAAGGTGACACTAGTTGACATTTTTTCCATACAAATTTCGGGAGGGTATTACTCCACTGTTTGACCCTGTACATCCAAAGTTAAGCATGATATCGTTTTGTCTCATTATTAATTTTGTCTGTGCGGAAACAGAATACTAAAATAATAAGCCATTTAAAAGTTACGAGCTACCAAAGATTCGTTTTTATTGCCAATTTTAACGCAACTTTGGGCGTAAATTAGTAATAAAAGAAGTGTTAGATTTCCAAAACAAAGTCGGTACCGACAAAGCACAATTATCGAAAAATTCAATAAATTTTATTTGTAATTGATTTATGCAGCAATTTTTTCATAAAACTCGATTTTCCAAAGGCCTTTTCGTATTTTTTTTCGCGCGCCTATACTATGAATTATCGTGCATCTCACTATCGGGCACGATGCCAGGTGAGACAGCGTGCTTTTTGGCCACGCCCATCAGTGAGTTCGAGCCCGCGACTAGTGCTTCCTTAACAGCGGAAAATTACCTATAGAAAACCATTCAATCGGTTTAATGTCAAAAATAACCAACCAAGTGCGTGTCGGGCCACGCACAGTGTAGGGTTCCGTCCACTTTCTACGGTCCGATTTGCCTCCGAACGATGATTTTATTGTAATAATAAAAAACAAACTTACATTTGAGAAAAAATCCAACCGCTCTTTTTTTTGGATTATTTTTAGAAAATATTTTTGCATAAGTCTTTTACTTATACATTTGACTATACACTGTATATTTTATGGGCTTGTAATGTGTAGCAATACGGCTAACTCTGCAACGAAAAAGAGGTCGTTTAACGGTGTAGCGAGTTCAATTGTTTTTCCCTATCTCAAAAATGCCCAATGCGCCTAAAAAATGTTTAATTTCAAAAATAAAAATCCCTCTTTATGAGTACAGGAGATACCATCAGAAAATAATTTTCGAGATTTTATTTTACGACTTTGTCGGCGTAACTAATATATTGTATATTCATGCCAAATTACAGCAATCTAGTACTGAGAGTCTTTGAGTTAAACTGCGGACAGACGGACGATTTTACTAAATGTTTCGTCAAAAACGTGCCAGTACTAGGCGTTGCAAAGACAAAAAGGTTTTTTTTTATTTTTTGCAAAGACAAAAAGGTTTTATTTTCAAAAAGAATAATGAACGAATTAATAAAAAATCATAGAATATGAATGCAATTTTGTTTATTAAATTGGTGTTTTGTTTTCTTTTTTGGGTTAAATTCTTAGATGCCGCAGCCACAACCTCTGCCAGCGTAACCACCACGCAGACCGAGGCCTGGAGCAGCAAAAGCAGCGGGACCGTAGGCACCCATAGGGGCATACGCACCAGCTGAACCGTAAGCAGCAGTCTCACTGATCATGGCGTTCCTGCCATTACCGCAGGCATGGTTGACGGCGCCAGCACCGGCAGAAGGCACAACACCTTCCATAGCAACTGTACCCACGAACGGCAGCTCTCCACCCACAGTCAGGATACCCTCATAAACGTTGTCAGACGCCACGGAGATACCAACGGGAGCGATGGCGGAGGCGCTGGAGACAGGCAGAGCGCCGCCACTGGTGGGACTGAACTCTATGGCGGGGGCGTAGATTCCATCGTAACCCAAGCTTCTGCCTGTGTAGCCAGCGGCCAGTCCGTCGAAAGCCAGACCTCTGCCTGCCAAGCCAGCGCCAGAGTAGGCGAGTCCATCATATGCCCTAGCAGGAGCACCCAAGCCGCAAGGGGCGGCCAAGCCGTAGGGAGCAGCAAGTCCAGAGATATCAGCAACTGCAGCGCGACTGGTGCATATCTGTCCAAGTGTGGACTGAAATCATAACAACAGTTATTGTATGAGTTACTTTTTGATTAAAATATAAGTCGTATTTGGAAGACATAATACAATTTGATTTTCATAATTATGATATTATTACTTTAAATAAATATTTGACCTCTTACCCTGAACAGGAGCGCCTGAGCGCAGAGGACGAGGATAACTTTGACAGACATTATAGTTTGTTTCGAGTGCTGACACAAGAATGATGTTCCGTGCAACTGTTGGAGGTTTTATACTTCATAAGTTATCAAGTTCCAAGAAAATCAGTATGTAGGTAAATGTAATTAATTAATAGCTTGTGCAAGCACGATAAGTCTACTATTTACCAACAAAGAAACGTTTTAATTTGTTTTAAACACCAATCATCACGTTTCCCAAAATTTCGTAAACACGTGTTGATATGTTAACAAAGAGTTTAGTATAAAATGTGAGAACTGTTTTAGGTCATCACTCAGTCTTCGGATTCGTTGAACTTACTTGAAACATGTCTTCATTCACTGTTCTGTTGCTCTGCATCCAAGCTTGCTTGGTCCAAGTAAGTGACAGCTTGTTTTGAATTATCTTTGTTTCAGTAATATTATTACTTCCGAAGAGATACTCTGTGTGTTAATGTTCATTGATTAATCATGTTATTTTCTTTTACAGAATGTATTCAGCCAGACATGCCTCGGTGCTTACGGCCCAGCGGCAGCTTCTCCCATGTTGGCTGGTGCTTACGGCTTAGCTGGTCCAGGTTTGGCTTATGATGGACTTGCGTACCCCGCTGCTGGCTTCGCTGGTGCATACCCTGCTGCTGGCTTCGGTGCCGGACTGGCCGCGTACGGCGGTGGATTAGCTTCTGGTTTGGCTTACGACGGACTCGCCTACCCTGCTGCTGCCGGTTATGGTGTTGCCTCGTACGGCGGCGCAGGTGAAGGTAACGTGGCGGTGGCTGGTGAGCTGCCAGTCGCCGGTACTACCGCCGTCGCCGGTCAGGTCCCCATCATGGGCGCTGTGAGCTTCGGTGGCGCTGTACCAGCTGCTGGTGCCGTGTCTATCTCCGGAAACTGCGCTTGCGGCTGCGGTGCCTCTAACAACTATCTGTACTAGTTGATGACACATACAATCTTCAAAAATCTAAAAATAAATGATCATACCGACCAAATATTTTGTTTATTTTCTTTGTTTTCAGGTAGTTAATTTAAAACTGCCGTCATCAGAGTTTATCAAGACGGTAGAACGCACCGTTTAAAAAAAAAATTACAAGTCCAAAATGAATTCAGCGTAGTTATTTGACATGCTACAGCAATGGAACTATCTACTTGGTCCGAGTGCTCATAGCCTATTTAAGGAAATTTCGAAACGCCTAGTTGACGCTTCCCGTGACCCAAGGGCTGGCTTTTACTTTGGCCAGAGGCTAAGTGTTGCCATACAACGTGGCAACGCCGCCAGTCTCTTGGGCACATTACCATCTGACAGCGTTGAGGAGGAGTTTTTCGATGCCCTTTTATAGTTTGTTGTTAGTTTATCTATTTTAGTTTAATAGTTTTTAATTATCAATGTATATAGTTAGTTTAACCTAATAAAGTAAGATACTCTTGGAATAATAATGTTTCACAACATAGGCCAGCAGGGTCGGTAAGTGGTTTTGCAATAGCGAACGGATTAATATAGTTTTCAAATGGCAGATAATCGTTTTAACTCACGCAGCAAAAAGATGACTGATGACTTGAATTTTTTGCTGTGAGTAATACTACTATCCTGCTTCCTACTTTATATTATAAATGCGAGGAGCTCGTGACCAAATAATAACAGCCGCTCGGGTCAGTCTTTAGGTTAAGACGTGCTTGCCTAGGTTGGTCTGTGGATGGGTGACCGCCCATTACACACCGAGTTTCCTCCATGCCTTGGAAAGCACGTTAAGCGATTGGTCCCGGCTGTCGTTCATAGATAGTCAGAGGCCCAAAAAGTCTGACAGCCAGTCTTACCAAGGTGTATCGTATTACCCAGTACTAACTGGGTTGTGGAGGTCAGATAGGAAGTCGCTCCATGTAAAATACTGGTATTTAGCTGCATCCGGTTAGACTGGAAGCCGACCCCAACATAGTTGGGAAAAGGCTAGGCAGATGATGCGAAAGCTTGTGAGGATGGATGAATGGACGGATGTATTATGGTCAAAGGTAGACACTTTATATTATTATTATAATATCATATACTTAATCATCATCATCATCATCATCAGCCTATAATGTTCCCACTGCTGGGAATACACTTAATGTTCATACATTATTTGTAATAATATTTTTTTAAACCTGTTGTCGATTGGTTATTGAGAGAAATCGGATTTCTCAGAAGAAGTTATCAATCATTT
The DNA here is from genome assembly GCA_950005105.1 of Lycophotia porphyrea. Taxonomy (NCBI): domain Eukaryota; kingdom Metazoa; phylum Arthropoda; class Insecta; order Lepidoptera; family Noctuidae; genus Lycophotia; species Lycophotia porphyrea. Next base: position 2,781,222 of record OX465410.1, on the reverse strand, counting down.
GTTTTAGTATTTAAGGTGACACTAGTTGACATTTTTTCCATACAAATTTCGGGAGGGTATTACTCCACTGTTTGACCCTGTACATCCAAAGTTAAGCATGATATCGTTTTGTCTCATTATTAATTTTGTCTGTGCGGAAACAGAATACTAAAATAATAAGCCATTTAAAAGTTACGAGCTACCAAAGATTCGTTTTTATTGCCAATTTTAACGCAACTTTGGGCGTAAATTAGTAATAAAAGAAGTGTTAGATTTCCAAAACAAAGTCGGTACCGACAAAGCACAATTATCGAAAAATTCAATAAATTTTATTTGTAATTGATTTATGCGGTGGTTTTTTTCATAAAACTCGATTTTCCAAAGGCCTTTTCGTATTTTTTTTCGCGCGCCTATACTATGAATTATCGTGCATCTCACTATCGGGCACGATGCCAGGTGAGACAGCGTGCTTTTTGGCCACGCCCATCAGTGAGTTCGAGCCCGCGACTAGTGCTTCCTTAACAGCGGAAAATTACCTATAGAAAACCATTCAATCCGTTTAATGTCAAAAAAAACCAACCATGTGCATGTCGGGCCACGCCCAATGTAGGGTCCCGTCCAATTTCTACGGTCCGATTTGCCTCCGAACGATGATTTTATTGTAATAATAAAAAACAAACTTACATTTGAGAAAAAATCCAACCGCTCTTTTTTTTTTGGAGTATTTTTAGAAAATATTTTTGCATAAGTCTTTTACTTATACATTTGACTATACACTGTATATTTTATGGGCTTGTAATGTGTAGCAATACGGCTAACTCTGCAACGAAAAAGAGGTCGTTTAACGGTGTAGCGAGTTCAATTGTTTTTCCCTATCTCAAAAATGCCCAATGCGCCTAAAAAGTGTTTCACTTCAAAAATAAAAATCCCTCTTTATGAGTACAGGAGATACCATCAGAAAATACTTTTCGAGATTTTATTTTACGACTTTGTCGGCGTAACTAATATGTATATTCATGCCAAATTACAGCCATCTAGTACTGAGAGTGTTTGAGTTAAACTGCGGACAGACGGACGATTTTACTAAATGTTTCGTCAAAAACGTGCCAGTACTAGGCGTTGCAAAGACAAAAAGGTTTTTTTTTTTGCAAAGACAAAAAGGTTTTTTTTTTTTGCAAAGACAAAAAGGTTTTATTTTCATAAAGAATAATGAACGAATTAATAAAAAATCATACAATATGAATGCAATTTTGTTTATTAAATTGGTGTTTTGTTTTCTTTTTTGGGTTAAATTCTTAGATGCTGCAGCCACAACCTCTGCCAGCGTAACCACCACGCAGACCGAGGCCTGGAGCAGCAAAAGCAGCGGGACCGTAGGCACCCATAGGGGCATACGCACCAGCTGAACCGTAAGCAGCAGTCTCACTGATCATGGCGTTCCTGCCATTACCGCAGGCATGGTTGACGGCGCCAGCACCGGCAGAAGGCACAACACCTTCCATAGCAACTGTACCCACGAACGGCAGCTCTCCACCCACAGTCAGGATACCCTCATAAACGTTGTCAGACGCCACGGAGATACCGACGGGAGCGATGGCGGAGGCGCTGGAGACAGGCAGAGCGCCGCCACTGGTGGGACTGAACTCTATGGCGGGGGCGTAGATTCCATCGTAACCCAAGCTTCTGCCTGTGTAGCCAGCGGCCAGTCCGTCGAAAGCCAGACCTCTGCCTGCCAAGCCAGCGCCAGAGTAGGCGAGTCCATCATATGCCCTACCAGGAGCACCCAAGCCGCAAGGGGCGGCCAAGCCGTAGGGAGCAGCAAGTCCAGAGATATCAGCAACTGCAGCGCGACTGGTGCATATCTGTCCAAGTGTGGACTGAAATCATAACAACAGGTATTGTATGAGTTACTTTTTGATAATATATAAGTCGTATTTGGAAGACATAATACAATTTGATTTTCATAATTGTGATATTATTACTTTAAATAAATATTTGACCTCTTACCCTGAACAGGAGCGCCTGAGCGCAGAGGACGAGGATAACTTTGACAGACATTATAGTTTGTTTCGAGTGCTGACACAAGAATGATGTTCCGTGCAACTGTTGGAGGTTTTATACTTCATAAGTTATCAAGTTCCAAGAAAATCAGTATGTAGGTAAATGTAATTAATTAATAGCTTGTGCAAGCACGATAAGTCTACTATTTACCAACAAAGAAACGTTTTAATTTGTTTTAAACATTAATCATCACGTTTCCCAAAATTTCGAAAACACGTGTTGATATGTTAACAAAGAGTTTAGTATAAAATGTGAGAACTGTTTTAGGTCATCACTCAGTCTTCGGATTCGTTGAACTTACTTGAAACATGTCTTCCTTCACTGTTCTGTTGCTCTGCATCCAAGCTTGCTTGGTCCAAGTAAGTGACAGCTTGTTTTGAATTATCTTTGTTTCAGTAATATTATTACTTCCGAAGAGATACTCTGTGTGTTAATGTTCATTGATTAATCATGTTATTTTCTTTTACAGAATGTATTCAGCCAGACATGCCTCGGTGCTTACGGCCCAGCGGCAGCTTCTCCCATGTTGGCTGGTGCTTACGGCTTAGCTGGTCCAGGTTTGGCTTATGATGGACTTGCGTACCCCGCTGCTGGCTTCGCTGGTGCATACCCTGCTGCTGGCTTCGGTGCCGGACTGGCCGCGTACGGCGGTGGATTAGCTTCTGGTTTGGCTTACGACGGACTCGCCTACCCTGCTGCTGCCGGTTATGGTGTTGCCTCGTACGGCGGCGCAGGTGAAGGTAACGTGGCGGTGGCTGGTGAGCTGCCAGTCGCCGGGACTACCGCCGTCGCCGGTCAGGTCCCCATCATGGGCGCTGTGAGCTTCGGTGGCGCTGTACCAGCTGCTGGTGCCGTGTCTATCTCCGGAAACTGCGCTTGCGGCTGCGGTGCCTCTAACAACTATCTGTACTAGTTGATGACACATACAATCTTCAAAAATCTAAAAATAAATGATCATACCGACCAAATATTTTGTTTATTTTCTTTGTTTTCAGGTAGTTAATTTAAAACTGCCGTCATCAGAGTTTATCAAGACGGTAGAACGCACCGTTTTAAAAAAAAATTACAAGTCCAAAATGAATTCAGCGTAGTTATTTGACATGCTACAGCAATGGAACTATCTACTTGGTCCGAGTGCTCATAGCCTATTTAAGGAAATTTCGAAACGCCTAGTTGACGCTTCCCGTGACCCAAGGGCTGGCTTTTACTTTGGCCAGAGGCTAAGTGTTGCCATACAACGTGGCAACGCCGCCAGTCTCTTGGGCACATTACCATCTGACAGCGTTGAGGAGGAGTTTTTCGATGCCCTTTTATAGTTTGTTGTTAGTTTATCTATTTTAGTTTAATAGTTTTTAATTATCAATGTATATAGTTAGTTTAACCTAATAAAGTAAGATACTCTTGGAATAATAATGTTTCACAACATAGGCCAGCAGGGTCGGTAAGTGGTTTTGCAATAGCGAACGGATTAATATAGTTTTCAAATGGCAGATAATCGTTTTAACTCACGCAGCAAAAAGATGACTGATGACTTGAATTTTTTGCTGTGAGTAATACTACTATCCTGCTTCCTACTTTATATTATAAATGCGAGGAGCTCGTGACCAAATAATAACAGCCGCTCGGGTCAGTCTTTAGGTTAAGACGTGCTTGCCTAGGTTGGTCTGTGGATGGGTGACCGCCCATTACACACCGAGTTTCCTCCATGCCTTGGAAAGCACGTTAAGCGATTGGTCCCGGCTGTCGTTCATAGATAGTCAGAGGCCCAAAAAGTCTGACAGCCAGTCTTACCAAGGTGTATCGTATTACCCAGTACTAACTGGGTTGTGGAGGTCAGATAGGAAGTCGCTCCATGTAAAATACTGGTATTTAGCTGCATCCGGTTAGACTGGAAGCCGACCCCAACATAGTTGGGAAAAGGCTAGGCAGATAATGCGAAAGCTTGTGAGGATGGATGAATGGACGGATGTATTATGGTCAAAGGTAGACTCTTTATGTTATTATTATAATACCATATACTTATTCATCATCATCATCATCATCAGCCTATAATGTTCCCACTGCTGGGAATATACTTAATGTTCATACATTATTTGTAATAATATTTTTTTAAACCTGTTGTCGATTGGTTATTGAGAGAAATCGGATTTCTCAGAAGAAGTTATCAATCATTTGTTTTAGTATTTAAGGTGACACTAGTCGACATTTTTTCCATACAAATTTCGGGAGGGTATTACTCCACTGTTTGACCCTGTACATCCAAAGTTAAGCATGATATCGTTTTGTCTCATTATTAATTTTGTCTGTGCGGAAACAGAATACTAAAATAATAAGCCATTTAAAAGTTACGAGCTACCAAAGATTCGTTTTTATTGCCAATTTTAACGCAACTTTGGGCGTAAATTAGTAATAAAAGAAGTGTTAAATTTCCAAAACAAAGTCGGTACCGACAAAGCACAATTATCGAAAAATTCAATAAATTTTATTTGTAATTGATTTATGCGGTGGTTTTTTTCATAAAACTCGATTTTCCAAAGGCCTTTTCGTATTTTTTTTCGCGCGCCTATACTATGAATTATCGTGCATCTCACTATCGGGCACGATGCCAGGTGAGACAGCGTGCTTTTTGGCCACGCCCATCAGTGAGTTCGAGCCCGCGACTAGTGCTTCCTTAACAGCGGAAAATTACCTATAGAAAACCATTCAATCGGTTTAATGTCAAAAATAACCAACCAAGTGCGTGTCGGGCCACGCACAATGTAGGGTTCCGTCCACTTTCTACGGTCCGATTTGCCTCCGAACGATGATTTTATTGTAATAATAAAAAACAAACTTACATTTGAGAAAAAATCCAACCGCTCTTTTTTTTTGGATTATTTTTAGAAAATATTTTTGCATAAGTCTTTTACTTATACATTTGACTATACACTGTATATTTTATGGGCTTGTAATGTGTAGCAATACGGCTAACTCTGCAACGAAAAAGAGGTCGTTTAACGGTGTAGCGAGTTCAATTGTTTTTCCCTATCTCAAAAATGCCCAATGCGCCTAAAAAATGTTTCACTTCAAAAATAAAAATCCCTCTTTATGAGTACAGGAGATACCATCAGAAAATACTTTTCGAGATTTTATTTTACGACTTTGTCGGTGTAACTAATATATTGTATATTCATGCCAAATTACAGCCATCTAGTACTGAGAGTCTTTGAGTTAAACTGCGGACAGACGGACGATTTTACTAAATGTTTCGTCAAAAACGTGCCAGTACTAGGCGTTGCAAAGACAAAAAGGTTTTTTTTTTTTTGCAAAGACAAAAAGGTTTTATTTTCAAATAGAATAATGAACGAATTAATAAAAAATCATAGAATATGAATGCAATTTTGTTTATTAAATTGGTGTTTTGTTTTCTTTTTTGGGTTAAATTCTTAGATGCTGCAGCCACAACCTCTGCCAGCGTAACCACCACGCAGACCGAGGCCTGGAGCAGCAAAAGCAGCGGGACCGTAGGCACCCATAGGGGCATACGCACCAGCTGAACCGTAAGCAGCAGTCTCACTGATCATGGCGTTCCTGCCATTACCGCAGGCATGGTTGACGGCGCCAGCACCGGCAGAAGGCACAACACCTTCCATAGCAACTGTACCCACGAACGGCAGCTCTCCACCCACAGTCAGGATACCCTCATAAACGTTGTCAGACGCCACGGAGATACCGACGGGAGCGATGGCGGAGGCGCTGGAGACAGGCAGAGCGCCGCCACTGGTGGGACTGAACTCTATGGCGGGGGCATAGATTCCATCGTAACCCAAGCTTCTGCCTGTGTAGCCAGCGGCCAGTCCGTCGAAAGCCAGACCTCTGCCTGCCAAGCCAGCACCAGAGTAGGCGAGTCCATCATATGCCCTACCAGGAGCACCCAAGCCGCAAGGGGCGGCCAAGCCGTAGGGAGCAGCAAGTCCAGAGATATCAGCAACTGCAGCGCGGCTGGTGCATATCTGTCCAAGTGTGGACTGAAATCATAACAACAGGTATTCTATGAGTTACTTTTTGATTAAAATATAAGTCGTATTTGGAAGACATAATACAATTTGATTTTCATAATTATGATATTATTACTTTAAATAAATATTTGACCTCTTACCCTGAGCAGGAGCGCCTGAGCGCAGAGGACGAGGATAACTTTGACAGACATTATAGTTTGTTTCGAGTGCTGACACAAGAATGATGTTCCGTGCAACTGTTGGAGATTTTATACTTCATAAGTTATCAAGTTCCAAGAAAATCAGTATGTAGGTAAATGTAATTAATTAATAGCTTGTGCAAGCACGATAAGTCTACTATTTACCAACAAAGAAACGTTTTAATTTGTTTTAAACACCAATCATCACGTTTCCCAAAATTTCGAAAACACGTGTTGATATGTTAACAAAGAGTTTAGTATAAAATGTGAGAACTGTTTTAGGTCATCACTCAGTCTTCGGATTCGTTGAACTTACTTGAAACATGTCTTCCTTCACTGTTCTGTTGCTCTGCATCCAAGCTTGCTTGGTCCAGGTAAGTGACAGCTTGTTTTGAATTATCTTTGTGTCAGTAATATTATTACTTCCGAAGAGATACTTTGTGTGCTAATGTTCATTGATTAATCGTGTTATTTTCTTTTACAGAATGTATTCAGCCAGACTTGCCTCGGCGCTTACGGCCCAGCGGCAGCTTCTCCCATGTTGGCTGGTTCTTTCGGCTTAGCTGGTCCAGGTTTGGCTTATGATGGACTTGCGTACTCCGGTGCTGGCTTGGCTGGCGCATACCCCACTGCTGGCTTCGATGCCGGACTTGCCGCATACGGCGGCGGATTAGCTTCTGGTTTGGCTTACGACGGACTCGCCTACCCTGCTGCTGCCGGTTATGGTGTTGCCCCATACGGCGGTGCAGGTGAAGGTAACGTGGCAGTGGCTGGTGAGCTGCCAGTCGCCGGTACTACCGCCGTCGCCGGTCAGGTCCCCATCATGGGCGCTGTGAGCTTCAGTGGTCCTGTGGCTGCTACTGGTGCCGTGTCTATCTCCGGAAACTGCGCTTGCGGCTGTGGTGCCCTCTACTAGTTTCTGTACTAGAGAAAGATACGCAATATTATAACCACGGGAAATAAATGGATTGTACACAATAACAGTTTTTACTCGAACCTGTATACGAATACGCTTGCAAAGGTTTATCCTGTTGCTGAGCAATTCAGATTTATTAGTTCAAAATCATATTGTAACATGTTATGCGCTGTCAGAAGTCTAGCTCTCTCATCTAATCTGAAAAAAAAACATAAGAATGTTTTTTTTCAGATTGTGAATTTAGCATGAAAATAGTGTTTATCTTCTTTTTATTTTCGGATACTTCACTCACGGTCATCGGAGGCTCGAAGCTCTCGCTTGGAGGTTGGATCAAGGGCCTGATTCAGAAGGCAGTACTCCTCGATAGGGTTTGCATTGTGAGGAGGTTCATAGATTAGGAGCCCTTACTACCGGTAGGTAGGTTCATGGATCCTGTTCCATGTAAATTGTTTTTTTGTTTAAATATTTCTATGTCTTGTAATATTAAAAAATGAGAATTATTTGTTTAAAAAGATCAATAATAAAAATATAAGATGTCTTAGTGCTTTATGTGTATTTTATAAAGATAGAAATGCCAAATTCTCCTGAATACGGTAAGACCATTGCTACTGTCCCTGTTCGCAAGACGTGTCGCAGTGGCCGAATACAAACGACGAGTTGGGCAAAATATACTTTATTTACTGAGATCACAGAGATAATACAGGAGGCACATGGAATTAGGTTAAAGAGACGATGACATTTGCAGAAGCTAAAAAAAAGGAGTACAGTGTTACCAGGACTTAAAATATCTAACTTATTTTTTAATAACAAAATGTTGCCATGGAGTGTACCAAATTATTTCAACAGTCCCGAGTTCTATATTTTGATACTGCGAATAAATGCGTTTAGATATTCAGATTTAACAAAATATCGTATTCTTCTTTTTTATTCTTGGGTAGTAAAATAAACAAAATCTGATGTATGTTAATTGCTTAACATAATGTAAATACTTTCATTGATGAACGCTTCTGAAATTGAAAGAGCCCAGGCCGGCCATTCTTCTTTTGGTACTTACAAGTTTTCGCGAAAATATAAATTTACCCATGTCTTTTTATCGTGTGGACTCAGGACCTTGATTTTTATAAACCCAATAGGGACTGTAGACTTCAGTATATGGTATGAATTTCAACTTGCAAGGTCCACCCGTTCCTGAAAAATCGGTGGTGACACACGGACAGACAGACGGATAAGTGAGTGATCTTATAAGGGCTCCTTTTTAACTTTTGAGGTATTGTGAATTTAGCATAAAAAAGTGTTTATCTTCTTTTTAGGGTTCCTTAACTAAAAAGAAAATAAACACTATTTTCATGCTAAATTGAAAAATACATAAAAGAGAGCTAAACTTCTGACAGTGCATAGCATGTCACAATATGATTTTGACCTAGTAAATCTGAATTGCTCAGCAACAGGGTAAGTCTTTGCAAGCGTATTCGTATACAGGTTCGAGTAAAAACTGTTATTATGTACATTCCATTTATTTCCCGTGGTTATAATATTGCGTATTTTTGTCCAGTACAGACACTAGTAGAGGGCACCGCAGCCGCAACACGACACGGCACCAGCAGCTGGTACAGCGCCACCGAAGCTCACAGCGCCCATGATAGGGACCTGACCGGCAACGGCGGTAGTACCGGCGACTGGCAGCTCACCAGCCACCGCCACGTTACCTTCACCGGCGCCGCCGTACGGGGCAACACCATAACCGGCAGCAGCAGGGTAAGCGAGTCCGTCGTAAGCCAAACCAGAAGCTAATCCGCCGCCGTACGCGGCAAGTCCGGCACCGAAGCCAGCAGCGGGGTATGCGCCAGCGAAGCCAGTAGCGGGGTACGCAAGTCCATCATAAGCCAAACCTGGACCAGCTAAGCCGAAAGAACCAGCCAACATGGGAGAAGCTGCGGCTGGGCCGTAAGCACCGAGGCATGTCTGGCTGAATACATTCTGTAAAAGAACGATTAATCAAGATTAATCAATGAACATTAACACACAGAGTATCTCTTCGGAAGTAATAATATTACTGAAACAAAGATAATTAAAAAAAAGCTGTCACTTACCTGGACCAAACAAGCTTGGATGCAGAGTAACAGAACAGTGAAGGAAGACATGTTTCAAGTAAGTTCAACGAAATCCGAAGACTAAGTGATGACCTAAAACTGTTCTCACATTTTATACTAAACTCTTTGTTAACATATCAACACGTGTTTTCGAAATTTTAGAAAACGTGATGATTGGTAATTAAAACAAATTAAAACGCTTCTTTGTTGGAAAATAGTAGACTTATCATGCTTGCACAAGCTATTAATTAATTACATTTACCTACATACTAGTTTTCTTGGAACTTGATAACTTATGAAGTATAAAATCTCCAACAGTTGCACGGAACATCATTCTTGTGTTAGCACTCGAAACAAACTACAATGTCTGTCAAAGCTATCCTCGTCCTCTGCGCTCAAGCGCTCCTGTTCAGGGTAAGATGTCAATAATTTATTAAAAGCTACATCATATTTATGAAAATCAGCATTATGTCTTCCAAATACGACTTATATTTTAATCAAAAAGTAACTCATAGAATACCTGTTGTTATGATTTCAGTCCACACTTGGACAGATATGCACCAATCGCGCTGCAGTTGCTGATATCTCTGGACTTGCTGCTCCCTACGGCTTGGCCGCCCCTTGCGGCTTGGGTGCTCCTGGTCTTGCATATGGTGGACTCGCCTACTCTGGCGCAGGCTTGGCAGGCAGAGGTCTAGCTTTCGACGGACTGGCCGCTGGCTACGCAGGCAGAAGCCTGGCTTACGATGGAATCTCCGCCCCCGCCATAGAGTTCAGTCCCACCAGTGGCGGCGCTCTGCCTGTCTCCAGCGCCTCCGCCATCGCTCCCGTCGGTATCTCCGTGGCGTCTGACAACGTTTATGAGGGTATCCTGGCTGTGGGTGGTGAGCTACCGTTCGTGGGTACAGTTGCTATGGAAGGTGTGGTGCCTTCTGCCGGTGCTGGCGCCGTCAATCATGCTTGTGGTAATGGCAGGAACGCCATGATCAGTGAGACTGCTGCTTACGGTTCAGCTGGTGCGTATGCCCCTATGGGTGCCTACGGTCCCGCTGCTTTTGCTGCTCCAGGCCTCGGTCTGCGTGGTGGTTACGCTGGCAGAGGTTGTGGCTGCGGCATCTAAGAATTTAACCCAAAAAAGAAAACAAAACACCAACTTAATAAACAAAAATGCATTCATATTTTATGATTTTTATTAATTCGTTCATTATTCTTTTTTCGAGTCATGATAACAATGTGGTTATACAGACAGACACAAAACGCTTCTTCAATTTAGATCAAGATTGAATACATAACCACAAAACGCGTCAAGCGTTTCGTGGTCTTAAGTTTTTCACCTTGGGCAGAGGCTAAACGTTGTCTCACAACGTGGCAACGCCGCTAGTCTCGTGAGCACATACCAACTGACAGCCCTGAGGTTAGAGGAGTTTTTTCATGCCCTTTTATAGTTTACATTAGTTCTGTTAGTTTATCTAAACTAATATTAAAAAGAGGAAAAAAAAAATTTTTTGTTTGTAACGATTTAAGTCAAAAATTACTGGACCGATTTAAAAAATGGTGGGTGTGCCGACCGGATCAGTGTTTGGGCCCGTGAGTTACATAATGCACGTAAACAGTGTGTCCAATGTTGTAAAAAAATGTCGAGTGTTTATGTATGCAGACGACATGGGTGTGGTTTATGCTTCGAAGGATATCTCGGAGGTACAACAGTACGTACAAGAGGACTTTGAATGTATCACCAAATGGGCACATGACAACGGAATTATATTAAATCTGTCCAAGACAAAATGCATGCATATACACTCGCCACATAATCTACGAGCTAAAACTGTACGCAGAAGAGATCTTGATGTAATAGGACATACATATGAGTGCCTTCATAGTGGTAAGATTAATTGCGTGTGTGTAAAATTGGAGTATGTTAGCACATTTAAGTATTTAGGCCTTAATATTGATTACAATTTTAATCGGAAAACGCATGTAACTGACATTTGTAACAAGTTGAGATCTGTATTGGGGAAGGTCTATCAGTTAAACAATGTGGTGAATAAATAGACGCTATTGATAGTATATTATGCGCTTGCTGACTCACTAATTAGTTATGGACTTATTGTGTATGGGCGAACGTTTAAAACATAATTCATCATCTGCCTAGCCTTTTCCCAACTACGTTGGGGTCGGCTTCCAGTCTAACCGGATGCAGCTGGATACCAGTATTTTACATGGAGCGACTGCCTATCTGACCTACACAACCCAGTTACTACTGGGAAATACGATACCCCTTGGTAAGACTGGTTGTCAGACTTTTTGGGCCACTGACTACTTTAACGACTGTCAAAGATCTTCAAATGACAGCCGGGATCAACGGCTTAACGTGCTTTCCGAGGCACGGCGGAAACTCGGTATGTAATGGGTGGTCACCCATCCACAGACCAACCTAGGCAAGCACGGCTTAACCTAAACTCGATCGACCCGAGCGGCTGTTATTGTTGAGCCACGAGCTCCTCACGAACGCTTAAAACATACTTATAAGACATAAAAAATTACAGATATGACTAATTAAGTTCCTAGTTAGTAAAAAGGTTAAGAAAAAATGTAACAAATAATATGATAAATTATTCCCCATTTGTAAAATCCTACCAGTAGACAAGAAAGTTGAGTTTCTGATAAGCCTAGAAAACTATTTTAATGATGAGTATAAAGTTCCTGTCAAAAATAACTATAATACAAGAAGTGTAAGAGAGAAAAGACTAGTTCAACCGAAAATAACAAATTATTATGAGGAAAGAACGTCAAGATATTTAGTGCCAAAAGTATTTAATAAAATAGATGAGCTAAGACACAACCCTAAGTTAAGTAAAGGCATGTTAAAATCAAAATTAAGGAGTTTATTTCTTGGTAACGAGGATTTAACTGTTACCGAGAAATAAATTCACATCTTACATCTTATCAACTGTTATTTGTTCAACTGTTATTTAGTGTGTAGTTTGATGGTCAGTTGTTTATTTTAGATTAAAATCATTTGTAAACAACAACAAGCACTTCTCGCCATCAAACTTAAAAGTTTGGCGAGCAAATTGTGTAAGAATGAAAGATATGTATGTTTTTGTGAACAAAAAAAAAAAAAATCTTTCACTTAAGGAAAATTACATTATCAGCAAATAACATAAACTATATTCTATCCCTTTATTTTCACGGGAACAGGAACTACGGGGGTGAAACCACGGGGCGCTGCCAGTGTGTAATAATGTTTAAAATTAGTTAGAACATATAAAAAAAGACGTTGGAAATACAAATATTTTATAAATCGTAATTGCTGCACTGCCAGACTGCACACAAAAAATGTAAAAACTTTGGTACAGTATTGTCAATGACTTTTATGTAGTGTACTTCAGAATTAGGTTTTGTGACAGCAAACTAAAACAGATCATTAATTAATCAAGTTATTCTAGCATAAATATTTGAAATCATTATCTAATTAGGAAAATTTTTGTCGTTGTTACGGTTCCGTATCCGAAGGGTAATCAACGGGAGCTTCATACTTAGCCTCTACTATCCGTCTGTCTTTCCGCCCGTCCATCCGTCTGTCCTTCCGCCCGTCCATCCGTCTGTCCTTCCGCCCGTCCATCCGTCTGTCTGTCACCGTGTTGCGTCTCATGATCATGATGATGTAACAGTTATATAGTTGGATGTTATACAGAATCTGTATTTCTGTTGCCGCCATGCCAATGAATAATACAAATTAATGAAAAATTGAACAGGGCGCCCCTTCACCGGTCAACCTAACCGGTTCAACCTAACCTAACCTAACCAAAACCATGCGACCCAGCTCACACAGGATAATATTATTTTATAAACATGTCTTGTTTGACCTAGGCTAACGTCAGTTTATCGCGGATTTCAGATAGTATTTATTGGAAAAAAACACAAAAAAAACTAAAATAACTTTTTTTTTAATTACTTTCGGAAGTCGGTGACTTTGTTTGTTTCATTGTCATTTTTTGTCACCGACTTCCGAAAGTAATTAAAAATAAGTTATTTTAGTTTTTTTTTAGTGTTTTTTTGGAAGTCGGTTTTATTTTCGCAGAAAGTTTTTTATTTTATCCTTTTTAGTTGTAGACTTTTTAGCATACCACCCAAATTCTAATCATGAATTAATTTTTATATTGTAACCAGAACTTTAAGGAAGTAATCGTCAAGACGAATCAAACGAGTCCAAACTCGATGGGGTTGTCGTTTTATAGCGGAGTTATTAAGGCGACCTTACAGCTCCATCACCAGACCCTGGATACTATCTAAAGACAAACTACTCATCAAGACGAATCAAACGAGCCCAAACTCGATGCGGTTACGTCGTTTTATCACGGAGATCCTATGGCCACCTTCAAGCTCCATCATCAGACCCTGGATACTATCTAAAGACAAACAAATTATTTAGACGAATCAAACGAGCCCTAAATCGATGCGTTTATGTTGTTTTATCACGCAGATCCTATGGCCACCTTACAGCTCCATCATCAGACCCTGGATACCATCTATAGACAAACTACTCATTTAGACGAATCAAACGAGCCCAAACTTGATGCAGTTACGTCGTTTTATCATGGAGATCCTATGGCCACCTTCCAGCTTCATCATCAGACCTTAGATAACATCTAGAGACAAAAACTCGTCAGGACGAATCATACGAGCCCAAACTCGATGGGGTTATGTCGTTTCATAACAGAGTTCCTAAGGCCGCCGTCCAGCTCCATCATCAGATCAGCTACATGTCATCGATATATTGTACTATCACGCAATATACATAAGCGTGCAAATTTTTAATTCAATCGGAAATCAGGAAGTGTGTCAAATTAAACATGCAAGACTTCAGGCGTCGTCGCGTGATATAGCAATTAACGTGAAAACATACCAAATTACTGAACCGATTTTGATGAAATTTCTATGGGACCAATCGGGAAGTATATCCTTTCACATAAAAGAAGAATTTTTGAAATCGGTTAAGAAACGACGGAGATATGAGGTAACAAACACAAAAAAAAAAAAAAACAAACATACAACCGAATTGAGAACCTCCTCCTTTTTGAAAAAGTCGGTTAAAAACAATAAAAACTCTACCTCTCTGCAACACCTAGTACTTACTACATTCATCCATCCTCACAAACATTCCCATTTATAAGTAAGTAGATAGTTCCGTTGCTGTAGCATGTCAAATAACTACGCTGTATTCATTTTTTATTTATAATTTTTGTAAAACGGTGCATTCTACCGCCTTGATAAACTCGGATAACGGTAGTTTTGACAATAAAGAAAATAAACAAAATATTTGGTCGGTATGATCATTTATTTTTAGGTTTTTGAAGATTGTATGTGTCATCAACTAGTACAGATAGTTGTTAGAGGCACCGCAGCCGCAAGCGCAATTTCCGGAGATAGACACGGCACCAGCAGCTGGTACAGCGCCACCGAAGCTCACAGCGCCCATGATGGGGACCTGACCGGCGACGGCGGTAGTACCGGCGACTGGCAGCTCACCAGCCACCGCCACGTTACCTTCACCGGCGCCGCCGTACGGGGCAACACCATAACCGGCAGCAGCAGAGTAGGCGAGTCCGTCGTAAGCCAAACCAGAAGCCAATCCAAGGGGGGCAGCCAGACCAGGAGCAGCCAAGCCGAAAGGAGCCGCCAAGCCAGGAGCCAATCCGAGGGGGCCAGCCAGACCAGGAGCAGCCAAGCCGAAAGGAGCCGCTAAGCCAGGAGCCGCCAATCCACAAGGAGCAGCGAGTGCAGGTGCGGTCATGCCATAAGGAGCACCCAAGCCATAGGGACCAGCGAATGCAGCATCAGCCACCGCAGCGCGGCTAGTGCATATCTGTCCGAGTGCGGACTGAAGGAAAAGTAAAAATTGAATGAGAATCATTGTTGCGTATTTCCAATTTCTGGAGTAAGCAATGTTTAAATCAGCTGAAATCACACTAATAAATACTTTGACTATGATTTTGACTGTGATTACCTAGTATTCTTGCCTCCTTGGGTTCGTAAATCATTATCAAAATAGTGAATTTTAACGTAAAGAATAAACAGAAACAGGATTCTTACCTGTAGCAAGCAAGCTTGGATGCAGAGGAACACAACAGTGAAGGTAGACATGTTTGATGTTCGTTCGTGTTCAACGAAAACCTGACGACTGAATGAGGAACTGGAACAGCCGCCACATTTTATACCCCGCGCTGTTGTTGTCATATCAGTATTTGGATAGTTAAGTTTCAAAATTATTGAAAACGTGACTGGACTGTCACAATACGAAAAGTGTTTCTTTGTTGGTAAATAATAGGCTTATCGCGCTTGCACAAGCTATTAATTAATTGTTTTCACCTACTTATTAATTTTCTTGAAACTTGATAACTAAATGGAGTATAAAACCACCAACAGTTGCACTGATCATCATTCTTGTGTCAGCACTCGAAACGAACTACAATGTCTGTCAAAGCTATCCTCGTCCTCTGCGCTCAGGCGCTCCTGCTCAAGGTAAGAAGTACCTACATTATACGTAAAAAAATCAAATTGTTTTGAATCTTCCAAATACATAATCATGCAATACATCAAAAAGTGGTGTAGTGGAAGTAACTATAAAATACCTTTTGTTGCAATTTCAGGCCGCACTCGGACAGTCATGCACCAGCCGCGCTGCAGTTGCTGATATCTCTGGACTTGCTGCTCCCTACGGCTTGGGTGCTCCCGCCTTAGCCGCCCCTTGCGGCTTGGGTGCTCCTGGTCTTGCATATGGTGGACTCGCCTACTCTGGCGCAGGCTTGGCAGGCAGAGGTCTAGCTTTCGACGGACTGGCCGCTGGCTACGCAGGCAGAAGCCTGGCTTACGATGGAATCTCCGCCCGTGCCTTAGAGTTCAGTCCCACCAGTGGCGGCGCTCTGCCTGTCTCCAGCGCCTCCGCCATCGCTCCCGTCGGTATCTCCGTGGCGTCTGACAACGTTTATGAGGGTATCCTGGCTGTGGGTGGTGAGCTACCGTTCGTGGGTACAGTTGCTATGGAAGGTGTGGTGCCTTCTGCCGGTGCTGGCGCCGTCAATCATGCCTGCGGTAATGGCAGGAACGCCATGATCAGTGAGACTGCTGCTTACGGTTCAGCTGGTGCGTATGCCCCTATGGGTGCCTACGGTCCCGCTGCTCTTGCTGCTCCAGGCCTCGGTCTGCGTGGTGGTTACGCTGGCAGAGGTTGTGGCTGCGGCATCTAAGAATTTAACCCAAAAAAGAAAACAAAACACCAACTTAATAAACAAAAATGCATTCATATTTTATGATTTTTATTAATTCGTTCATTATTCTTTTTTCAAGTCATGATAACAATGTGGTTATACAGACAGACACAAAACGCTTCTTCAATTTAGATCAAGATTGAATACATAACCACAAAACGCGTCAAGCGTTTCGTGGTCTTAAGTTTTTCACCTTGGCCAGAGGCTAAACGTTGTCTCACAACGTGGCAACGCCGCTAGTCTCGTGGCCACATTACCAACTGACAGCGTCGATGTTGGAGGAGCTTTTTCATGCCCTTTTATAGTTTGCCTAAGTACTGTTAGTTTATCTCAACTAATATTATAAAGAGGAAAAAATTGTTTTTTTATTTGTTTGTTAAGATTTAAGTCAAAAATTACTGAACCGATTTCAAAAAATCTTTCACTTAAGGACAACTACATTATCGGCAAATAACATAAACTATATTGTATCCCTTTATTCTCACGGGAACGGGAAATACGTGGGTGCTACGATGGTACGGAACCTTACATGCGCGACGCCGAATCACACTCAGCAGGTTTTTAAATATATCGTCGACCGTAGGTTCAATTTGGGTAAGGGACAAAACACCCAAAATGAGTTGAGTATACAGTTTCGTTCAGAATTTTTCGCTCTTTCGAATGGTGCATAATATGCACCATTCGAAAGAGTATATTATACAAAAATTCTAGCTTTAAAAAAATGTCCCTTACCCTACCGATTTTTTGGGTCAAAATTTCGAAACAGCCTCATAAAACTATGCAACATAGCAACATGAAACGGTGTAATTACCGCCGCCAATCCACTTCGAATAAGGTAAGGGTCTTCCCAATCAACGAATTACCATTACATGGTTTATTTTTTAATTTAATCAATTTAATGTAAGGGACGGGACTGCAAGATACTTGGTCAGTAAGGGACATTAGTAACAAAACAAGTTGGTGTAAGGGACGTCTATTTTCTTAAATAGCTTATTTAATTAAATAAATGTTATACAGGTAGATAGAGCACAAAAATATAAAATTATGTGTAAAATCAGGTCCGAAAAAGGTTAATTACAACAGAAGTTATTTTCGATTTAGTCCGAAAAAAAACTTTGACGGCCTCTCCTGAAAAATCGTATTTTGTCCCTTACCCTAATTGAACCTACAGTTGACGATATCTAAGGTAGAATGATGTGTAAATGAGGACCATTTAATGAGTGGGTACATAAAAAGAGTTGCCAAAACCATGCGACCCAGCTCACACAGGAAAAAATATTTTATTTATATACATGTCTTGCTTGACCTAGGCAAACGTCAGTTTAAGTCGCTGGTTTAAGATAGTACTTAATAGAAAAACAATAAAAACTCTTTGCAACGCCTAGTACTGGCACGTTTTCAACGAAACATTTATTAAAAACCATTATTTTTTTTTTACTGAATTTGATTATGTTTTATGTATTGTTTATTATCTAGTCAAATCTAGTGGAATGCATAATCTTCATTATTTAGCTAACGTAAGTGGTAAAATAAAAATTCGTATTTTTAAGGTATCTCCTCGGAGATACCTTAAAAATACGAGTGAGTACGAGGAGCTCGTGGCTAAACAATAACAGCCGCTCGGGTCGATCTTTAGGTTAAGCCGTGCTTGCCTAGGTTGGTCTGTGGATGGGTGACCACCCATTACATACCGAGTTTCCTCCGTGCCTCGGAAAGCACGTTAAGCCGTTGGTCCCGGCTGTCATTTGAAGATCTTTGACAGTCGTTAAAGTAGTCAGTGGCCCAAAAAGTCTGACAACCAGTCTTACCAAGGGGTATCGTATTTCCCAGTAGTAGCTGGGTTGTGGAGGTCAGATAGGCAGTCGCTCCATGTAAAATACTGGTATTCAGCTGAATCCGGTTAGACTGGAAGCCGACCCCAACATAGTTGGGAAAAGGCTAGGCAGATGATGATTTTTAAGGTATCTCCTGTACACGTAAAGTTGGGATTTTAATTTTTTTTTCTCGCGTAATCCATAATGTGCTATGTCATAGGTCTTCAAAAATATTGCGAGATTTTTCAAACAATTTTTTGATAAGGAATTCTGTTATTAAATATTAAGTTTTAATAAAGTGCAAAATTTTTGTTAGATTCAAGTGTCCTCCCCCCCTCTACCAGCTAAACGGTTGTGTTTGGGTGTGTGAAAAAAAGTCAAAGTGGTAGTATATATATAACGAAATTGAAAGCTATACGAAACCTATCACAGCTAAGTAGGCTTTACAAGTTTACGAATAATAGTCGGCTCACTCAGAAAATTTACTTGGATAACATAAAGGGTGTAAACAGGCCCTTAACGATGCCGAAAGGCACTTTTTTTTTTGTTTTTTACGGATGGGAAATCATCAAATGACTTCTCCCGCTCTGGGCAGAGCGGAAAGGAGTGTCAGACTTGTACTGACTAAAACCCATCCATGTTCCTTCCTTGCCCTTTGTGTTCCAGGGCCGCGGTATCTCTTTCGAACAGCCCGCAGCATGCCGAAAGGCACTTGTTCTCCTCATCATTGCGATCATTTTTTTGGTCTAGACTATACCTGGAAAACTGCTAGTTACGGAGATATTGGGGGTTAAAGTTCCAACTTTTTCACAAGTTTTTTTTTGAATACATTTTTTTAATGTAAGATTTTTACTTTAAACACCTCCAGGACCCCCTTGCTGTTCAATCCATCCATCAGCACAATGTTTTGAGTGTGTTACATCTACTGTAAAACGTGATTTTTAGGCCAAAAAAAAACTCGTTTCCCATCACTAATTTTTTCGTAAAGTTACTTAGTTCGATGTACATAAGAGTGTACATAATGAAGAGTCTGTTTACACCCTGTATTTTCTTAAACATAATGTATGGGAGTGGTGGTTTTCAACTGCAAATGTAAATTTGTTTCTTATTATTACAATAAAAATTATCGTTTTGAGGCAAATCGGACCGTAGGAAGTGGACGGAACCCTACATTGTGCGTGGCCCGATATGCACTTAGCTGGTTTTTTTAGATTAATCAGATTGAATTGTTCACTCCTAGTAATTTTATGCGCTATGCGATATTTATGCGCTTTGTAGCCTGAAACACAGGTCCAACCTAGTTCAGGCAAATAAGCAAATGTGCTCTATTTTAAATTGTTAAGATATTTTATTGTAAATGTGCCCCTTTTTATAAATAAACGATTAATTATTTATTTATTATTTGAAAACTATTTAAATCCGTTAGCTATTGCAAAACTACTTACTGACCCTGCTTACCATAACATGTTATGTAACATTATTATGCAAAGTAGATAGTTCCGTTGCTGTAACATGTCAAATAACTACGCTGAATTCATTTTTGAATAGTAATTTATTTATAAAGGTGCATTCTACCGTCTTGATAAACTCTGATAACGGTAGTTTTGACAACAAAGAAAATAAACATAATATTTGGTCGGTATGATCGTTTATTTTTAGATTTTCGAAGATTGTATGTGCCATCAACTAGTACAGATAGTTGTTAGAGGCGCCGCAGCCGCAAGCGCAGTTTCCGGAGATAGACACGGAACCAGCAGCAGCCACAGGACCACTGAAGCTCACAGCACCCATGATGGGGACCTGACCGGCGACGGCGGTAGTACCGGCGACTGGCAGCTCACCAGCCACCGCCACGTTGCCTTCACCTGCGCCTCCGTACGGGGCAACACCATAACCGGCAGCAGCAGGGTAGGCGAGTCCGTCGTAAGCCAAACCAGAAGCTAATCCGCCGCCGTACGCGGCAAGTCCGGCACCGAAGCCAGCAGCGGGGTATACGCCAGCAAAGCCAGCACCGGGGTACGCAAGTCCATCATAAGCCAAACCTGGACCAGCTAAGCCGAAAGAACCAGCCAACATGGGAGAAGCTGCCGCTGGGCCGTAAGCGCCGAGGCATGTCTGGCTGAATACATTCTGTAAAAGAAAATAACATGATTAATCAATGAACATTAACACACAAAGTATCTCTTCGGAAGTAATAATATTACTGAAACAAAGATTATTCAAAACAAGCTGTCACTTACCTGGACCAAGCAAGCTTGGATGCAGAGTAACAGAACAGTGAAGGAAGACATGTTTCAAGTAAGTTCAACGAAATTCGAAGACTGAGTGATGACCTAAAACAGTTCTCACATTTTATACTAAACTCTTTGTTAACATATCAACACGTGTTTTCGAAATTTTGGAAAACGTGATGATTGGTGTTTAAAACAAATTAAAATGCTTCTTTGTTGGAAAATAGTAGACTTATCGTGCTTGCACAAGCTATTAATTAATTAAATTTACCTACATACTCATTTTCTTGGAACTTGATAACCTAAGAAGTATAAAACCCCCAACAGTTGCACGGGACATCAGTCTTGTGTCAGCACTCGAAACAAACTATAATGTCTGTCAAAGCTGTCCTCATCCTGTGCGCTCAGGCGCTCGTGTTCAAGGTAAGATAATTTATTTAAAGTAATTTTATATTTATGAAATCAAATTGTATTATGTCTTCCAAATACGACTTATTTTTTAATCAAAAAGTAACTCATACAATACCTGTTGTTATGATTTCAGTCCTCACTTGGACAGATATGCACCAGCCGCGCTGCAGTTGCTGATATCTCTGGCCTTGCTGCTCCCTGCGGCTTGGGCGCTCCCGCCTTAGCCACCCCTTATGCTACCGGGTATAATGGACTCCCCTACTCCGGCGCTGGCTTGGCAGGAAGAGGTCTGGCTTTCGATGGACTAGCCGCTGGCTACACCGGCAGAAGCCTGGCTTACGATGGAATCTCCGCTCCCGCCTTAGAGTTCAGTCCCACCAGTGGCGGCGCTCTGCCTGTCTCTAGCGCCTCCGCCATCGCTCCTGTCGGTATCTCCGTGGCGTCTGACAACGTTTATGAGGGTATCCTGGCTGTGGGTGGTGAGCTGCCGTTCGTGGGTACAGTTGCTTTGGAAGGTGTGGTGCCTTCTGCCGGTGCTGGCGCCGTCAACCATGCCTGCGGTAATGGCAGGAACGCCATGATCAGTGAGACTGCTGCTTACGGTTCAGCTGGTGCGTATGCCCCTATGGGTGCCTACGGTCCCGCTGCTCTTGCTGCTCCAGGCCTCGGTCTGCGTGGTGGTTACGCTGGCAGAGGTTGTGGCTGCGGCATCTAAGAATGTAACCCAAAAAAGAAAACAAAACACTAACTTAATAAACAAAAATGCATTCATATTTTATGATTTTTATTAATTTGTTCATTATTATTTTTTCAAGTCTTTATTTTGAAAAAACGATACTAAGTTTACTGAATTATAATGATAGCAATGCGGTTATACAGACAGAAACAAAACGCTTCTTCAATTTAAATGAAGATTGAATAAATAAAATAAAATAAAAAAAAACCACAAAACGCGTCAAGCGTTTCTAGTCCGGTCAATTTAGACATCCAAGGTTAGAATAATTCCCACTTGGCTGAAAATTGTTAGGATTTTTCTATACACTATTATAAAAGAAATGTGAAAAGTCCCCATAGATCGTGCAAAAAAAAAAATACGCGGGGTCAAAGGTCACAAAAACGGATTTTTTGCGATTTTCAGCAAAACGGTCAGTTTTATCATAAAATTAGCCCAGACAAAAATTGTAGATCAGATAATTATCTATAAAAAATGTCTTACTTTGTTTCCTAAGAGCCACCTTTTTTGAGATATAACGATTCAAAAAGTTGGAAGAGTTGGGTATCGGATCGATGGGGACTTTTCACATTTCTTTTATAAAAGTGTATTGAACAATCCTACCAATTTTCAGCTAAGAGGGAATTATTGTAACCTCACCCCGATTTTTTGGTCTAATTTGACCGGACTATTCGTGGTCTAAAGGTTAAACTAATATTATAAAGAGAAAAGATTTGATTATTGGTTTGTTCGTTACGATTTAAATCAAAAACTACTGGACTGATTTCAAAAACTCTTTCACTAATAGAAAGCTACATTATGAGCAAATCATATAAACTATACTTTATAACACATTTGCTCTTAAAGAGGCTCTTATTTCACCAATTTCAATATCGTATGGTACCTCATTACGTACTTGTGCGGTAATGTAATGTAAAACGCACGGCTTCAAGATGCTCCGTCAAAACCGAACGGTACTTTTTTAAATCTTAGCAAAGAGTTTTTATGTCAGAGAAGTGGTCAACATTTTATGAATAAAATTAACTTTGGGAGATAAAATATAATAAATAAACATTAAATTCTTTAAATTAATTAATTTTGACAATAGATTACAACCATTTACCTTGAGCGTACTTCAAAATAAGGTTTTGTGACAGCAGAAGGTATTATGTGGGATGTCGTTGGATAGGTCTTTATAAATATTGCGAGTTTTAACTTAACTTATACTTCTTTTGGCGCGTTTGGATGAGAGTGAATTCATGACCTGCGCGCGCACGATGTCCCAAAAAAACGACATGATGAAGTTGGCTGCAGAATAGAATTAATAATATATATTTCTTTAAATGACTAACTTAACTTATAAATACGGAAATTGAATATACAGTACAACTTACTGTATACCTATACTGTTTTGATTGATTTTAACATTTTTCTTCGATATTTACTGCAGTTTTGTTTTACTTTAAACAACTCCAGGACCCCTTGTTATTCAATCCATCCATCAGCACAATATTTTGAGTGTATTACATTGAGTCCTACTGTAAAACGTAATTTTTCAGCCCAAAAAAAAGTCGTTTCCCAGCATTAGTTTTTGCGTAAAGTTACTTAGTTCGATGTAAGTACTACATAATGCTTGGTTGACGGCTTCGTGAAGAGTCTGTTTACACCCTGTATTTTCTTAAACATAATGTATGGAAGTCGAGGTTTTCAACTGCAAATTATTTTTTATTTTTATTTTTTATTAGCCTATTCTGTCCCACTGCTGGGCAAAAGCCTCCCCCATTCTCTCCCAACTCTCCCGGTGTTTTGCCTCCTCTGGCCAATCGGTCAGGAACGAGTCTAAATCGTCACGCCAGCGTTTCTTGGGCCTGCCTCGGTGACGACGACCTTCTTTTTTATTATTACAACTAGCTGACCCGACAGACGTTGTCCTATCAACCATGAATATTAAATTCCAACTGACCTACTACCTACCTACCTACCTTACCCTACCTACCCTACCTACCCTACCTACCTACCTACCCTACCTACCTACCTACCCTACCTACCTACCTACCCTACCTACCTACCTACCTACCCTACCTACCTACCTACTCTACCTACCTACCTACCCTACCTACCCTACCCTACCCTACATAGCCTACACTACCTACCCTACCTACCTACCTACCCTACCTACCTACCTACTCTACCTACCTACCTACCCTACCTACCCTACCCTACCCTACATAGCCTACACTACCTACCCTACCTACCCTACCCTACACTACTTACCCTACACTACCTACCCTACATACCCTACACTACCTACCTACAAACCTACCTACCTACCCTGCCTACCTATTTTTTTTTTGTTTTTAAACCTTCCCTGTATTCGGACGAATAAAACAAAAAAAGAATTATTCAAATCGGTTCAGCCGTTCTCGAGTTTTAACCAGACTAACGAACAGCAATTCATTTTTATTTATATAGATAGATAGATAAAAATCTTCGTTGTGAGGCAAATCGGACAGTAGGAAGTGAACGGAACCCTAAATTGAGCGTGGCCCGATATACACTTAACACTTAGTTTCAATAGTACTCACCCTTCATCCCTATGTCCCAGTCCGCGTATCGTGAGCCGGCGCGGCGTCCCAGTTGGAGGCTGATAATCGAAATACATATTTTGGTTCAAAACCTGGTATTATTAGTGAGATTTTATTGGTATTACTAGTAAGGTTAACGATAAGGATTTATATAAAGTATCCACCTTTGACCAATATTATGAGACGACAAATGTCCTGCATTTCTAATTTATTATTTATGCTTGACTAGCTTATGCCCGTGGTTTCACGCGTGTAGTTCGGTAATGTCCCACGGGATCGTACTACCGGAATAAAAACTATACTATGTGATAATCCAGGTTTTAAACTATCAGTGTACCAAATTTAATTCAAATCCGGTCCGTAGTTTTTGCGTGAAAGAGTAACAAACATCCGTCCATTCATCCATCCTCACAAACTTTCGCATTTCTAACTCAAACTCAAAACTCAAAAGTATTTATTTCAATTAGACCATTACAGGCACTTTTGAATGTCGGACAAACAAATTAGGCTAAGCTACAGTCACAGACATAAGGCATAATAACTTGTGAAAGTACTGTAGTTGCCCATTCCAAAGCGTAGATCTCTATGGAGAAGAATGGGCAAGAAACTCCATGGACACTCTTTTCAATCAAAATATTGTTACAAAATCTTCTTTTATTTATAATATAAATAAAAGAAGGAAAAAAGATAGTACATACACAGCAAAAAATTCAAGTCATCAGTAATTTTTTTGCTGCGTGAGTTTAAAGGATTATCAGCACACGACCATCCGCTATTTGAAAACTATTTTAATCCGTTTGCTAATAGCAAAACTACTTACTGACCATAATTATGTTTTATAACATTATTATGCTAAGTAGATAGTTCCGTTGCTGTAACATGTCAAATAACTACGCTGAATTCATTTTTGACTTGTAATTTTTGTAAAACGGTGCATTCTTGATAAACTCTGATGACGGTAGTTTTGACAACAAAGAAAATAAACAAAATATTTAGTCGCTATGATCATTTATTTTTCGATTTTTGAAGATTGTATGTGTCAGCAACTAGTACAGATAGTTGTTAGAGGCGCCGCAGCCGCAAGCGCAGTTTCCGGAGATAGACACGGAACCAGCAGCAGCCACAGGACCACTGAAGCTCACAGCACCCATGATGGGGACCTGACCGGCGACGGCGGTAGTACCGGCGACTGGCAGCTCACCAGCCACCGCCACGTTACCTTCACCTGCGCCGCCGTACGGGGCAACACCATAACCGGCAGCAGCAGGGTAGGCGAGTCCATCGTAAGCCAAACCAGAAGCTAATCCGCCGCCGTACGCGGCAAGTCCGGCACCGAAGCCAGCAGCGGGGTATGCGCCAGCCAAGCCAGCACCGGGGTACGCAAGTCCATCATAAGCCAAACCTGAACCAGCTAAGCCGTAAGCACCAGCCAACATAGGAGAAGCTGCCGCTGGGCCGTAAGCACCGAGGCATGTCTGGCTGAATACATTCTGTAAAAGAAAATAACATGATTAATCAATGAACATTAATACACAAAGTATCTCTTCGGAAGTAATAATATTACTGAAATAAAGATGATTCAAAACAAGCTGTCACTTACCTGGACCAAGCAAGCTTGGATGCAGAGGAACAGAACAGTGAAGGAAGACATATTTCAAGTAAGTTCAACGAAATCCGATGACTGAGTGATGACCTAAAACAGTTCTCACTTTTTATACTAAACTCTTTGTTAATAATTTAATATATCAACACGCGTTTTCGAAATTTTGGAAAACGTGATGATTGGTGTTTAAAACAAATTAAAACGCTTCTTTGTTGGTAAATAGTAGACTTATCATGCTTGCACAAGTTATTAATTAATTACATTTACCTACATACCAATATTCTTGGAAATTGATGCTTATGAAGTATAAAACCTCCAACAGTTGCATGGAAAATCATTCTTGTGGACTCGAAACAAACTATAATGTCTGTCAAAGTTATCCTCGTCCTCTGCGCTCAGGTTCTCCTGTTCAGGGTAAGAAGTCAATAATTGATTTAAAGTAATATCATATTTATGAAAATCAAATGTTATAAGGTAATTATGTCTTCCAAAAGCGACTATTTTCATCAAAAAATTACTCATACAATACCTGTTGTTATGATTTCAGTCCACACTTGGACAGATATGCACCAGCCGCGCTGCAGTTGCTGATATCTCTGGCCTTGCTGCTCCCTGCGGCTTGGGCGCTCCCGCCTTAGCCGCCCCTTATGCCACCGCGTATAATGGACTCTCCTACTCCGGCGCTGGCTTGGCAGGAAGAGGTCTGGCTTTCGACGGACTGGCCGCTGGCTATACCGGCAGAAGCCTGGCTTACGATGGAATCTATGCCCCCGCCATAGAGTTCAGTCCCACCAGTGGTGGTGCTCTGCCTGTCTCCAGCGCCTCCGCCATCGCTCCCGTCGGTATCTCCGTGGCGTCTGACAACGCTTATGATGGTATCCTGACTGTGGGTGGTGAGCTGCCGTTCGTGGGTACTGTTGCTATGGAAGGTGTGGTGCCTTCTGCTGGTGCCGGCGCCGTCAACCATGCCTGCGGTAATGGCAGGAACGCCATGATAAGTGAGACTGCTGCTTACGGTCCAGCTGGTGCGTATGCCCCTATCGGTGCCTACGGTCCCGCTGCTCTTGCTGCTCCAGGCCTCGGTCTGCGTGGTGGTTATGCTGGCAGAGGTTGTGGCTGCGCTTTCTAAGAAGATGTTCATCAAAATAAAAGTGGTACTTCAAAATTATTGTCTCCTTAATAAACTCGAACTCAATGTTTCTTGTAATATATGGCTAGTTACTGGCCAGTAACATATTGTTTATGCCCGTCTTGTTGGTGGGCTGTGACAGAAGATGCGTCTGTCATGGCTGTCTCAATATAACCGAACTATTACATTCTACTGGAATCCGTAGTTTTATTCATATATCTCATTGGCGACGAGGATTAAAAAAAAAAGGAAGCGTGCAAAAATTCTGTTCAAAATGTCAATCGGAAAATTGACCGAATTCAATATAAGATCGGGTGATTGGACCATGTATGTGGAACGTATAGAGATGTTCCTGATGGTCAATCGGGTTAAGGAAGAATTTTGGCTACCTACCTTGATTGCGGCTATGGGTGACGAAGCGTATGAACTTTTAAGCAACCTAACAAGTCCGGACAAACCAAGCGCAAAAACGTACGTTGATGTGGTGAGGCTTATGGCAGATCATTTACAACCCAAGCCATCGTTTATGGCGGAGAGATACCGTTTCCGCCAAAGAAGACAGAATGCCGGGGAGTCAATTCAACAATACATATTTGAACTTAAAAAAATGTCAAAGTTCTGCGAATTTAAGTCCGTTTTGGAGGATAATTTACGGGACCAGTTAGTATGCGGTTTGCGAAGCGAGTCGATCAGACAACGATTGTTTTCGGAAGAAAATCTGCATTATGCAAACGCCGTTAAGATTTCATGCGCTATGGAAGCGGCGGGAAGAGATGCGGCGGCAGTTGAAGAGACGGTTGGGAGAAGCAGTGTCTCCGGCGGTAGCGGTGACACCGCGGCTGGAGCGCTGCATGCGTTGGCGTCGACGGGCAGTCGGGGCCGCCGAGGGCGTGTTGGACCACGCGGGTTACCGGCGGCATGGAAGGGAACCAACGATTCTAAAAATTGTTGTTTGGCTTGTGGAGTTTCGGATCACCAGAGTGAAGGATGCAGATACGCTCGGTTTATCTGTGGTAGGTGTAGACGGAAGGGACACCTGCGTCGGGTATGTCCTATGCTTCCAGGTGGGAGACAGCCACAGGACCGATTTTACGCAAACAACATGATGGCACAGGTGCATGTAGCTGGCGGGGCAACCCGGGCAACCAATCCGTCAAACCTCGAGGACCAGTCAGGGGAGGATGAGCCTCCTTTGTCAGACGAGGAGGACTGGGAGCCGGTAGAAGATTTACATCAACTTAGTTTGAACAGCTATAAACCGGTGAGCTTAACTGTTTTTGTAGATAAAACCCAACTACCTATGGAGATTGATACGGGATCTATAGTATCATGCATATAAATGTATAGTCAACGGTTCAGCCATAGACCTTTGGCTAATTCTAATTTAGTGTTTAGATTCTATGATGGTTCTATTACAAAACCAATAGGGGTGTTTAGACCAATGGTGTCTTATGGTAATAAGTCCAAACAATTGGAATTATTTGTAATAGAGGGTGGCTCCACCTCATTATTAGGTCGACAATGGCTTTCAGAGCTAGGCATTAAAATACCTTTGTACCAAAATATGGTCACAAGGTGCACAGAGGAGAAAAACAGTACTATCGCTTGTAATGAACAATTGACACTATTACTTCACAGATATAAGGATCTGTTTACGGAGGGACTGGGACGGTTCACAGGAGGCAAGGCTCGGTTACGATTACGCGAGGGAACAACGCCCGTGTTCTGCCGCGCACGGCCGGTACCGTACGCACTACTTGAGCGCGTTGACGCTGAGCTGGAGGACATGCTGCGGGCTGGTGTCATCGAGCCCGTGGACAGCGCAGACTGGGCTACTCCTCTGGTACCGGTACGTAAGGCTGATGGTGGACTCCGTATCTGTGCTGACTACAAAATAACATTAAATCCAGTACTATTGGTGGACAAATATCCCTTACCACGTATAAATGACCTACTAGTTAAATTAAACGGGGCTAAGGTATTTACAAAAATTGATTTAACACAAGCTTATAATCAAATTGAATTGGATGACCCTGATAATTGTACAGTTATTAATACTCACAAGGGCCTTTTCAAGTATAAAAGATTAGTTTTCGGTTTATCGTCAAGTCCGGGTATATTCCAACGAATTATGGCTAATCTTCTTAACGATATTCCAAACGTAGAAGTTTTTCTCGATGATATTATTATTGGATCACCCAATGTTAGGGAGCATTTAGTTATTTTAGAGAGAGTTTTAGAGCGGTTATATCATAACGGAATGAAATTAAAAGAAAAGAAGTGTGTGTTCATGACTAATGAGGTTAAATATTTGGGTTATATCATCTCTGCCGAGGGAATTAAAGTAGACCCAGAAAAGGTACAAGGTATATTAAATATACCCCGCCCAGATAATATTACCGATTTGAGGGCCTTTTTAGGAACAATCAACTACTATGCAAAATTTGTAAATAACTTGAGCAACATACTGGCTCCTTTGTACAGGTTACTAAAGAAAGAAGTTATTTGGAAGTGGGACAATGAGTGTGAGTCAGCTTTTAAAAGAGTTAAAAATATTTTGATCAGTGCCGACGTCCTTGCTCATTACGAACCTGATAAACCTTTGTTTTTAACTTGTGATGCAAGCTCGAAGGGTATAGGCGGAGTATTAATTCAGATGTGTGAGCACAATGACAGGGGCACAGACGGACCGCGGGAGCGACCTGTCGTGTTTGTGTCGCGCGCGCTTAACGCGGCTGAGAAGCATTATTCACAAATTGAGCGGGAGGCTTTAGCTATTGTTTTCTGTTTTGAAAAATTACACCAGTATTTATACGGGCGACGTTTTACACTACGCACGGATCACAAACCATTAGTCACTATTTTCGGGCCTAAACAGGGTATACCATCAATGGCTGCAAGCCGGTTACAAAGATGGGCTATTAAATTGTCAGCTTATGTTTATGACATCGAGTATGTAACTTCAAAGCAGAATGGGGCAGATGGCTTGTCGCGGTTGCCAGCTCTTTGCGCTAGTAAAGAACCTATTTTTCCGGAACAATCATATTTACATTTTGCCCAGAATGCAATGTTGTTAGATTATAATGAGGTTAAAAGACAGACAAGCCATGATCAATTACTTGGCAGAGTTCTAAGATATCTCCGTGACGAATGGCCGTCTGATAATGAAATTGAATCGCTCCAACCATACTTTAATCGTAAAAAAGAATTATATGAGGAATTAGGTTGTGTGATGTGGGGCCATAGAGTGGTTATACCGGGTATGTGTAGAAAGAAGGTTTTAACTGAATTACATGAGGCTCATATGGGAATAGTTAAAACTAAAGCTTTTGCTAGGAGCTATGTTTGGTGGCCAGGTATGGACGAGGAGATTGAAAAAACGTGCCGTGGGTGCCGCGTCTGTGCTGCAGAAAGTGAAACGCCGCCTCGACATATAGCTTGTCCATGGGAGTGGCCGGATAGACCATGGGCTCGTGTACATGTTGACTTCTTAGGACCTATAGCGGGGCGGATATTTTTAGTAATGGTTGACGCTAGGACCAAGTGGCTTGAAGTTTGTCAAGTACCTAGTACAGCGGCTAGCCACACGATCAGCGTGTTTAGTGACGTGTTTGCTCGTTTTGGTTTACCGAGACAAATAGTATCAGATAACGGGCCGCCATTTACTAGTCACGAGTTAACACAATTTCTACAGATGAACGGCATCGAACATATATATTCAGCACCATATCACCCTGCCTCAAACGGAGCAGCAGAAAATGCAGTTCATACAGTTAAAAGAGCTATTAAAAAAGCTATTAGAGAGAAATTAGAAATACATTTATTTTTAAATAATTTCCTGCTATACTATAGAAACACAGAACACTGTACCACAGGCGAAACACCGGCGTCGCTCATGTTCGGTCGCAGGTTGCGTACGAAATTCGATGCTCTTAGGCCAAGCAGAGACAATAAAGTTAGGGATGCTCAGGAATGTCAGCAAAAATACGGCACAAGTGGGTCACGTCAACTGCGCCCGGGGGATGAGGTCTGGCTGCGTCAGTATCGGGGACAGGATAAATGGGTATTGGGGACAGTTACCGAGAAGATGGGTACCACCGATTATAAGGTGGTAGATGCTTTAGGTAGGGAATTCCACAGACATGTAGATCAGCTTAAACAACGGATACAGAGTTCATTAATCTGTCCTTCCTCCTCTAGCCCGGTTAGCGAGAGTTCGGAACCAGTTGAGGTAACTCAGGAACAGAGAGCGACTAGTCCTCGGTGCGATGCTTCAGCTGCAGCGACTACATATCCGGATGATGGGAATCGAGACTGCGTAGAACAGCCTTCTTTGCTTACTCCTGAACCGCCCCAGCCTCGTCCCGTTCGTCAATGCCGGATTATTAAGCCAGCTAGGTATAAGTTCTGATGAGGGTATAGAAACATGTTATGTTATTTTGTTTGTATAAGTAATAAAGTCGTTTTAAGTTTATTTTGTTTGTATTAGTTCTAAGTTTTATAAGACTGTTATTTACTGTAGTTATAGGGGTTTAGTTTAAGGGTGAGGGTGTAATATATGGCTAGTTACTGGCCAGTAACATATTGTTTATGCCCGTCTTGTTGGTGGGCTGTGACAGAAGATGCGTCTGTCATGGCTGTCTCAATATAACCGAACTATTACATTCTACTGGAATCCGTAGTTTTATTCATATATCTCATTTCTAAATGTTTTTTTACTACCTACACACGCAAACATGTTTCACATACAATCATGTTTCAGGCAAACTGCATGATATAATTTAATAAGGATAAGCTTAATTAGGGACCTGAGTGTCACATTTGACTCTAATTTGCTTTTTGATGCACACATTGAAAACGTTGTCAATAAAATATATAAATAAACTAGCTTATGCCCGCGGCGTCGCCCACGTGGAGAACGATAATTGTCCCACGAGAACATACTATCGGGATAAAAATTAACCTATGTAGTATCTATGCAGGTTACAAACTATCTGTGTTCCAAATTTCATGCGAATCCGTTCAGTAGTTTTTGCGTGAAAGAGTAATAAACATCCATACATATAAACTGTCGCGTTTATAATATTATTAAGTTAGGATTTTTTTTTGGTGTGCCGATCTGATATCGTTTACGGGACGAACATAGCCAGATATTGCACAGGACAGAGAGGTTTGGAAGGAAAAAGGGGAGGCCTTTGCCCAGCAGTGGGACACACAACAAGGCTAATAAAAAAAAATGTTTTTTTTCGCAGAATAATACTATTTTTCTTCCTCGCCCTTTCAATTGGTTTTTATTCTTCTACTTTTCCCCCTGAAATTTTGATTTGAGACTGTTTACAGAACTAAAAAACCCCTAACAAACCTTCTCAGATCAGAATCTCTAGAAATCGTTATAACCTACTCGTATTATATTTTCTTTCTCTAAAAGTTTCCTTCCTTCCTATCAGCACCACAAATCACACAGGTAAGCATACACTCAAATAAAAGGCCATCAAACAGATATTCCTTCAAAAATCTCAACTTCTGCACACCCAGCCGTGCCGAACGTTAATGTCTGATGCAAATTATACACCGCTACATACTGTAATGTCAGTTTTTGTCCATACTCCACATGTACCTACCCACGTATGTGTTTAGAAATATTATTTGGATCACGATATCTTCGGGCCCGGGGTTACGGGCCGTTAATATAGAGAAATTGAGTTAATGTCCCGTGTAAATTTATCCGTGTTGTTGGCTAGTGTGAGATTTTGTTAGGTGTGCTGTTAGGACATCGCTACAGCAGCTTGATTATAGCAAAGTCTCTACTCCTTTTAATTCTGTGTCTCTCTCCTTTTATATTTAGCCTCTACGGGACAAAGTCTTCCCACCATTCCTTTCACTTCTCTCGATGTTGTACTTCTTCACGAGAAAATCATTTAAGTCGTGTGACCTTTTTAGGCTTAAATTTGTATCATTTAGATACAGAGAGAAATTAAGACATATTTTCGATGTGGTTATTTTATGGGTCAATTTCGATGAAAGTCCAAGAACTGTAACTGTGTTTTTTTCCTTTTCATTGTATTTCAAATTGATTTTCTGGTATTAAACGGTTTTTTATTAAAATAAAATTCGGATCGGAAAAAATATGTCTTATCAATTTGACACTCGGGCCACAGATTTGACAGATTGTTTTTAGAATAAAATCGGATTCAGTTTTGCACTCAGGAGTATTGATATCAATTTCGTTGCAAATCACCCGCAAAATAATTTTCTATCCCTTTTTAAGCCCGTTAGATGATGTTTCAATAAAATACGAAACACGTCTTCCATTAATTATGTTAAAGAATGTTTATGCAAAATTTGAAGTAGATTGGACCAAGGAATCACATTGTCCCATACAAACTTCGCCCCCATTCTTCACCCCCTTAGGGGTAGAATTTCGGACAATCCTTTCTTATCGGATGCTTACGTCATACAAAGAACACACTTTCCAAGTTTCAGGTCTCTACGATCAGCGGTTTAGGCTGTGCGTTGATCCGTCAGTCATTCAGGACAAAGCATTTTATATTTATAGATATGCACTTTAAAAAAATAAAAATAGGTAAAAAAACTTTTTAAGTTAAACGGTTTTATGTTAAACATACATTGCAATGTTTAAGATAAATGTACTAAAAACCAAAAAATAATAAAATAGATACAGTCGTGGGAATTATAAACATATGCATAGACTAGACTAAAATAAAACCGTGGGGCACGTCAATAAAACGATTGAAGACAATTGACGTGCCCCACGGTTTCAATTTTGCATAGTAAATTGTATTCTACTTGTTGAGACCTTTCATTTGATACCCATGTTGATGGGATTGATAAAACCTAAGTTATCCGCCATTTTGTAGAGGCCGCCATCTTGGATTTTAATTTTATATAGTACATTGTATTATACTGGTTGAGCACTTTCATTTGATACCCATATTGATGGGATCGATAAAACCTACGTTATCCGCCATTTTGTAGCGGCCGCCATCTTGTATTTCAATTTTTTATAGTATATTGTATTCTGCTTGTTGAGCCCTTTCATTTGATACCCATATTGATGGGATTGATAAAACCTACGTTATCCGCCATTTTGTAGCGGCCGCCATCTTGGATTTCAATTTTTTATAGTATATTGTATTTTGCTTGTTGAGCCCTTTCATTTGATACCCATATTGATGGGATTAATAAAACATAAATTATCCGCCATTTTGTAGCGGCGGCCATCTTGAATTTATAATGATAATGAATAAACATAATTGTATTGTCACCAAAATCCAAAGTGTATACAAAATTTCAGATTAATCGGTTGACAGGAAGAGGGTGAAATTTGAATGACTAAATTTGACCCAAGAATAAATAAAACAAACGGGGTGAGCTAAATAAAACCGTTTAAAAAAGGAGATATTCTACAGAGAACCTTTCCAAACTTAGTGATGAATTGTCAGTTAGGAAACTATACATTACTTAAACAACTTTAAAAAAACACAAAACCTTACCTTATAACTTGGATATACACTCTAGGAGAAGGAAACGCAATATAGTTCAAATACCTACAACCAAGACCAAATTCGGATCTATGTAATTCAGTTACCGATCAGCTCAATTGTATAACAAAATAAAGAAGGAAATTTTCGAATATGCAAAACCTTATCATAATTATACAGGGAGTCCAGTAAATAGCACGACATACTGCAGGGGGTGATAGCGTGGGTCAATACGATAGTTGATTTGGCACCGTTTGAGAGACTGCAGTACAGCCCAAGTCTCGATCGAATCGAAGGCTTTCTCGTAGTCCACAAACGCTAAACAGAGAGGCAGGTTATACTCTTCGGTCTTCTGTATAACCTGCCGCAGCGTATGAATGTGGTCTACGGTGCAAAAGCCTTTTCGGAAACCGGCTTGTTCGGGAGGCTGGAAATCGTCAAACCTGGGCTGATATGATGATGAAGTGCTTTAGGGGTAAGAAAACAGGATGTTAAGTTCTTCAGTACTCCATAGAAAAGGGAGTAGTTGTGTCTGGTGGGCTACCGCCCGACACTTGTTGTCGTGTTTTTCTATAATAATTATGCTGCGAGTTAACTCGCGGGATAATTATCGCCATTTAGGAAATATAGGTTCTTCCATTGCGTAGATGGCGCAGTTATACTTTTTGTACCATGTCGCTGCGTAACGTGTAACAATATGATTTTGAACTAATAAATCTGAATTGCTCAGCAACAGGGTAAAGCTTTGCAAGCGTATTTATAGAATGGTTCGAATAAAAACTGTTGTTGATGTACAATATTCCATTTATTTCCCGTGGTTATAATACTGCATATTTGTAAAGTTTGGAAGGTTTAAAGTTGTGTAAGTGGAAAAAATTGGGAATACGCTAAGTAGGTGATGATGTTGTTATAAAAATATGAATGAGACAAAAACCACAATTGTATTGTTGCAAGAATATTTTACTTATTCCTTTGCGAGTCTTCAATGTAACTACATCTAGTACAAATAGTTCATAGGGGCACCACAGCCGCAAGCGCAGTTTCCGGAGATAGACACGGCACCAGCAGCTGGTACAGCGCCACCGAAGCTCACAGCGCCCATGATGGGGACCTGACCGGCGACGGCGGTAGTACCGGCGACTGGCAGCTCACCAGCCACCGCCACGTTACCTTCACCGGCGCCGCCGTACGGGGCAACACCATAACCGGCAGCAGCAGGGTAGGCGAGTCCGTCGTAAGCTAAACCAGAAGCCAATCCGAAGGGGGCAGCCAGACCAGGAGCAGCCAAGCCGAAAGGAGCCGCCAAGCCAGAAGCCGCCAATCCACAAGGAGCAGTGAGAGCAGGTGCGGTCAAGCCATAAGGAGCGCCCAAGCCATAAGGACCAGCGAATGCAGCATCAGCCACCGCAGCGCGGCTGGTGCATGTCTGTCCCAGTGCGGACTGAAAGTAAAGATTAAATGAGAATCATTGTTTCGTATTTCTAATTTATGGAGTAAGGTATGTTTAAATCAGCTGAAATCACACTAATTATTACTTTGACTATGACTTTGACTGTGGTTACCTAGTATTCTTGCCTTCTTGGGTTCGTAAATTATTATCAAAATAGTTAACGTAAAGAATAAACAGAAACAGGATTCTTACCTGGAGCAAGCAAGCTTGGATGCAGAGAAACACAACAGTGAAGGTAGACATGTTTGATGTTTGTTTATGATCAACGAGAAGCTGAAGACTGAATGATGAACTGGAACAGCCGCCACATTTTATAGCGCCTTGTTGATCTTATCAGTATTCAGATGGTTCAGTTTCAAAATTATTGAAAACGTGACTGAACTGTCACAATACGAAATGTGTTTCTTTGTTGGTAAATAATAGGCTTATCACGCTTGCAGAAGCTATTAGTTAATTGTTTCACCCACTTAGTATTTTTCTTGGAACTTGATAACTAAATGGAGTATAAAACCACCAACAGTTACACTGAACACCATTCTTGTGTCAGCACTCGAAACGAACTACAATGTCTGTCAAAGCTATCCTCGTCCTCTGCGCTCAGGCGCTCCTGCTCAAGGTAAGAAGTACCTACATTATTTGTTTATATACGTAAAAAAATCACATTGAATTGTATGTTCCAAACACATAATCTTGCAATACATCAAAAAGTGGTGTAGTGGAAAAACTCACCAACCCTTTTGTTGCAATTTCAGGCCGCACTCGGACAGACATGCACCAGCCGCGCTGCGGTTGCTGATATCTCTGGACTTGCTGCTCCCTACGGCTTGGCCGCTCCCGCCTTAGCCACCCCTTGCGGCTTGGGTGCTCCAGGTTTTGCATATGATGGACTCGCCTACTCTGGCGCTGGCTTGGCAGGAAGAGGTCTGGCTTTCGACGGACTGGGCGCTGGCTACGCAGGCAGAGGTCTAGCTTTCGACGGACTGGCCGCTGGTTACACCGGCAGAAACTTGGCTTATGATGGAATCTTCGCCCCCGCCATGGAGTTCAGTCCCACCAGTGGCGGCGCTCTACCTGTCTCCAGCGCCTCCGCCATCGCTCCCGTCGGTATCTCCGTAGTGTCTGACAACGTTTATGAGGGTGCTCTGGCTGTGGGTGGTGAGCTGCCGTTCGTGGGTACTGTTGCTTTAGAAGGTGTGGTACCTTCTGCCGGTGCCGGTGCCGTCAACCATGCCTGCGGTAATGGCAGGAACGCCATGATCAGTGAGACTGCTGCTTACGGTTCAGCTGGTGCGTATGCCCCTATCGGTGCCTACGGTTCCGCTGCTCTTGCTGCTCCAGGCCTCGGCCTGCGTGGTGGTTACGCTGGCAGAGGTTGTGGCTGTGGTATATAAGAATCTGTCGAAAAAAGATATGATTGACTTACTTAATAAAGATAATTACAATTATTTTTGGAGTTTTATTGTTCTACACTTTTCATGCTGTTGATTGACATCTTTCAATACATGTAGGTCAATAATACCCTGGATGGTGAATGATGTCAAGTTTGGTCATGGGGAAGATTTTGTATTTAGTACTTTTCTTCTGGGCAAATCGGAACTCACGTCATCATCTAATATTCTTGCAAAATGACATCACGAGTTTTCCTCGTATTCATGTCTTTCAGATAGCTCTAGAAAAAAAAAATGTTATATAAGGAATTTTGAAAAGGAGGAAATTTCCAATAAAAAAGTTCCACTTCCGGAGTGTCCAAGGATGAAGAAGTAAGGCTGTCGAAGTAAGCCCTTATTTGGAAAAACAAAGGAGACTATTTTAGCGATTAATGCAAATATTTCCGAGAAATCAAATTGAATCTAAACTAATATAATTTAGCTGAAGAGTTTGTTTGGTTGGTTGATCGAGCTAATTTCAGGAACTACTGGTTCGGATTGAAAAAATATTTTAGTTTTGGATAACCCATTTATCGAAAGAAGGAAGAATATTGTTACACAACATCACGCTACAACCAATAGGAGCGGAGCATCAATGTAAAATGTTTTTTTTTGTGAAGGCCATCTCGCAGAGCAACCTAGGGAGGTTTTCGACTGCTTAACCGGGCTTTTCTGTAGATGCCTCCAAATTAAGGCCTCCAGCCAGACCAGCTTACAAACTAAACTACAAACTAAGCGACTACGCTCTAAGGGCACCCCCTGTGGGGTACGGACCTCGGCTTTGGGCGTCGTAAATGAAAAATGTTGCATAAACAGGGAATTTTATTCCATTTGAGAGCTTCCGTTGCGTGCGCTGTGTTAACGGTTAAAGTTTCGCAACAATCGTATGGCTGAAACGTTCCTCTTAAAAAAAATCTAAAAAAAAGTCCGGGATAGCAGCAGCATATGTCTATCTTTTAAGGTTGACTCACACTTTCTCTAACCCTCTGTCTCTCTCGTGTGACACAGACGAAGTTGCGCGGATCAGTTAGTTAATAAATAATTAGATTTATTGATAGTAAAACATTAAAAAATGATAATGATTTATTACATTTTAAGTTACGGTAAGTATTAAGATAAGGACTCCTTAATGAATAAAACTGAGAAAATGTACTTAATTTGTTTTATTTAGAATAAGAAATGACTGCACAGCAAGAATAC
The DNA here is from genome assembly GCA_950005105.1 of Lycophotia porphyrea. Classification (NCBI taxonomy): domain Eukaryota; kingdom Metazoa; phylum Arthropoda; class Insecta; order Lepidoptera; family Noctuidae; genus Lycophotia; species Lycophotia porphyrea. The sequence goes on along the minus strand of OX465410.1, from coordinate 2,742,664 downwards.
AAAATCATAAAAGGAAAGAGGCAGTGCTGCCATCTATAGGTACACGAATATGTAAAACAGTGGGAAACGACCCCGAGTCTCTTCAGCCAAGATCAAAACTTTCACACAAGTTAACAGTAAGTTACGAATATTTTACATTATAGGCCCAGTACGAGTTCATTTTTCCCTGTTTTGTTCTTTGTTAATATTGTATGGTAGCGTTGAGGAGTACTTTCGACTTTTCGAGTGAAATCAAAACTAAAAATCCTTTTTTATGAGTTCTTTTTAAAATCTGACTAAGTACAATTTTGATTTTCCAAAATTCTTAATTTTTTGTATTATAATTCTTTGCAATAATTTTATTTTTGTACACTTGGGGCAGGAATTGTCAATGCCCTTTAATACTTTTTTTCTTCATACCCGTTCTTGGCAACAAAATGATTTAAAATATATATATATATATATATATATATATATATATATATATATATATATATATATATATATATATATATTATTAGTTATAATCGTTTTTTTTACTTAAATAAATAAGCTTAGGAAAACGCTTATTTTTGCAGAAAATGTTTTCGGAAACTTAGTATTTCTGTCGCAAACTTAGTATTTTTTTCTCAAACTTTGTTTTTTTTTTTAGAAAATTAAGTTAATTATTTTTCGTAGCAATGAAATTTAAATAAGCTAATCTTTGTTTGTTAAATCAACATTTTTTGCTGGTTAATTTTGTAATAATTTTTCGGTAATTCGTTTTAACCAAGCTTAGTATTACAGTAAACCACAAATTGTTGGCCATTTATTTTTTCGTAAGCTCTATGATTTTCCAAAAAATTCTAACAACCGTTGATTTTATTTTGAGCTCTCTGAAAGACATTAATAGAAGGGAAACTCGTGCGGTCATTTTGCAAGAATACTAGATGATGACGTAAGTTCCGATTTTGCCCAGAAGAAAAGCATTAAAAACAAAATCTTCCCCATGACCAAACTTGACCTCATTCACCATCCAGGGTATTATTGACCTACATGTATTGAAAAATATCGATCAACAGCATGAACAAGTGCAGAACAATAAAAGTCCAAAACTAATTGTAATTATGTTTATTAAGTAGGTCAATTATATCTTTATTCACCAGGTTCTTATATACCGCAGCCACAACCTCTGCCAGCGTAACCGCCACGCAGACCGAGGCCTGGAGCAGCAAGAGCAGCGGGACCGTAGGCACCGATAGGGGCATACGCACCAGCTGAACCGTAAGCAGCAGTCTCACTGATCATGGCGTTCCTGCCATTACCGCAGGCATGGTTGACGGCACCGGCACCGGCAGAAGGCATCACTCCTTCTAAAGCAACAGTACCCACGAACGGTAGCTCACCACCCACAGCCAGAGCACCTTCGTAAACGTTGTCAGACACTACGGAGATACCGACGGGAGCGATGGCGGAGGCGCTGGAGACAGGTAGAGCGCCGCCACTGGTGGGACTGAACTCCATGGCGGGGGCGAAGATTCCATCGTAAGCCAAGTTTCTGCCGGTGTAACCAGCGGCCAGTCCGTCGAAAGCTAGACCTCTGCCTGCGTAGCCAGCGCCCAGTCCGTCGAAAGCCAGACCTCTTCCTGCCAAGCCAGCGCCAGAGTAGGCGAGTCCATCATATGCAAAACCAGGAGCACCCAAGCCGCAAGGGGTGGCTAAGGCGGGAGCGGCCAAGCCGTAGGGAGCAGCAAATCCAGAGATATCAGCAACCGCAGCGCGGCTGGTGCATGACTGTCCGAGTGCGGACTGAAATTGCAACAAAAGGTATTTTATGAGTTACTTCCACTACACCACTTTTTGATGTATTGCAAGATTATGTGTTTGGAAGATACAATACAATGTGATTTTTTTACGTATATAAACAAATAATGTAGGTACTTCTTACCTTGAGCAGGAGCGCCTGAGCGCAGAGGACGAGGATAGCTTTGGCAGACATTGTAGTTCGTTTCGAGTGCTGACACAAGAATGGTGTTCAGTGTAACTGGTGGTGGTTTTATACTCCATTTAGTTATCAAGTTCCAAGAAAAATACTTAGTGGGTGAAAACAATTAATTAATAGCTTGTGCAAGGGCGATAAGCCTATTATTTACCAACAAAGAAACACTTTTCGTATTGTGACAGTCGAGTCACGTTTTTAATAATTTTGAAACTGAACTTTCTAAATACTGATATGATATCAACAAGGCACTGGGTATAAAATATGGCGGCTGTTCCAGTTCATCATTCAGTCTTCAGCTTCTCGTTGAACACAAACGAACACCAAACATGTCTACCTTCACTGTTGTGTTCCTCTGCATCCAAGCTTGCTTGCTGCAGGTAAGAATCCTGTTTCTGTTTATTCTTTACGTCAAATTTCACTATTTTGATTGATTTACGAACCCAAGGAGGCAAGAATACTAGGTAACCAGTAACAGTCAAGGTATTTATTAGTGTGATTTCAGCTGATTTAAATATTACTTACTCCATAAATTGGAAATACGCAACAATGATTCTCATTTAATCTTTACTTTACTTTCAGTCCGCACTTGGACAGACATGCACCAGCCGCGCTGCGGTTGCTGATGCTGCATTCGCTGGTCCCTATGGCTTGGGCGCTCCTTATGGCTTGACCGCACCTGCTCTCGCTGCTCCTTGTGGATTGGCGGCTCCTGGCTTGGCGGCTCCTTTCGGCTTGGCTGCTCCTGGTCTGGCTACCCCCTTCGGATTGGGTTCTGGTTTGGCTTATGATGGACTTGCCTACCCTGGTACTGCCGGTTATGGCGTTGCCCCGTACGGCGGCGCCGGTGAAGGTAACGTGGCGGTGGCTGGTGAGCTGCCAGTCGCCGGTACTACCGCCGTCGCCGGTCAGGTCCCCATCATGGGCGCTGTGAGCTTCGGTGGCGCTGTACCAGCTGCTGGTGCCGTGTCTATCTCCGGAAACTGCGCTTGCGGCTGCGGTGCCCTGTACTAGACACAGATATATGCAATATTATAACCTCGGGAAATAAATGGAACGTACATCAACAACAGTTTTTACTCGAACCACTCTACGAATACGCTTGCAAAGACCTGTTGCTGAGCAATTCAGATTTATTAGTTCAAAATCATATTGTTACGTGATACGCACTGACAGACGTCTAGCTCTCTTTTATGTTTTTTTTCAGATTGTGAAATTAGCATGAAAATAGTGTTCTTTTTTTTTTTAATGTACCAGACATTTTTCTTAAATGACTTAAAGGTTACGTCTCTACAGTACTTTAAACCCGAAAACCAGTGAACATTAATTTAATCTTAGTTTATCATTAAAAAAGCTCTTGACACCACATTTGTGTACTTAGATTGAATATTAAGTAGGTAAGCGATTTAATACAGAGTTAAGCATTATGAATAGAATCGAATTAGCTGACTTATCAAAATAAGTTCAGATGTAATTGTCAGCATTAATTTAATGGCTTAGTAAATGGTATTTTAAATTGTACTATAGCGGCTACAAATAGTACTACAGCGACATGGTACAAAAAGTATAACTGCGCCATCTACGCAATGAAAGAACCAATATGAATTTCCTAATTGGCGATAATTATCTCGTGAGTTAAGAGTATATTATAGAAAAACCCGATAGCAAGTGTCAAGGAGGAGCTCGTGGCTAAATAATAACAGCCGCTCGGGTCGATCTTTAGGTTAAGCCGTGCTTACCTAGGTTGGTCTGTGGATGGGTGACCACCCATTACATACCGAGTTTCCTCCGTAACTCGGAAAGCACGTTAAGCTGTTGGTCCCGGCTGTCATTTGAAAATCTTTGACAGTCGTTAGGTAGTCAGTGGCCCAAAAAAGTCTGACAACCAGTCTTACCAAGGGGTATCGTATTACCCAGTACTAACTGGGTTGTGGAGGTCAGATAGGCAGTCGCTCCATGTAAAATACTGGTATTCAGCTGCATCCGGTTAGACTGGAAGCCGACCCCAACATAGTTGGGAAAAGGCTAGGCAGATGATGAGTTAAGAGCATATTATAGAAAAACCCGATAGCAAGTGTCGGGCAGTAGCCCACTAGACACAACACCAGTCAGGTCGGAGGATCCTCTCCTTGCTATTGAGTAATGAGGAACTTAACATCCTGTTTTCTCACTTCTAAAGCACTTCATCGTCATATCAGCCCGGAACCACCCACTGCTGGGTATAGGCCTCCCCTTTTGTCTGCCACACTTCCCGGTTCTGTGCGTCTCTCATTTGGGTGTTTCCCGCGACTTTGACGATGTCGTCAACCCAACGAGCTTTAGGACGGCCCTGGTTTCTATGGCCTAATCTTGGCCAGAATTCGGTAAAAGCCTTGCTCTATCGGCCATCTCCACGTCTAGCCAAGTGTTCTACTCAAGCCCATTTGAAGCACACCGCCCGGTCCCGAACTTCGTAGACTTTCGTCCGACGGCGGATTTCGGCAAAGCATTTAACATAAAGCACTTACCTAATCTTAAAAACTTACTATGAAGTTGCTACACAATCATACTTAAAACAAGTTTTTAGGGTTCCGAGCCAAATGGCAAAAAACGTAACCCTTATCATGTCTGTCTGTCTGTCTGTAAACTACTGACTGACTGACTGTAAACTATAAGAACTATACTGTTGAAACTTGGTAAGTAGATGTATTCTGTGAACCGCATTAAGATTTTTACACCAAAATAGAAAAAACAATAAATTTTGAGGGTCCATACTTAAAACTGAAATTCAAAATTTTATTTCATCAAACCCATACGTGTATCTATGGATAGGACTTCAAAAATGATATTGAACTTTCTAATATCATTTTTTTCTAAAATGAATAGTTTGCGCGAGAGACACTTCCAAAGTAGTAAAAGGTGTCCCCCCCATCCTGTAACTTCTAAATTAAGAGAAAGATAAAACAAAAAAAAAATATGATGTACATTACCATGCAAACTTCCACCGAAAATTGGTTTGATCGAGATCTAGTAAGTAGTTTTTTTTAATACGTCAATGTTAATTAATAAATCGTAAACCGCAATTTAGTGTAATGTTGTAAATAAAGGTATATCCGTTATCAATTATTTGAGATAATTTTTCCAAGAAAAGCTAGTAGTTAGCTATCCCATGTGAATCATTCGTTCAAAAGTATCAGGTAGACCAAGCAAAGTAGGTATTTAACGCAGCCATCCTAACGCGAAGCCAGCCGTGCGCACACGTCGCCCGTGTGAACTTACATGAACCCAAAACTGAGCAAAGTGTCACAGTATAGGTAAGCGTGTGCAGTAGCACAACTTATTTTATTAAATTGTCTGCTTGTTTTACTTTATTACGTAGTAATCGAGAAAACCCAACATTTATATGTAATAAATTAATTTGAATAGATATTATGATAGTTGTTAATGCAAAATGCAAGTCATAATTTATTCAATTATTTGTCATTTAAGAATCTTAATTTTTTTTTATCTCACGAAGCGACACGCACTTGATTGGTTTTATTCAAGTGTGTGATTGTGTGCGTGAAAACGAGTAGCGTCAGTACAAGACTAAGAGTATACTGTCCGTCTGTCTGGCTGTCTGTTTATCTGGCTGTCTGTCTGGCTGTCTGTTTATCTGGTTGTCTGTCTGTCTGTCTGTCAGTTTATCTGTCTGGCTGTCTGTCTACCTGTCTGTCCACGTGGCTGTCTGTCTGTCTCGCTATCTGTCTGTCTGCCTGGCTGTCTGTCTGTCTCAGCGACCCCGAAAACCTCGAGAACGACACCCATGACGGCAAAACCAAAAATATTCCTTGGCGTTATCTTGAATTTTCATTTTGACCAACACTGATAAAAACACCCATTAAAATCAAGAACAAGAAAACACCGATCCTAACTATTTTCTTCAACTCAGCCTACCCTTCAAGTAATAACAGGCGTTTGTTATGTTATGTTGTAAAATAACAAACGTACTAGTCGCCACTACTATTTTCGATTTCTCTGGGATGCCATCATCAGCTCCTGGATTCCTCATCTTTGTATCACCCTTGGGATATCTCCTTTCCAACAAAAAAAGAATCATCTAAATCGGTTCATAAACGACAAAGTTAGCGAACACAAACCAAAAAAAAATATTTATACGGTCGAATTGAGAAACCTCCTCCTTTTTTTGAAGTCGGTTAAAAAAAAGACCCAACAATCTAAAACGTAAACTTATATTTTACACTACGCTGTATGAATAAATCGTTCGATAAAATTAAATCAGCGGGACAGCCGTGCGCCAGCAAAAGCGACATAGGTCGTTCCTCGTCAAGGCCTGGCGGCCGACTGAAGGCACGTACGCAAGCCGCTGTATTATATAATAATAAATAATTAAAAGAATTAAACTATTTTGCAAAATGTAACCGTTTATTATTGTTCTATATGTTATTAACTTTGCTTAGATATGGTTTTTGGAAGTAAAACTTTCATATGCTTCAAGAACAATAAGAAAACCGTAAAAAAATAACCGAATTAGCCTCCTCTTCGGATTTATTTTTGATCGAGAGAAGTTTTCGATATCATGTTTTGAACCGTATATTATTAAAGCACATAAAGTAAACTATAATATATATATATATTGGGTTTAAACAATCACTATTTGTTTGCTTAATATTGAATCAAAGTGATGTAAAATTGGTTAAATTGGGAATACCTGGCCTTAACACAACTAAATCAAATATGGGTTATTTTTGCATATGCCTGTAACCTAAAATATAACCGTAGAGATTAAATCCTTTAAGTACAGTACCTACATTCACGATTGATTTTATTTTTTACCGGTTGAGCCTAACTAAAACTCTCAGATGAAATACAGCAACGTCATAGACAATATTTCAACATCAACAGGAAAATAAATTGCGCAAGAAAAAACAATAAGAAATTATTCAATCTAAGTATATCATTTATAGAAAATAGAGAAACATAATAATCGCAAGGAATATAATAAAATAGATAAATTTTATTGGTCAAACGAACCATTGGAAAGAACGTAAGAGGTTGTAACACGGGCTGCGGGCTGTTCGAAAGAGATACCGCGGCCCTGGAACACAAAGGGCAAGGAAGGAACATGGATGGGTTTTAGTCAGTACAAGTCTGACACTCCCTTCCGCTCTGCCCAGAGCGGGAGAAGTCATTTGATGATTTCCCATCCGTAAAAAAAAAAGGAGGTTGTAACACCAATGAGTATGATGAAATCAGTTTTAGTTAGAAGCACGTAATTAAGATTTGCGAAACAGGGAATCTGGAAAGATGAAACTTGGACCTCCAACATTAAAGATGAAAAATATCCGTAACTTCCTAACAGCTCAGGGCAATCTATCGTGCCATTTGCGATTTTAAATAAGTATTAGTATCAGTAATGCGTCTGCGATACAGTGGAAGATATGAAATCTCTTGCATCGCGCTACGTAATTGGGAGTATATTTCCTAATTTTGTACTGCAAGAAACGTAGGAACCGCTTTTGAATTCCCTCAATTTTGTCTATATAAGTATTGTAACGAGGGTTCCACACTTTGAAAGCGTACTCCAAATGGTTGCGGACAAAATCACAATAAAGGATTTTTACGCTTTAACGTTTTTAAAATCAGCTGATAACCTTAGTATAAATCCAAATGCTTTAAAAGTTTCATTGATAACGTTTTCAATGTGTTCATAAAAAAGCAAATTAGAGTCAAATGTGACACTCAGGTCCCTAATTAAGCTTATCTTATTTAAATTTTATCATGTAGCTTACACTGATTGCATGTGGTTTGCGGGTGTAGGTACTGAAAGAACATTTAGAAACATTGAGTTCGAGTTTATTAAGGAGGCAATAATTTTGAAGTACCAGATTTATTTTGATGAACATCTTCTTAGAAAGCGCAGCCACAACCTCTGCCAGCGTAACCGCCACGCAGACCGTAACCTGGAGCAGCAAGAGCAGCGGGACCGTAGGCACCGATAGGGGCATACGCACCAGCTGAACCGTAAGCAGCAGTCTCACTGATCATGGCGTTCCTGCCATTACCGCAGGCATGGTTGACGGCACCAGCACCGGCAGAAGGCATCACTCCTTCTAAAGCAACAGTACCCACGAACGGTAGCTCACCACCCACAGCCAGAGCACCCTCATAAACGTTGTCAGACACTACGGAGATACCGACGGGAGCGATGGCGGAGGCGCTGGAGACAGGTAGAGCGCCGCCACTGGTGGGACTGAACTCCATGGCGGGGGCGAAGATTCCATCGTAAGCCAAGTTTCTGCCGGTGTAACCACCGGCCAGTCCGTCGAAAGCTAGACCTCTGCCTGCGTAGCCAGCGCCCAGTCCGTCGAAAGCCAGACCTCTTCCTGCCAAGCCAGCGCCAGAGTAGGCGAGTCCATCATATGCAAAACCAGGAGCACCCAAGCCGCAAGGGGTGGCTAAGGCGGGAGCGGCCAAGCCGTAGGGAGCAGCAAATCCAGAGATATCAGCAACCGCAGCGCGGCTGGTGCAAGACTGTCCGAGTACGGCCTGAAATTGCAACAAAAGGGTTGGTGAGTTACTTCCACTACACCACTATTTGATGTATTGCAAGATGATGTGTTTGGAAGATACAATACAATGTGATTTTTTTACGTATATAAAAAAATAATGTAGGTACTTCTTACCTTGAGCAGGAGCGCCTGAGCGCAGAGGACGAGGATACCTTTGGCAGACATTGTAGTTCGTTTCGAGTGCTGACACAAGAATGATGTTTAGTGTAACTGGTGGTGGTTTTATACTCCATTTAGTTATCAAGTTCCAAGAAAAAAACTAAGTGGGTGAAAACAATTAATTAATAGCTTGTGCAAGCGCGATAAGCCTATTATTTACCAACAAAGAAACACTTTTCGTATTGTGACAGTCCAGTCACGTTTTCAATAATTTTGAAACTGAACTTTCTAAATACTGATATGATATCAACAAGGCGCTGGGTATAAAATATGGCGGCTGTTCCAGTTCATCATTCAGTCTTCAGCTTCTCGTTGAACACAAACGAACACCAAACATGTCTACCTTCACTGTTGTGTTCCTCTGCATCCAAGCTTGCTTGCTGCAGGTAAGAATCCTGTTTCTGTTTATTCTTTACGTCAAATTTCACTATTTTGATTGATTTACGAACCCAAGGAGGCAAGAATACTAGGTAACCAGTAACAGTCAAAGTATTTATTAGTGTGATTTCAGCTGATTTAAATATTACTTACTCCATAAATTGGAAATACGCAACAATGATTCTCATTTAATCTTTACTTTACTTTCAGTCCGCACTTGGACAGACATGTACCAGCCGCGCTGCGGTTGCTGATGCTGCATTCGCTGGTCCCTATGGCTTGGGCGCTCCTTATGGCTTGACCGCACCTGCTCTCGCTGCTCCTTGTGGATTGGCGGCTCCTGGCTTGGCGGCTCCTTTCGGCTTGGCTGCTCCTGGTCTGGCTACCCCCTTCGGATTGGGTTCTGGTTTGGCTTATGATGGACTTGCCTACCCTGGTACTGCCGGTTATGGTGTTGCCACGTACGGCGGCGCCGGTGAAGGTAACGTGGCGGTGGCTGGTGAGCTGCCAGTCACCGGTACTACCGCCGTCGCCGGTCAGGTCCCCATCATGGGCGCTGTGAGCTTCGGTGGCGCTCTACCAGCTGCTGGTGCCGTGTCTATCTCTGGAAACTGCGCTTGCGGCTGCGGTGCCCTGTACTAGACACAGATGTATGCAACATTATAACCTCGGGAAATAAATGGAACGTACATCAACAACAGTTTTTACTCGAACCACTCTACGAATACGCTTGCAAAGACCTGTTGCTGAGCAATTCAGATTTATTATTTCAAAATCATATTGTAACGTGATACGCACTGACAGACGTCTAGCTCTCTTTTATGTTTTTTTCAGATTGTGAAATTAGCATGAAAATAGTGTTCATCTGTTTTTTTAAATGTGCCAGACATTTGACTTAAAGGTTACGTCTCTACAGTACTTTAAACCCGAAAACCAGTGAACATTAATTTAATCTTAGTTTATCATTAAAAAAGCTCTTGACACCACATTTGTGTACTTATATTGAATATTAAGTAGGTAAGAGATTTAATACAGAGTTAAGCATTATGAATAGAATCGAATTAGCTGACTTATCAAAATAAGTTCAGATGTAATTGTCAGCATTAATTTAATGGCTTAGTAAATGGTATTTTAAATTGTACTATAGCGGCTACAAAAAGTACTACAGCGACATGGTACAAAAAGTATTACTACGCCATCTACGCAATGAAAGAACCAATATGAATTTCCTAAGTGGCGATAATTATCCCGTGAGTTAAGAGCATATTATAGAAAAACCCGATAGCAAGTGTCGGGCAGTAGCCCACTAGACACAACACCAGTCAGGTCGGAGGATCCTCTCCTTACTATTGAGTAATGAGGAACTTAACATCCTGTTTTCTCACTTCTAAAGCACTTCATCGTCATATCAGCCCGGAACCACCCACTGCTGGGTATAGGCCTCCCCTTTTGTCTGCCACACTTCCCGGTTCTGTGCGTCCCTCAATCAGGTGTTCCCGCGACTTTGACGATGTCGTCAACCCAACGAACTTTAGGACGGCCCTGGTTTCTATGGCCTAACCTTGGCCAGAATTCGGTCAAAGCCTTGCTCTATCGGCCATCTCCACGTCTAGCCAAGTGTCCTGCTCAAGCCCATTTGAAGCACACCGCCCGGTCCCGAACTTCGTAGACTTTCGTCCGACGGCGGATTTCGGCAAAGCATTTAACATAAAGCACTTACCTAATCTTAAAAACTTAGTATGAAGTTGCTACACAATCATACTTAAAACAAGTTTTTAGAGTTCCGAGCCAAATGGCAAAAAACGGAACCCTTATGGATACGTCATGTCTGTCTGTCTGTCTGTAAACTACTGACTGACTGACTGTAAACTATAAGAACTATGCTGTTGAAACTTGGTAAGTAGATGTATTCTGTGACCCGCATTAAGATTTTTACACCAAAATAGAAAAAAAACAATAAATTTTGGGGGTCCCCATAATTAAAACTGAAATTCAAAATTTTATTTCATCAAACCCATACGTATCTATGGATAGGACTTCAAAAATGATATTGGACTTTCTACTATCATTTTTTTCTAAACTGAATAGTTTGCGCGAGAGAGACTTCCAAAGTGGTAAAATTTATCCCCCCATCCTGTAACTTCTAAAATAAGAGAAAGATAAAACAAAAAAAAAAAATTGATGTACATTACCATGCAAACTTCCACCGAAAATTGGTTTGATCAAGATCTAGTAAGTAGTTTTTTTTAATACGTCAATGTTAATTAATAAATCGTAAACCGCAATTTAGTGTAATGTTGTAAATAAAGGTATATCCGTTATCAATTATTTGAGATAATTTTTCCAAGAAAAGCTAGTAGTTAGCTATCCCATGTGAATCATTCGTTCAAAAGTATCAGGTAGACCAAGCAAAGTAGGTATTTAACGCAGCCATCCTAACGCGAAGCCAGCCGTGCGCACACGTCACCCGTGTGAACTTACATGAACCCAAAACTGAGCAAAGTGTCACAGTATAGGTAAGCGTGTGCAGTAGCACAACTTATTTTATCAAATTGTCTGCTTGTTTAATTTTATTACGTAGTAATCGAGAAAACCCAACATTTATGTGTAATAAATTAATTTGAATAGATATTATGATAGTTGTTAATGCAAAATGCTGTAAGTCATAATTTATTCAATTTTTTGACATTTAAGTATCAAAATTTTTTTTTATCTCACGAAGCGACACGCGCTTTATTGGTTTTATTCAAGTGTAAAAACACTCTGTGATTGTGTGCGTGAAGACGAGTAACGTCAGTACAAGACTAAGAGTATACTGTCTGTCTGTCTGGCTGTCTGTTTATCTGGCTGTCTGTCTGTCTGGCTGGCTGCCTGGCTGTCTGTCTGTCAGGCTGTCTGTCTGTCTGTCTATCTGTCTGTCCGCGTGGCTGTCTGACTGTCTGTCTGTCTGTCTCGCTATCTGTCTGTCTGCCTGGCTGTCTGTCTGTCTCAGCGACCCCGAAAACCTCGAAAACGACACCCATGACGGCAAAACCAAAAATATTCCTTGGCGCCATCTTGGATTTTCATTTTGACAAACATTGATAAAAACACCCATTAAAATCAAGAACAAGAAAACAGCGATCCTAACTATTTTCTTCAACTCACCCTACCCTTCAAGTAATAACAGGCGTTAAGTTATGTTATGTTGTATTCACCTCCCGCATGTTTTCTTTTTTATGTTTTGTATTCCACCTACGAAAATTTATTTCAATTTGAAAAAAAAAAACACTGTCTATCAGACCTGTAATGGCACTTATAACCCATATGGGTGCAAAGTGCTCATCAATAGAAATGAAATAAGTCCAAACACAAGGTAACTGTTAAACGTTGACTGTCCTTCGTCTTCATCATCACCTAATGACAGTCACAACCCATCTAGGTGTAAAGTTCTCATCAATACAAATGAATCAAGCCCAAACACCAGATAATTGCTGTAAATTGTTGAGGAGTTCCTTCGACTGTCTTTCGGCTCTATCATAAGATCGACTCCAGACCTTCATAAAATAGTAGTGCTTTAAAATAATAAAAAAAAAAATAACAAACGTACTAGTCGCCACTACTATTTTCGATTTCTCTGGGATGCCATCATCAGATCCTGGATTCCTCATCATTGTATCACCCTTGGTATCTTTGATATCTCCTTTCCAACAAAAAAAGAATCATCTAAATCGGTTCATAAACGACAAAGTTAGCGAACACAAACAAAAAAAAAATATTTATACGGTCGAATTGAGAAACCTCCTCCTTTTCTTGAAGTCGGTTAAAAAAGAGCCCAACAATCTAAAACGTAAACTTATATTTTACACTACGCTGTATGAATAAATCGTTCGATAAAATTAAATCAGCGGGACAGCCGTGCGCCAGCAAAAGCGACATAGGTCGTTCCTCGTCAAGGCCTGGCGGCCGACTGAAGGCACGTACGCAAGCCGCTGTATTATATAATAATTAATAATTAAAAGAATTAAACTATTTTGCAAAATGTAACCGTTTATTATTGTTCTATATGTTATTAACTTTGCTTAGATATGGTTTTTGGAAGTAAAACTTTCATATGCTTCAAGAACAATAAGAAAACCGTAAAAAAATAACCGAATTCGCCTCCTCTTCGGATTTATTTTTGATCGAGTGAAGTTTTCGATATCATATTTTGAACCGTATATTATTAAATTACATATAGTAAACTATAATAAATATATTTTTTGGGTTTAAACAATCACTATTTGTTTGCTTAGTATTGAATCAAAGTGATGTAAAATTGGTTAAATTGGGAATACCTGGCCTTAACACAACTAAATCAAATATGGGTTATTTTTGCATATGCCTGTAACCTAAAATATAACCGTAGAGATTAAATCCTTTAAGTACAGTACCTACATTCACGATTGATTTGATTTTTTACCGGTTGAGCCTAACTAAAACTCTCAGATGAAATACAGCAACGTCATAGACAATATTTCAACATCAACAGGAAAATAAAATGCGCAAGAAAAAACAATAAGAAATTATTCAATCTAAGTATATCATTTATAGAAAATAGAGAAACATAATAATCGCAAGGAATATAATAAAATAGATAAATTTTATTGGTCAAACGAACCATTGGAAAGAACGTAAGAGGTTGTAACACGGGTTGCGGGCTGTTCGAAAGAGATACCGCGGCCCTGGAACACAAAGGGCAAGGAAGGAACATGGATGGGTTTTAGTCAGTACAAGTCTGACACTCCCTTCCGCTCTGCCCAGAGCGGGAGAAGTCATTTGATGATTTCCCATCCGTAAAAAAAGGAGGTTGTAACACCAATGAGTATGATGAAATCAGTTTTAGTTAGAAGCACGTAATTAAGATTTGCGAAACAGGGAATCTGGAAAGATGAAACTTGGACCTCCAACATTAAAGATGAAAAATATCCGTAACTTCCTAACAGTTCAGGGCAATCTATCGTGCCATTTGCGATTTTAAATAAGTATTAGTATCAGTAATGCGTCTGCGATACAGTGGAAGATATGAAATCTCTTGCATCGCGCTACGTAATTGGGAGTATATTTCCTAATTTTGTACTGCAAGAAACGTAGGAACCGCTTTTGAATTCCCTCAATTTTGTCTATATAAGTATTGTAACGAGGGTTCCACACTTTGAAAGCGTACTCCAAATGGTTGCGGACAAAATCACAATAAAGGATTTTTACGCTTTAACGTTTTTAAAATCAGCTGATAACCTTAGTATAAATCCAAATGCTTTAAAAGTTTCATTGATAACGTTTTCAATGTGTTCATCAAAAAGCAAATTAGAGTCAAATGTGACACTCAGGTCCCTAATTAAGCTTATCTTATTTAAATTTTATCATGTAGCTTACACTGATTGCATGTGGTTTGCGGGTGTAGGTACTGAAAGAACATTTAGAAACATTGAGTTCGAGTTTATTAAGGAGGCAATAATTTTGAAGTACCAGATTTATTTTGATGAACATCTTCTTAGAAAGCGCAGCCACAACCTCTGCCAGCGTAACCGCCACGCAGACCGTAACCTGGAGCAGCAAGAGCAGCGGGACCGTAGGCACCGATAGGGGCATACGCACCAGCTGAACCGTAAGCAGCAGTCTCACTGATCATGGCGTTCCTGCCATTACCGCAGGCATGGTTGACGGCACCAGCACCGGCAGAAGGCATCACTCCTTCTAAAGCAACAGTACCCACGAACGGTAGCTCACCACCCACAGCCAGAGCACCCTCATAAACGTTGTCAGACACTACGGAGATACCGACGGGAGCGATGGCGGAGGCGCTGGAGACAGGTAGAGCGCCGCCACTGGTGGGACTGAACTCCATGGCGGGGGCGAAGATTCCATCGTAAGCCAAGTTTCTGCCGGTGTAACCACCGGCCAGTCCGTCGAAAGCTAGACCTCTGCCTGCGTAGCCAGCGCCCAGTCCGTCGAAAGCCAGACCTCTTCCTGCCAAGCCAGCGCCAGAGTAGGCGAGTCCATCATATGCAAAACCAGGAGCACCCAAGCCGCAAGGGGTGGCTAAGGCGGGAGCGGCCAAGCCGTAGGGAGCAGCAAATCCAGAGATATCAGCAACCGCAGCGCGGCTGGTGCAAGACTGTCCGAGTACGGCCTGAAATTGCAACAAAAGGGTTGGTGAGTTACTTCCACTACACCACTATTTGATGTATTGCAAGATGATGTGTTTGGAAGATACAATACAATGTGATTTTTTTACGTATATAAAAAAATAATGTAGGTACTTCTTACCTTGAGCAGGAGCGCCTGAGCGCAGAGGACGAGGATACCTTTGGCAGACATTGTAGTTCGTTTCGAGTGCTGACACAAGAATGATGTTTAGTGTAACTGGTGGTGGTTTTATACTCCATTTAGTTATCAAGTTCCAAGAAAAAAACTAAGTGGGTGAAAACAATTAATTAATAGCTTGTGCAAGCGCGATAAGCCTATTATTTACCAACAAAGAAACACTTTTCGTATTGTGACAGTCCAGTCACGTTTTCAATAATTTTGAAACTGAACTTTCTAAATACTGATATGATATCAACAAGGCGCTGGGTATAAAATATGGCGGCTGTTCCAGTTCATCATTCAGTCTTCAGCTTCTCGTTGAACACAAACGAACACCAAACATGTCTACCTTCACTGTTGTGTTCCTCTGCATCCAAGCTTGCTTGCTGCAGGTAAGAATCCTGTTTCTGTTTATTCTTTACGTCAAATTTCACTATTTTGATTGATTTACGAACCCAAGGAGGCAAGAATACTAGGTAACCAGTAACAGTCAAAGTATTTATTAGTGTGATTTCAGCTGATTTAAATATTACTTACTCCATAAATTGGAAATACGCAACAATGATTCTCATTTAATCTTTACTTTACTTTCAGTCCGCACTTGGACAGACATGTACCAGCCGCGCTGCGGTTGCTGATGCTGCATTCGCTGGTCCCTATGGCTTGGGCGCTCCTTATGGCTTGACCGCACCTGCTCTCGCTGCTCCTTGTGGATTGGCGGCTCCTGGCTTGGCGGCTCCTTTCGGCTTGGCTGCTCCTGGTCTGGCTACCCCCTTCGGATTGGGTTCTGGTTTGGCTTATGATGGACTTGCCTACCCTGGTACTGCCGGTTATGGTGTTGCCACGTACGGCGGCGCCGGTGAAGGTAACGTGGCGGTGGCTGGTGAGCTGCCAGTCACCGGTACTACCGCCGTCGCCGGTCAGGTCCCCATCATGGGCGCTGTGAGCTTCGGTGGCGCTCTACCAGCTGCTGGTGCCGTGTCTATCTCTGGAAACTGCGCTTGCGGCTGCGGTGCCCTGTACTAGACACAGATGTATGCAACATTATAACCTCGGGAAATAAATGGAACGTACATCAACAACAGTTTTTACTCGAACCACTCTACGAATACGCTTGCAAAGACCTGTTGCTGAGCAATTCAGATTTATTATTTCAAAATCATATTGTAACGTGATACGCACTGACAGACGTCTAGCTCTCTTTTATGTTTTTTTCAGATTGTGAAATTAGCATGAAAATAGTGTTCATCTGTTTTTTTAAATGTGCCAGACATTTGACTTAAAGGTTACGTCTCTACAGTACTTTAAACCCGAAAACCAGTGAACATTAATTTAATCTTAGTTTATCATTAAAAAAGCTCTTGACACCACATTTGTGTACTTATATTGAATATTAAGTAGGTAAGAGATTTAATACAGAGTTAAGCATTATGAATAGAATCGAATTAGCTGACTTATCAAAATAAGTTCAGATGTAATTGTCAGCATTAATTTAATGGCTTAGTAAATGGTATTTTAAATTGTACTATAGCGGCTACAAAAAGTACTACAGCGACATGGTACAAAAAGTATTACTACGCCATCTACGCAATGAAAGAACCAATATGAATTTCCTAAGTGGCGATAATTATCCCGTGAGTTAAGAGCATATTATAGAAAAACCCGATAGCAAGTGTCGGGCAGTAGCCCACTAGACACAACACCAGTCAGGTCGGAGGATCCTCTCCTTACTATTGAGTAATGAGGAACTTAACATCCTGTTTTCTCACTTCTAAAGCACTTCATCGTCATATCAGCCCGGAACCACCCACTGCTGGGTATAGGCCTCCCCTTTTGTCTGCCACACTTCCCGGTTCTGTGCGTCCCTCAATCAGGTGTTCCCGCGACTTTGACGATGTCGTCAACCCAACGAACTTTAGGACGGCCCTGGTTTCTATGGCCTAACCTTGGCCAGAATTCGGTCAAAGCCTTGCTCTATCGGCCATCTCCACGTCTAGCCAAGTGTCCTGCTCAAGCCCATTTGAAGCACACCGCCCGGTCCCGAACTTCGTAGACTTTCGTCCGACGGCGGATTTCGGCAAAGCATTTAACATAAAGCACTTACCTAATCTTAAAAACTTAGTATGAAGTTGCTACACAATCATACTTAAAACAAGTTTTTAGAGTTCCGAGCCAAATGGCAAAAAACGGAACCCTTATGGATACGTCATGTCTGTCTGTCTGTCTGTAAACTACTGACTGACTGACTGTAAACTATAAGAACTATGCTGTTGAAACTTGGTAAGTAGATGTATTCTGTGACCCGCATTAAGATTTTTACACCAAAATAGAAAAAAAACAATAAATTTTGGGGGTCCCCATAATTAAAACTGAAATTCAAAATTTTATTTCATCAAACCCATACGTATCTATGGATAGGACTTCAAAAATGATATTGGACTTTCTACTATCATTTTTTTCTAAACTGAATAGTTTGCGCGAGAGAGACTTCCAAAGTGGTAAAATTTATCCCCCCATCCTGTAACTTCTAAAATAAGAGAAAGATAAAACAAAAAAAAAAAATTGATGTACATTACCATGCAAACTTCCACCGAAAATTGGTTTGATCAAGATCTAGTAAGTAGTTTTTTTTAATACGTCAATGTTAATTAATAAATCGTAAACCGCAATTTAGTGTAATGTTGTAAATAAAGGTATATCCGTTATCAATTATTTGAGATAATTTTTCCAAGAAAAGCTAGTAGTTAGCTATCCCATGTGAATCATTCGTTCAAAAGTATCAGGTAGACCAAGCAAAGTAGGTATTTAACGCAGCCATCCTAACGCGAAGCCAGCCGTGCGCACACGTCACCCGTGTGAACTTACATGAACCCAAAACTGAGCAAAGTGTCACAGTATAGGTAAGCGTGTGCAGTAGCACAACTTATTTTATCAAATTGTCTGCTTGTTTAATTTTATTACGTAGTAATCGAGAAAACCCAACATTTATGTGTAATAAATTAATTTGAATAGATATTATGATAGTTGTTAATGCAAAATGCTGTAAGTCATAATTTATTCAATTTTTTGACATTTAAGTATCAAAATTTTTTTTTATCTCACGAAGCGACACGCGCTTTATTGGTTTTATTCAAGTGTAAAAACACTCTGTGATTGTGTGCGTGAAGACGAGTAACGTCAGTACAAGACTAAGAGTATACTGTCTGTCTGTCTGGCTGTCTGTTTATCTGGCTGTCTGTCTGTCTGGCTGGCTGCCTGGCTGTCTGTCTGTCAGGCTGTCTGTCTGTCTGTCTATCTGTCTGTCCGCGTGGCTGTCTGACTGTCTGTCTGTCTGTCTCGCTATCTGTCTGTCTGCCTGGCTGTCTGTCTGTCTCAGCGACCCCGAAAACCTCGAAAACGACACCCATGACGGCAAAACCAAAAATATTCCTTGGCGCCATCTTGGATTTTCATTTTGACAAACATTGATAAAAACACCCATTAAAATCAAGAACAAGAAAACAGCGATCCTAACTATTTTCTTCAACTCACCCTACCCTTCAAGTAATAACAGGCGTTAAGTTATGTTATGTTGTATTCACCTCCCGCATGTTTTCTTTTTTATGTTTTGTATTCCACCTACGAAAATTTATTTCAATTTGAAAAAAAAAAACACTGTCTATCAGACCTGTAATGGCACTTATAACCCATATGGGTGCAAAGTGCTCATCAATAGAAATGAAATAAGTCCAAACACAAGGTAACTGTTAAACGTTGACTGTCCTTCGTCTTCATCATCACCTAATGACAGTCACAACCCATCTAGGTGTAAAGTTCTCATCAATACAAATGAATCAAGCCCAAACACCAGATAATTGCTGTAAATTGTTGAGGAGTTCCTTCGACTGTCTTTCGGCTCTATCATAAGATCGACTCCAGACCTTCATAAAATAGTAGTGCTTTAAAATAATAAAAAAAAAAATAACAAACGTACTAGTCGCCACTACTATTTTCGATTTCTCTGGGATGCCATCATCAGATCCTGGATTCCTCATCATTGTATCACCCTTGGTATCTTTGATATCTCCTTTCCAACAAAAAAAGAATCATCTAAATCGGTTCATAAACGACAAAGTTAGCGAACACAAACAAAAAAAAAATATTTATACGGTCGAATTGAGAAACCTCCTCCTTTTCTTGAAGTCGGTTAAAAAAGAGCCCAACAATCTAAAACGTAAACTTATATTTTACACTACGCTGTATGAATAAATCGTTCGATAAAATTAAATCAGCGGGACAGCCGTGCGCCAGCAAAAGCGACATAGGTCGTTCCTCGTCAAGGCCTGGCGGCCGACTGAAGGCACGTACGCAAGCCGCTGTATTATATAATAATTAATAATTAAAAGAATTAAACTATTTTGCAAAATGTAACCGTTTATTATTGTTCTATATGTTATTAACTTTGCTTAGATATGGTTTTTGGAAGTAAAACTTTCATATGCTTCAAGAACAATAAGAAAACCGTAAAAAAATAACCGAATTCGCCTCCTCTTCGGATTTATTTTTGATCGAGTGAAGTTTTCGATATCATATTTTGAACCGTATATTATTAAATTACATATAGTAAACTATAATAAATATATTTTTTGGGTTTAAACAATCACTATTTGTTTGCTTAGTATTGAATCAAAGTGATGTAAAATTGGTTAAATTGGGAATACCTGGCCTTAACACAACTAAATCAAATATGGGTTATTTTTGCATATGCCTGTAACCTAAAATATAACCGTAGAGATTAAATCCTTTAAGTACAGTACCTACATTCACGATTGATTTGATTTTTTACCGGTTGAGCCTAACTAAAACTCTCAGATGAAATACAGCAACGTCATAGACAATATTTCAACATCAACAGGAAAATAAAATGCGCAAGAAAAAACAATAAGAAATTATTCAATCTAAGTATATCATTTATAGAAAATAGAGAAACATAATAATCGCAAGGAATATAATAAAATAGATAAATTTTATTGGTCAAACGAACCATTGGAAAGAACGTAAGAGGTTGTAACACGGGTTGCGGGCTGTTCGAAAGAGATACCGCGGCCCTGGAACACAAAGGGCAAGGAAGGAACATGGATGGGTTTTAGTCAGTACAAGTCTGACACTCCCTTCCGCTCTGCCCAGAGCGGGAGAAGTCATTTGATGATTTCCCATCCGTAAAAAAAGGAGGTTGTAACACCAATGAGTATGATGAAATCAGTTTTAGTTAGAAGCACGTAATTAAGATTTGCGAAACAGGGAATCTGGAAAGATGAAACTTGGACCTCCAACATTAAAGATGAAAAATATCCGTAACT
The DNA here is from genome assembly GCA_950005105.1 of Lycophotia porphyrea. Lineage (NCBI taxonomy): Eukaryota > Metazoa > Arthropoda > Insecta > Lepidoptera > Noctuidae > Lycophotia > Lycophotia porphyrea. The sequence goes on along the minus strand of OX465410.1, from coordinate 2,721,953 downwards.
TCCTAACAGTTCAGGGCAATCTATCGTGCCATTTGCGATTTTAAATAAGTATTAGTATCAGTAATGCGTCTGCGATACAGTGGAAGATATGAAATCTCTTGCATCGCGCTACGTAATTGGGAGTATATTTCCTAATTTTGTACTGCAAGAAACGTAGGAACCGCTTTTGAATTCCCTCAATTTTGTCTATATAAGTATTGTAACGAGGGTTCCACACTTTGAAAGCGTACTCCAAATGGTTGCGGACAAAATCACAATAAAGGATTTTTACGCTTTAACGTTTTTAAAATCAGCTGATAACCTTAGTATAAATCCAAATGCTTTAAAAGTTTCATTGATAACGTTTTCAATGTGTTCATCAAAAAGCAAATTAGAGTCAAATGTGACACTCAGGTCCCTAATTAAGCTTATCTTATTTAAATTTTATCATGTAGCTTACACTGATTGCATGTGGTTTGCGGGTGTAGGTACTGAAAGAACATTTAGAAACATTGAGTTCGAGTTTATTAAGGAGGCAATAATTTTGAAGTACCAGATTTATTTTGATGAACATCTTCTTAGAAAGCGCAGCCACAACCTCTGCCAGCGTAACCGCCACGCAGACCGTAACCTGGAGCAGCAAGAGCAGCGGGACCGTAGGCACCGATAGGGGCATACGCACCAGCTGAACCGTAAGCAGCAGTCTCACTGATCATGGCGTTCCTGCCATTACCGCAGGCATGGTTGACGGCACCAGCACCGGCAGAAGGCATCACTCCTTCTAAAGCAACAGTACCCACGAACGGTAGCTCACCACCCACAGCCAGAGCACCCTCATAAACGTTGTCAGACACTACGGAGATACCGACGGGAGCGATGGCGGAGGCGCTGGAGACAGGTAGAGCGCCGCCACTGGTGGGACTGAACTCCATGGCGGGGGCGAAGATTCCATCGTAAGCCAAGTTTCTGCCGGTGTAACCACCGGCCAGTCCGTCGAAAGCTAGACCTCTGCCTGCGTAGCCAGCGCCCAGTCCGTCGAAAGCCAGACCTCTTCCTGCCAAGCCAGCGCCAGAGTAGGCGAGTCCATCATATGCAAAACCAGGAGCACCCAAGCCGCAAGGGGTGGCTAAGGCGGGAGCGGCCAAGCCGTAGGGAGCAGCAAATCCAGAGATATCAGCAACCGCAGCGCGGCTGGTGCAAGACTGTCCGAGTACGGCCTGAAATTGCAACAAAAGGGTTGGTGAGTTACTTCCACTACACCACTATTTGATGTATTGCAAGATGATGTGTTTGGAAGATACAATACAATGTGATTTTTTTACGTATATAAAAAAATAATGTAGGTACTTCTTACCTTGAGCAGGAGCGCCTGAGCGCAGAGGACGAGGATACCTTTGGCAGACATTGTAGTTCGTTTCGAGTGCTGACACAAGAATGATGTTTAGTGTAACTGGTGGTGGTTTTATACTCCATTTAGTTATCAAGTTCCAAGAAAAAAACTAAGTGGGTGAAAACAATTAATTAATAGCTTGTGCAAGCGCGATAAGCCTATTATTTACCAACAAAGAAACACTTTTCGTATTGTGACAGTCCAGTCACGTTTTCAATAATTTTGAAACTGAACTTTCTAAATACTGATATGATATCAACAAGGCGCTGGGTATAAAATATGGCGGCTGTTCCAGTTCATCATTCAGTCTTCAGCTTCTCGTTGAACACAAACGAACACCAAACATGTCTACCTTCACTGTTGTGTTCCTCTGCATTCAAGCTTGCTTGCTCCAGGTAAGATACCTGTTTCTTTTTATATGAATCTTGTTTCTGTTTATTCTTTACGCCAAATTTCACTATTTTGATAATGATTTACGAACCCAAGAAGGCAAGAATACTAGGTAACCACAGTCAAAGTATTTATTAGTGTGATTTCAGCTGATTTAAATATTACTTACTGCATAAATTGGAAATACGCAACAATGATTCTCATTTAATCTTTACTTTACTTTCAGTCCGCACTCGGACAGACATGCACCAGCCGCGCTGCGGTTGCTGATGCTGCATTCGCTGGTCCCTATGGCTTGGGCGCTCCTTATGGCTTGACCGCACCTGCTCTCGCTGCTCCTTGTGGATTGGCGGCTCCTGGCTTGGCGGCTCCTTTCGGCTTGACTGCTCCTGGTCTGGCTGCCCCTCTTGGATTGGCTTCTGGTTTGGCTTACGACGGACTCGGCTACCCTGCTGCTGCCGGTTACGGCCCTGGACTTGCTGCGTACGGTGGCGCCGGTGAAGGTAACGTGGCGGTGGCTGGTGAGCTGCCAGTCGCCGGTACTACCGCTGTCGCCGGTCAGGTCCCCATCATGGGCGCTGTGAGCTTCGGTGGCGCTGTACCAGCTGCTGGTGCCGTGTCTATCTCCGGAAACTGTGCTTGCGGCTGCGGTGCCCTGTACTAGACACAGATATATGCAATATTATAACCTCGGGAAATAAATGGAACGTACATCAACAACAGTTTTTACTCGAACCACTCTACGAATACGCTTGCAAAGACCTGTTGCTGAGCAATTCAGATTTATTAGTTCAAAATCATTTTGTAACGTGATACGCACTGACAGACGTCTAGCTCTCTTTTATGTTTTTTCCGATTGTGAAATTAGCATGAAAATAATGTTTATCTTCTTTTTTAAATGTGCCAGATATTCTTATTAAATAACTAAATATAGTAAACGGTGCCCCCTACGATTACTTGTACTAGATGATCACGCATGCTACAAAAATAATAATTACAAAATAATACTTTTATTCAGAATTATTTAGTTTATTTTCACATTTAAATCAGATAGTTCAAAGCAGTAACAGATAGTGAAGAGGATGGACGATCTTTTTAGAGAGGCTTTGGTAGCAGCTGGATGATATTTGCTGAGAATTAAGTTCAATTGTGTGCGATTGGAGATTCCTATGTCCAGGAGTTGACTGCTGTAGGCTGATGAGGTCAGTTGTTATCGATTGAGTGCCAACGATAAACTTTACAGATAAGCTCGAGGTATTACGAGGAATAATTTAGTCGCGCTTAGTTGGTTGCGCTTAAAAACAGTTGCGCTTTGAGGAATACCCCATAAGCTCAACCCTTTTTGAAGCGTCGTTTTTTGTAGTGACCGATGGACCATAGTACGACATTGTGCTTCTTAAGTGTAATTTATATAAGTAAATAAAATAATATAGATAAGTTGCGATTATAATTAAAACAGATCACAGCAAAATACAACAAATTGTTGGACTGTTTTTTAAAAGTTGCTACTTTCGAACTATAACGATTCAATAGTTAGCATTATAATTATAATGAAAAGTGTTTCCCACATTAATTATAAGCTAGCCAAAAACAAGTTTCATTTAATTCACATTATAGGTTTTCTCATTGGGATTTATCAAAGCCTGAAATCTCGAGCAGCTGCAGCTCAGACCGATAAGGCATAATTATCACAAAAAACTTGACAAGATAGACGTTTCGTATTCCCCTTTTTTGTCTTCGAAAACTCAGCTACAGGAACTCAGCCACTTTAAATTAGTTTTGACGAAAAAGAAATAAAAAATGTAAAATTATTTAATGAATAATTTATTATAATTAATAAAAAAAATATATAATAAAATAATTTTAATTATAAAAAGTTTACGAAAGAGTATGTATAGGTTCTTATTAATTTCTCGTATGTTAATTTTTTTTTTAATTTGTCTGGTAGTCCTCTAATCACGACCGTAAACGTGGGATATTTTGTGACCTTTTTGGAGCGCCATATTTTCATTATTTGCTGATAAAAAATTATTACATAACATCACGCCTGCCTAACCTTACGGGGAATCCCGTAGGGTTAAGCACAGGTGTACCTAATAGTTCACCCACATTTTTCCAGTTATGTTTAAGTCCCATGTAATAGGGGGCGAGCCTATTACCATCAACCGGGCACAAATCCAGGCTCTGTGGCTGCAACTGAGAAATTCCTGATGGAAAAACCCAATAGCACTTTGCCCGTCCTGGGAATCGAACCCAGGACCTTATGCCTAGCAGTCGCGCTTGCGACCGCTCGACCAACGAGGCAGTTAGGAAAAAAGTTATTAGTTGCTGAAAAAAAGGAAATGACAGGGACGTGTCTTCAACAGACCTTAATTTTATAAAGCATCATAATATTAAACCGTCAATCGTTACTCTAAAAAAAAAGTGTTTTAGAAACCTCGATATAATTTTTTGAGGGTTATCGATAGATTCTGCGGGACTGTTCGAAAGAGATACCGAGACCCTGGAACACAAAGGGCAAGGAAGGAACATGGATGGCTTTTATTCAGTACAAGTCGGCCACTCCCTTCCGCTCTGCCCAGAGCGGGAGAAGTGTTGATGATTTTCCATACGAAAAAAATAGGGCTATCGATAGACACCCCAAGACACCAATGCTTATTGTTATCAGTAAAAGTAAAATGGCTGTCACATACGGACGGACACACAGACCGACAGGGCAAATTTATAAGGGTTTCGTTTTAGCTATCTGGCTATGGAACCCTAAAAACAAGATTGGGTCGTAAGTTCTTAGTATAGTTGGCTGCCGAAAGACACATGACGCGGTCTAGTTGAGATTGAAGTCTCCTTATACATCATAACTAGAAAGACAATTAAATTTCTGACAAACTATATTCAAAGGGTCGTTGCTTCCCTAAACCGGAACTTACCAACCAACCGGAACAACAGGTTTCTTCCGTTCGGTTTTCCGCCGTCAGTTACATATGGGGTAATGGTGTTACTGCTGTTGAGAGCATCGCTCCTTCTGACGCTGCTCACCTCATCGCTGGTGCAGCTTACGGTCCTGGAGTAGCAGCTTATGGTCCAGGTTTACCAGGAGCAGCGCCTCTACTCGGGGCTAGGCTATGGTAGTCATATTGACTGTGGATGTGGATGTGGTTATTACTGATTATATTAATTGAAAAACTTGATTGATTTTTTGTTCAGTCAGTGCTGCCTGTCCATTAATTTTATTGGCACTTGACGATCTAATATACATTAATTTTAGCTATGTGCAATACAAAATTAATAAGTCATATTCTTCTCATTTTAATTCCTATTGATGGAGTATTGATAAACAATTATTTTTAATTCCCATCTTTTTTTCTCAGTATTACATTTTTTCTTAGTTTAGGGAAAAAAAAAAGTTAATAGTTATTAATAAAATACTTTAATGTTGGAAATGTTAATTTATTTATCAATCCACTATAACAGATCTAGTAGCCGCAACCGCAAGCGCACTGGCCGGAAATAGACACGGCACCAGCAGCAGGTACAGCGCCGCCGAAGCTCACAGCGCCCATGATGGGGACTTGACCAGCAACAGCGGTGTTACCGGCGACTGGCAGCTCACCAGCGACTGCCACGTTCCCTTCTCCGGCGCCGCCGTACGCAGCTAGTCCAGCGCCGTAACCGGCAGCGGGGTATGTGCCAGCAAGTCCAGCGCCGTAACCAGCAGCGGGGTATGTGCTAGCAAAACCGGCGGCGGGGTAAGCAAGTCCATCATAAGCCAAACCCGGAGCAGCTAAGCCGTAAGGACCAGCCAGCATGGGGGAAGCGATCGCCTGGCCGTAAGTACCAGGGCATGCTTGGCTGAATACATTCTGTAAAAAAAAACTGTGATGTTAAAATATAGTCTTATTTTATGAACCCCAGAATGTGCAAAGTCAGTGTCAATTCATTAGTTTCTGACGTGAAAGGTAGACTAAAGTCATCCGAAATATGAAGAAAAAAAAGTTACAATCATGATAGCTGTAGATACAACCTTCAAGGCTGTATAAAATGCAAAAGACCAATGTAACTTAGCTTTGGCTGCTAAATAAGAAAAAAAGAACTAACGAAAAGAAGTGAGCCCCTTACCTGGAATAAGCAAGCTTGGATGCAGAGCAACAGAACAGTGAAGGAAGACATGCTTGATGTATTTTTGTGTTCAACGAAAAGCTGAAGACTGAATAATTTTCTACTAATTCATTACGCTTTTATACTTAATAACGCACTTTCTTATCAGCTGTATAAAATTTCACCATGTTTTGATGTCTTAATAGGTCATGTATTGAGTTTCAAAACAGTAGGCTTATCGTTTATTTACGAGAATAACAATTACCTATATACCAATAATTCCTGGAAAATAACTTCGTAGCTTAGTATAAAGCGTTTGGAAGGTGCAACGGAAATCATTCAAGTGTCATCATTTGTAGTAGTACCATTAGTACAATCACCACAATGGCAGCCAAGGCTATCCTCGTACTCTGCGCTCAGGCGCTCTTCATCCAGGTAAGCTTTTTTTACTGTTTCATACTTTGCTATTTCATTTGTTTTTCTCAAAATTCCAAACCTCACAGTTTATTTGCGTCAAAGAGTATTTATCAAGGAAAAGATTAACAGCGTTGGCATAAAAAATTGACGATCCGCAAGGTTGAATGTTGCACAAAGTGCATTATTAGCATTTGCTGAGTTTGCTTATTTAGGCATACCAAGTACCTTTGTTTACTTTCTTTTGTTTTTATTAATATCCACTGCTAAACGCTTTGGTCTGAAAATAGTGTTTCTTTAGAACTAACTCTTACCATAGTGCCATTTGATGCCCAACAATGATTTCAACTCACATTTTTTCCTCTTTTAGTCAGCCTTCAGTCAATGTATCAGCAGCTTTGGGAGCCCTCTTACCAGTGGCTTTGCTGGCTTAGCATACGACGGACTCGCTGGTCCTGCAAGGGCTTACAATGGTTTGGCAAACCCTGGAACGGGCTGTGCAGGCAGGGGACTGGCTTTCGATGGCTACTATTCTCCTGCTATGGAGTTCACTGCTACCAGTGGCGGAGCTTTGCCAGTCACCAGCTCCTCTGCCATGGCTCCAGTTGGCATCTCCGTTATATCAGATAATGTGTATGAAGGCGCTCTGACCGTGGCTGGAGAGCTGCCTTTTGTTGGTACTACTGCTTTGGAAGGCGTATTGGCTACCGCCGGGTCCGGTGCTATAAACCATGCTTGCGGAAACGGGCTTAATGCTATGGTGAGTTCTGGTTATATTCTTCTTGATTTAACTTTCTTATTCTTCCAATTTTACTTAGTCAAATTGTTAAACGTTTTAATATTTTCATAGTATTAACGCCACCTAACATTTCAAAAATGTTTTATTCGATCAATATCTACAAACACTGTATTATACAAAACAACTGTCAATAGTTTCTGAATTTTGTTATTTTATTTCCAGTCTGCTCTCAGTGGTATTTCAACTCCTGCTTCAGTTGCATCAGCTGGCCCTGTTTACGGCTCTGGTTTGGCTTATGATGGACTCTATGGCCCCGGGCTGTCTGGCTCAGCCTTCGGTGCCAACACTTTCGCATCCGATAGACTAATGGCTCCTGGTCTTGCGGCTCCCGCAATGGCAAACGATGCTCTGCGATATGGTAACGCTGCATACACTGGAAGAAGTCTGGGCTGTGACGGTCTCTCATACGGTTCTCCCATCGACGGCATTGAATTCACTCCCACCAGTGGCGGTGCTCTCCCCGTTTCCAGCGCTTCTGTCATCCCTCCCACCGGCATTGCTGTAGCGTCCGACAACGCTTATGAGGGTGCTCTGGCTGTGGGTGGTGAGCTGCCATTCGTGGGTACTGTTGCTCTGGAAGGTGTGATGCCTTCTGCCGGTGCTGGCGCCGTCAACCATGCCTGTGGTAATGGCAGGAACGCCATGATCAGTGAGACTGCTGCTTACGGTCCAGCTGGTGCATATGCTCCTATAGGTGCGTACGGTCCTGGTGCCGGTTTCGCACAATCTGCCCTTGGATCTGGATTTGGGGCTTCAGCCTTTGGTTACCGCGGTGCTGGCCGAGGATGTGGTTGTGCTTACTAAGAGTTCAATTAATATTAATATCTGATTGTATTTTGTTTAATAAATGTATTTTTATGACTATTATTACTTAAAAGTTTTATTTCCCTTGCCTTCCGATTTGCCTTCACAAAGGTATTTGAGAAAACGGGTAACAGCCAGCTTGCTAAATACCTTTACAAACAAAAGTTCATAAGTACGATGGTTTCATAAAAGTTTTATGTTTTCTAATTAAGTCTAGAAACCCTAAATACCCTTACAAACAAAAGCTTGTAAGATGGTTACATATAACATTTATATGTGTTTTGAGTAAAGCAGGTACTATAATAGTGCTATTTTATATGTCTACTAGCTTATGCCGCTTAGCTCGCAGTTCCGCCCGCGTGAAGTGAAGGGATGATACTACCGGGATAAAAAGTATCCTAAATCAAATTAAATAAAAAAAATCAAAATATTTATTTTGTATATAAGTTTGTATTATTTATTCTATTCTAGGTATTAAGCATAATAATTATATACATTAATAATTAAAACCTATTAAACTTAAAATAAATAAACTAACAACAAACTATAAAAGGGAAAAACTCCTCCTCAACGCTGCCAGCTGGTAATGTGCCCAAGAGACTGGCGGCGTTGCCACGTGGTATGGCAACACTTAATCTCTGGCCAAGGTAAAAGCCAGCCCTTGGGTCACGGGAAGCGTCAACTAGGCGTTTCGAAATTTCCTTAAATAGGCTATGAGCACTCGGACCCCACGGCCCCAGAGTTTCGACCCCAAACGGCTCGAAAATATAGTTCCCACAAAAGTTTCTATATTTACGCCGCTTGAAGTTCTCTGCAGCCGCAGCGGCAGCACCAGCACAGCACGATGAGCTTGGAAGATGGGATGGCGCAAGACTATCGACGCATGTTGCGTCCCACACTAAAGGCCTACCCATCTTCCAAGGAAACAAAGACATGCCGTCCGGTCTCTTGCCATCGTTGCGTGCCAAGCCATTGGGTTCTAAAACAGCTGGGACGCCGACGGTGACAAGAGCTCGTCGGATGATGTCGTTTATATTTGCGTGGCGTGCAAAACGGCCCGCACTTCGGCTACATGACAGGCCGTGGTGACCGAGGTTGTTGACAGCTTCACCGCAGTGACAGCGATGAGGAGAACAGCAGGTGGCACTAAGGCGTAAAGAAACAGCGAGGCGGAAGGTTGTGTTGTCGAAAAATGTGCCTATGCTTGATGACGGTAGTGCGTGAAACCAAAGACCCGACTCCCACTCACCCACAGCCAGTAGGCGCGCACGCTCAGCAGTAGTAGTAGACGTGTTCAGCAGATTGCTCTGAACTACTCTGCAGAATGGCTCGTCCCACCGTCTCTGGGAAAATGGGTCGGGTTCTTCAGTATTCGGGCAAGCGAGTTTTCAAGCATCGATAGCCTCGGACATGCACGGCACATCAAAATTAATCAGTGTGGAAGCCAGGATATTCCTGATTAATTTCTTAGCGCCGTGAACCGAGGATATAAAAGCTGGTAAACTAATACTGGAATTTTTTCGGACGCCGAGTCCTCCCATGCGGATAGGAAGAGTAGCTTGTGCCCAAGCTCGGTCGTCCAAAGCCACATTTAAAATTAACGTTCGAGTATGTCTGATAATTTCATCCATTTTGTCCAAAAGGGGAGTGTGCTTCCATAAAGGGGAAGCACGAAGGAAATACGTTAATTTTGGACCGAAACAGCAGTAACGAATTATTGTGATGGCCGAATGTATGTTAATTTCGAGCAATCTTTCCGAAACATCATTGAAATTTTGAATTTTTTCCTCGATAAAATCGGGAAAAGAATTTTCAAAGATGGGAGACCCAAGGAGACGAAGAGAGCTTTTTTCTGTAATTTTGATGCCGGGGGCTATTGCGTTAAATTTTGATAGAGCTAGTTGTCTGTCGGTACTGTCCGCTACATAAATTTCACATTTTGAAAGGTTGAGGTCGAGGTCAATGGAATGAAGTTCATTTTTTATGAAATTTAGATCATTTAAAACAGAATCTACATCGCCTCCCAAAGTTCCATCATTTAGATACCAAACATTAAATATAAGAATATAAGGTTCAATTTGTTCCAGCATATAATGCCATAACATCAGCCGAAGGAATTTTCCCTGAAGTATGGAAAAGCGCAAGAATCATCCCGATTTTCAAGAAAGGAGATCCTGCTAATGTTAAGAATTATCGCCCTATTTCAATATTATCATGTTTTTCAAAGATCTTTGAGTCTCTTGTCTGTCCAATCATTACTCACCACATTGATAAAATTATTTCACCAAGTCAGCATGGTTTTAAAGCTGGTCGCAGTGTAGAAACAAACCTTGTCGAGTTTGTTTCTGATGTAACTCTAGCTCTTGACAAAAGATTAGAAGTAAATGCCGTATACACGGACTTTAGCAGTGCGTTTGATAAAGTTGACCATTCTCTGCTACTATCAAAGTTAGAATACAATGGTATACATGGCTCTTTACTAAACTGGTTTTCATCTTATTTATCCCGTAGATCGCAAATTCTGATTGTTAATGGTTATGAATCTTACCCGTACTATGCTGACTCAGGAGTTCATCAGGGTTCTCACCTTGCACCAGTTCTGTTTTCGCTCTTCATTAATGACATCTCAGATCAAATCCAACACAGTAAATACCTAATGTTTGCCGATGATCTAAAAATTTATAAAACTATCACCTCTGATGAAGATACTTTTATAATTCAGGAGGATTTAGACAGAATTGAACATTGGTGCAACCTGAATCACATGCAGCTTAACGTACAAAAATGTAGCCACATACGTTTTTCCAGGAAAAAGCAATCCCATACTGTTTCGTACAAAATAAAAGGAGCAGTATTGGAAACCGTTCATGAGCTCCGCGATCTTGGCGTCATCATGGACAGTAAACTTAACTTTAGAAGCCATATCGACAACATCGTCACAAAATCTGCACGGTTGCTGGGATTTCTTAAGAGAAGTACTAAAGGGTTTAAGCTGGTAAGAACTAAAACTGTGCTGTATAACACCTTAGTTCGCAGTCACCTAGAATTTGCTAGCGTCGTGTGGAATCCACACTATACAGTACACTCACAGAGAGTCGAAAGTATCCAGAGAGCCTTTACAAAACACCTACCGTATACCTTCAGCGAAATATCTCCCCGGTGTCCATACGAATAACGCCTTCATACATATAAAATGAATAGTCTACGCGACCGTCGGCTCATACAAGATCTCATGTTTATTTACAAATGAGTAAATCATAAATTGGACTGCAATGAACTAATTGAGCGTATCGGACTAAAAGTACCTTATAATATGCCTATTTAGATACCCTATGACTAACTTGTTCAATACTCAAGGATCAAACACAAATATTGGAGTAAACTCGCCACTTAACAGACTCAGTAGAGAGATGAATTCTTTTATCAAATCCTCACCTGATGTTGACATTCACCATGTTTCCTTAAAGATCTTTAAAACCCAATTACTGGATTCCCGAAAATCATAACACAATGTTTTCTTATGTTAGTATGAACATGAATAGTTAAGTCTTTTAGTTTTTATTTTATTCCACTACTTGTTATGTTATTTTATTTTAATTTTAATAATAATGCTACCAGTCTCGATCTCATTTTTATTGTTATTAATCTTTACATATTATTATGTCTTTTTTTAAATTTTAGTCGTAATTGGTAAGCTAATTATAGTGATGCTGTTTTTATTTTATTTCTGAAAATTTTAAATTTTATACCCTTAGATTTGAGGAGTTTAATTGTGTAGTTATTTAGGTTTAGTTTTATTTTATTTCTAGAGCCACTCGTTTTAATTTTATATTCTTATTAGGTTATCACTGTCTTATTTTTGCGAATGGTGGTTAACCAGTAATTGGCGACTGTGTAAGTCCAATATTGTATAACCTTTGCTTGTGATCGTTGTACACAGAAGCTGTTGGTAAACCTTTATTAAATAAATAAATAACATGGTGTGCAAATCTTATCACAATAAGCGATGTCAACTAACCTAACTTACAAATTACCGATTCTATTCTCTTGTCTTCTGTAGTCCTTAACGGTATAATATATTTTAAAAAGTATTTCTTTTAAACATTGTCAGCGGTAAGCCTTGGAAACTATTTGGTAGCTGATTGTAGATAATAATCGATATACATATACATTTATCTTATTTAATTTTAGTTTTATTGGTGGCAGCCGAAGTCGTGTTCGGCTATTTGGCCTGTCAGTGTTAGTTTCGAATAAATTGTAGTTTCTCTTAACAAAACTACATATTTCGAAAATATACAAAATGTATAAACATGGTTAAGGTTGAATTTTAGGTTTTTAAATAATGGCTTACAGCGGTCTAAAAAGTGAGCTCCACAAACTACTCGGATACATTTTTATTTGAGCTTGAAATGCTCTGTCAGAATCTACTGAGTTACCCCGTATTACAATGCCGTATCTAAGTACGAATGATACATAACCATGGTAAGCCAGTATTGCAGTGTCACAGTTTACTGTTTGTCAAATTTTTTTCAAGCCATACAAAACGATCTATTTTTATAAGAATTTTATCTGTGTGTTTTCCAATTGCAATTTTTATCGACCGTTATACCCAAGATTATCGACAATGGCCAAGTGAGAATCTTTATAATGAATGTCAAGTTTATTTCTGTTTTTATTGAATGTTTGTAATTTTATTAATTATGTTTTTTTTTGTCATATTTATTTTTAAGATATTTTTTTCTAGCCATACGATTGCATTATCTGGACGATTCCCTTTTCCAAGTTTATGTTATTGTCACTCTTTATCATTATTGTAGTGTCATCAGCGGAAATGTCGTTGATATAAACAAGAAAGAGTAGTGGGGATACGATACCTCCCTGTGGCGTGCCATAATTATTTAGTTTATATTCCGACCTATATGTTTTTTTCCTTTTGGAGAGTGTTGGTTATTTCCATACATTGTACTCTTTCTGAAAGATAACTTTTGATGCAGTCGTTGGCCTTACCCCGGATTTCATAATGCTCAAGCTTTGAGAGTAGTGTTTTATGGCAAACAAAATCAAAGGCTTTTGTCGTGCCTAGGAACACGCAGCTTATCTTAGATTTTTGATTTAGACTACCTTTAGACCTATGTGTATCGTATATGTTAAAGGTTAAAAGCTATCTATGTGCCAAATTTCATCCAAATCCGTTTAGTCGTTTCCGCGTGAAAGAGTAACAAACATCCATCCAAGCATCCACACTATCGTTTTTATAATATTAGTAAGAATGATAATAGGTATAATACTCCCCGTGCCCCGCACGCCCTGCGCCACACTGCGCGCCATGCACCCATCCACGTGAGATTCGAAGCCCTATTTGGCTCTGTTGGGGTATGATTTAGGAAAAACTGTGATACACGTATCTCATAATTTTAATTGAAGAGTGTGTACACCAATATTAAAGTTTCATAGAAAATTGAAACCCCATTTCACCCTCTTAGGGGTAGAATTTCAAAAACCCTTTCTTAGTGGAAACTTGCTCTTCACAAAGAATACACTCTCAAAATTTCATGTCTCTAGGACCAGCGGTTTGGGCTGTGCGTTGATGTATTGTCAGTCAGTCAGACTTTGAATTTTACTTTTGCCCCCACAATTTGACTACCCACTATAATTACAACCATGAAAGAAAATCCGGTAATTTTTATCGGCGCCATTTTGTATTCTCATTTTGACCTTATTGTCGTTATCAGCGATCCCGAAAACCACAAAAAAGATACCATGATGAGAAAAATAAAAATTTTCGTCGGCGCCATCATTCTTGAATTTCAAAATACTTTTCGAAAAACTTCGTTTAATTACGTCGTTGTATAATGGTTCCTAGAAACAATAATAAGTACAAGCGTCGAATTGATGCCCTCCTTTTTTTTAAGTCGGTTAATACTCGTATGTAGGTACAGCAGGTTTTAGCATCATCTCAAATAATTTTAGTACGACTAGATGTCAAACCCCTTTGACAAAATTATTAAGAACCCCGCACTCCCTAAAAATAAACTCAATAATTTCATCCATAGGGACCAGCGAATGCAGCATCAGCCACCGCAGCGCGGCTGGTGCATGTCTGTCCGAGTGCGGACTGAAAGTAAAGTAAAGATTTAAAATAAGATTCATTGTTTTGTACTTTCAATTTATGGATACTTAAATCCAGGGGGTATCGTATTATTCAGTTCTAACTGGGTAGTGAAAGTCAGATAGGCAGTCGCTTCATGTAAAATACTGGTATTCAGCTGAATCTAGTAAGACTGGAAATTGACCCCGACATAGTTGGAAAAGGCTAAGCAGATGATGATGATGATGACCTACCTAGCCTTTTTGGGTTCGTAAATCATTATCAAAACAGTGAGATATTCACATAATAACATTAAAGAAACAGTATTCTTACCTGGAGCAAGCAAGCTTGGATGCACAGTAACACAACGGTGAAGGTAGACATGTTTGATGTTCGTTTGTGCTCAACGAGAAGCTGAAGACTGAATGGTGAACTGGAACAGTCGATACATTTTATACCCAGCCCCTTGTTGTTATCAGTACTTAGCTGGTTTAGTTTCAAAATTATTGAAAACGTGCCTGAACTGTCACAATACGAAAAGTGTTTCTTTGTTGGTAAATAATAGGCTTATCGTGCTTGCACAAGCTATTAATTAATTGTTTTCAACCACTTAGTATTTTTTTCCGGAAGTTGATAACACTATACGTTATGGAGTATAAAACCACTAAAAGTTGCATTATTGAACATCATTCTTGTGTTAGCACTCGAAACAAACTACAATGTCTGTCAAAGCTATCGTCGTCCTCTGCGCGCAGGCGCTCCTGCTCAAGGTAAGAAGTCAATTATTTATTTAAAGTAATATCATATTTATTCATTCATTAGTATTATGTCTTCCAAAAACGACTTACATTTTAATCAAAAAGTAACTCATAGAAAAACTGTTCTTATGATTTCAGTCCACACTTGGACAGATATGCACCAGCCGCGCTGCAGTTGCTGATATCTCTGGACTTGCTGCTCCCTACGGCTTGGCCGCTCCCGCCTTAGCCGCCCCTTGTGGCTTGGGTGCTCCTGATTTTGCATATGATGGACTCGCCTATTCTGGCGCTGGCTTGGCAGGCAGAGGTCTGGCTTTCAATGGATTGGCCGCTGGCTACGCAGGCAGAAGCTTGGCTTACGATGGAATCTACGCCCCCGCCATGGAGTTCAGTCCCACCAGTGGCGGCGCTCTGCCTGTCTCCAGCGCCTCCGTCATCGCTCCCGTCGGTATCTCCGTAGTATCTGACAACGTTTATGATGGTATCCTGGCAGTGGGTGGTGAGCTACCGTTCGTAGGTACTGTTGCTATGGAAGGTGTGGTGCCTTCTGCTGGTGCCGGTGCCGTCAACCATGCCTGCGGTAATGGCAGAAACGCCATGATCAGTGAGACTGCTGCTTACGGTTCAGCTGGTGCGTTTGCCCCTATCGGTGCCTACGGTCCCGTTGCTCTTGCTGCTCCTGGCCTCGGCTTGCGTGGAGGTTACGCTGGCAGAGGTTGTGGCTGCGCGATCTAAAAACCCATTCCTAGTAGAAAACCGATCCAATAACGAATAAAATAAACACGCATTTATAATTTCGGTACTTTTATTTGTTATCAATCTCCTCCTTTTTTAAAGTCAGTTTAAAAAAAACGTGATATTATTATGATAGTTGCATAAAATTTAATAATTAACTAACTCCTGCGCGCGGTTTCGCCCGCGTGGGCTACATGAAAGAAATTACATTTTTTTTTCATTACCAAACATTACAAGCGCTCTATTTCCCTCTCATTGTTATATGTATAGTTTGAAGAGTGTGTATACCAATTTTCGAGTCAATCGACCGAGAGAAAAAAATTTCTTCACAGAAAATTCAACCCTCCATTTCACCCGTAGGGGTGAAATTTTGAAAAACCCTTTCTTAGTGGATACCTACTCTTCACAAAGAATACACCCTCCATATGTCTCTAGGACCAGTGGTTTGGGCTGTGCGTTGATATATTAGTCAGTCAGTCAGTCAGGACTTTGAATTTTTAAAGTACGAGATACTCGTATAGATTAAATGCTACAAACTCATTTGAAACTTAAGAAATCACTTAGCTTTTGTTTCATCAGTGAGTCAAAGAAGTGTCGCAGTTGATAAAATAGGTAGAATTTACTGATTAAATTGTTGTATATTTTTCTTACTTAAAATGTTGCCAACCGTCAACGGAAGTCATAATAATTTTTGCTGTCATTCAAATCTTTTAATGTAAGTACTGTTTAATCTGTTGATTTAATCTATAAAAAAAATAGTGTTTAATTATCTTCTAATATTTTTATTTTTGGTTTATACTACAAAGTTTAATTTAGTTAAGTTTATTTTAGTATGTATTAGTCGATCGGTTGACTTATGGCGGGAGAATTAGGTATAAAAGCCAGGCACAGTGACAGTTCGGGTCACTTCTTGTTTGGCTGCCGACGGGAACACTTCTATACAAAGTTAAGTACCTATGTTGTTGCTTTGCTGAAATTATTATGTAATTATAATTATGTTACTCTTTATTGTGATTATGAGAATAATAAACTAACGTGATTTGTATTTGTTTAGATGGTATTTATAATGCTAACTTTGGTTATATAAATAAATTATATTAAATGATAACTTTGGCTATTTACTCATTGCTAGGGGTACACGATACCTCTTTTACATCAATGTAAATCTACAAGTGTATGTTATAAGCTTATATGTATATGTTTTATTTGTTGTAAATATAAACAGTAAAACGTTCCTTATAGTTTCCCTTACTTTCACCCAGTAAATCACAACAATTCTCATTCATTTCAGTAAAAGTAGATAAATAGTATGTTGCTTATCAGTTTTCCCTGCAGTCTATAACATCAGAAGTGGGATTGCCCTTGCATCACTTTTGCTAATAATATCTCATGTTTCAGGATGGACGCCGAGACAATCGGTAATCTTCTTAAAGCTATCCGAGATGCTGTGTCTACGACACAACAAAAGGACGATGACATCGCTTTGCCGGTGTTCGATCCGGATAAAAACGACTGTGGAGCGAAGAGTTGGTGTGACAGCATCGAGACTCTCCGCACGGATTTGAAGTGGAGCAGTATCAAGACAGCAGCTAAAGCCGGTAAGGCCCTAAAAGGATCTGCCGTCACGTGGTTCGAATCATGGGAACCAACTGAAGGTAGATCCTGGGAAAAATTCCGTATAGATATCATCGATACTTTTCCTGAAAAGAAAAACTTATCTGAGAAACTCAAAAAGGCAGTCTTATACACATCAGACGCGGCAGATTCTTATAGTGAATACAGTAGAGAAAAAATACGTTTACTTCGTAATACAAAAATTTCTTTTACTGATGACCAAATAGTGGAATTAGTTTGTGGAGGAATTTCTGATGTCGACGTTAAGATGGCTTCACTAAATAGTGGTATCACTACTACAGCTGCCCTTATATCGCTGCTTTCGGTATATGTAAAAGCAAAAAAGAGACCCTTAGAGAATCCTAACGCCGGGCCCTCTGAAACGAAACGACCTAAGTTGAACAACGAAAAGAAATGTTTTTCTTGTAATAAGATTGGTCACATACAGCATTACTGTCCCAAAAATAAACTAAACTCACATACACCTGTCAATCAAGTCACACAGTCATCTAAGCCTAACGAACCAAAAGTTTGCACATATTGCAAAAAAGTTGGGCACACTGAGTCTGTTTGCTATCATAAACAAAAAGCTGAATCAAGAAATTCTTCATCCATAACTATAATACCAAATAAAGAGGTTAATTTTTTAGAAAAACCGAACTAAAATTAACTAGAGTTGTCATAAATGATATTCCGATTGATTGTCTCATAGATACAGGAGCAAATTGTAGTCTGATAAGAGAATCAATTGCAAGAAGATTAGGCTGCCATTTTTCACCAATATCAATTTATTTGAATGGTATAGGTCAAAATAAAATACACGTTTTTGCTTTAATTACCGTACTGGTTAAATTCGAAGCAGTTTGTTTAGAGTTAGATATATATGTTGTTAGAGACTATGGTTTTCAGTATAATTTATTAATAGGTCGAAACGCTGTTCAATATCAAGATATAGAAATCGTAACAGACTCGTTAGGTAGTCGTCTATTTAGGAAGTCGGTTCTAACTAAGACAGAAGTTAATATGATTTCTACTGATACATCCGATTTAAATGAATTAACCTCAAAAATTGAACATTTAGCTTTGGAGCTACAAGATAAAATAAGAAACATCTTTCAAAAGTACCCTTCTGTCTTCGATGGAACTACTACCGTAAAAACCGGTGAACTTAGGTTACGATTAATTAAAGATGAAATCGTCAATTATCGTCCCTATCGATTGGCGCCGATAGAGAGAGAGAAGGTTAATGAAATAATTCAAGAACTTTTGAAGCAAAACATAATTCGTGAAAGTGACTCTCCTTTTGCAAATCCAGTAATTTTAGTTAAGAAAAAAGACGGCAGCGATAGATTATGTATAGATTATAGAGCACTAAATAAAATTTTGGATAAAGATCGCTACCCTCTCCCTCTAATCGAAGACCAAATCGATAAGTTAGGTAAAGCAAAATTCTTCATTTCTATTGATATGAAAAATGGTTTTTACCAAATTCCCGTTGCATCAGAGTCTATAAAATACACGGCTTTTGTGACACCTGATGGGCACTTTGAGTTTTTAAGGATGCCATTTGGAATTTGCAATGGGCCATCGGTTTTCCAAAGAGCTATCACAAAAGCTGTGCAGCACTTGAAATTTCTTCTAGTTTATATAGAAGACATCTTAATTCCATTTTCAACAATAGAAGAAGGTCTTCACTATTTAGATGAAACGGTACGGGCATTATGCTGTTCAGGATTTACTATAAATATTAAAAAATGTAAATTCTTTGTTCAAAGTATAGAATATTTAGGAAGAGTTATAACACAGGAAGGTATTAGGCCCAGTGAGGCAAAGATAGCTGATTTAGTAAACTCCCCTGTCCCTAAAAACGTTAAGCAAGTAAGGCAGTTTATGGGTCTAGCAAGTTACTTCCGCAAATTTATTCCCACTTTCGCAACTCGAACTGCACCTATAACCAAATTAACAAAAAGTAACCAGAAATGGGAGTGGGGAATAGAACAGGATGCGGCTAGAAGTTATGTTATAAAACATTTGTCTAGTAAACCGTTATTAACAGTATTTGATCCTTGTTTACCAACTGAACTATATACTGATGCTAGTTCCTTGGGCTACGGAGCCATTTTAGTACAAAGAATTAATAATATCAAAAAAGTCATAGCTTATTTCAGTCGAAGAACTTCACCCGCAGAATCCAAATATTGTTCGTATGATCTAGAAACTTTGGCTATATATAATGCTTTAAAACATTTTAGAGTATACCTTCTAGGTATTACATTTAAGATTTTTACAGACTGTAACTCTATTAAAAGCACTATGAATAAAAAAGATTTATCTCCCCGCGTTGCCCGTTGGTGGACGTTTTTACAAGATTTTAATTTTGAGGTTATATATAAAAAAGGTAGATACATAGGACATGTAGATTTTCTTAGCCGTAATCCTGTGAAAGACTCCACTCCTGCTGGTGCATCAGTATCTAGCTCTTTGTCACCACAGACTGCCACTATACAAACCAATAGTAAATCACTAAAACTTTCTAGCACGATAAATTTGATTGAAGAACCACTATCTTGGTTAGAAATCGCCCAACAAAATGATTCAGAAACCCAAAATTTAATAGCCCAAATTATAGCTGGTGAATTGGACGAAAATCAATACTTATTACAAAATAATTTGTTGTTTTACAAAGTACAACCTAACGAACCTAAATTATATGTGCCAAAAGCATCCAGATTCAGCCTTCTTAAATTATTCCATGATGAAAACTGCCACGTAGGGTTTACCAAAACATTCAAAAAACTTTGCGAACATTTTTGGTTTCCTCGTATGTCTACTTTTGTTAGAAAATATTTAAAGCACTGTCTAATATGTGTGGAAAGGAAAGGTCATTCTGGTCCAAAACAAGGATATTTACATCCCATTGATAAAACCCCTATTCCCTTTCATACAATCCATTTGGATTGTACAGGTCCATTCACACAAACAAGTGACGGATACAAACATATTCTACTTTTAGTCGACGGGTTTACCAAATTTTGTTTACTAAAACCTCTCAAAACTCTGAACTCTATCGAACTAGTGCCTATTATTAGGGAAACTATCACTATATTTGGAACCCCATCAATGGTTATCACAGACAGGGGCACCAATTTTAGTGCTAATCAAATTCGTTCCTTATTTAGAGAGTTACAAATAGAACATCATATGGTTGCTACAGGCACACCAAGAGGTAATGGTCAAATAGAAAGATATGTCGCTACAGTGATTAATATGTTAAACACTACTTGTAATGGCTCGTCAGATTGGCCAAGCGGATTGTGGAAGGTACAACAGTCAATAAACACCACTATTCAGAGTTCTACGGGTTTCACACCGATTCGTTTGCTTATAGGCTGTAATGCTAATATCCCTTCTATCCAAGCTCATTTGAATGACATAAATATTCCCGAAGATAACATAGATGTTAGGGCAGATCGTGAACTTGCTTATCAGCGTCTGTGTTATGAGGCAAACAAATTCAAAACTCGATTCGATACCGTAAGGCGAGATAATACTGTTTTTGATGTTGGAAATACTGTTTATGTAAACCAAGACCACAGGCGTCATGATAAACTATGTCCCAGATTTAAAGGTCCTTATGAAATTACAGCTATCTTACCTAATGATAGGTACTCCTTAAGGGGAATAGGAAATTTAAGAAATATAACTGTAGCCAAAGATAAATTGAGACTATGGTCTGGAGAATGGATTGATGATGTCGAATAAATTAACTTTTGCGTTATTCTGAAATATTATATTGTACCCATATGAAAATTATGTATTAGAATGTCAGATGTGACAAATGGAATGAGAAAATATTTGATTGGAACTGCTGAAGTCAGTTACTTTGTTCTAGCCCGTCTCATGTGCAGCAGGTGAGGGGTTTAGATTGATGTGAAAGTACTGACCGTTGTTGTTTTGTCCCTTTGATGTGCTTAGTTGGACTACAACAATGAATAATATGTATTAGCATTAAGTTTCCTTATAAAAGTGTATTTAGTAATTATTAGTATTAAGTTTTTATTTTATGTAGTCCGAGAGCGAACTACAAGTCAGCATGGCCGTGATAAAATAGGTAGAATTTACTGATTAAATTGTTGTATATTTTTCTTACTTAAAATGTTGCCAACCGTCAACGGAAGTCATAATAATTTTTGCTGTCATTCAAATCTTTTAATGTAAGTACTGTTTAATCTGTTGATTTAATCTATAAAAAAAATAGTGTTTAATTATCTTCTAATATTTTTATTTTTGGTTTATACTACAAAGTTTAATTTAGTTAAGTTTATTTTAGTATGTATTAGTCGATCGGTTGACTTATGGCGGGAGAATTAGGTATAAAAGCCAGGCACAGTGACAGTTCGGGTCACTTCTTGTTTGGCTGCCGACGGGAACACTTCTATACAAAGTTAAGTACCTATGTTGTTGCTTTGCTGAAATTATTATGTAATTATAATTATGTTACTCTTTATTGTGATTATGAGAATAATAAACTAACGTGATTTGTATTTGTTTAGATGGTATTTATAATGCTAACTTTGGTTATATAAATAAATTATATTAAATGATAACTTTGGCTATTTACTCATTGCTAGGGGTACACGATACCTCTTTTACATCAATGTAAATCTACAAGTGTATGTTATAAGCTTATATGTATATGTTTTATTTGTTGTAAATATAAACAGTAAAACGTTCCTTATAGTTTCCCTTACTTTCACCCAGTAAATCACAATAATTCTCATTCATTTCAGTAAAAGTAGATAAATAGTATGTTGCTTATCAGTTTTCCCTGCAGTCTATAACACAGTCATAACATGGTCAAGACATACAAGGGTATAACCAAATGAAATAAACGATTACAGAGGCTTTTGACACTAACTTTAAATTGAAAATAATTAGCAGCAAGTTAGCAGTAGCCAGAGGAAACCACAGCTTTTAGCTCTGATTTCCTCCAATAGCGGTGCCGTCCTATATAGCGGTGAATGACGTCACAAGAACGTTGTTTATGTAAACAAAACCATGTGGTTTCCTAGAGAGCGGTAATGGCTCCGTAACGTCAGAAAGCGTTGCCATCATTTGCATGACGGCCGTCTTTGCGGAAGCAAAGAGTCTTCGAAAGTTTTTTTTTCAAAAGCGGTGAACAATTTGCCAAAATGAAATCCACCTGGAGCAGTTTTTAACACATAAAATGCCGTGGTGGTACTGGTGGTCACCGGCGACCCCCATGGCGGCGTCGGCCCATATGGGAAGTATACTTCCCATATGGGCCGACGCCGGTTCGCGATTTCTAGATTCACTATTAAAACTACTTAACTGACAATTCAAAGAATTAACAAAATAATTGCTGTCGTGCACCGGTGACCACCACTACGTACGCCGTTGAAAATCTGTATTTTGATCGCGCGGGGCCGCGGGGTTCACAGCCCTGACTGCGGCGCCGACCACACCATGCGCCCTTTATTTTTTACTAAGTCCAAAAATAAGTGATTTTCTAACGTATAATTAAACGTTTTTAAATATTTTCTAATAAAACATACATTTTTTAAACCTTTTATTTTAAAACCACATTTTGTTTACTTAGCCAAAATATCAACAGTCTTTTTTTATACCTAGTGTCGAAACGGGCTAGTATGCTTAAACTGTGAATAATGTTCAGCACCACTGCTTATGGATTTATACTAATCTGTGTTATCAGAACTATGTATTTCATTACCTATGAAATATTGTTTGTGTAATTCGCAATAAATATTGCCAATTTTCACCAAAACTTTGCAAGTCACGTATGTAGATAATGCAAGTCGAGGACTAGAGCGGCTGTGAGCTGAATCTAAAACCTAGTGAACAGTGCCAGTTCATCATTCGGTCTTCAGCTTCTCGTTGAATGCAAACAAACATCAACCATGTCTTCCTTCACTGTTCTGTTGCTTTACATCCAAGGTTGCTTGATCCAGGTGAGTTAAAGTCTGTCCTTATTTCAATCGGCAATTTCTTCTATTCATGATTGTTTTGTGACTAACAGAAATTATGATGTTTCCACAGAACGCGTTTGGCTACTGCTCATCTAGAGCGGGTCTGGTGTCCGCGGCTCCCATGGCCCCACTTGCCCCTGCCGCTTGTGGCACTGCCCTGACTCCTGCCGCGGCTTACACTCCTATGGCCTACGGTCCTGGTTCTGTCGCCTACGGACCTGCCACTGCTGCCTACTACCCGGCTGCTGCCATCGGTTCTGCTGCTGCTTACGGCGGCGCTGGTGAAGGCAACGTGGCCGTCTTCTGTGAGCTGCCAATCGCTGATGAGACCGCGCTTGTCGGTCAGGGGCCGATCACTTGTATTGTGAACTTCGGTGGCGCTGTGCCGGTTGCTGGGGGGGTATCTATCTCCGGTAATTGTGCTTGTGGATGCAGTTCAATTTACTGAATGATTTGAATTGTTCGGATTTGAAGACAAAATATGTTTTATTAGCATTTTAGTATTTTTACATTAATCTATACATTATAAAATTCAAAGTCCTGACTGACTAATATATCAACGCACAGCCCAAACCACTGGTCCTAGAGACATATGGAGGGTGTATTCTTTGTGACGAGTAGGTATCCACTAATAAAGGGTTTTTTCGAAATTCCACCCCTAAGAGGGTGAAATGGAGGGTTGAATTTTCTATGAAACTTAATATTAATATTCTTTAAGTCGATTGACTCGAAAATTGGTATGCACACTCTTCAAACTACATATAACAATGAGAGGGAAATAGAGCGCTTGTAATGTTTGCTAATGAAAAGAAAATGTCATTTGTTTCATTTAGACCACGCGGGCGAAGCCGCGAGCAGAAGTTATTTCATTTTTAAGTTTTTTGCGACGACCATAAGAAAGTCACGTTTTTAACCGACTTTAAAAAAGGAGAAGATTGATAACAAATAAAAGTACCGAAATTATAAATGCGTGTTTATTTTATTCGTTAAAGTATCGGTTTTCCTAGGAATAGGTTTTTAGATACCGCAGCCACAACCTCTGCTAGCGTAACCACCACGCAAGCCGAGGCCAGGAGCAGCAAGAGCAGCGGGACCGTAGGCACCGATAGGGGCATACGCACCAGCTGAACCGTAAGCAGCAGTCTCACTAATCATGGCGTTCCTGCCATTACCGCAGGCATGGTTAACGGCGCCGGCACCGGCAGAAGGCACCACACCTTCCATAGCAACAGTACCCACGAACGGTAGCTCACCACCCACTGCCAGGATACCCTCATAAACGTTGTCAGACACTACGGAGATTCCGACGGGAGCGATGGCGGAGGCGCTGGAGACAGGCAGAGCGCCGCCACTGGTGGGACTGAACTCCATGGCGGGGGCGTAGATTCCATCGTAAGCTAAGCTTCTACCTGCGTAGCCAGCGGCCAGTCCGTCGAAAGCCAGACCTCTTCCTGCCAAGCCAGCACCGGAATAGGCGAGTCCATCATATGCAAAAGCAGGAGAACCCAAGCCACAAGGGGCGGCTAAGGCGGGAGCGGCCAAGCCGTAAGGAGCAGCAAGTCCAGAGATATCAGCAACCGCAGCGCGGCTGGTGCATGACTGTCCGAGTGCGGACTGAAATTGAGACAAAAAGTATTCTATGAGCTCCTTCCACTACATCACTTAGACCACGTAACTATTTGGAAGTCACAATACAATTTTAATGTGTTATGTATGATACTACTTTAAATAAATCATTGACTTCTTACCTTGAGCAGGAGCGCCTGAGCGCAGAGGACGAGGATAGCTTTGACAAACATCGTAGTTTGCTTCGAGTGCTGACACAAGAATGATGTTTATTCGTGCAACTGTTAGTGGTTAGATACTCTGTATCGTATAGTGTTATCAACTTTCAAGAAAAATACTAAGTGGGTGAAAACAATTAATTAATAGCTTGTGCAAGCGCGATAAGCCTGTTATTTACCAACAAAGAAACACTTTTCGTATTGTGACAATTCAGTCACATTTTCAATAATATTGAAACTGAACCAGCTAAGTACTGATATCAACAAGGGGCTGGGTATAAAATGTGTCGACTTTTCCAGTTCATCATTCAGTCCTTCAACTTCTTGTTGAACACAAACGAACATCAAACATGTCTACCTTCACCGTTGTGTTACTGTGCATCCAAGCTTGCTTACTCCAGGTAATACTGTTTCTTTTATGTTATTATGTGAATTATCTCAGCATTTTGACAATGATTTACGAACCCAAGAGGGCTAGGTAGGTCATCATCATCATCCGTCTAGCCTTTTTCCCACTATGTTAGGGTCGGCTTCCAGTCTTACCGGATTCAGCTGAACACCAGTATTTTACTTGGAGGGACTACCCATTTGACTTCCACAACTGTACTTAATAATACGATACCCTATGGTAAACTAGATAACTTTCTGATTTAAATATCCATAAATTGGAAGTACAAAACAATGAATCTTATTTTTAATCTTTACTTTACTTTCAGTCCGCACTCGGACAGACATGCACCAGCCGCGCTGCGGTGGCTGATGCTGCATTCGCTGGTCCCTATGGCTTGACCGCTCCTGCTCTCGCTGCTCCTTGTGGATTGGCGGCTCCTGGCTTGGCGGCTCCTTTCGGCTTGACTGCTTCTGGTCTGGCTGCCCCTCTCGGATTGGCTTCTGGTTTGGCGTACGACGGACTCGCCTACCCTGCTGCGGCCGGTTACGGCGCTGGACTTGCTGCGTACGGCGGCGCCGGTGAAGGCAACGTGGCGGTCGCTGGCGAGCTGCCAGTCGCCGGTAACACCGCTGTTGCTGGTCAGGTCCCCATCATGGGCGCTGTGAGCTTCGGTGGTGCTGTACCAGCTGCTGGTGCCGTGTCTATCTCCGGCAAGTGCGCCTGCGGCTGCGGTGCCCCCTACGACTACTTGTATTAGATCACGCATGTTACAAAAATAATAATAAAAAAAAAATACAGAAATGATTTAGTTTATTTGCACATTTGAATCAGACATTTCATGAAGAAAGTTTCACCGCTTTCGAAGGTTTATAAAATAGCTATTAGATTGCAATTAGATAATAATAGTAAAACCGTTGACCAATTAACAAAAGTAACAAAGGAACCTTCTTGACTGAGTGGATTGAGGATTTCTGTAGGGAGGCAGGTAGCAGCTGGATGATATTTGATGAGAATTATGGCGATGGTCTTATCGTGCAAAACTCAGAAATTCACAGAAAAAACAAAAACACATTGGGTGTGCGGGGAGCTCCCCCTTTGGTACCTACATATTAACCGATTAAAACAAAAGAGGTTATCAATTGGACGCTTATACTTATTATTGTTTCTAGGAACCATCAAACAAAGACGTAATAAAATAAGTTTTGCGAATAAGGATTTTGAAAATCATGATGAGTTTCATGATAAGTTTTTTGATTCATGATTTCAAAATATTTTTTTCGGCTTTCGTTTTGCTGCAAAATTGTTACAATAACAATTAATAAGGAGTAAGTTTTTTTTAGATCTTGAACATTTGCACGAACGGACCTATCCGCGGATAGTCATTTGTGCGAAAGACAGGCTTGAAAATTTACGGATTTATCATGGGCATCATTTTAGTGAATTTCGGATGACGTGGTTTTCGGGGTCGCTGATAACGAAACTGAGGTCAAAATGAAAATGCAAGATTCGTGGTGTTGTATGATCATCATATTATCCGTCTTTAAGAATATGTTATAAGTATGAATGCTTTTAAATCTTACATCTGTACATATAAAATCTAAACTCTGATGCCTGACTGATACATCAACGCACAGCCCAAATCGCTGGTCCTAGAAACATGAAATTTGGAGAGTGTATTCTTTGTAAAGAACAAGCATCCACTAAGAAAGGGTTTTTCGAAATTCTACCCCTAAGTGGGAGAAATGTGGGTTCAATTTTCTATGCAACTTTTCATTCTCTGGGTCAATTGACTCGAAAATTTGTGTATATAGTCTTCAGTTAAAATTATGAGAAACGTGTATCAGTTTTCCCAAAATCAACCCTCAATATAAAATTCAAAGCCCTGACTGACTGACTGATTTAGCAACGCACAGCCGAAACTGGTTTTACACTGGTTTTAGAGACATGAGTATTTTTTGTGAAGAGTAGATATCCACTAAGGGGTTTATGAAATTTCACCCCTAAGAAGGTGAAATTGAATTATCTGTGAAACGTTATATTCTCTGGGTCGATTGACTCGAAAATTGGTGTACACACTCTTCGATTAAAATTAATAGATACGCGTAGTGTGGCGCAGGCGCGGGAGTAATTACTCATTATATCATTCTTACTAATATTATAAATACGAAAGTTTATTAGGATGGATGAATAGATGTTTGTTACTCATCATCATCTGCCTAGCCTTTTCCCAACTATGTTGGGGTCGGCTTCCAGTCTAACCGGATGCAGCTGAATGCCAGTATTTTACATGGAGCGACTGCCTATCTGACCTCCACAACCCAGTTAGTACTGGGTAATACGATACCCCTTGGTTAGATTGGTTGTCAGACTTTTTTGGGCCACTGACTACCTAACGACAGTCAAAGATCTTCAAATGACAGTCAGGACCAACGGCTTAACGTGCTTTCCGAGGCAAGGAGGAAACTCGGTATGTAATGGATGGTAACCCATCCACAGACCAACCTAGGCAAGCATGGCTTAACCTAAAGATCAATTCGAGCGGCTGTTATTATTAAGCCACGAGCTCCTCCGTGAGATGTTTGTTACTCTTCACGCGAAAAACACTAAACGGATTTGGATAAAATTTGGCGCATATATAGTATATAACCTGGATTAACATAAAAAATACTTTTTATCCCGGTAGCAGGATCCGGGACAGTTAACGAACTTTACGCAGGCGGAACCGCGAGCATAAGCTAGTAGACGTATACAATAGCACTATTAGAGTTCCTACCTTAGTCAGAACACATACAACCCTTGTATGAAACCACAGCTCTTACAAGCTTTTGTTTTTAGGGGTATTTAGAGTAGTTGACTTAATAAGAAAACGAATAACCCTTGTATGAAACCATTAATCTTATAAGCTTTTGTTTGTAAGGGTATTTTGCTAGGGGTTGCGGGACTATTGGGGCTGCGGGACTGTTAGAAAGAGATACAAAGGACAAAGGAGGAAAATGGATGGATTTTAGTCAGTACAAGTCTGACACTCCCTAACGCTCTGCTCAGAGCGGGAGAGGTCGTTTGATGATTTCCCATCCTTAAAAAAAGGGTATTTTGCTAGCTGGCTGCTGACCGTTTTCTGTAATACCTATGTGAAGGCCCATCGGAAGGAAGGGGAAATAAAAGTTTTTAGTATTCATAATCATAAAATTTCATTTATTATGTATCAAACAAAAATATAATCAGATATTAACATTAATTGAACTCTTAGTAAGCACAACCACATCCTCGGCCAGCACCGCGGTAACCAAAGGCTGAAGCCCCAAATCCAGATCCAAGGGCAGATTGTGCGAAAGCGGCACCAGGACCGTACGCACCCATAGGAGCATATGCACCAGCTGGACCAAAAGCAGCAGTCTCACTGATCATGGCGTTCCTGCCATTACCACAGGCATGGTTGACGGCGCCAGCTCCGGCAGAAGGCACCACACCTTCCACAGCAACAGAGCCCACGAATGGCAGCTCACCACCCACAGCCAGAGCACCCTCATAAGCGTTGTCGGACGCTACAGCAATACCAGTGGGAGGGATGGTAGAAGCGCTGGAAACGGGGAGAGCACCGCCACTGGTGGGAGTGAATTCAATACCGTCGACGAGAGAACCGTATGAGAGACCGTCACAGCCCAGACTTCTTCCAGTGTATGCAGCGTTACCATATCGCAGAGCATCGTTTGCCATTACGGGAGCCGCAAGACCAGGAGCCATTAGTCTGTCGTATGCGAAAGCGTTGGCACCGAAGGCTGAGCCGGAAAGCCCGGGGCCATAGAGTCCATCGTAAGCCAAACCAGAGCCGTAAACAGGGCCAGCTGATGCAACTGAGGCAGGAGTGGAAGTACCACTGAGAGCAGACTGAAAATAAAATACCAAAATTCAGAAACTATTGACAGTAGTTGTAAAAACTTGGTGAGTGAATAATACGGTGTTTGTTAATATTGATTGAATAAAAACATTTTTTAAATGCTAAGTGGCGTTAATACTATGAAAATATTGAAACGCTAAACAATTTGACTGAGTGACATCGGAAGGATAAGA
Source organism: Lycophotia porphyrea (assembly GCA_950005105.1). Lineage (NCBI taxonomy): Eukaryota > Metazoa > Arthropoda > Insecta > Lepidoptera > Noctuidae > Lycophotia > Lycophotia porphyrea. Next base: position 2,692,633 of record OX465410.1, on the reverse strand, counting down.
AAGTAAAATCAAGAAGAATATAACCAGAACTCACCATAGCATTAAGCCCGTTTCCGCAAGCATGGTTAATAGCACCGGACCCAGCGGTAGCCAATACGCCTTCCAAAGCAGTAGTACCAACAAAAGGCAGCTCTCCAGCCACGGTCAGACCGCCTTCATACACATTATCTGATATAACGGAGATGCCAACAGGAGCCATGGCAGAAGAGCTGGTGACTGGCAAAGCTCCACCACTGGTAGCAGTGAACTCCATAGCAGGAGAATAGTAGCCATCGTAAGCCAGTCCCCTGCCTGCACAGCCCGTTCCAGGGTATGCCAAACCATCGTAAGCCCTTGCAGGAGCAGCAAGTCCGTCGTATGCTAAGCCAGCGAAGCCACTGGTAAGAGGGCTGCCGAAGCTGCTGATGCATTGGCTGAAGGCTAACTAAAAGAGAAAAGAAAGTGGGTTAAGATCATAGTTGGGCATCAAACAGCACTAAGACAAGAGTTAGTTTTAAAGAAACACTATTTTCAGACCAAAGCGTTAAGCAGTGGATATTAATAAAAACAACAGAATATAATATGAAGGTACTAAGTATGCCAAAATAAGCAAACTCAGCAAATGTTTATAATGCACTTTGTGCAACATTCAACCTTGCAGACCGTTATTTTTTTATGCCAACGCTGTTTGACACAAATAAACTCATCAAATGAAATAGCGAATTATAAACAGTAAAAAAAAGCTTACCTGGATAAAGAGCGCCTGAGCGCAGAGGACGAGGATAGCCTTGGCTGCCATTGTGGTGAATGTACTGATGGTACTACTGGAACTGATAACTCTTGAATGATTTCCGTTGCACCTTCCAAACGCTTTATACTAAGCAACGAATTTATTTTCCAGGAATTATTGGTATATAGGTAATTGTAATTCTCGTAAATAAACGATAAGCGTACTGTTTCGAAACTCATTACATGACCTATTCACGCATCATTAATTGAAGAAAGTATGGTGAAATTTTTAACAGCTGATAAGAAAGTGATTTAATAAAGTATAAAAGCGTAATGAATAAGTAGAAAATTATTCAGTCTTCAGCTTTTCGTTGAACACAAAAATACGTCAAGTATGTCTTCCTTCACTGTTCTGTTGCTCTGCATCCAAGCTTGCTTGGTCCAGGTAAGGGGTTCAGGGTTTTTCTTTTGTAAGTTCTTTTTTTTTCTAGTTTGGCAGGCAAAGCTAAGGTACATTGGTCTTTTGCACTTTATACAGTCTTGAATGTACCTACAGTTATCATTATTGAAACTTTTTTTTCTTCATATTTCGGGTGACTTGTCTACCTTTCACATCAGAAACATTCTGGGGTTCATAAAATATGACTATTATTTTAATATCACAGATTGTTTTTACAGAATGTATTCAGCCAGGCATGCCCTGGTGCTTACGGCCCGGCGATCGCTTCTCCCATGCTGGCTGGTCCTTACGGCTTAGCTGCTCCGGGTTTAGCTTATGATGGACTTGCGTACCCCGCTGCCGGTTTTGCTGGCACATACCCTGCTGCTGGTTACGGCGCTGGACTTGCTGGCACATATCCCGGTGCCGGTTACGGCGCTGGACTTGCCGCGTACGGCGGCGCCGGTGAAGGGAACGTGGCAGTCGCTGGTGAGCTGACAGTCGCCGGTAACACCGCTGTTGCTGGTCAGGTCCCCATCATGGGCGCTGTGAGCTTCGGCGGCGCTGTACCTGCTGCTGGTGCCGTGTCTATCTCCGGCCAGTGCGCTTGCGGTTGCGGCTCCCTTTACTAGATCTGTTATAATGGATTGATAAATAAATAAACATTTCCAACAAATAAAGTATTTAATTAATTACGAAACGCCTAGTTGACGCTTCCCGTGATCCAAGGGCTGGCTTTTACCTTGGCCAGAGGCTAAGTGTTGCCATACAACGTAGCAACGCCGCCAGTCTCTTGGGCACATTACCAGCTGACAGCGTTGAGGAGGAGTTTGTCGTTCCCCTTTTATAGTTAGTTGTTAGTTTTTTTTATTTTAGTTTAATAGTTTTTAATTAATTACTATTATCAAAACTAAGAAAAACTGTAATACTTAGTAAAACAGATGGGAAGGAAAAATAATTGTTTATCAATACTCCACCAATAAGAACACTTGTTGATGACAAGAATATGATTTATTAATTTTGTATTGCCTATAGATAAAATTAATGTCTATTAGATCGTCAAGGCATAAAATCGACTGTACCTCATATTAGGCATTAAAGACTGTATAGCCCGGACAATAATATTATGTTTTGACTGAGAGCCTGTTTAACCACCTGTGATTGCCCGTTAACTGACTTGGCAGATAATTTCATAAAAAGTCTGTTCCTTTTTTGAATTTATTGGGTAAGTAGTGGCTATTGGGACATGCATCGTGATATAGGCCCTGAGAATAAAAAAAATCGTTTCCAACAAGCAACGGATCGCCCACATTTGTGTACACAAAATAATCAACAACATGCAGATATTGGTAGAGTGTTAAAAAAAACAGCTGCGATGTGTTTTATCGTTAAAATTTAGAAGTGTAACGACATCTCATAGTAAAGCATTCAAACACAGTGCCAATAAAATTAATGGACAGGTAGCGCTAACCTAAAAAAACTAAAAATCAATTATAATTTCAAAAAAGTTTATATTTGAAGTTTTTCGATTAATATAATCAATAATAACCACATCGACATCCGTAGTCAATAAAACTACCATAGCCAAGATCTGGAGTGAGAACAGTAGGCGCTGCTCCTGTTAACCCTGGACCATAAGCTGCTACTCCAGAACCATAAGCTGCACTGCAGCAGCAGCAGAAGGAGCGATGCTCCCAATAGCAGTAACACCGTTATCGCAGCTGTAACTGACGGCGCCAGCACCAGCACTGTGTAACACGCCCTCCAAAGTGAGAGCACTCACGAATGGCTGCTCACCAGCCACGGACAGAGCACTCTTAAGCACATTCTCAGACGCTACGGAGAGGCTACAGCAAGACCTCCGTACTCTACATCGGTAGGTAGCCGAGGCCAACTCCGCAGGTCAGGACACTGCCTTTGTAGCCGTGGCAGGAGCAGTCAGAGATCTCCCGCTCAAAACATAATCTGCTAGTACAGCGTCATAGTTGCCACTACTGACGCAGTAACTTAATTTGGACTGAAAGATAAAAATAAACAGTCTGTAAAAGGAAACTAAAAGAACACATGAAATTCATAACATAGTTTATAAGACGGTAGATAATGCATAAGCATGTCTCTTACCTGGATGAAGAACCCCTGAGTACAGAGAACGAGAATTGTTTTGACAGACATTGTGGTTTGTTTAATAGCTACTGGTTCAAATATTGACACGAGAATAACAGCACAACTGTAGCACAACTGCTGGTGGATTTATACTAAACTGTGTTAAGAAAACTATTTCATTATCTATGAAATATTGTTTGTGTAATTCGCGATAAATATTGCCAATTTTCACCAAAACTTTGCAAGTCACGTATGTAGATAATGCAAATCGAGGACTAGAGCGGCCGTGAGCTGAGTATATAACCTAGTGAACAGTGCCAGTTCATCATTCATTCTTCAGCTTCTCGTTGAACACAAACAAACATCTACCATGTCTTCCTTCACTGTTCTGTTGCTCTGCATCCAAGCTTGCTTGGTCCAGGTGAGTTAAAGTCTATCTTTACTTCAACCCGGCAATTTCTTCTATTCATGATTGTTTTGTGGCTAACAAAAATTATGTTCTTTCCACAGAACGCGTTTGGCTACTGCTCATCTAGAGCGGGTATGGTGTCCGTGGCTCCCGTGGCTCCACTTGCCCCTGCCGCTTGTGACACTGCCCTGACTCCTGCAGCGGCTAACGCTCCTCTGGCCTACGCTCCTAGTTCTGTCGCCTACGGACCTGCCACTGCTGCCTACTACCCGGCTGCTGCCATCGGTTCTGCTGCTGCTTACGGTGGCGCCGGTGAAGGCAACGTGGCCGTCTTCGGTGAGCTGCCGATCTCTGGTGAGACCGCGCTCACCGGTCAGGTGCCGATCACTGGTGTTGTGAACTTCGGTGGCGCTGTGCCAGTTGCTGGGGGTGTATCTATCTCCGGTAATTGTGCTTGTAGATGCAGTTCAATCTACTGAATGATTTTAATAGTTCGGATTTGAAAATAAAATATTTTTTATTTGCATTTTAGTATTTTTATTTACTTTAATAGTAACGTATAGAAATATTTTGACTGACTAATCAGTCAGTCAGTTGATATATCTATCAACGTACAGCCTAAACCACTTATCATAAAGTCATTATAAAAGGCTGTATTCTTTGTGAAGAGTAGGTAGCCACTAAGAACGAGTTTTTCGAAATTACACTCCTTAGAGGGTTGAATTTTCTGTGAAATTTAATATTCTCTCGGTCGATTGACTCGAAAATTGGTATACACACAGGTATTGGTATTCAAACTATACATATCAATGAGAGGGAAATAGAGCGCTTGTAATGTTTGGTAACTCTTGCCGGAACGCCCATACCAATCTGTTCCGATTTTCGGTACCTCGGGTCGCTTGTGCAAGGGGATGGAGAAGTAGACCGGAACGTAACGCACCGGATCAACTCAGGATGGATAAAATGGCGACAGGTCACTGGAACCACTTGCGACTCACGGATGCCCCTCAAGCTAAAGGGAAAAATATACAAGTCCGTGATTAGACCTGTCGTACTGTATGGGTCAGAATGCTGGGCTGTGAAGAAGGATGAAAAACGATTGCATGTAGCGGAGATGAGAATGTTGAGATGGATATGTGGAGTGACAAGAATGGATAAAGTAAGAAATGAGTATATTAGAGGAAGTTTGAAAGTGGCGCCTGTTACAGAAAAATTGAAAGGAAGTCGTTTGTCTTGGTATGGACATGTAATGAGGAGGGATGAAACGCATGTGACTAAAAGAGTGATGAACATGAATGTTGATGGATGGAGAGGGAGAGGCAGGCCAAAGAAAAGATGGATGGATTGTGTGAAGACTGATATGAAAGAGAAAGGAGTCAACGAAGCCGGGACGTCTGACAGGGGAGAATGGAAGAAGAAAACATGTTGCGCCGACCCCAAATAGAATGGGATAAGGGCAGGAAGATGATGTAATGTTTGGTAATGAAAAGAAAATGTCATTTGTTTCATGTGACTACCATAATAATGCCACGTTTTTAACCGACTTTAAAAAAGGAGGAGATTGATAGCAAATAAAAGTACCGAAATTATAAATGCGTGTTTATTTTATTCGTTAAAGGATCGGTTTTCTACTAGGAATAGGTTTTTAGATACCGCAGCCACAACCTCTGCCAGCGTAACCACCACGCAAGCCGAGGCCAGGAGCAGCAAGAGCAGCGGGACCGTAGGCACCGATAGGGGCATACGCACCAGCTGAACCGTAAGCAGCAGTTTCACTGATCATGGCGTTTCTGCCATTACCGCAGGCATGGTTGACGGCGCCGGCACCGGCAGAAGGCACCACACCTTCCATAGCAACAGTACCCACGAACGGTAGCTCACCACCCACTGCCAGGATACCCTCATAAACGTTGTCGGACACTACGGAGATACCGACGGGAGCGATGATGGAGGCGCTGGAGACAGGCAGAGCGCCGCCACTGGTGGGACTGAACTCCATGGCGGGGGCGTAGATTCCATCGTAACCCAAGCTTCTGCCTGCGTAGCCAGCGGCCAGTCCGTCGAAAGCCAGACCTCTGCCTGCCAAGCCAGCGCCAGAGTAGCCGAGTCCACCATATGCGAAAGCAGGAGCACCCAAGCCGCAAGGGGTGGCTAAGGCGGGAGCGGCCAACCCGTAGGGAGCAGCAAGCCCAGAGATATCAGCAACCGCAGCGCGGCTGGTGCATGACTGTCCGAGTGCGGACTGAAATTGAGACAAAAGGTATTCTATGAGCTACTTGCACTACATCACTTTTTGACAAACATGTCACTATGTATTTGGAAAACACAATAAAATTTCGATGTGTTATGTACATAATTATGATATTTATTACTTTAAATAAATAGTTGACTTTTTACCTTTAGCAGGAGCGCCTGAGCGCAGAGAACTACGATAGCTTTGACAGACATTGTAGTTTGTTTCGAGTGCTAACACAAGAATGATGTTCAAAAATGCAACTTTTAGTGGTTTTATACGCGTATATCGTATAGTGTTATCAACTTCCGAGAAAAATACTAAGTGGGTGAAAACAATTAATTAATAGCTTGTGCAAGCACGATAAGCCTATTATTTACCAACAAAGAAACGCTTTTCGTATTGTGACAGTTCAGTCACGTTTTCAATAATTTTGAAACTGAACCAGCTAAGTACTGATATCAACAAGGGGCTGGGTATAAAATGTATCGACTGTTCCAGTTCATCATTCAGTCTTCAGCTTCTCGTTAAACACAAACGAACATCAAACATGTCTACCTTCACCGTTGTGTTATTGTGCATCCAAGCTTGCTTGTTTCAGGTAAGAATACTGTTTCTTTAATGTTATTTGATTGATTTGACATTTTGACAATGATTTACGAACCCAAGAAGGCTAGGTAAGTCATCATCATTATCTGCTTAGCCTTTTCCCAACTATGTTGGGGTCGGCTTCCAGTCTTACCGGATTCAGCTGAACACCAGTATTTTATTTGGAGCGACCGCTCATCTGACTTCCACAACTGTACTGGATAATACGATACCCCCTGGTAAACTAGATAACTTACTGATTTAAATATCCATAAATTGTAAGTACAAAACAATGTATCTTATTTTTAATCTTTACTTTACTTTCAGTCCGCACTCGGACAGACATGCACCAGCCGCGCTGCGGTTGCTGATGCTGCATTCTCTGGTCCCTATGGCTTTGGCGCTCCTTATGGCTTGACCGCACCTGCTCTCGCTGCTCCTTGTGGATTGGCGGCTCCTGGCTTGGCGGCTCCTTTCGGCTTGACTGCTTCTGGTCTGGCTGCCCCTCTCGGATTGGCTTCTGGTTTGGCGTACGACGGACTCGCCTACCCTGCTGCGGCCGGTTACGGCGCTGGACTTGCTGCGTACGGCGGCGCCGGTGAAGGCAACGTGGCGGTCACTGGTGAGCTGCCAGTCGCCGGTAACACCGCTGTTGCTGGTCAGGTCCCCATCATGGGCGCTGTGAGCTTCGGTGGTGCTGTACCAGCTGCTGGTGCCGTGTCTATCTCTGGCAAGTGCGCCTGCGGCTGCGGTGCCCCCTACGACTATTTGTATTAGATCACGCATGTTACAAAAATAATAATAAAAAAATTACCAGAAATGATTTAGTTTATTTGCACATTTTAATCAGATATTTCATGACGAAAAGTTTCACCGCTTTTGAAGGTTTATAAAATAGCTATTAGATAGCAATTAGATAATAATAGTAAAACCGTTGACCAATTAACAAAAGTAACAAAGGCACCTTCTTGACTGAGTGGATTGACGATCTTTGTAGGGAGGCTGGTAGCAGCTGGATGATATTTGATGAGAATTATGGCGATGGTCTTATCGTGCAAAACTCAGAAATTCACAGAAAAAAACAAAAACACATTGGGTGTGCGGGGAGCTCCCCCTTTGACACCTAGTCGTACTAAAATTATTTGAGATGATTCTAAACCTGCTGTACCTACATATTAACTGATTTTAAAAAAATGGTTATCAATTACATGCATATATGTGCTTATTATTGTTTCTAGGAACCATCATACAAAGACGTAATAAAAAAAGTTTTGCGAATAAGTATTTTGAAATTATTGATCACTAGATTTCGAAATTTTTTTTTTGGCTTTGGCGTAATCGTCACTGGAAAATTGTTACAAAAACAACTAATAAGAAGTTAGTTTTTTTTAAGACCTAGAACATTTGCGCAAACGGTCTGACAAGATAAAAAAAAAAACGTTTTTTTTTTTTTAAATAAAAACTTGTTGGTTTGTCTTTAATAGATATTTTGGTGTATTGAAATTCATGCTATAAAATAGTGATATTTAAAACCACGATAATAACACCCATGACATAAAAACTGAAAATTTCCATCGGTGCCATCTCCAATTTCCATTTTGAGGTCATTTTCGTTATCAGCGCACGAAAACCATAAAAATGACACCGATAACGAAACTTGACTGTACTTTTAACATGTATTTATAAATATTATTTTAAAATCAAAGGCAATTAGACATATAAAATGCGCGTATAATGCCATTGCTCTTATTAATATTATATAACGGTCTTTTCTGACGACTCGAACATTTGTGTACATAGTCTTCAGGTAAAAGTATGAGAAACGTGAATATCAGTTTTTCCAAAATCATCCCTCAATATAAAATTAAAAGGGGGATAAATATAATGACCATCAAAAATAACTTTGTGACCACTAACATCTATCACCTTAAATATCAATTGATCACCACCAAAAATTGAACTGTTATGCTCTTGCATCCGAGTCGAGGGAATTTATCATTGTTGTGAAGGTCCATCGGAAGGAAGGGGAAATAAAAGTATTTAGTATTCATTATCATAAAATTTCATTTATTATGTATCAAACAAAAATATAATCACATATTAACATTAATTGAACTCTTAGTAAGTACAACCACATCCTCGGCCAACACCGCGGTAACCAAAGGCTGAAGCCCCAAATCCAGATCCAAGGGCAGATTGTGCGAAAGCGGCACCAGGACCGTACGCACCCATAGGAGCATATGCACCAGCTGAACCGTAAGCAGCAGTCTCACTGATCATAGCGTTCCTGCCATTACCACAGGCATGGTTGACGGCGCCAGCACCGGCAGAAGGCATCACACCTTCCAGAGCAACAGTACCTACGAATGGCAGCTCACCACCCACAGCCAGAGCACCCTCATAAGCGTTGTCGGACGCTACAGCAATGCCGGTGGGAGGGATGGTAGAAGCGCTGGAAACGGGGAGAGCACCGCCACTGGTGGGAGTGAATTCAATGCCGTCGACGAGAGAACCGTATGAGAGACCGTCACAGCCCAGACTTCTTCCAGTGTATGCAGCGTTACTATATCGCAGAGCATCGTTTGCCATTACGGGAGCCGCAAGACCAGGAGCCATTACTCTATCGGATGCGAAAGCGTTGGCACCGAAGGCTGAGCCAGACAGCCCGGGGCCATAAAGTCCATCGTAAGCCAAACCAGAGCCGTAAACAGGGCCAGCTGATGCTACTGAGGCAGGAGTGGAAGTACCACTGAGAGCAGACTGGAAAAAAAATAAAAAAATCAGAAACTATTGACAGTTGTTGTAAAGAACTTGATGAGTGAATAATACGGTGTTTGTCGATATTGATGAATAAAAACATTTTTTAAAAGTCAGGTGGCGTTAATACTATAAAACGCTAAACAATTTGACTGATATATCGGAAAATATATCGGAAGAAAAATTTAACCAGAACTCACCATAGCATTAAGCCCGTTTCCGCAAGCATTGTTTATAGCACCGGACCCAGCGGTAGCCAATACGCCTTCCAAAGAAGTAGTACCAACAAAAGGCAACTCCCCAGCCACGGTCAGAGCGCCTTCATACACATTATCTGATATAACGGAGATGCCGACAGGAGACATGGCAGAGGAGCTGGTGACTGGCAAAGCTCCACCACTGGTAGCAGTGAACTCGATAGCAGGAGAATAATAGCCATCGAAAGCCAGTCCCCTGCCTGCACAGCCAGTTCCAGGGTATGCCAAACCATCGTAAGCCCTAGCAGGACCAGTGAGTCCATCGTATGCTAAGCCAGCGAAGCCACTGGTTAGAGGGTTGCCGAAGCTGCTGATGCATTGGCTGAAGGCTGACTAAAAGTGAAAAAAAAAAGAGTTAAGATCATTGTTGGGCATCATATGGCACTATGGTAAGAGTTAGTTCTAAAGAAACACTATTTTCAGACCAAAGCGTAAAGTGGATATTAATAAAAACAATAGAAAGTAATATAGAAGTACTTGGTATGCCTAAATAAGCAAACTCAGCAAATGCTAATAATGCACTTTGTCCAACGTTCGACCTTGCCGACCGTTATTTTTTTAACGCTGTTAATCTTTGGCTTGCTAAATACTCTTTGACGCAAATCAACTGTGAGATTTGGAATTTTGGGAAAAACAAATGAAATAACGAAGTATGAAACAGTCAAAAAAGCTTACCTGGATGAAGAGCGCCTGAGCGCAGAGGACGAGGATAGCCTTGGCTGCCATTGTGGTGATTGTACTGATGGTACTACTACAAATGATGACTGTTGAATGATTTCCGTTGCACCTTCCAAACGCTTTATACTAAGCTACGAGGTAATTTTCCAGGAATTATTGGTATATAGGTAATTATAATTCTCGTGAATAAACGATAAGCCTACTGTTTTGAAACTCAATACATGACCTATTAAGACATCATTAATTGCAGAAATGGTGACATTTTTTTCTACAGCTGATAAGCAAGTGCGTTAATAAAGTATAAAAGCGTAATGAATTAGTAGAAAATTATCCAGTCTTCAGCTTTTCGTTGAACACAAAAATACATCCAGCATGTCTTCCTTCACTGTTCTGTTGCTCTGCATCCAAGCTTGCTTGGTACAGGTAAGGGGTTCAACTTTTTGTAAGTTCTTTTATTTCTAGTTTAGTAGTTAAAGTTAAGGTACATTGGTCTTTGCATTTTATAGGCCTGAATATTGTATCTACAGTTATCATTATTGTAACTTTTTTTTCTTCATATTTCGGGTGACTATAGTTTACCTTTCACATCAGAAACGAATGAATTGACACTGACTTTACACATTCTGGGGTTCATAAAATATGACTATATTTTAATATAACAGTTTTTTTTTACAGAATGTATTCAGCCAGGCATGCCTTGGTGCTTACGGCCCGGCGATCGCTTCTCCCATGCTGGCTGGTCCTTACGGCTTAGCTGCTCCGGGTTTGGCTTATGATGGACTTGCGTACCCCGCTGCCGGTTACGGCGCTGGACTCGCTGGCACTTACCCCGCTGCCGGATATGGCGCTGGACTTGCCGCGTACGGCGGTGCCGGTGAAGGCAACGTGGCGGTCGCTGGTGAGCTGCCAGTCGCCGGTAACACGGCTGTTGCTGGTCAGGTCCCCATCATGGGCGCTGTGAGCTTCGGCGGCGCTGTACCTGCTGCTGGTGCCGTGTCTATTTCCGGCCAGTGCGCTTGCGGTTGCGGCTCCCTCTACTAGATCTGTTATAATGGATTGATAAATAAATAAACATTTCCAACAAATAAAGTATTTAATTAATTACTATTTTTTTTCCAAACTGAGAAAAACTGTAATACTGGGAAAAATAGATGAGAAGGCAAAATAATTGTTTATCAATACTCCAACAATAGGAACACTTGTTGATGACAAGTAAGTGATTTATTAATTTTGTATAGCCCATAAATAAAATTAATGTGTATTAGATCTTCAAGGGATAAAATCGACTGTATCTCTAAATTTGCATTAAAGACTTTTTACCGGACAATGTTTTTACTGGGGGGCCGTTCACCACCCGCCATTGCCTGATAACTTATTTAGCAGATAATTTCATAAAAAGTCTTTTCATTTTTGAATTTATTGACTAAGTATAGTGGCTATTGGGACATCGTGAAATAGGCCCTGGAAATAAAAAAAAAAAACGTTTCCAACAAGAAACAGATCGCCCACATTTATGTACACAAAATAATCACCTACAAACAGAAGTTGGTGGTATGTCAAAAAAAAAGGTGTGATGTGTTTTATCGTTAAAAATGAGAACTATAACGACATCAACGACATCTCATATTAAAGCATTCAAACACTTTGAACACAGTGCCAATAAAATTAATGGACAGGCAGCACTTTTTGAACTAAAAATCAAGTATAGTTACAATAAAGTTTGTTTGAAGTTTTTACTATTATATTAATATAAACAGTAAATAACGTCACGACATCCGTAGTCAATAAGATTACCATAGCAAAGACCTGGAGCGAGAACAGTAGGCGCTGCTCCTGTTAACCCTGGACCATAAGCTGCTACTCCAGGACCGTAAGCTGCACCAGCGATGAGGTGAGCAGCAGCAGTAGGAGCGATGCTATCAATAGCAGTAACACCATAACCACAGCTGTAACTGACGGCGCCAGCTCTAGCACTGGGTAACACGCCCTCTGAAGTGAGAGCACTTATGAACGGCAGCTCACCAGCCACGGGCAGTGCACTCTTAAGCACATTCTCAAGGCTACGGAGAGGCTACTGGGAGCGATAGTAGATACGCTAGAGACAGGCAGTGCACCGCCTCTGGTGGGAATGACTTCAAAAACTAGACCAAGTTCGCAGGTTAAGACACTGTCTTTGTAGCCATGGCAAGAGCATTCAGAGGTGGGGACTTAATGTGGACTGAAAGATAAAAATAAACAGTCTGTAAAAGGAAAGGAAAAGAACACTTACGAAATTCATTACATAGTTGATGAGACGGTAGATAATGTATAAGCGTGTTTCTTACCTGGATGAAGAACCCCTGAGTACAAAGAACGAGTATTGCTTTGACAGACATTGTGGTTAGTTTAATAGCAACTGGTTCAAATACTGACACTGGAATAATGTTCAGCACCACTGCTGGTGGATTTATTTAGTATAAATCCACCAGTAGTGGTGCTGAACATTGTGTTATCAGAACTATGTATTTCATTACCTATGAAATATTCTTTGTGTAATTCGCGATAAATATTGCCAATTTTCACCAAAACTTTGCAAGTCACGTATGTAGATAATGCAAATCGAGGACTAGAGCGACCGTGAGCGGAGTATAAAACCTAGTGAACAGTGCCAGTTCATCATTAAGTCTTCAGCTTCTCGTTGAACACAAACAAACATCAACCATGTCTTCCTTCACTTTTCTGTTGCTCTGCATCCAAGGTTGCTTGGTCCAGGTGAGTTAAAGCCTATCTTTACGTCAACCGGCAATTTCTTCTATTCGTGATTGTTTTGTGACTAACAGAAATTATGTTCTTTTCACAGAACGCGTTTAGCTACTGCTCATCTAGAGCGGGTTTAGTGTCCGCGGCTCCCACGCGGTGCCCACTTGCCCCTGCCGCTTGTGGCGCCGCCCTGACTCCTGCCGCGGCTTACGCTCCTCACGCCTACGCTCCTAGTTCTATCGCCTACGGACCTTCCGCCTCTGCCTACTCCCCGGCTGCTACCATCGGTTCTGCTGCTGCTTACGGCGGTACCGGTGAAGGCAACGTGGCCGTCTTCGGTGAGCTGCCGATCACTGGTGAGACCGCGCTCGCCGGTCAGGTGCCGATGACTGGTGTTGTGAACTTCAGTGGCGCTGTGCCGGTTGCTGGGGGTGTATCTATCTCCGGTAATTGTGCTTGTGGATGCAGTTCAATCTACTGAATGATTTGAATTGTTTGGATTTGAAAATAAAATATGTTTTATTTGCATTTTAGTATTTTTATTTACTTACATAGTCACGTATAGAAATATTTTGAATTATAATGAAATCTGTAGACATTTTCAAAGCATATCAAAAGCACCAATGTTAACCTGGTTTCCTATACCGGTCCTCTGGTTACTGCTAACTTGCTGCTAATTTTCAATTTGAAGTTAGTGTCAAAAGCCTCTGTAATCGTTTATTGAATTTGGTTATACGTATTACGTATTTGGTTGTATGTTTTTGACCATGATTTGACAAAAATTCTTGTTTGAATCACTGATGAAACAAAAGTTAAGTGATTTCGTGTTTCAAATGAGTTTTTAGCAGTTAATCTATACATATAAAATTCAAAGTCCTAACTGACTGATTTATCAACGCACAGTCCAAACTGCTGGTCCTACCTATATAAACATAATATTATAAAATTCAAATTCATGACTGACTGACTGTCAACCAATTCACAAACACAACCCTAACTGCTGGTCTTAGAGACATAAAATTTGCAGGGTGCAGGGTGTACTAAGAAAGGGTTTTTCGAAATTCAATTTTCTGCGAAACTTTTTACCCTCGGAGTCGATTGACTTGAAAATTTGTGTGCATACTCTTCAGTTAAAAGAGTGTCAGTTTTTTCCAAAATCGTCCCCCAATATAATATTCAAAGTCCTGACTGACAGACTGATATCAACGCACAGCCTTAACCGCTTATCATAAAGACATGAAAAAAGAGTGTATTCTCTGTGAAGAGTAGGTATCCACTAAGAAAGGGTTTTTCGAAATTCCACCCCTAAGAGGGTGAAATGGAGGGTTGAATTTTCTGTGAAACTTAATAAATACTTCTTACGGTCGATTGACTCGAAAATTGGTAAACACACTCTTCAAACTATATATATAACAATTAGAGGGAAATAGAGCGCTTGTTATGTTTGTTAATGAAAAGAAAATGTAATTTCTTTCATGTAGCCCACACGGGCGAAGCCGCGAGCAGAAGTTAGTTCATTATAAAGTTTTATGCGACGTTAATTATTTCATTTTATTGTTGCTGTCAGTTGACTACCATAATAATATCACGTTTTTAACCGACTTTAAAAAAGGAGGAAATTGATAAAAAAAAGTACCGAGACTATAAATGCATGTTTATTTTATTCGTTAAAGGATTGGTTTTCTACCATGAACAGGTTTTTAGATACCGCAGCCACAACCTCTGCCAGCGTAACCACCACGCAAGCCGAGGCCAGGAGCAGCAAGAGCAGCGGGACCGTAGGCACCGATAGGGGCATACGCACCAGCTGAACCGTAAGCAGCAGTCTCACTGATCATGGCGTTCCTACCATTACCACAAGCATGGTTGACGGCGCCGGCACCGGCAGAAGGCATAACTCCTTCTAAAGCAACAGTACCCACGAACGGTAGCTCACCACCCACAGCCAGAGCACCCTCATAAACGTTGTCAGACACTACGGAGATTCCGACGGGAGCGATGGCGGAGGCGCTGGAGACAGGCAGAGCGCCGCCACTGGTGGGACTGAACTCCAAGGTGGAGGCGTAGATTCCATCGTAACCCAAGCTTCTGCCGGTGTAACCAGCGGCCAGTCCGTCGAAAGCTAGACCTCTGCCTGCGTAGCCAGCGCCCAGTCCGTCGAAAGCCAGCCCTCTTCCTGCCAAGCCAGCGCCAGAGTAGGCGAGTCCGTCATATGCAAAACCAGGAGCACCCAAGCCGCAAGTTGTGGCTAAGGCGGGAGCGGCCAACCCGTAGGGAGCAGCAAGTCCAGAGATATCAGCAACCGCAGCGCGGCTGGTGCATGACTGTCCGAGTGCGGACTGAAAGTACAGTAAAATTCAAATAAGTATCAATGTATAATAGAATTAGAAAAATTAAATCTGTTAAATAATTTTAACGTTTTCTTACCTTGAACAGGAGCGCCTGAGCGCAGAGGACGAGAATAGTTTTGACGGACATTGTTGTTTGTTTCGAGTGCTGACACGAGAATGATGTTAAGTGCAACTTTCGGTGGTTTTATACTCTATACATTTTGTAATCAAGTTTCAGTAAAGTTTGAATGTAGGTAAGTGTAATTAATGAATAGCTTGTGCAAGCACGATAAGCCTACTATTTACCAACAAAGAAACGCTTTACTTTGTTTAAAACATATATCATCACGTTTTTCAAAATTTCGAAAACTCTGTTGATATAATTACGGGTTAGGTATAAAATGTGACTAAATTTTTAGGTCATCACTCAGTATTCAATTTTTGTTGAAGTAACTTGAAATATGAACTCCTTCACAGTTTTGTTGCTCTGCATCCAAGCTTGCTTGGTCCAGGTAAGTGACTATTGCTTGATTTATATTTTAAAGATTTTTTGCAAGCACTTTTGAATTTATTCCTGATCAATTATCCTCTTTTATTTATTTTTATAACTTATTATTTACTTTTTTAAATATTTTTATTAACAAAATGTATTACTTTCACAGAATGTACTTAGCCAGACATGTGGTGCTTACGGCCCGGCGATCGCTCCCGCTTTGGCTTCTCCCATGTTGGCTGGTCCTTATGGCTTAGCTGGTCCAGGTTTGGCTTATGATGGACTTGCGTACCCCGGTGCTGGCTTGGCTGGCGCATACCCCGCTGCTGGCTTCGGCGCCGGACTTGCCGCGTACGGCGGTGGATTAGCTTCTGGTTTGGCTTACGACGGACTCGCCTACCCTGCTGCTGCCGGTTATGGTGTTGCCCCGTACGGCGGCGCCGGTGAAGGTAACGTGGCGGTGGCTGGTGAGCTGCCAGTCGCTGGTACTACCGCCGTCGCCGGTCAGGTCCCCATCATGGGCGCTGTGAGCTTCAGTGGTCCTGTGGCTGCTGCTGGTGCCGTGTCTATCACAGGCAAGTGCGCGTGCGACTGCGGTGCCCCTATGAACTATTTGTACTAGATGTAGTTACATTGAAGACTCGCAAAGGAATAAGTAAAATATTCTTGCAACAATACAATTGTGGTTTTTGTCTCATTCATATTTTTATAACAACATCATCACCTACTTAGCGTATTCAAATTTTCCCACTTACACAACTTTAAACCTTCCTCGAGAACCACTCTATCCATTGGTGAAAACAGTATGAAAATCAGTGCAGTAGCTTTTGAGTTTATCGCGAACAAACAGACAGACGCGGTGGAGGACTTTGTTTTATAATATGTAGTGATGATGTAGTGATAGTGATATTGTATACAATCTAGCTGTGCCCGCGGCTTCGCTCACGTGTGTTTTTGGCATTCTTTGAGGCACTTTACATGGGAACGTTACATATGAAATGAACGTGGTATATTCCTAACATCCTCCACATTCTACAACATAAAATAAAAATAAACTGATTTACTGTTAATTTAAAAAAGGAACTCGTAGACAATTTCTGGGAGACTTACTTTAGATTGTCCTCAGCACACTGAGAAGAAATTTATGAACGAAAGCAAATAGACACAGTTCATGATCTACCATAGGTCCCGACCAGTTATTGATCGACGGAACCCTTGATATCCCTTAATATCAATATCAAAAAATCTTACAACTCTGAGAGCTGATGGAAAACAAAAGTTAAAATATGCAATAATAATAAGAATATACCTGACATTGTAGTGATAGATCGATTGGAGCGTCGCGCAATGATTGTTGATATAACAGTCCCCCATGACGAGAACCTCGTGAAAGCAGACAAAGATAAACAGTTCAAGTATCTAGATCTGGCTCGCAAGGTTGTCGACATGTGGGACGTGAGTACAGCAGTCATTGTGCCGATAGTCATGTCGGCCAATGGCTTAATAGCCAAGAGCCTCGACCAACATCTGAGGAGGCTCTCGCTTGGCAGCTGGATCAAGGCCTTGATTCAGAAAGCAGTACTTCTGGACACGGCGCGTATTGTCAGGACGTTCCTATCTCAACTCTGGTGGGCTACTATTTTTTATATTTTTAAATGTTTTTTTATGTTATTTTATATTTAAATATTTAAAAATGAGTATGTGTAAAAATAAATAAAGGAAATAAGAATATAAGTCTCTCTACTTTGGTCGCACTTCATCGTCTTATTTATGTTTCTCAAAAGTTTGAAAGATCTGTAATATTCTAACCATGGTGATACATAATAGGCATGCACTTCCATGGTTGTAGCAACTCAATATGAATACACCATGGCCGACTTGCTGGAGTGTCCAAAGTGTACCTACACCTGCGTTTTAGAAGATTTACTGTCAAAAATCCTACTGGTGCTGACGCCGCGATTAACTTATAATATCATGGACCGAAATGATAATGGAGATTATGTTCTAAACTCACTCTGTGAAATGGGTCTTGAATGCGGAATAAATCAGTTTACTCGAGAGATAAGATAAGATAAGAGAGGTGCGCGCATAACGCAGTGCAACCTGTGCAACACGACGCCGTTACTTCGTGTACAATAGTTTATATTTTCTGGTTTTTATAAATAAGTAGTTAGTCTGTAAGGTATTTATGGGTCTTTGTCACCTGAAATAAATAATATATTGTTATTATTTCCCTTATTGGAGAGCAGCGGTGGCCCAGTGGTAGCGACCCCGACTTACGAACAGTAAGTCGTGGGTTCGAACCCAGGCAGGCGCATTACTTTGTGTAATTTATTTCATCACCACTGTTCTCAAAAACGGTGAAGGAAAACATCGTGAGGAAACCGGCATGTCCTAGCTACCAATCCGCACTGGGCCCGCGTGGTGGATTATAGCCCATTCCCTCTCATAGAGAGGAGGCCTGTGTCCCAGCAGTGGGAACATCTATAGGCTGATGATGATGATGATGATGATTTCCCTTATTTATTTGTATACATACTTAATACATTTTTAAACATTTAAATTAAAAAAAAACATTGAAAAATATAAAAAATAGTAGCCCACCAGCATTGGGTACAGGGTCCGAGCTACCGGTGGTCAGGGCTCTTGAGAGAGGAACCTCCTAACGATACGCGCCGTGTCCAGAAGTACTGCTTTCTGGATCAAGCCCTTTATTATTAAAACAAAATCATGTAATGATCACATATATTTATACGAAAGAAGAAAAAGAAATCCCGATCTTGGGGCAGGTTTTGTCTATCTCCTTTATTGCATTTGAGGCACGCACACCTTTGGGTACCCCCAAAGGTGTGCGTGCCGTCGAAGAACAGGATGTAAAGCTCTTCTTCCCCCATAGAAAAGGTAGGATCCTCCGACCAGACGGGTGTTGTGTCTGGTGGGCTACTGCCCGACACTTGTTGTCGGGTTCTTCTATATACTCCTAAGTCGCGGATAACTTTACTTGCGTGATCTAAGTTTTTTGCTGTTTAGTTCGTCCGCTCTGTCATAGATGGCGCTGTAGTATTTTTTGTTCTATGTTGCTTAGTAATTTTTGTTCTATGTTGCTTAGTATTTTTTGTTCTATGTTGCTTAGTACTTTTTGTTCTATGTTGCTTAGTACTTTTTGTAGTGCCGCTACACACCAATCCTGTTTAATTCTCTGTTTTTTGGCATAATTGACATCGATTTCTCCAGTAATTTTTGTCCCAGTTGATAAGAAGTAAAAAAGTCGTCGGCTGTAAGATTATCTCCCAAGTCCTACACAGTTAACACGTATGGTCAATTTTGACCTGAGGGCCTTGAACGTAGAAAAAGTGGTCAGTCATGCATGAAGCATCAAATATCAATAGAAATTAGCTATAGAGAAAACGTTGTTTCATACCTTAAATGGGTCAAAATTGACCCAAAGGCCGTACGAAGGTTGATTATAATTCTGTAAATACATACATGTTACTGGCGCGACTCATTTTACATCAACATACAACCTGACACTGACCTACAAATTGCAAAAAAGGTAAGAAAATTTGAATTTCGCTGGTTATCCTGGCGCTTCCACATAATTGTATGTAGGTAAATATTTCTTGGTCTTACTGCACGACCTAATGATTCATCCACTGGTTCATCCTGTTATTTAAAATATATTAGTAGTACTAGTACATCATTATATCCTGTTTTAGTTCAAGTTCAAAGAATGAATTGATTTTTATGGTTCCGTACCCAAAGGGCAAACGAAGACGAGTCTTAGTCTTCCCAGTTCCATACAACAAACGTTTTTTGCCGTTTTTGTGTATTGTTGTACAGATAATGGTACGGAACCCTTCGTGCACGTCTCCGACTCGCACTTGGCCAGTTTTTTTTTTCTATTTATCACTTAGAAGAATGTCTCTCTAAAATGTATAATTTTCTTCGTATCTTTTTTTTTTCGGATGGGAAATCATCAAATGACTTCTCCCGCTCTGGGCAGAGCGGAAGGGAGTGTCAGACTTGTACTGCCTAAAACTACCATGTTCCTTCCTTGCCCTTTGTGTTCCAGGTCCGCGGTATCTCTTTCGAACAGTCCCGCAGCCCTGGCAGGCATCGGGCCTTGCTGGCCCCTCCCTGTTTGCTGACATCTCTTTGAGGCGCGCGTGGAACACGAACGCGCCGTCTACACGGCTTTCTTCGTATCTTGCAATGTATTTTTCTATGACCAATCGTTTTAATATTATTACTGTTGTATTTTAATTTGAATGAAGTGAGGGGGAGTGTGATAAATTGTGAACGGTAAGAAGCAAACGCAGAAATTAACAATTTTCATATATTAAAACACAAATGAAAAATGTATGACTAATAAATTCATAACCTAGAAGCTTCCCTTGCAGCCACAACCAGGGCCGACGAGACCATTGAATCCCAGACCAGAAGCACCAAGACCAAGACCAGGGGCGCCTAGACCAACCACACCAGGACCAGCCAGACCAGGGCCGTAACCAGCTCTGCCAGGAGCGAGACCAGCAGCAGGAGCAATAGCACCGTAAGGACCAACAGCAGCGCCAACACCTTCGCTCACTATACCGACAGCGCCGCTCCCGCAGCCGTAGTTGATACCACCGGCGCCAGCAGTGGGCAGAGCGCCTTCCACAGCCACCGCACTCAAGAACGGCAGTTCTCCGTTCACAGCGAGAGCACCTTCTATAGCATTCTCAGAGAACACTGTTATTCCGGTGGGCGCGATGGGGGACATGCTGGTGACCGCGAAGCTGCCGCCGCTGGAGGGCACGAAGGAGTTGGCAGCCAGACCGTAGCTGTTACATCCTGGGTAGCCCAAGGGTCCTGCTGCCAAGCCTCGTCCAGCTATGTTGGAGCCGTAAGCGAGCGCGTTGCCGGCTAGACCAAGTTCTTCAGCTGCTAAGGCTGTGCCAGCAATGCTGTTGCAAGCGCCGATGGCTTGGCCTGAGATAATCTGAAAGTAAAAACCATAAGACATGAATATTTTGCCTTTCATACAGGGTCTTAACAGACTCTTCACCAAAGCATCCCGTACATCAAACTAAGTAACTTTACGCAAAAATTATTGCTGGGAAACGACTTTTTGTTTGGGGTGAAAAATTACGTTTTACGGTAGGACTCAATGTTACGCACTCAAAACATTTTACTGATGAATGGATTGAATAGTTAGCTGGTCGTGGATGTGTTTAACGTAAAAATCTTACATAGAAAACATGTATTTAAAAAAAAAATGGGAAAAGGTTAGAACTTCGACACCCAATATCTCCGTAACTAGAAGTTTCCCAGGTATGGTCTAGAGGAAAAAAATGATAGCAATGACGGGGAGAACAAGTATCTTTCGGCTTCGTTAAGAGTATTTTTACACCCTTTATAGGTTAAAAATTACTTTTTCTGAACCCAAATTCCGATGTACGAGTATGTCAGGGGCAAACTACACATGTTTGTTGAAATCTTCCAGATATAAAATTTGTTTTGATCCAGAAGACTTTTTAAATTCAAAGAAGAAGGTAGTACTCACCTGGACCATTAAAGCAGAAGCACAGAAGACCAAGAGAGCTTTGGTGGCCATTTTGTTTTTTGTATACGTTTGTATTGAGGACAAACAACTGAATGATTATACATCGCACGCACTAACATTTTATACTTAAATATTACAATATGTCTTCGTAATCGATGGTAAGGAAATTGTCATTATTACGTGTTACAATAGCAGTTGGTAGAATATGAAATAATCGGTGTTTGCTCATAGATAACGCACCTGATTTTGTATAGTATTAGATGAAAAGTCACGTATTTGAGTTAATAATAGGTACAAGTGATGATGTCATCATGTGTCCCATTCTACTTCGGGTCGGCGCAACACGTTTTCTTCTTCCATTCTCGCCTGTCAGACGTCACGGCATCATTTACTCCTTTCTCTTTCATATCATTCTTTTCACAATCCATCCATCTTTTCTTTGGCCGGTTTATTTAAGGTCTATCTTATCTGGATGGCCTTGATGATTTGACCTCTGTACTAGTTTTTGTTTATTATGCGCTCCTACCGGCAAACGATCATACTACAATAAAGATTAAGCAAGAACAAAGATGTGTCACAATGTCGTCAACGTCTTTGCCTAATTTATTCGCTCTCTGAGAGACATTTATATTTATTTTGAAATAAATTATGTACTTTGACTAATTGTGGAATCTGAGGTACCCTACTACAAATATGTGCCCGAACTAGTTCTCGAGAAAGACCATATCACGCTGTACTGGGATCAGTCTGTTATTACTGACAGGACTATTGTCGCCAATAAGCCTGGCATAGTGGTGATAATAACATCCGCTCGGGTCGATCTTAAGGCTAAGCCGTGCTTGCCTAGGTTGGTCTGTGGATGGGTGATCACCCATTACATACTGAGTTTCCTTCGTGCCTCGGAAAGCACGTTAAGCCGTTGGTCCCGGCTGTCATTTGAAGATCAACCAAGGGGTATCGTATTAACCAGTACTAACTGGGTTGTGGAGGTCAGATAGGCAGTCGCTCCATGTAAAATACTGGTATTCAGCTGCATCCGGTTAGACTGGAAGCCGACCCCAACATAGTTGGGAAAAGGCTAGGCAGATGAGTGGTGATACCCCGATCAGCGTGCTGCGTAATGATAGTCGATATTACCATCCTGCATGACGAGAACCTCGTGAAAGCTGAGAAAGAGAAACAAATAAAATATTTCGACTTGGCACACGTGGAATGTGAACTCTGCTATCATTGTGCCGATTGTCGTAACGACCAATGGCCTAATGGCCAAGAGCCTCGACGACCATCTTTCAAGGCCTCAGGCGGTTGGATCAAGGGCCTGATTCAGAAGGCAGTACTCCTCGATACGGCTCGCATTGTGAGGAGGTCCCTGTCCCGACACCAACTTCTTTTTAATTTGGAAATATTGTTTTTATATGTTTTTTAGAAATATGTAAAAATATAAAAATTGTGTAGAACCTTGAGTAAACGAGATAATGATAATAGATATCTATAAGAATTTGGGAGACGTTTGATAATGACGTGTGTTGTAGATTTTTAAAATATGTATTCTTCTGATCCTCAAAATAATTATGCTTTAATTGCACCAAATTTTTTTTACAAAGTGTAGTGGTTTTTGGTAGATTATGCATTGCAGGCATCCTCTGTTTCAGTAATAAGAAAATATTCTAATTTGGTGTTCTATCTGGCAACCTATTGCTTATCGTACTGATTCTCGTGGTATGTCGAAGTAGGAGCATGTATCCGATTATCGTTAAATTAAAAACATTCCCAGCAAGATGGGAATGATTCGCATTCGAATGTGGAGTGTATTTCTTTAACGGCCCGTCAATTGTGGAAACCGAAGTGATACCTTCTTAATGTGCCATAAGGTGACAGATTGACAATGGCAGACACTTCCGCCTGATCACCACTAAGCTCATTTTTGCTTGCACTCACAACATGAAATCGCTCTCTAGCCGGGCGGGGCGCCTCCACATTCTTTTTAACTGATCAGGCGGAAAATGCCGCGTCTGTACATAAGGCAGTTCATTTACCTACAACTTACCGTCATGTTACTTACTGAGCCAAGTAAGCATATATTTGACGACTAATCATAATAAACACTACTCAATGAACCTTGCTAGCTAATCAGTTTCTAAAGGTCGTACGTAAATCTGCGCATTGTGCTAATTTATTAATAGCGCTGCATTCTTTCCACGCTGGTCAAATAAGCTGTGTCATTTTGTTGTGCTTGTTACGTAACGATGTCTACACATAACGTTAGGCTATTCAACTTGAACTTCAGGTTAAGCCGCACTTGCCTGGGTTCATCCTTGGATAGTTGACCACCTATTACAAACAGAGTTTCTTCCGTGCTTCAAAAAGCAGGTTAAGCCATTGGTCCCGACTGACAATTGTAGATTTTCGTTTGAAGTAAGTCAGTGGCCTGAAAGTCTGACCATCAGTCTTACTAAGAGGTATCGTATTACCCAGTACTAACTGGGTCGGGTCAGATAGGCAGTCGCTTCATGTAAAATAATGGTATTAAGCTGCATCTCGTTAGACTGGAAGCCGACCTCAACATAGTTGGGAAAATGATGACCCTCCAGGACCCTCTTACTATTCAATCCATACATCAGTACAATGTTTTGAGTGCGTTACATTGAGTCCTACTGTAAAACGTAAATTTTGAGCCCAAAAAAAATTCGTGTCCCAGCACAAATTTTTGAGTAAAGTTACTTAGTTTGATGGCTTCGTGAAGTGTCTGTTTACACCCTGTATTGATGATGGCAGTAAGGTGGTTCCCATTATGGTCATACCATCTGGTATCTATGAGAGCAGCGGTGGCCCAGTGGTAGCGACCCCGACTGACGAACAGTAAGTCGAGGGTTCGAACCCAGACAGGCGCATTACTTTGTGTAATTTATTTCATCACCACTGCTCTCAAAAACGGTGAAGGAAAACATCGTGAGGAAACCGGCATGTCCTAGAACCAAAAATTCGAACACATGTGACATCTACCAATCCGCACTGGGCCCGCGTGGTGGATTATAGCCCATTCCCTCTCATAAGAGAGGAGGCCTGAGTCCCAGCAGTGGGAACATTATAAGGCGAAGATGATGATCTGGTATCTTCTTATAGACGCGTGCCCAGTCGTTGGGTTCTAAGACAGCTGTCACCCCAGCGCAGCGCGGTGGCAATTTGTTATGTAAGTAGGAGTCCACTGCCAGGCATTAACCCTGTAAGTCCATTTAACCCTATTGAATGATTTTTTCATGAAATATTCATTGAATAGGGTTACATAAACTTAGAGGATTGTATTGATGATTTTAAGCTTGAACCCGGTGGGCTACTATTTTTAAATGTTTTTTTTTTTATATTTTTAAGAAATACGTAAAAATATAAAAAAAAATAAACGAAATAATAATGTGATAAAAATGATTGTTGCCTGTTACTAATAACTTATCCAAAATCTGTCAAATAAAGAATGTGTCAAATATAGACTCTGTCATAATATGTAGAATCTGTCTAATAAAGACTATGATGTCAAAAGTAGAATCTGTCAAATGTCGACTAAACGGCATTTTGACTGTTGTTTTACTTAATAGTCGATGGCAATAGAATTTTACTGGTGAGTGTACAAAACTGAGGTATTTGAACGCCTTTGTGCTGTTGAGTTCAGTAAAAAATATGGTATAGTAGTACACTAGGTATGATGAGTGAGTAAATTTTTTAAAAGAGTAAAATTTAACTACACACTAGGTACGCATAAATAAAATAATTTATTATTACCTAAAAAATACCTAATATCCATAAGGTTTATTGCCATACGCTGGTGTTTGGATTTGGGCAATCGGAGCATTAAACCCACAAGAAGTACAACTGCCAGTAATAGTGACAGTACCACCACAAGGCACGTTGCCATTGAACGCCACTTTGCCAGTCATTGGCACATTGCCAGTTACAGACGTCATGCCAGAGACTGGCAGCTCGCCATTCACAGCTACGTCACCGTTGCCAGCTCCGCCGTATACTGGGTTTTGACTGCCAGTGCCATAAAATTGACTTGATTTGCCAGCAGCGTTAAAAGTTTGTTTTTGTATTCCTGCACTAGCAAAAGCTTGATTGGGTATGCCAGTGCCAGAAAAAGCCTGATTTGGCATGGCACCAAAAGCTTGACAATTGGGCATACTTTGAGTATAAGTTCCAAGTGCTTGATTAGATACTAATGGTCCCATTGAAGCTATTCCAGGTCCGTTCATGACTCCGTTAAGTTGTACTGGCCCTTGTATTGCGGCGCTAGGTCCAACATTCGGTCCATATTGAAGACCATTGTTCCCCATCGGGGGCCCGTTAACACGTTGACTGATTGCATACTGTAAGAATAGAAAATCAATTAGTTTTGCTTTAAAAAAACCATGGTAAGTTTTGATAACAATAAATAGTGCGTGGAGTCCCTCCGCGCGGAAGAAGCGCAACTTCGTAATGTGGAAACGAACACAACAGTGCTTTCATACCCCATGGTAGCGTTAAACGTTTAACGCAACCTTGTTGGAAATCGCATTAAAAGTTTAACTTCAAAAATAAATCTCAAATGCGCTTTGTCATGTAAATAAACTTTAATCAAACAATCATATTACAGATACTGCCGAGGTGAGCAAACCGATCAGATATGAGCTCCGCATCGGCTGAAAATGAGATGCGGCAATAACCCTTGCAAAACATAAAGGTACATCAAGTTAGACTTATTTTTCTACATTCCCTTCCCTTAGTTGCACCACTTTAAATAATAACCGCCGCTCGGGTCGATCTTTAGGTTAAGCAGCGCTTGCCTAGGTTGGTCTGTAGATGGGCCATCACATACCGAGATCCCTCCGTGCCTCGTCGGCTGTCATTTATAGATCTTTGACAGTAGTGACAGGTAGTCAGTTGCCCGAAATTCGGGCAACCAGTCTAACCAAGGAATATCGTATTAGCTAGTACTAACTGGGTTGTCGAAGTCCGATAGGCAGTCGCTCCGTGTAAATTACTGGTATTCAGCTGCATCCGATCAGACTGGAAGCTGACCCTAACATAGTTGGGAAAACGCTAGGCAACTTATGTAGAAGATAAAACGCGGAGAGGTTTATAAAATAACGAAGAAAAGCAGTAATCATCATCATTTCAGCCGAAAGACATCACACTGCTGGATATAGGCCTCCCCTAAAGGAGGTTTTTACCATAATCACCACGCTTGACAGGCGGGTTGGCGATCGCAGTACGGTTGCTACAAAGGCACAGAGAACGCTGCTGCCCATTCTCTGGTAAGTCCCTTAGTCGCCTCTTACGACACCCACGGGAAGATATGGGATGATGCTATTCTTTACGTCCGACACCATGCAGTACTTATATCTTAATATTATAATCAACTTGAATATATAATGGGAACCAACCTGGATCAAGCAAATATGAATACAGAAGATGGCAAAAGAAGTAGACATGGCGTGTTGTTTTTCTTTTACAGAATAATCTCTAATGGACACTGACCGACCTTAAAATAAATGCCTTTTATATAAAAACCATTTTGAAACAAACTTAGCATTAATTTGATAAATCATGTAAGTTATCAATGGTTTTCTCAGAACAATCAATATTCTAAGATAAAAGATTATTATCGCATTTCGACAAATCTGTTGAAGTACGACAGAAATGGTGATATCTTAAGTTCATCTGATTGAGTTGTGGTTTTGACAGCAGCACATATGATTTCATAATTGATTAGGGGCCGGTTTTTCAATCGCCAGTTAACTTTTATCCGCCGAATAAGTTTGTAATTTTAACAGTTTTTGTAAAGACATCCTGTCAAAATGACATTTATTATCGTGTATTGCCTATTCTATTAGATAGATATCCTTATTAGAATAGTGAAGAAACTGATGGACGCTACCGATAGTGCTAAAATGGTCGACATAGGGCTTGGAAGGTTTTTGTATGAGGCCTGTCAGGCCTAATTTCCGCCATTTAAATTTATTTTTATCAAAGTTACGCTGAAGATGCCATCAGTGAATGGACTTTACTTTGATAGCTCATATCTCGGAAACGTGACACTTTAGAACATTTTCGTCACTGTAGAATGAATACCACGTATGTCGAAAAAAGTACTTTTTTAAGCAAAAAACCACATATTTTATAACACGGCGAAACCGTGAACCCAAAAGTAAGTCCTTTTTATCATTCAAAACATGAGCCAAAAGTACATAAAAATATTTTAAACATTGACGAAATGTAACTTTTTTTTCGTTCCCTGTAAAGTTTGGATTTCTGGACATACGAGTTTATCATCTAGCTATCGATTCATATAATAGGTATTATGAGTGGCCGCAACTTTGAAAAAAAAAATAATGGAAATTAGGCTGGCCATTAAATTCAAACCGGTTCTTTTAGGCACACGCAAAAAGAAAGCCATCACGTTCTAAAAAAATGAAATGGTAAGAGATATACTTTTACAAAAACAATCTATAAAAAGAAATAACTGATGCCTAAGCCAGCGGCCAGACAGAAAAGACGCAAGACGAGGGCGGGGCGCGGACCCGTCGCAGACAAAAGCGTTGCGCCCGCGCCCCGTCTCTTCTGTCTGTTTTGAAGCGTCGCGACGCAAAACAAGACGGGGCGCGGACATTTAATGTCCGCGCCCCGTCTGCGTCTTACGTCTTTTCTGTGTGTCCAGCGCCTAAGAGTATCTGAAATTCCAGAGTCATTGCAGATCTTGACCTTGCCAGATGGCTTAAGAGAAGCTGAAAACTTTTCATTCATCCCTTGAAACTAGAAACACAGAAACTCTTCTTGACGGCACAAATTTATATTTGTAGTGCTTTCCCGGATAAGAGTTTGGCATAGTACCGTGTCTTGTCGCGTAAGTGGGTTCGCGCAAGTGTCCTCCGCGCAAATGTCCTAGATCCGTTACGTTTTTGATGAATATTGGAATTTTTTCGACCGCTGGAGATTTTGCGAATTGGACATTTTGCGAAATGGGCATTTTGCGAAATGGACATTTTGCGAATTGGACATTCTGCGAACTGGACGTTCTGCGAATTGGACATTTTCCATCGCTGGACATTTTGCGAATTGGACATTCTGTGCCTAAACGCTTTTTTTCTGCAAAGTATTTATTTATTACATTTAAGAAAACAAACAGAAGTATGTTATGCATAAACAGTGTTGTCTTAAAAATTAATCTTAACAAAAACAAGGTGTAAACGACCCTTCACGGAAGCCGTTAACCACGCATTTTGTACATCAAATTAAGTAACTCCACGCCAAAATTATTTTGACCGAAACCTCTTTTGCAAGGTGTAATATATTTATTTCTAGGTTTTTTAAAAAGTCTAAGTAAGTAGGTAACATTTTATTTGTTTCAGTGCGTCATGGATATTTTGCGGATTACGTTGTTGGTAACCCTTAGTGAAATTTTCAGTAAAAATTATACTGAAAAAGTATTTATTTTCACTTTTAATTTTTTTTTTCAGAATTATAGATATCCATTTCAATAGTCTAGGAAACCATCATTCATCTGTTTACCGAAAAATATTTTTTAGCAAGCTTAGTGCATGTTGTCTGATAAAATTACTATCAATACAAAATAAAAATTGAGATAACCGTGAGTATCAACCCAACACCGACCTTACAGTCACAACAATAAAGACCACTGATCATGAACCTATAACTATAATGCCAAGTATCATCACAATACGTTAAAACCGTTAGTTTTTAACCGTGAGTCCAACTAAACCTAATCGCAATATGTTTGTTCATGTATTAAGATTCCTTAAAAGTATTTTTCAGAATGATAATCCGAACAATCAAATGGACCGAATACGTGGTAACCGTTTGTGCGTCCCTGTCTCTTGTCACCATACACCACAGAGTTATTTCAATTTCAATAGTTGAGAGCTCCTAATCCATAACGATCTTGTGATACCTACCTGAACGATTACATTCCATCATATCGCTTGGTTGTTTTGCAAATTAAGGTAGGTAATAAAAATCAAAATACAATATACATACTACAATAACTTTTATTTATACATAAACAACAATTACCCGACTAATAAACAGCTCCACATCCACCCAGACCGACTCCAGGGCGTCCATTGAAACCAAGCCCATTACCTAGACCAGCGCCATACCCCAAACCTCCAGCCAGACCATTAGCATAGCCCAGACCAGCTGGATAGGCGGTAGGGGCTACACCAGGGGCAATGCCTTCACTGACAATACCCACAGCGCCATTCCCGCAGCCGTAGTTGATGCCACCAGCTCCAGCAGTAGGCAGAGCACCTTCTATGGCAATAGCTCCAAGGAATGGTAAGTTACCATTGATTGCTACAGTACCTTCGATAGCATTCTCAGAGATAACGGTGATACCAGTTGGAGCAATTGGTGAAATGCTCTGGACAATAAAGCCACCACCGCTGGTAGGGGCAATAGCGTTGGCTGCGTAACCGCATCCCTGTGCTGGACCAGTGAAAGGACCTCCAATACCTCGACCATAGGCGGTGTTGCCAGCCAGAGCGTAGCCAGCTGGTGCAAACTCTTCAGCTGCGATAGCTGTGCCGATGACGTTGTTGACTGCGCCGATACATTGGGCTGAGCTGATCTGTGATGAGATAGTAGACTTTAGTTGGATGCCTCTGGAGTAGTCACTTATGCGGTTCAAAGAGATAGAGGAATGGAGAGCGGAAGAATACAGAAACCAAAAAGCGTACTCCGAAGGAGGGAAATCTTGGCTGTATATGAAAAAATACTTTTGTGATTTACTTTGTAATTTTCATTACGGTAAAGCTTCCCGACCATAAGGCTCTTCTAAAATGATTATTGTTTATATTTCAAAATGAATTATAATTTTGATATTATTTTAACTCACCTTGACAAAGCAAGCTGAAGCGCAAAGCACAAGGATAAACTTGGCGGCCATTTTGGATTTGTATGTTGGTCTGTACGATTTAAAATTGTGAATGATTTCTTTGTCCAATATCGAAGAATTTATACTGATCAATTGCATTTTTGTTTAGTAATATAATTTTGTAAGATATTATTACATTGTTGATAAAGGCATTCAATGTGATATATTTTTATCGTAACATACATACATACACTTTTATATAATACCGGTTTTCTGCTTTTAAATGTAATGGGTTGTATAATGAGCGTAAAACTACCCTTAACGAAGCCGAAAGGCACTTGTTCTCCCCGTCATTGCGGTCATTTCTTTCTGGACCATACCTGGGAACTTTCGAGTTCCGAAGATATTGGGGGTCAAAGTTCCTCTTTTTCACAAGCTTTTTTTTAAATACAATTTTTTTTCTGTTGTCATTTTACATGAAATACTTACTTGTAATATTCAATGCCTACATATGTACAGTGTTTTGAGTATGTTATATTGGGTCTTACTGTAAAAAGTGATTTATCAACCCAAAACAAAAAGTCACTTCCCAGCAATAATTTTGGCGTGGAGCTACTTAGTTTGAAGTACATAATGCTTGGTTAACGGTTTCGTTGAAGGTATTTTTACACTCATTATGTAACCCACAAAATTTAAAAGCATAAAAGTGGTATTACATAAAAGTGTTTGTATGTATAGTACGATAAAAATGCATTACATTAAATGCGTATGCGTTTATCAAAAATGTAATAATATGTTACAAAATTATATTACTAAACAAAAAGGCAATTGATCAGTATAAATTCTTTGATATTGGACGAAGAAATCATTCATAAGTTTAAATCGTACAGACCAACAAACAAATCCAAAATGGCCGCCAAGTTCATCTTTGCGCTTTGTGCTTCAGCCTGCTTTATCAAGGTGAGTTAAAATAATATCAAAAATATAATTCATTTTGAAATATAAACAATAATCATTTTAGGAGAGCCTCATGGTCAGGAAGCTTTAACGTAATGAAAATTACAAAGTAAATCACAAAAGTAATGTTTCATATACAGCCAACATCTCCCTCTTCCTGAGTACGCTTTTTATTTTCTGTAATTTTGTATTCTCCCTCTCTCTAATCCTTTAATTCTTTGAACCGCCTAAGTGACCACACAGAGGCATCCAACTAAATTCTACTATCTCATCACAGATCAGCTCAGGTCAATGTATCGGCGCAGTCAACAACGTCATTGGCACAGCTATCGCAGCTGAAGAGTTAGCACCAGCTGGCTACGCTCTGGCTGGCAACGCCGCCTATGGTCGAAGTATGGGAGCTCCCTTCGCTGGCCCAGCTCAGGGATGCGGTTACGCAGCCAACGCTATTGCCCCTACCAGCGGTGGTGGCTTTATCGTCCAGAGCATTTCACCAATTGCTCCTACTGGTATCACCGTCATCTCTGAGAATGCTATGGAAGGTGCTGTAGCAGTCAATGGTAACTTACCTTTCCTTGGAGCTATTGCCATAGAAGGTGCTCTGCCTACTGCTGGAGCTGGTGGCATCAACTACGGCTGCGGGAATGGCGCTGTGGGTATTGTCAGTGAAGGCATTGCCCCTGGTGTAGCCCCTACCGCCTATCCAGCTGGTCTGGGCTATGCTAATGGTCTGGCCGGAGGTTTGGGCTATGGCGCAGGTCTGGGTAACGGGCTCGGTTTCAATGGACGCCCTGGAGTCGGTCTGGGTGGATGTGGAGCTGTTTATTAGTTGGGTAATTGTTGTTTATGTATAAATAAATGTTATTGTAGTATGTATATTGTATTTTGATTTTTATTACTTACCTTAATTTGCAAAACAACCAAGCGATATGATGGAATTTAATCGTTCAGGTAGGTATCACAAGATTGTTATGGATAAGGAGCTTTTGACGATTGAAATTGAAATAGCTCTATGGAATATGATGACAAGAGACATATTCAGTACATTTGATTGTTCTGATTAATTATTATTCTGAAAAATACTTTTTGGGAATCTTAATACACGAACAAACATAATATTGCGAATAGGTTTAGGTGGACTCACGGTCAAACAGTAACGGTTAAACTTACGGTTGTCCCAATTTAAATTTTGTCTTGACGTAATTTTATCAGACAACATGCTCAAAAACTAAGCTTGCTAAAAAATATTTTTAGGTGAACAGATGAATGGTGGTCTCCTAGACTATTGCAATGGAAATCTTTATTTCTGAAAAAAAGAACGAAAAGTGAAAATAAATACTTTTTTAGTATAATTTTCACTAAAAATTTCGCAAAGATTTACTTACCAACATGGTAATCCAGATTCTGGACGATGATATCAAAGAGCCAAAAGAACCATGACGCTCTTTTTACAAAACCTAGAAATAAATAAATTATACCTTTCAAAAGAGTTTTCGGTCAAAAGTTTAAATTATAATTTGAAGAGGTTGCTCTAATGAAACACGTAAACACTGGCGAATTTGTTATGAAAACTAAATAAAAAACCATATAATAACAGAGAAAATAAACATTAAGAATAAAACTTAATGGCATCACAGAATTATTTTGACACACAAAAGGCCAGTTACTGACCGACGTATAATTAACATAAGGAGGTTGAATATAAAACTTATTCTTCTTTTTTGTGTCGATTGACTGCTACAGTGCTATAGGGATCTTTTGTGGCTTGAATGACATTGACAAGGGGCCGTTGCTGGTGAACATTTGTGAAATATTTTTCGCACCAAACCGATCTGTCATTCGCCTAGTTATGTTCCAAATCCTGGAATGATGGTTTTACATGATCGGAAATGTAAAACTGAATCAGATAAATATGAAATAAACGTATTTTGATTGAGTAAAAAAAATACTTTAATTCAGCTTACAAGAGGTGGTAAAATAACATATAGTGCAATGACATATTTCGCCATAAAAATAGCATGCAAATATTAATTAACACAACATTAAATTATGTAAGTAACTGAATATAGTCGAATATTACTAAGTTTAATTAACACAAAACAAAATTACAAACGAATTGTAAACAGAATAAAGAATTTTTAACGTAAAGACGCCAGCACATCTAGCTACTACAATTTGTCAAATTTCTTTAATAGATTTTCAACTTTATCTCTAAAGCATTTGGTTCAAGGTTGATTGGGAAAATCTGACAGTTTCGGGTAGCTTGACCTGCTGGCGTCTGAACAAAAGACAAAAAATAGCAACATCAACAAGGAGTTTAGTGGTAACTTTGGAAGGTGACTAATAAGAATACTGTTTGAAGTATAGCTCCCCAGCTATACTTCAAACAGTATTCTTATGAAATGTGTCAGTCTGTCTCGAGCTTTATCGTTTCAAATTATTCAAACTGTGTGTGTCTGCGCACGTTTGGGATAATCTTGCAAACTGGTGTATAGTCAGGAATGGAACATTGCGCTTTTCTTAGCAACTTAAGTTATGTAACAGTACATGATGACGTAATCTTTACGTACTTCTCTATGATTCGTCTACGTTTGTATATTATGTCATAGGAGAGTGTGAGTGTGTCTCGTCTTAAGTCGCGGATAACTTTACTTGTGAGATGTAGGATTTTGTAGTTTAGTTCATCCACTCCGTCATAGATGGCGCTGTAGAACTTTTTGTTCTATGTTGCTTAGTACCTACTTTTTGTAGTGTCGCTACTCAGCTGAATACCAGTATTTTACATAGAGCGACTGCCTATCTGACCTCTATTACCCATAACCCAGTACTAACTGGGTTGTGGAGGTCCCTTGGTAAGACTGGTTGTCAGACTTTTTTGGGCCACTAACTACCTAACGACTGTCAAAGATCTACAAATGATAACCGGGACCAACGGCTTAACTTGCTTTCCGAGGCACGGAGGAAACTCGGTATGTAATGTGTGGTCACCCATCCACAGACCAACCTAGGCAAGCACGGCTTAACCTAAAGATCAACCGGAGTGGCTGTTATTATTTAACCACGAGCTCGATGCAATAACTGTGTCTTTATTTTTGTCCGAAAATTTTCCCATTCTACTTGGGGTCGGCGCAACACGTTTTTTTCTGCCATTCTCCCCTGTCAGACGCCACGGCATCATTTACACCTCTATTAATATTATAAAGCCGAAAGTTTGTATGTAATGTGTGTATATGTGGATGTTTGTTACTCCTTCACGCTCAAACGGCTTAACGGATTTGGACGAAATTTGGCGCATAGATAGATTATAATCTGGAATAACATATAGGCTATAAATTATTGCGCTAATAACTTTGGGGGATGAGCAATATTGCATTACGTGGATATTTCAGTCCATTTTCAACAATTGTTTGACATCTGACAACTGTCAACATACATGATAACATGATTAGAATAGAACAGCTATCTTAGAACATTTGTCGCCAACGTAAGTGGCCCGGCGGGTAAGCGGTGGCCCTTTGAACACATGTTTGCAAGTTCGAACCTCAACTCTAATATTTATTTTTTGTATTTATTTCGATTTTTTTAATGCTATAATATTTCCAAAATAATTAACCATGGTTCGCGAGTTCGATCCCCAACCGGTTTTCACTTTTTGTAACTAGGTTTGTTTTTTTTTAAAGCTGTAAGATTTCTAAATAATTAATTAATCACCAAATAGTTATGACATTGGTACTTTTCGTCATTTTTAACCATTCAAAGGACAGTTTGGTAATTTTTCATTTTAAACTAAATTAACTAACGAAACACATGTCTGTGATAACTTTCAAGCAAAACTAAGCTACGCTGTGGCGGACAAAAAAAAAAGATGTTAGGTTAGGCTTAGGTTAGGTTGGAATTAGGTTAGGTTAGGTTAGTCTCAATAATTTTCAGTAAGTAGACCTATTCGTCTTGAAATAAATAGAGAACCCTGGGACAGAATTTGATTTGCTTTTGCACAGAGACTCATGGCTGTGATATGTTCCAAACAAAAGTAGTCTAAGCTGTGGCGGACAAAAAAAAGTTGTTAGGTTAGGTTAGGTTTGTTTCAATAATGTTCTGTAAGTAGACCTAATTCACTTGAAATAAATAGGGAACCCTGAAACAGAATTTGATGCGCTTTGGCACAGAGACACGTAATATTAATATATATTAATATTAAAATATTAATATAAATAATATTAAATTAAAATATTAATTATTATTTTTAAATTATTATTATTATTTATTAATCCGTTTATTCATGTTATACATATTTTTTAACATTTTTAAATATTTTTTAAAACATAATTAATATTAATTAATATTAATATTATAATATTAATAAGGATCATAAAGCAATGGTGTAGCTGCAGTGAACCGCACTCGGACCAATCTCTACATCACTATCACTATCACTATTATACTATCACTAAATATTATAAATAAAGTCCTCCGCCGCGTCTGTCTGTCTGTTCGAGATAAACTCAAAAACTACTGCACCGATTTTCCTGCTGTTTTCACTAATGGATAGAGTGGTTCTCGAGGAAGGTTTTAGTATATTATCCACGCGGGTGAAGCCGCAGGCATCAGCTAGTGAGATAAAAAGAAATATTGTGTGGTTTTGTAAGACTCAAATATAACCTTTGCCTTCACGTAGCGAAAATAGGGAATTAAAACTAAAGAGACTATATACTAAAGAGTCTAATTTGAAAATGTGCATTTTAATGATGCTAAATCTTGAAGTATAGAGATACACCTCTTCAAAAGTATGCCCTTGATCATTTACTTGACCTATAAATATTGCATACCTCATCATCATCTGCCTAGCCTTTTCCCAGCTGTGTTGGGGTCGGCTTCCAGTCTAACCGGAAACAGCTGAATACCAGTATTTTACATGGAGCGACTGCCAATCTGACCTTCACAATCCAGTTAGTACTAGGTAATAATATGATACCACTTGGTAAGACTGGTTGTCAGATTTTTTGGGCCACTGACTACCTGTAACGACTTTCAAAGATCTACAAATGACAGCCGGGACCAACGGCTTAACGTGCTTTCCGAGGCACGGAGGAAACTCGGTATGTAGGGGTGCTAAATATTGCATACCTAACACGCAAAATACCTATTAATAGAATTACATAAGTTAGGAATGTAATACAAAAGTTCCACTTCTTACTGAAATATAATTGTATTATAATAAAATTATTGTTTAATTCATCAACATTAAATACTGTAATAATTATAATTGTGTAATTTTGGTGTTTGTTCTTATCATTGACCGTTATTAGTGACGAAATCATTATAACACACTACTTCTTTGGAATCCTATAATTATTATGTAAAAGTTAATAAAAACCGTTATCGTACGCACATTGACACATAGATAACATTTTAATGTAATAATCTTGTATAAAACGTCCGAACCTTTTTTTAAAAATATCATTCAACGGTTTTTTGTTCACAGCAACACTACTAACAAACCTACAAAAATCAAAATGAACACCAAAGTTGTTATTTTGCTTGCTTCAGCGCTTTTCGTGGTGAGTTTTCAATCGAATGATATTTTACAGGATATTTCTTATTCCAAACCAAACTCGACGACTTAACAACATAAAACTTTAGAAATTCCAAAGTTAATTCTCTAGACATCTGTAATATTCTATCACACTTTTCAAAAAAGCCCAAACTAATAATTAATTCTTCTTTTTTACAGACTATCTCAGGCCAAGCCATCGGCACTTGCAACAGCATTGCCGGCACTGCCTTGGCAGCAGATGAGCTCGCTCTAGCCGGCAACGCACTCGCTTATGGCTCCAATCTGGCCGGACGAGGCTTGGCAGCAGGACCCTTGGGCTACCCAGGAAGTAACAACTACGGCCTGACTGCCAACTCCTTCGTGCCATCCAGCGGCGGTGGCTTTGCGGTCACCAGCATGTCCCCCATCGCACCCACCGGCATCACTGTATTCTCTGAGAATGCCATCGAAGGTGCTCTCGCTGTGAACGGAGAGCTGCCGTTCTTGAGCGCGGTGGCTGTGGAAGGCGCTCTGCCCACTGCTGGCGCCGGCGGTATCAACTACGGCTGCGGGAGCGGCGCTGTTGGTATAGTGAGCGAAGGTGTTGGCGCTGCTGTTGGTCCTTACGGTGCTATTGCTCCTGCTGCTGGTCTCGCTCCTGGCAGAGCTGGTTACGGCCCTGGTCTGGCTGGTCCTGGTATGGTTGGTCTAGGCGCCCCTGGTTTGGGTTACAATGGTCGTGTTGGAGCCGGTTGTGGTTACAACGGATTGTATTAGATCTAAGAAATTATTGTAATGTTGTTGTTTTTTAATTATATGGATATTAATTATTGAAACAATGTGTCTTACTACCTTATAACATAACTAGCATGTAAATATGTTTGTATAGTCTATACCGCTTGTCACTTTCACGTCGCAAAACAAGGGCTACCTAGGCTGGTCCAGGGTTGCGAGACTGTTCGAAAAAGATACCGCGGCCCTGGAACACAAAGGGCAAGGAATGAATATGGATGGGTTTTAGTCAGTACAAGTCTGACACTCCCTTCCGCTCCGCCCAGAGCGGGAGAAGCCATTTGATGATTTCCCATACGAAAAGAAAAAAAAGGGCTGTTTGTTGAGTGAGTGAAGTGTAAATTGTTGTGTTGTGTGTTGAAAAAGGCGAGATAAAAAAATAGAGGTCTTCATTCTCAACTCTCAGACGCAAACTGCTGTATACTTCTTAAAAAGAGACAGTATCTTTTTTTTAAGTATGCTTATGTTGATTTTTATTTTCATGTTAATCTAACCTAACCACTTAGATTTGGTCTTTGACTGGAGCTGAGAAGGCCAAACTCAACGTTTGCCAAAGAGCGATGGAATAGCATTCTCAATATTAGGCTCTCCAATCAAGTGCATCATCATTTTTTTGCCCGTATCCCAATTCATTTGGGGTCGGAGCAGTATATTCTTCCATACTTCTCTATTACTCGTCATCTCATCAGACACCTCCTTTCTTGCCATATTATTCTTCACACAGTCTATCTATCGTTTTTTTCGTCTTCCTCTACTCATGTACCTATTCACATTCATACTTAAAACTTTTCTCACGACATATTTCTCATTCCTCCGCATCACATGCCCATACCACGACAACCGAATACCACACAACTTTTTAGTCACCGGCGGATGTCTTTAAAATATTTCCGTGTGGATACCATAAAGGGTGTAAACAGACTCTTAACGAAGCCGAAAGGCACTTGTTCTCCCCGTCATTGATTTTTTTGTTCTAGATCATACCTGGGAACCTTCTAGTTACGGAGATATTGGGGGTCAAAGTTCCAACATTTTCACTTTTTTTTTTTT
Organism: Lycophotia porphyrea; assembly: GCA_950005105.1. Lineage (NCBI taxonomy): Eukaryota > Metazoa > Arthropoda > Insecta > Lepidoptera > Noctuidae > Lycophotia > Lycophotia porphyrea. The sequence goes on along the minus strand of OX465410.1, from coordinate 2,654,159 downwards.
AAATACGTTTTTTTAATGGAAGATTTTTACTTTAAACACCTCCAGGACCCCCTTACTATTCATACATCTATCAGCACAATGTTTTGAGTGCGTTGCTTTGAGTCCTACTGTAAAACGTGATTTTTCAGCTCAAAAAAAGAAGTCGTTTCCCAGCACTAATTTTTGTGTAAAGTTACTTAGTTTGATGTACATAATGCTTGGTTGACGGCTTCGTGAAGAGTCTGTTTACACCCTGTATAGCTTGTTCGTCCGTACATAGCACGAGTTAACTCTACATACTTCCCAAATATATCTTTCTCTTGCAAGGCCCACCACAACACATCCCGAGGTACCCTACCCTATCGCTTTCTCCAGACCAATGAACACTATGTACAAGTTTGTGTGTGCACGTCTGCACTTCTCGCATAATGGGGGCTATCGTTTTTAAGCTCACCAGATGGCGACACCGTCGAGTAAGGTCCTGTCTTTAATAAAATTCTATTTTATACTTTTAGTACGAATAACTTCAGAAAAAGTTTATTTCATTTCGTATATCAACATAGTGTAAACTTCAGATACATATTTACAAATATTCTCCCTAACATTAACAAGCATGAAACATTTAAAAATCATTCTACCTCCAAGTACTAACAAATAATATCCTATGTTGCTACTTAAAATCTTCAAGTCATAATTAATCAGGAATGGCTCAAAATGCATGTGTTAACCGAGGGTCGACTTGGAGAGGGATTTCGAAATAACACCACTGGTTTACGTCACTACCCGTATAATAGATAATTAGTTACACGAAAACTGCGATAGGTGCGCTGCTCACAAAATCAAATAATCGTCCGGACCCAACTAAATGCATGTAACGAAACCATAGCGAGTTATAATTTTTCCTGTGCTGCCATCTATCGAGCGATGTGGTACTATTTATAGAACCATAATAACTAAATGATCGCGCTATGATTTCGCTTCTCGCACAGACATACCGCCCACCAAGGACATACTGCCCAATGTCCTTTAACACCGCCCACCATGCCAAAGTAATTTGGACTGGTTGAAAAATAGGGTGTGCCGATGTCATTGGTGAGGAGCTTAACCAATTTTACAAAGAAATCATTACATCTAAGCCTTAACTATACTAGCCATTAACAAAAAATATAACCTAAAATGTATTGCTTAAGAATAAAGTTATAAGTTCAATCGGTTACAGGGAGCACACATAATTTGGACGTCGGTCTTTTTATAGTCGAAGACTGTGTACGTAACGTAACAACCCGGGTAACACCATCCGATCCCGGATGTTTTGCTGTAATCCTACCCAGTAACCACTTGCCAGGGGGCAAATTATCTTCCTTCACTAAGACCACTTCACCAATGGATGGTTCTGGGGTTTTGTAAGCCCACTTATGCCTCTGCAAGAATTGGTGAAGATAGTCGTGCGACCATCGACGCCAAAAATCCTGCATCATTCTCTGGTGGAGTTGCCATCGTTGCAAATTACTTGTATTACATCCTTCATAATTTGAGTCTGGAGGTACAACGAGTGGTTCCCCCACCAGAAAATGACCTGGAGTTAAAATTATTAACTTATCTTGATCCTCGACATAGGATAACGGTCGTGAATTAAGGCATGCTTCTATTTGAGCCAATACAGTCGCAATTTCTTCATAGGTCAGCGTGGAGTCTCCCACCACCCTCTTAAGGTGATACTTTGTGGACCTTATCTCTGCCTCCCAAAGGCCCCCAAAGTTTGGCGAGTGAGGAGGGATAAAGTGCCACTTAGTACCATTGGTGGCAAGCTCCTCCGCTAATTCTAAATTGAAATTGGATTTTTCTTCTGTAAATAAATGCCGTAATTCTCGTGCTGCTCCCACGAAATTTGTGCCATTGTCGCTGTGCAACTCAGCACATCGACCACGCCTTGCCACAAATCTCTTGAACGCAGCCAGAAAACCCTTTTTACTCAGTTCACTGACCGCTTCTAAATGCACTGCTCTCGTAGACATGCATATGAACAATGCTATGTAGCCCTTGTAAGATTTGTTTCCTCGACCCTTTGAAACCCTTATATTAATGGGGCCCGCGTAATCCACTCCACTACGCAGAAATGGCTTGTTGGGTGTAACCCGTGCCGAAGGTAGTTGTCCCATTAATTGTGATCTAACTTTAGATGCATGTCTCAGGCATTTAACACATTCCCTTACATGCTTTTTAACTGAAAGCTTAACTCCTACAATCCAATATTTGGACCGCAAATAGGTTATCATAAATTGCGAACCACCATGCATGGTTTTCTGGTGCGCATCGGCAATTAGGAGACTTGTGAGAAAGGACTCTTTCGGTATCAAAATGGGGTGAATTCTATCATAATTTAATTGGGACATCTCAAGCCGCCCTCCAACTCTTATGATTCCCTTTGAATCTAAAAATATATTTAATGATTTTAGACTCCCTTTTCCTTGATATTTCTGATTATTCCTCAATTCTTCTAATTCATTGGCGAACCCTTCTTCTTGACATTTCTTTATACATATCTCCGTAGCCTCGTCCAGTTCTTGCTTACTCAAATATTTCGGCCTAATTCCTTGCCTTTGTAGTCTTAAAAACCGGCGACAATAAGCTATAACTCGGATCATCCTTGGCAGTGTCGAAAATCTGTTCCAAAAGCTTGCATCCATCGTAGAAGTGTGTACCTTAATTTCATCTACATGCGTTACAAGATGTTTGGGCCTTTTGTATTCGACATCCGGATCCTTTAGGAAGCTCGGCCCTTCCCACCATATAGAAGTACCTACAAGTTCTGAAGGAGAAATACCTCGCGACGCACAATCTGCTGGATTTTGCTTAGTTGGCACATGTGCCCAGTGATACGTATCTAATGTGGTTAAAATATCGGAAACCCGATTGGCTACAAAGGTTTTCCAGCGGCATGGATGACCATTTAACCATGCCAATACTACTTCGCTGTCGGTCCATGCATGCCAATCTGCTTTTGGTATACCCATAACTTCACCTACTTCCGCTATCAATTTAGTAACTAGAACTGCTCCACAGAGTTCCAGTCTTGGGATAGATACTTGTTTAATAGGTGCTACTTTTGTTTTGGATGTTATTAGCGTCGTATGAACATGCCCCAAATTATCCACTACCCTAAGGTAAACGACTGCTGCATACGCTACCTTTGAGGCGTCTGAAAACCCGTGTAACTCTGACTTCGTGATATTAGGACCAGTGTGTAACCATCGAGGAATTTTAATCTGAACCAGAGAAGCCAAGCTGTGATGGTAAGTACTCCATTCTTGTTCTAAATTGCTTGGGATTTCTTGATCCCAATCTAACCCTGCTAACCATAATTTCTGTATATATATTTTAGCTAATATTATGCTAGGCGCCAACCATCCCAGAGGGTCAAACAAACGCGATATTTCCGAAATAATTTTTCTTTTTGTTACAGGTCCAGTAATCGTCGGAAGTTCCAGAGAGTATTGGAAGAAGTCTTCGCATGAATTCCAGGTAAGTCCCAATATTTTTGTTATATCATCCATTTTGATTCTTAACTCTTCATCTGTAGATCCTTTCTCATCTCTTATAATATTCAATAATTTTTTACTATTGCTCATCCACTTTTGCAACTTAAATCCGCCTTTACTCAAAGTATCATTCATTTCTGTAAAGATCTTGATGCCCTTTTCTATGTTTTCAGCTCCAGTCATCAAGTCGTCCATGTAAAAGTCGTTTAAAATGATTTTCTTTATTACAGGACGATCTTCACACTCGTCATATGCCACTTGGTGAAGAGCTCGAACTGCCAAATATGGTCCTGATGCAGTACCGAATGTCACCGTCTTCAGTTCGTACTCTTCTATTTCCTTTTCAGGACTATCTCTCCAAAGTATGCGTTGGAATATCGTGTCTTTGCGGTCCACCAAAACTTGTCGATACATTTTAATAATATCGGCAACTAAACATATCTGGTAGGATCTCCAACGCATTATAATATGCCGAAGTTCTGCCTGCAAGGTGGGTCCAATCAACAAATTGTCGTTAAGTGACATTCCATTAGAACCCTTACAGGAGGCATCGAATACGACTCGCACCTTTGTAGTATCCTTATCCGCGCGGACGACGGCGTGGTGTGGTAAGTATATGGCTTCTTTAATATTTATTTTATCTTGTGATACCTTTTCCATATGTTGTAATTCTAAATATTCGTGTATAACTTTTTTGTAATCTTGTTTTAGTTGATTATTCTTTCCTAATTTTAATTCTAAACTTTTAAATCTTTTTTCAGCTATGCTCTTTGACTCGCCAAACTTGCCAACCAGCTTTGCATCTCGCAACGGCAATCTTACGATATATCTGCCATCGTTATTCCGCATTGTAGAAGTCGTAAATAATTGTTCACATTTGACTTCATCCTCCGTGAGCATCCTTTTTGCAGATGGTTCCGCCTCTAACTCCCAAAATTTTCTTAGCATTTCATCATCTTGCACACTGGAATGCATCACGGTAGTATGTGAGTGGATATTAGGACCAATGTCCACGTTGACTGCCCCCGACAATATCCAGCCTAAAGCGGTGCCCTGCGCTAAGAGAGTTCCGCTTGAGTTCTTCTTGACCCCGTCCCGAATAACCTGGCTGTATATATCAGCACCCAATAAAATATCAATTTTATTAGGTCTGAAATATTCCGGATCTGCCAACTCGGTATCGATTAAGTCTACCCATTCTACCCTGGATACCTTGGTAGACGGGAGAAAAGCCGTGACCGATTTCAGAACGTAGGCGTTTACCTGCAGTTTGAACGATGGATCTATTCTCGAGCCAATCGTGACAACTACTTTGGCAGTCGACGTAGTACTTTTATTTCCACCCACACCCACCACCGTATTTTTTGAAGGTATTTTCTTCAAACCCAAATACTGGACCATGGATTCCGTTACAAAGGATCCCTGTGATCCTTGATCCAGTAAAGCCCTAACCACCCGATAAGTCCCATTTTTTGCCTCAGCCTTTAATAAGGCTGTGCTTAACAACACCGCTTGTTTGTTGTTTCCTGTCGAAAGACATGAGACTAATGGTTTATCTTCCGCTTGCGCGGCCACATCTTTTTCCTCCTTTACCATCGATGAGGTTGCCTCGTGAGCAGCCGAACTACCCTCACCAATAACCGATGTAGACCCACCCGTGGGATGTAACAAAGAATGGTGGCGGCGTTTACACACCTGGAACCTGTGAGTGTTTTTGCAGAACCTGGCAGAGTGGTTACTATTTAGGCAAATATAGCATAAGTTCTTTTCTTGTACAATATTTCGACGACTATCAATAGATTCTTTAGAAAACTTTGGGCAAGATGAAATTCGATGATCAGCTGAACAATATGCACAAGTAACACTTTTTTTATCTTTTGATACATGAAATGACTGTGTGCTTTTAGGGTTTTTGTCTATTTTGCTATCCAAATTTTCCAAACCGCGGAAGCGACTTGTTAAAAATTTATTAAACTGTTTAAACGTAGACAAATCATCTGAGGTATCGGAAGCTGCATGCAATTCCCAGGCCTTTCTGGTATCTTTATCTAATTTTGTACTAACTATATGAATTATCAAGATATCCCAGGACGCCACATTAATACCTAAATTTTGTAATGACCCCAAACAGTCAGATGTAGTACTGATTAACCTTTTAATATCTATAGCCGATTCTACCGTTAAAACCCTTTGAGCGAAAAGACGTTTTAAAATACCATTTGCCATAAATCTTTTATTGTTATACATCGATTCTAACTTATTCCAGCTTGCCTTATAATTATCGGAAGTAACGTTTACATTTCTCAACAAGTGTTCTGCGTCTCCCGTCAAATACCCCTTGAGATAATACATTTTTTGTGCATCATCCAGCCTTTCATTATTATGAATTAACCCGACAAATAAGTCCCGAAAGGTCTGCCACTCGATGTATTTACCAGAGAACACAGGAATTTTTACTTCAGGTAATTTAAAATTTGAAACTTCCTTACACTTTTCTGAACTACTATGTGTATCGCTATATTGTACAGTTTTACCTTCACATAACAGCTCCTTTAAATCACTTTTGTGTAGCAAATACATTTCCTCTACCTCATCATACACACCATCTTTGTGATAGTTTGAAGCATACAAATCTGATCGTTTAATTTCGCTAATTATTTTTAAGTGCGTAGTGTAAAATATATTCCAATGTTGTTCCAAACTTTCCAGACGTGTTTCTATGTATGAGACCGTAAGTCGATCCTTTGGACATTTCTTAAAATTAATTTTAGCCTTCACAATTTTGGATTTAATGTCATCCTGAATAGCATTATAGGCATCCATGTTTATAAACAATAATCACACTTTTATGATAGCAATAATCAGAACTATCGAGCTTAATGTCTCTAAAACACTTCAAACTTCTTCTTCAAATTTAAGTCAGGATCACGATATTTTAAATTTTTACAAGTGTTTGAGAATTGACGTTTTATGAAATTTGGGCATAAGTTCCCCGTTTCAACCACTTTAAACGAAAATATTTTACAAGTCTGAGGTAAACAGAAATGCACTTTTTAGATTATTATATAAATGTACTCACAGTTTTCACTCACTCACACTGATGATCGACACTTGCATCATGCAAGTGGCGCCCTCTGCTTAGCCGCTTACTAAGGTCCGCTCCACCTCCCTCGCGCTGTTCCTCCAGGGTGTCACAGCCAGTCCAGGCTGCCTTGGCTCCAACAGGCTGCTCTTCTGGCTCCAGTTCCACCCGGCTCCACCTCCAACTCCTGGGCACCTTTCACTTGGTACCCGCTGAAGGGGCTGATCTGGACAGCAATCCGCTGCCCAGTAACGACGCGTAGGGTGGCAGTCACTACCACCACTGGTGACCACCAAAAACACTCGCGGCCGTACCCGACTCGAAGGACCATAATTATGTTAACCGAGGGTCGACTTGGAGAGGGATTTCGAAATAACACCACTGGTTTACGTCACTACCCGTATAATAGATAATTAGTTACACGAAAACTCCGATAGGTGCGCTGCTCACAAAATCAAATAATCGTCCGGACCCAACTAAATGCATGTAACGAAACCATAGCGAGTTATAATTTTTCCTGTGCTGCCATCTATCGAGCGATGTGGTACTATTTATAGAACCATAATAACTAAATGATCGCGCTATGATTTCGCTTCTCGCACAGACAGCATGCAACGCGTGAAAACTCTATGACATCTGACATTTCGGAAGACCTTACTCTACACGAACGCCTCTAGCGGCGAATTCATGCGCGATAATACCAAAATACTCATGACATAAACAGAACTTTTAATAAAGTAACGCCCAAGAAAAAACACTTAAAAGCAAACCGATCTTTTCCTTTTAAAAATCAAAGAGGTTTTATTTTTAATTCGAACTTTTTGTTTTTAAATTAGGTAGTTATATATTTTTTATGGATGGCCGGTGCAAAAGTGGCGTCCATTTTTCCTCGACCTGGCATAAACCCAAACTGGTTTGGGTGATCTTAGTCTTCTCTCTTATTCTTTTCTCAACCACATTCTCTCGTACTGTCATATTAGGTGCCATAAGCTTTATCCCCCGATAGTCGGAAATAATGTACATAAACAAGCTTCTCATTATTTTGCTAAAAAACCTCGAAAAGTCAACAAAGAAACATTCTATCTGCGTTCTTATTTTTGCCATTTTTCATACATAATTTCATAAAAATACCATCAAAGTCTTGAGAAATATTACTAAAAACTATGTTATGTTGCAACATAACACTTCTTAGTACTGACGACCGTAAACCCAAGTTTCATCATAACGATTAAAAAGTCGCATTCAGCATAATCGATACTCGCAATGAAATCAAGTTTGGAAAAAACCAGTTAAGACTGAATGAAAATTCCTTGGTATAATCCATCCATACTATCATAATCCTAACTTCCTTTCCTTCCTAATTATAAATGCGAAAGTAAGTTTGTTTGTTTGTTACCTTTTGTTTACCTGAACAATGGTTCGCGAGTTCGAGCCTCAGCTAATATTATACTCTCTTTTTGAGATTTAAAAAATAATAACAATTGTTCGTAAGTTCGATCCCTAGCCGGTTTTCACATTTTGTAAACAGGAGGTGTGTTGATTTTTTCAGCATGTTTTTTTTTTTTTAACGTAATCATATATCGCAAAGTTAGTCCCGCCCCCCCCCCCTCTAAATTAAAATTCATTGCATGCTCCTAGATGAGAACTTTTGACCTAGCTGGAGTATGACTGTCATCGAAGTTCTGACGATGGAAACGGAAGGCATTCGCAAGAAGGCGAGGCGGCGAGCCCCCTTGCCGGACTGCCGCCATGGGGTCTGGAGGCGATATACACACACGAGTGGCCCGTGGAGGCATTACGCCGGGGGGAAACTCCGCTGCCGCAGCAAATCGTCGCACAGCGGACAGACTTCCGACGCGATCTCATGGCGACATGGAGAGAGCGTCTGTCGCAACCCCGTGCAGGGCACACCACAGTAGCGGCGTTAAGTCCCCTCTATGAGAAGTGGCTAAGGACGCAGATCCTCACCGGACACGGTTGTTTCGGGAGGTTCCTGCACCGAATCGGGCGGGAGGAAACGCCCGGGTGTTATCACTGTGAAGATCGCCGAGAGGGCACAGCAAGGCAAGGGGATCGGCGGCGGCGACCTATCGCGTCCGGCCCTGGTTCAATACATGGTCCGAGCGAGGGGGAATGGGACACCGTCACCTCCTTCTGCGAAGCAGTCATGCTAGCGAAGGAGGTGGTGGAGCGTGAGAGGGAGAGAACCTCTCATCCCAGCCGCCGCGGGAGACGCTCCGTGGTGGCTTCCGATCACCGTAGACGTGGACCTGTGAGTGATGGGCTAGCTCACCGTTTGTCTGTCTTTTGACGACAGGCCGTGTTGACGGCGCGTTTGTGTTCCACGCGCGCCTCAAAGACATGTCAGCAAACAGGAAGGGCCCCTCCCTGTTTGCAAGAGCCGCTGTCTGCTAGGGCTGCGGGACTGTTCGAAAGAGATACCGCGGCCCGGGAACACAAAGGGCATGGAAGGAACATGGATGGGTTTTAGTCAGTACAAGTCTGACACTCCCTTCCACTCTACCCAGAGCGGGAGAAGTCATTTGATGATTTCCCATCCGAATAAAAATAAAGGCATTCGCAAGAAGTCCTCAAGAGTGACTTTCGCATTTACAATATTAATATTGATAAATAATAATAATATTAATATTTATATGGATTATGATTCTACCAGGACGAAACTATGAACCTTCCTTTTTAGCCATCTGGTTAAAAAAACGTCTTTCAGATATTTTTATCTGTCTTCGTGATATTATGCTCAATTTTGTATCAACATGAACTCACTATCTATAAACATATCTTTCGATCATTGCATTAAAAGTGACGAAACAATCTAGTATATATAAGTTATAACCTGACTTAAGTGAATCATTATAATTATTATTTTAATTTAAATCATCATGGCGTCTTTCGTTATCATTTTGTCAGTCATCTGTTTAACACAGGTATGTATGTTAAACAATTTTTGCTCACTAAAAGTCTTTGATCACAAAAAGCGAAACAACGTGTGGAATTTAGCTTACCTTAGAACTGGAAATTTGAAGACATGTGACGTCTACCTACCATCTTGCACTGGCCCACGTGGTGGATAACGGTCCAGTCTTTCTCGCAAGGAGGCTTCAGTCTCAACAGTGGGAAATTCATGTCTGATTGAATAAGAAAGGGTGACACAGGTTTGGGTGGGCCGAAATGTATTGCAAAAGACCTCTTACATCAGTTTCGTATATTTCGCATGAACACTTGCTCATTACATGCGAGCCGCATCGGTCTTTACTGTTTTAAAATGTGATGCGCTGCGAGCTGATACGGCTGTAATGTGCACTTGGCTTAAGATTTTTTTTTTAATCTATTTATACGTATTTTATTTTATTCTGCCAGTTTCAAATGTTAAGAGTAATGTTTTTATGTTCCTAAATTTCCTTAGGCTGATAAAACATTCGTTTTTCCTAAATCATTTAAATATTAGTCTTAATGTCGGTTTTCTCCTTTTTCACAGAATGCATTCGGCCAAAGTCTCGGTTTTGGCAATGGATTCGGACCAAACGGACTACAATCAAATAGACTTGGCCTCGGCAATGGTTTGGGACCTAATGGGCTCCAAGGAAATGCATTAGGATTAAATAGACTGCCCCCCAATGGCCTGGGTCCTAACTTCGGCATCAACAACTTTGGAGCAAATAATTTTGCAGCGAAAAACTTGGCCGCAACCAATTTGGCCGTAACCAACTTAGCCGCTGGAAATTGTGCTGGCAACAACTTGGCGAACGCCAACTTTGGCGGTAACAACTTAGCTGCTAACAACTTTGCCGCAAACAATTTTGCTGCAGCAAATTTGGCTGGCGCTAACTTGGGCAATTACCCACTAAACAACAACTTGGCTGTCAATGGCCTAGCTGCCACCAATGCCTTAAACAACAACCTGGCTAGTATGCCAACCGCTGGCAATATCGGTTACGGTGATGTGGCAGTAATTGGCGAGTTGCCAGTGGGTGGTAACACGGCTGTATCTGGCAATGTGCCAGTTATTGGCTACGTGACGTTTGAAGGCACCGTGCCAGCTGGTGGTTTAGTCAGTGTTGTAAATAACAATAATTGTGGTTGTAACCAGTAGTACTAGATGTTAAAATGTTGTTACAATTGTTCTTGTCGCTCATATTAATTTAAAGTCTTTTGTTTATTGATATTGCTTTTATTTAATTGTAAAATAAATGGTCTTAATTTATGAATTAATTCACGAATTTTATTTGCCTTTATTGAGTAATAGCAGACAAAAAAAAAGAGTACGTACTTAGTTTGATACCCAATCGGGCTTACAAGTTACATGGGATCAAAACGCTTAATTGCAAGACAACTAATTATAATAAAGTATCTAAGTAAGTTGGAGTAAAGCTGTAACCGAGTGGCATCCGAGGAACGGAAAGAGAAGTGTTGGCCAGCGGTGAGATGGGCAGACGACATTGTTGCCATTGCGGGATTATCCTGGATGAGATTGGCAGAAGAACGTTGAGCATGGCACAAGCAAAGAGCTGTGGATGATGATGATGATGGTCTCAGTAGCACTCCAGTGCCTGGATACGGTCGTGTCCGGTTAATGGCAATAGACTCGCCCATTACATGGGACTGGAATTAAACTAGCAATATGCGGGTGTCCGATGGGTAGGTCAAAATGTAGTTTTTTTTTGCTGTTTCAGGTTTTTTCCACATATAACATCTTATCATCCAAATCAAAGACTAAAAACTTGACACAAAAGACAAGACAAGACTCATTATGTTATAACTTTATGATCACGTTATCAAGCCACTCGTGAAAGTTGTTCCCCTTAAGAGATTTCGTGTATGAATAGATAGACCTTATAAATATTCGTTAATGATCTTAATTTTATAACATACAGGGTGTAAACAGACTCTTCACGAAGCCGTCAACCAAGCATTATGTACATCAAACTAAGTAACTTTACGCAAAAATTAGTGCTGGGAAACGATTTTTTTTTTGGGCTGAAAAATTACGTTTTACAGTAGGACTCAATGTAACGAACCCGAAACATTGTGCTGATAGATGGATTGAATAGTAAGGGTGTCCTGGAGAAAAAAAATGGATAAAAATCATACATTAAAAACATGTATTTAAAAAAAAAACTTGTGAGATAGTTGGAACTTTGACCCCCAATATCTCTGTAACTAGAAGGTTCCCAGGTATGGTCTAGAACAAAAAATTTCGGCTTCGTTAAGAATCTGTTTACACCCTTTATGTATGTGTGATATGAAGTCGTGCCTGGCGTCTTCCGATCCCAAAACATTGTGGCAGGACTAACCTAAACCTCAAAAAAACTTAAAAGCATTTATTTCAATTAGACCATTACAGGCACTTTTGAATGTCAGAAAAACAAAGAAGGCTAAGCTACAGTCACAGAGACATGGCATAATAACTTATGTAAGTACTGTAGTTGCCCATTCTAAAGCGTAGAACTCTATGGAGAAGAATGGGCAAGAAACTCCATGGAAGTGTCCATGGAGTTTCTTGCCCATTCTTCTCCTTTCAATCAAAATATTCTTACAAAATCTTAGTTACATCATCAATGTTAAGATTATACATATTTATGAGAACGATGTAGAAATACGTGTACGTTAAGAGCGTCCAGAGTGAAAGATTAAATCAACAGTTTAAAAATAAAGTAAGTAGTTAAAATAAATAGTAGCAGCCTAGAGATGACCAGTCCCAACTGACAGCGCCCGTTCACGAATATGACGCATGGATCAGCCCCATTCAGCTCAACCATATTGAAGGGAGCTAAATGACCCGACACACCCACCACCATCAGCGAGACATACGAGTGACCATGACATTCTCTCAGCCACCACGGCAAATTCTAGTCAATGAAAGATAACTAAATGTAAATGGTAGCTTTACAGTACATAGTACTCACACATGTGCTATGCAATTATATCTAATCAATAATTTCCTTTCATTCTTACTCCGAACATACTCCATCAGCAAATGTTGCACATCTTCAATTTTGTTGCATATTTCGCAATCTATGCTACATTTCGCATCAGGAAAGCAAACTTTGCCGATGGATAGTGTTTAGAACATAGCCTTAGTTAGGCTTTAAACTTAACATAACTTGTACCCTCGAACCAGGGCACGCGAGGAGAGTCGTTCTGAATTACTTGACACCAAATTCTTTTCACTTTAGGTATACCATCAAAGTTGTTCCGCCATCCGTCAAAACACGACAGCTTAAACTTGGAGCAAGTATTGCTTACCCAGTAATCTGGAATGTTTGTTTTCTGCTACCCATCTCTTCTACAAGCTTTGACAGACAGTCAACCTACTCGTTGCCGTGTAAGTCGTGTGCTGGGACCCATTGCACCTTCACTATCACTACATATCACTACATATTATAAAACAAAGTCCTCCGCCGCGTCTGTCTGTCTGTTCGCGATAAATTCAAAAACTGCTGCACCAATTTTTATGCTGTTTTCACCAATGGATAGAGTGGTTCTCGAGAAAGGTTTTAGTATATAATTTGTCAAGTTTTTGTTGCGGGAACCGGATCAAAATTTCATGATTACTTTTGGTCGCGATAACCGACATCTACGCGGGCGAAGCCGCGGTTATCAGCTAGTTGTAGATAAAAATGTGGAACATCTCATGGACCTGGAAACTAATACCCATACTATTCATACCAAAACATCCACTGTTTTATATTTGCGCATATGACTATTATTCTTGTTTCGAAGATAAATTTATTATTCTCGTCCTCAAAAAAAAACAGAAACTATTGCTAGACGATGAGAAAGTAAAATAACAAAATAGAATCAATAAATAACTTTATTTCTAAAATAAATTAATAAATTAACCGCACTAAAGAACAGCTGGTGAACCACAGCTATAATTCACAGATGCCATGCCATCCGATGGCACATTACCATTCAATGTCACTGCGCCAAAGATTGGCATTCTGCCAACCACAGTCACCAAACCTTTTACTTCCAAGTTATCTGCCAGAATGTTTATGCCAACTTGGCGGTTACCTTGTGATGAACCAGTGACAGTTACAGGAATGGGACTATTGCCAAAGTTGTAAGTTGTTTCTTTTGGCACGTTGGCTATAACAGGAGGGGCAACAATTGGCACTATATTGGCACTGGCCAAGTTTTCTATTGTTGCTGCAGTTATGTCATTTGCCAAGTTTTGATTGGCAGAAATAACAGGATTAGCTAAGTTAGTCTCAACAATATTAGCCAAGGTTGGATTTGCCATTTTCTGATTAGCATAAACCAAGTTATTTGCTAAATTATTATTTGCGTAATAAGGATTTGCTAAATTCTGACGGCTAATAATATTTCCTCTGGCCATATTATTGCTAGCGAGTGGCATGTTCCTGCTAATTCCATTTGCTAAGCCTCTTCTCATTGCCCGGGCATTTGGCGTTCCTCTGGCATTGTTTATGGCTCTGTTTGACACGCCATATGGTATTGTTTGTGCTGATGTGTACTGCAAAGAAAAAATGTATCATTATTACAAATGCGTTATTCATTATTTCTCCAAGCCATTTCAATTATGGAAGAACTAACTATTTAAGAGTTATTTTTTTATTTTGCTTTATACATACACACAAACTTAATACATGTTGATTATTAAAGTTTAATTTAGAAAGAAGAAACTAGAAGTAATCTGCAAAATGATTTTAGGCTTATAAAGACTCCAGATTGATATTTACCTGTACAACAACTGCAAAAAATAAGCAGTACCGAGCAAACATCTCAAGTAGAATAGGTTTATAATAATCACAAAATTCCTAGGTGTCACGACAATGCATATACTGGAAAACCAATATCTAATCTATTAGAACTAGTCAGATAAAGCTAAATTCTAAAAAATAAAACCTTTTTCTTGGAGGCGGAGTGTGATTATGAATGATTGGAGCTGAAAAAGAAACAATATAGCCAGTATATTTGTCAATCAATTTCTAAATTCAAATACTACCGAATTGATACTTGATAGTTATCAAATGATAAGACATGCATATGCACGAACAATACGCGTTATTGAGAAAGTTATCATTGAAATGATAAAAGATGTTGTAATTTTAGATTAAATTATCGCAAGATTTTATTCTAATTGAATGCAATAACATCGCATTGGTTTACGGAAGTCTCAGAACCTTGCAAGGATTAAAAAGGAACACTTTAATAAACTAATATTACCGACGTAGCCCGAAGAATTGCCAAACATAAGTGGCAGTGGGCAGGGCACATTACTTGCAGAACGGATGACGGATGGGGCCGTAAAGTTCTGTAGTGGCGACCGCGAACCGGAAGACGTTACGTTGGAAGGCCTCCCACTAGGTGGACTGATGACCGGGTGAAGGTTGCGGGGTTCCGCTGGATACGAAGCGCACGAGGCCGGTCAATGTGGCGACACTTGGAGGAGGCTTATGTCCAACAGTGGACGTCTCCTGGCTGAAATGATGACTATAATAAAGCAGGTGTGAGTTGGCAACGCCAAGAGGGGACGCCCTGCAAGAAGATACACTGACCTTATTGGTGAGGTTCTTCAAAAAGGTCAGTTGTGTAGTACTCGCAACCGCCGTGCGGTAATGACCCGATGTATGAACGTGGACGAGTCAAAAGGAGTATGTAAGAATCGTAGGAGGTGGCGTTCTGTGGCTTCTGCCTACCCCCATGGGAGAATGTGTGGAGTTTATGTATGTTATATAATTGCCTCATTGGTGGAATGGTCGCAAGCGCGACTGCTGAGCATGGGTTCGATTCCCTGGTCGGGCAAGGTGCTATTGGGTTTTTCCATCAGAAATTTCTCAGTAGCAGCCACGGAGTCTGGATTTGTGCCTGGTTGATGGCAATAAGCTCACCCCTATTACAAGGGACTTAAAAATAACTGGTGAATTGTGGGTGTACTATTAGTTACACCTCTGCCTAACCCTACGGGGATTACAGGCGTGATGTTATGTTATAATATTACTCAGGTATTTTAAATAAAAAACAAACCAAATAAACATTGTATTTATGAAGAGATCAATATACAAACTGGTAGTCTAATTATTTCGAATTACTTTGACTAAAAAAAAAAAATTTTTTTTCATTAATACATAAAGCTTCCTAATTATTCACAAAGCAGTTTATCAACAAAAGTGCTTAGATATCCTGACACGACCAGAAGCTGGCACTATGCCACTAAACTTAACTGAGCTAGCCACGTTGCCATTTAACTCTCGATTATAAGGAACTGACGTTGTGACCACTATAAATGGCAAGGGCATAGTTGGCACGGACACCGTAGATGGCATGATGTCTTTAAATGGCTGGTTGATTGTTGGAGATGGCAAGGTTACTGTTGGCAAAGTTGTAATCGTGGGCAAACTTGTAGACAATGGCGATATTGTGTCTATCAGCAAATTTGAGGTGGTGGCCAAAGCAGGTTGAGGTGTAACGATGAGTGGCGAAGGTGGCGCTGAGTATGATGTAACAGCTGGAAATAAAGTTGAATGTAGGTATTTATTTAACAAAAGACAGCAAATAATCAATCCAAACAACAAATAAATAAAAAACAACAAATCAAACAAATAACAAAACAAATAATTAACAAATAAATTATTTTTATTCTTATTTAGAGTAAACACTGGTTTCGTCTCCATCATCTTTATCGGGTCATTTAGCTCCCTTCAATATGGTTGAGCTGAAGGGGGCTGATCCATGCGTCATATTCGTGAACGGGCGCTGTCAGTTGGGACTTGTCATCTCTAGGCTGCAACGACTTATTTTAACTACTTACTTTGTTTTTGAATTGTTGAAATATTCTTTTACTCTAGACGCTCTTATCGAGCACGTATTTCTACATCGTTCTCACATATATGTATAATGTCAACATGAATGATGTAAGCAAGATTTTATAACAATATTTTGATTGAAAAGAGTGTCCATGGAGTTTCTTGCCCATTCTTCTCCATAGAGATCTACATTTTTATTTGGAATGGGCAACTACAGTACTTTCACAAGTTATTATTCCTTGTGTCTATGACTGTCGCTTAGCCGTATTTGTTTTTCTGACATTCAAAAGTGCCTGTAATGGTCTAATTGAAATAAAGACGACGCGAACTCAAACTCAAACTCAAAAGCAAGTTTGAGTTTGAGTTCGCGTCGTCTACTACAAGTACTTCTACGACACTTTTTACTCAAGTAATCAGTTTGACTTGTTTAAACATACGGGTGTAAGACTTACAGCCAAATCCCTGATTTCCAAAGTTGCCTGCAATGTTGACCCCTCCTTTAGCTCCCACCTGGCCACCAAAGGATACAGGTCCTTTAGTCTGCCGGTAAGGGTACCTAGCATTCTGCATCATCATACCTTGAAAGTTCCAAGGGACGTAGAAGAGAGCATTGCTGTAGTATGGTGTGGGCATTGCTTCAATGTTCTGTAAAATTGACAAGTTGAGAGTGTTTTCGATAGGAAATCGTTGAGAATAAAGGCGCATACCCACGGCGGCACACGGATAGGCTACACACGTGTGTTAAGCTTCGCTTTGCAAGAAAATGTGTGTGATTGTTTCCACTGCAAACCATGGCCACGCTATGCATCAATTGACATCATAAGTACACGCGTGGCTTGGTCGAATAAGGCGCTCACATAGCTCAACGCTGTCAACGCCATGCACGCTGTGCACGCGGTACACGCTGTACACGAATATTAACCTACGACTAAGCCGCGGTGAGCCACGCACGCTACAGTTGTGCATAGTTGTGTGTGCGTACCGTGTACTGCAGTGGAAATGTAGACCCACGTTGTCAAACATATGAATCCACACAGCTTAAAATGCGCCGCGTGGCCGTGCACAGCATGCGCTGCGGTGGGTTTCCGCCTTTATGCAAATTCCATTTATTTAACTAGAACTTCCTAAGTCTTTATAGCTCTTTGTTTTCTTTTCTGTTTTCTTGGTTTTATTCTTTCTTGTAAAGAGATGGCATGGGGTTATTATTAAAAAAAAATACTTATGTAATGAATATAAATGGTGATGGATCGAGAGGGAGAGGAAGACCAAAGAGAAGGATGGATTGTGTGAGGAATGATATGAAGGAAAAAGGAGTAAATGATATCGTAACGAATGACAGGGGAGAGTAGAAGAAAAAAACGTGTTGGACTGACCCCAACATTTTGCGAATTGGACATTCTGTGAACTGGACATTCTACGAACTGGATATTCTGCGAACTGGACATTCTGCGAATTGGATATTTTTCCTTCGCTGGATATTTTGCGAACTGGACATTCTGCGAATTGGATATTTTTCCTTCGCTGGATATTTTGCGAACTGGACATTCTGGGAACTGAACATTTTGAGGACTGGACATTATGTGAACTGGATATTCTGCGAACTGGACATTTTGCGAACTGGACATTCTGCGAATAGGATATTTTTCCTTTGCTGGATATTTTGCGAAATGGATATTCTGCGAACTGGATATTTTGCGAATTGAACATTCTGCGCCTAAACGCAAATAACATGGGATAAGGGCAGGAAGATTATGATGAGGTAAAAGAACAACAACATTCATGCCTACGCTCACGCCTCTTTCTCATAAGAGTAGGCAGAAACAACAGGATGTCATGAGCAGAGGTTGAAATTAGGTACAGTTATTTTTGTACTTGCATCAAAATGTTGATATTAATTTCCCGGGATTTATAATACAATCCCGTGTGGTCAACAATATTACAAATAAATAATAATAAAAACCTCAGAGACAGATAAGACAAATAAAAAAAAGATAAATAACATACAATTTTTATTAGTATTTACATTAATTCACAATATACTTTTTTTTATTTACGTTGCCCCATACTAGGATTTTTTCCTGTAACGTGGATGTGTTTACAAAGATTTAAACTCACACATACACAAATAATAAATCACGGGATTTTTCTAGCTCTTTAAAATTAAGTGGACATGGTGGTATATATATTAATTTGAGGCATATCCACTTTATTCTTTCGCTGTATAAAATCAGTGTAAGTACTTGAATAACTCTACCTAATTCCGACCTCTGGTCATGAGCTACGTTTCTTAAATACTCCTTTAGAAATTTTGTACTTTAAATCGTCTTTCTTACCTCTGGTAATAAGTAATCTAACTCTTCAATTGGTATGTACGCAAGTATGTAGTCCTTGCAAGGGTAGGACGTTACAGACTGAAACACAATAGATCTTTGTTTATTTTGAAGTTGTACTTCTTTTGGCGCGTTAGGGAAAAATGATGAGAGTAAATTTTTACGATGCGCACGCACATCGTCACGAAAAACCGACTACCTAATGTTGGCTAGTCAACATACACCCTGAAGTTAGTTAGTCAACATACACCCTGAAGTTAGCTAGTCAACATACACCCTGAAGTTAGTTAGTCAACATACACCCTGAAGTTAGCTAGTCAACATTTTAGTTTTATACGCCGAAGAAGTATAACTTTTTACGTGCGTAATAAGTACACACACACTTTTCTTTACTATCTTTTGCCCGCAGTTTCGCTCACGTTAATGCAAAATTTGGCAATCAAACTATTAACACACTACAATTTTTTTTATTATAATATAATTCAATCATAATTCGAAAGATACGTTGCGCCATCTATTATCATATGAACGTTATTGTTATTTTCCTCGGGAACAGTACTTTTTTTCGGGATGAAAAGTACCCTTGGTCCGTTTTTGTACACCTGAGAACGTATATACAAAATTTCAGGATGACCGGTGCAGTGGTTTAGGCGTGCATTTATAATTTAACTAGCTTTTGCCCGCGGCTTCACTCGCGTTAATTTAGAATTTGACTACTACTCTGCTTATTATTCAATCATAATTCGAAAGACACGTGGCGCCATTTGTTATTATATGAACGTTATTTTTGTTTTCCTCAAGAACAGTACTTTTTTTCGTATGAAAGGTGGCCTATGTCCCTTTTTGTACACCTGACAATGTATATACAAAGTTTCAAGATGCCCGGTGCAGTGGTTTAGGCGTGAAAAGGTAACAAACCAACTTACTTTCGCTTTTATAATTTTATATATGTTAGGATTTTAAGTATATAATTGATCCTTGGGGTTAGTAGTAGCAGTAGATGGACATGCTAATAATTTAAAGCATCGATTTAAGAAACAACTTATGGTTTGGCCTGATGGCCTACCATGACGTCTTAAAGCAGTTATCATTCCAGTGAGGGAAAGAGATGTCGCTAGACGACCCTTATAGTTCTGTCTCTTTCCCGGAATACCTACTTGAATGCGCAAGCCGTTTCATCGAATTTTGTTTCTTCGAAAACCTTTCAACGACATCTCTATACTGGGACGCCTTGTTAAATCGACGTCTTGTTACTGCGATATTTCGTTACATCGAAAAACTGTACTGCAAACGATTTTACTGCATAAATATCATACTGCGTAGCCTTGTTCAATCGACGTCTCCTTACTGTGATGTTACTTAGGAAAACCTACTTCGGACGACCTTACGGCGATAACCAAGTACATCGATTTTCTTATCCATAACAATACCTACATTTTTTAACATTTCTTTTAAAGCAGATGTTACGAAATATCGCAGTAACAAGACGTCGATTTAACAAGGCGTCGCAGTATAGAGATTTTCGAAGAAACAAAATTCGATAATACGGCTTTCGCACTCAAGTAGGTATTCCCTCTTTCCCACACTGGAATTACAACTGCTTTAAGACGTCATAGTACCCCCCAGATCTGGATATGGCATCACATACCCTAGGGATCTGCTATTTGTTAGAAAGACTAATTAAATAACTTGCCTGTAATGTTAACACTTGCAAAACAATGAAAATTAGCAGATGACACATTTTATTTGTATTAGACCACAATAACACAAAACAAGAGAATTTTACGTGACCTACTTTTATACGACACAACCTACATTATCTTGAATTTATTATGTATAGGAACTAAAGTCATGGCTGTCTGTATGTTGATAACTACCTCACTAATAAAGGGTTTAAAAAGACTCTTAACGAAGCTGAAACGCACTTGCTCTCCCAGTCATTGCGATATTTTTTTGTTATAGATCATACCTGGGAACCTTTGTTACGGAGATATTGGGGGTCAAAGTACCAACTTTTTCACATTTTTTTTTAATGTATTTTTTTACTTAAGACTCCTTCATGACCCCTGTACTATTCAATCCATCCATCAGCACAATGTTTTGAATGCGTTATATTGAGTCCTACAGTAAAACATGATTTTTTACCCAAAAAAGAAGTCGTTTCCCAGCAACAATTTTTGCGTAAAGTTACTTAGATTGATGTACAGAATACTTGGTTGACTGCTTCGTGAAGAGTCTGTTTATACCCTGTACATATTCGAAGGCAAGGGGGTCATCACACCATCACCTTCCAAAGTCAGCCCTGAGCCAGATCTGTTCCCGGTTATGTTGGGTTATCTTCCCATAGAACTATAAGAGTGAGACTAGAGATAGCCCGCAACTTTTTTTTTTTTTTTTTTTTTTTTTTTTAATTTTTGTTTATTAGGGAAAACAAACAGTAACACATTACATTAATATAAAAAACAATAAAAACAAGTATGGGCAAATATGCTACCAACAACATTTTCCACGGAATACAACCAAAAATACACGCTTTACAAACCATGTAAGTTTAGCCCTACAAACTACAATAATTTTTGATGCATATTGTATACTTACACCCTGTATTCTGCGTCGAGAAGCTCAAAAGAAAAACTGTCACAAGTGCCTCTACTAGTGTTTCATAATTATTTATAATTCAAAATCTTTGCAACGTTCTAACTAAACTTCCATCACCTATTATCGATAATACTCCTTCAATTTCAACTTTATTGTTACTTTCATTGATTTTTTCTTTTATTATTATCCTTTACTTATTTTTCTTACTTATTATTTATAATTTTCCAAAAAATATATTAAAAAAAAATGTAATATAATTTCTCTTCTCTAGCATTATCTTTATTAAACACAGGTAAAACCACATGATGAGCATAGCATGCTTTATAAATAAAACGTGCCTAGGAGCAAATCATACTTTTAATATCAGTGCTTGTGTCGAAATATTAAATACATGTCCTTTGTCCTTTTCTGTAGTTTGTTCAATAGAATGATGATTTGACATAGCTTCATTAATAATAATGTTGGCCACTCACACTGGACCACTCTCTCATAGGACTGACTCTGACTTATTAATTAGTTGCTAGTATTTTTATTTTTCTAGAAACAGTCAATATATACAGTGTGTCAGGTTAAACGAGGGACATACTTTAAGGGAGTGTAGTACTCATGAAAATGAACAACTTTTAAGGCGCGGATGCAAAAATATGAAACAAAAGAAAACTACTGTTCCCTACATTTTGTCCAGTTATGCGAACATAAATGTATAGAGCGGCTGGTTTTATTTTCTTGATTTCAATGTTGGTCTCTTAGTAAAAGTTGTTCATTTTCATCGGTACTACACTCCCTTAAAGTAAGTCCCTCGTTTAACCTGAGACACTGTATAATTATATTTTAAACAGTTAATTGCTGAAATGTGTAAACTAGGAAAGATATAAAAGAAAAAACAAGTTGAAAACATGATTTTTATTTTCAGTAACAAAAATTGACTAAAAGATAACTTAATTATTTACGTTTATATACACCATCGCCAAACTCGTCAATTTTAAAATGTAACAGCCATTTAACAAAAACAAAGAAATAATAATTTTCTCTTAAATATAATAAATAAAATAATTAATGTTATTACACATTATTTACTATACGGACCGTTTAATACAGTCACTGTTTCAGTAATACCAGCAATTGGCAAGCCATTTAAAAATGGTATATTGGCTATATCTTCTATTTGCAAATTCTTAACCAGCTCCTGTGCCAAATTCAAATTATTTGACGTCAAGACAGAAGAATAATCATTTGGCACATTTGAAAACATTTGCACTCCCTCAGACAGTAATAAGTTCTGGTTAGCTGGCATCTTTGACGGCACAAAGTCATAATGCCAGTTGTTGACTGGCATTTGAATATTACCAAATTGGAAATCATTGCTGGAAAATCCACTGCCGTCACTTTCTTGTGAGTATGTTTCTGGCAAGCCACGTTTAGCTAATAGCCCGTTGGAAAGTGGCATGCCATTATCAATGGCGTTCACCATTCTGCTGTTGAAATTTGGCATACCTGTAGTTTTGGGAACATTATTAAGAACTGCAAAATCATTATTAAAAGGAGCAATATTTACAAATTGTTGTTCATTGACAGGCATTGCGTTGTAATGAAAATGGCAGTCATCTGGCAGCCCATTGTTTAATTGCATATTATTGATATTTTGTACATCATTAACAATATTAGATATACCACTGCTGATTGGAAAATTATTGACACTTGAGAATCTGTTTTCAACTTGCTGTCTCAATTCATTGACATTTTGCAAATTATATGCATTAGGTGACATATTGTTAACTGGCACATTATTTGGTAATGCACTAGCTGAATGTATATTCGCAATGCTAAAAAATTCATTGTTGTTTTGATAGTTATTCATATTTGTCAATTCATCAGGAACTTGTTGTCTCAATTCATTGATATTTTGCAAATTATTTGCATTAGGTGACATATTGTTAACTGGCACAATATTTAGTAATGCACTAGCTGAAGGTATATTCGCAATGCTTAAAAATCCATTCTTATTTTGATAGTTATTCATATTTGTCAATTCATCAGAAACTTGTTGTCTTAATTCATTGACATTTTGGAAATTATTTGCATTAGGTGACATATTGTCAACTGGCTGGTTGTCACGGGGAAATCTGTTAATGTCTGCAAGTTCATTTCCAATCCCAATTTCAGTTATCCGAAAGTTATTTAAATACGGTAGTTGGTTGTTGATTGGTGACAATATATTGCCACTTGGCAAATTATTTAGTGGCAATCCTTTGCTAAGAGGCAAAGGGTTACAAGGCAAGTTATTAAAACTTGACAATGCATTAGGAATTGCTATATTATTGATATTGGGCAATGTATTTGCAGCTGGAAAATTATTTAAATTCAAAATATTACTTCCCGCTGGCATGTTGTTTAAATTCAAGACTTTATTCGTAAATGTTGGATTGTTATTCAAGTTTGGTAATACTTTTGGCACATTATTTAAACCTGGTAATCCATTTGGCACATTGTTTGAGCCTGGCAATACATTTGGCACATTAATTAGACTTGGCCAACCATTATTAGGATATGGCAATCCACTTGGTACATTATTAAAACTTGGTAATCCGTTATTTAAATCTGGTAACCCGTTATTTGAACCTGGTAATCCATTATTTAAACCTGGTAATCTGTTATTTAAACCCGGTAAGCCGTTATTTAAAAATGGCAACCCATTAGGCACGTTATTAAAAGGCAATCCATTACTAATTACATCATTAAAACTTGGTAGTAATCTGTTTTGTGGCATAACGTTCATACTTGTAAATGGAAAAATATGTGGAGAACTATTTGGCAATTCATTGTTTAATGCAAAGTTGATAGGTAATCCATTCTTCAAGGCAAAATTATTTGGCAATTTATTACCACGAAGAAAATTGCCATTTGGCAGATTATTTTTGAATGGCGTGCCATAAGCGAAGCCGTTTGCTGCTAAGTTCCCATTTCCTGGCAAACCAACTGACGAGTCTCTGATCTGTCTTCTAGATCTACCATATTCCGCCAGTGGCGAATATAAGTTATTCAGTGCATTCTGGCGTGACAGATCTCGATTTGAGATCTGGGCAGAAATTACCTGTGGACAATACATTTTTATTGAATAGTAACATTTTGACAGGTAGAGCAACGGTAGCCCAGTGGTGGCAGCCCCAACTTACGAGCAGTAAGTCGTGGGTTCGAACCCAGGCAGGCGCATTCCTTGTTTAAATTATTTAATCACCAATGCTCTCAAAACGGTGAAGGAAAACATCGTGAGGAAACCGGCATGTCCTCGAGGACATGCCACCAAATGACCAAAAATTCGAAAATATGGACATCTACCAACCCGCACTGGGCTCGCGTGGTAGATTATAGCCCACTCCCTCTCATAGAGAGGAGGCCTGTGTCCCAGCAGTGGGAACATTATAGGCTGATTATGCTTATGCTAGTACCATTTTGGTCCAATAGATCTGTCTGTTCTTCTAGAACACTTTAAATTCATATATCTCTTGATAGAGAGCACCGATTACAATGAAATAAAAATTAAGACCTTCTATAAGTTATGCACAATATTTGTGCATTAAATCTAATGACATTGGTTTTGTAATTTACACGTGATGTTTAACCAAAAAAATCCCCGGAGAACCTCATATACCTTTTGATGAAAGAGCACCGATTACAGTGAAACATCGTTAGAATGGTCAAACAAAATCTAAAAGTATTTATAAAACTATGTATTTGGTAATGATTTGGAAATCTTAAAGCTTTAAAAAAATCAACACACCTATTTACAAAATGTGAAAACCGGCTGGGGATCGAACTTGCGAACAATGGTTATTATTTTTGAAATTTTACAGCATTAAAAAATCTAAATAAATATAAAAAGAGAGTATACCGATACCGTCGTACCTACTTCGATCTAAAATAGCTATTATATTCTAATGCATGTCATGCCAGTTGTTGTCAGTTGTCAAACTGTTGAGGAATATGGACATAATGCAATATTGCTCACACCCCTAAGTTGTTAGCGTGATAATATATAGCTTATGTCCTTCCCCAGGTTGAAATATATCTTCTTGCCAAATTCCATTACGATCTAATCAGCCGTTTAGTCGTGAATAGGTAGCAAACAAACAGACAAACATAGTTACTTTCGCATTTACAAAATTATATAAATAAATATTTTATTTAAACCTCATAGAAGATGGCGGGACGAGCTGGATAAAACCAACGACCAGGGGCCCACGTTGGCCCAGGATCTAAACAAATGGAAGTCATGGGGTAAGGCCTTTGCCCAGCAGTGGGATGACGCAGGCTAACAGTATCAGTATATAATTTAGATAGTATGGATGAATAAAAGAGGTTTAGGGCATGCGATTGAAGAGGCCTATGTCCAGCAATGGACTGCTGTAAGCTGATGATGAAAGAGGTTTAGTAAATTCAAATAATATTTATAAAACTTATTTGTTAAAATATGAATTAAAATTTTTGAAACTGAACTTTACCTGAGTCAAAATAAATTGTAGAACACCAAAAACTTTAAAAATCATTTTACTGTCGTAAGTCTCATTACTGTCTATGGTATTGTGAAATCTTTGCAGGTACTTGTCTAGTTATATAGAGCTGCATATCAATATATCTTTATAATTATGTATATTCTGAATAGGTACATGTTTTATCTTGATTCTGTGTTCATTAGAGATGAATTTTATCTTTTCAAGACGTGATTTCATATTATTTTTCTCGCGACTATAAGGATTGGGTTTTACTATCTCACGGTGTATAAAACATTATTTTTTTATGGCATCACATTTATTAACCGACTTCAAAAAGGAGGAGGTTATCAATTCGGATGTTCATACAGGGTGTAAACAGACTCTTCACGAATCCGTCAACCAAGCATTATGTACATCAAACTAAGTAACTCACTTTTTACAGTAGGACTCAATGTAACGCACTCAAAACATTGTGCTGATGGATGGATTTAATAGTAAGGGGGTTTTAGAAGTAAAAATCTTACATTAAAAACACTTATTAAAAAAAAAAGAAGTTAACAATGTTAAATAAATGCATAACAAATAATTGTATAAGATATTACAACAGAAAATGAAAAAACAAAACAATAACTGACTATAAAAACACAAAATAGTGAAAAAAAAGTCGGTGACATAAAATCTAAATCAAACAAATAATTGTCACCGCCTTCAGAAGTTATTTTTCACCATTTTGTGTTTTTGAAGACAGTTTTACTTTTTGCAAAAAAGTTTTTTGATTTTTCCAGTTTCTGTTGTAATATCATATACAATTATTTGCTATGCATTTACTTAACATTGTTAACTTCATGGTAACCCCATCATCAGATCCTGACTTATACCTTCCATCATCAGCTCAGCAACATGAGATGATGATTACCAGGCACAAATACTATCTGAATGGTGTTAGAAAGTATATGAAAAACATTGTATGTACCTATAAAATTTGAGGGGGTCCCTCGATTCCCCTAGGATCCCATCATCAGATTCTGACTTGGTGACTATGAGACTACCTCAGGACAATAGGCTTTCAAATAAAAATAGAATTTTGAAAATCGGTTCACAATTGGCGGAGAAATCGGTGAACATAGGTACATAAAGAAAATACATAGTCGAACATAGAACGTCCCTCTTTTTTTGAAGTCGTTTAAAAATCGTCAATGGAGTTTTGGTGAAACATTAGTGGACCGTTAACAAAACATGTCATGGTAATGGGTTTATCCCCAATAAAATGGAACTTGCCATAATTGCCGAAATGTGGGTATAATGTACACATCTGCGTACGCCCTCAGAGCATACAGACATTATGATGTTGTGTAAACAAAATATCCAAGCGATTGCAGTAATCACGACAGATTTGCTATCTATGATTGAAGAGTTCCATTGTATATCTCCGAAGATCAGCATTAAATCTTCACTAAATTTAAACGGGACCACTACGGAATAATATTCTT
The DNA here is from genome assembly GCA_950005105.1 of Lycophotia porphyrea. Taxonomy (NCBI): domain Eukaryota; kingdom Metazoa; phylum Arthropoda; class Insecta; order Lepidoptera; family Noctuidae; genus Lycophotia; species Lycophotia porphyrea. The sequence goes on along the minus strand of OX465410.1, from coordinate 2,626,860 downwards.
CCAAACAAAACAAGAATAATTAAAATCGGTTTATAATTGGCGAAAATATCGCTGAAAATACACACGAAACAAAAAATTTGATGAATTGATAACATCCCTCCTTTTGGGATTTGGTTAAAAATCAAGAGCTACATTTTGGTTTGCATTTTCTTGTAGTAATTGTGGTTTTTAGTAAATTGTCGAGTGTATAAAAAATATTTCATTCTACAGCTTAAAATAATTTTAATTCATTTTTACAATATTATCTTCACCATTCAATGAAAAATATTTTAAATGAAATAATTCAATGAAACAATTCTTTATGTTGTAATTTTTTTTCTTCATTTTTGTATAAAAAATATTCATCCGCCATGTTCCTTTTATTTAATTTTTTTCATGACAGAAATGGTCTTTGACTTGGTTTTCATAAGAAAGTCACCAGCATCTATATTCTTTGTTATAGAGTAGATAACCTTTTTAAAATCAAATTGACTTACAGAAAACTTTAGTTCAAAAGTGCGATAGGCTCGTTGGATGTTTTGTTAAATATTTTTTTACTCTCTTAGTTATGAGAAAGGTACATTATTAAAAGTCAAATTAGAATTGATGAAATAATTTAATTCAAATAAATAATTTACAATAAATCTAGTTCTAAAGTAAACATTAATGATTGTTTCCTCAAATCAAACATACCGGTTATATCTGACATTAACAGCCTTATTACCTAAAAGGTCATTCCCAAATGCCATTTGAGGCTTCAAAGGAGGCAAAGGGACTCTGCCTTCTGCCTGTTTACAACATTTACACGCATTGGCTGCATACATCAAACTCTCTAAGGCTGTCTTTTTCAATGCCTCTGCCATATAGATCCTTTTAGGAGCAATGCCCGGATTTTTAGGCGGGAGTTTTTGAATGACAGATGCAATGGCGTTCAATTTTTCAACGAATGGCATGTTTGATGTTGACATTAAGGAGTTTATCAATGGAGGTTGGGGACCACGTGGCATATTTAGAACTCGGTATTGGGCGAAGACATTCTGGAAGAAAAAAAAAATATTGTCTTCATTGTTTGTATTTAGAAGTTATAAAACAGCCTAAATACTTTTACACTTACAGTAGGAGAAACTCGAAATGAATGCCTAAATAAATAAAGGCGTGACATTTTTGCTCTTCCAGTGTATAGTCGAATGTTGAAAACGCAATCATTTAGGCAATCATTTTGACATCGCTGTGTATAGTATTTATGCTAGAAGCTAATCACTAATTTCTTGAAAATCAAGTCTACGGTACGCAATCAGATAAAAAACGTGCAATGTGCTTTAGACCTTACGACTGAAGTAAAACGTCTTTAGCTCCATCTATGTATATGTTCCGTTCGCCTTGCCCGAACGCGTCGTAACGCATTCACTAGCTTACTCCCCAAGTCAAGCGTGCGTAAAGAAGTTTTACTTCAATAATAAAGTGTTAAATAAAAATACAAGACTTACACTCAATAAAAATGTTTGAATCAGCAACACACCATACAATTTCATCACAACGGCCATTTTCTTTTAGAGTAAAAAACCGTTACGTTTGAAAGTTCTAGTTCCTGCAAATTTCTTCAATTGCTTGGTTTGCTTGGGTTATTATAAAAAAAAATCTATCGAACTTATTTTTTTTTTGTGACTCTGGAACTCTTGTTAATTGAGTTTTAAGTTCTTAAATACTTCTAGCAGTAACAGATTCAATCTATGTATAACTTAAATTTATTCCTACAACTGTTTATGTATGAATATTTTATCAGTAATCGATATCATAAATATCAGAATATTATGTAAAACTTATATTGTACCTTGTATTGTAACTTATATTGATAATGTTGATAAGATAAATTATAATTACAACATACTAACGTCAGATATAAACTTGGAAATGTTTGAAAAGTATGAGCTAAGGGCTTAGTAGAGGGACAATTTATACAGCCCATAAGTACAGCTTATTTTTCTATATGGAACTGAAACAGTTCATAAAAACATGCTGAATCGGTTCTTCAAGCAGTTATCAGCAGGACATACAAAAATGTATTCGGGAACAAAATTCAAAAGCATTTATTTCAATTAGGCCATTAGAGGCACTATTGAATGTCAGAAAAACAAAGAAGGCTAAGCTACAGTCACAGACACAAGGCATAATAACTTGTGAAAGTACTGTAGTTGCCCATTCCAAAGCGTAGATATCTATGGAGAAGAATGGGCAAGAGAATCCATGGACACTCTCATAACTAAACTACTAGATTCCTAACTGCGTCGAAAAGTTGACAAGTTTTTGTTTAGTTGTTAATAGCAGCTGAATAGTTTGTCTAGCTCACTGATACGGAAAATCTGGCGTCCCATCCAAGATAATGCAACTGTTGCTATATTTTTTATATTTTTTCGCGCGACTCAAGCCAGACGCACATCAAGCTACTAGAATCTGTCAAATCACTTTAATAGATTTTCAACTTTTTCTCTTAAGTATTACAAGATTAGTTGGGAAAATCTGACAGTTTCGGGTAGCTTGACCTGCTGGGATCCGTACTTCTATCGGGGGATAAACACAACCACAAGGGTTAGGTAGAGGTATATCTAATAGTACAGCCATTATTTCGCCAGTTATGTTTAAGTCCCATATAGTGGGGTCCTCGTTGATCTAGCGGTCGCGAAGACGACTGCTGAGCTGGTCTTTGGTTAGATTTCCACCGGACGTGATAAGGTATGATCGGGTGAAGTTGTAAATATCATGTTTTGATTATTAAACTAGAACATATATTTTTATCAGATCAAAAATAAACAATATTCGCTTGTTTAATGTTGAATCAAAAATATGTCGATTTTGAGACACCTGGGCGGATACTATGACGTCTTAAAGCAGGAGTAATTCCAGTGTGAGAAAGAGATGGCGCTAGTCGACCAGTATGTCTCTGATGTCATGGTAGGCCACCAGGGCTTAATGGGGGCTATCGTTTTTAAGCTCACCAGATGGCGCCACTGTCGAGTAAGGTCCTGTAATTAATTCTATTTTATACTTTAAAGTACAAATAACTTCATAAAAAAATTATTTCATTTAGTATATCAACATCGTTATATATTTACAAATATTCTCCCTTACATTAACAAGCATGAAACATTTAAAAATCATTCTAACCCCAAGTAGTACCAAATAAGATGCTACTACTACTGAATTACTGATTGCTACTTAAAATATTCAAGTCATAATTAACCAGAAATGGCTCAATCTCGACCAAAATCATGAATATTAGTTAAAATACGTGATAAAAGAGCAAGCATCGCGCGAAAACTCTATGACATCTGACATTTCGGAAGACCTTACTCTACACGAACGCCTCTAGCGGCGAATTCATGCGCGATAGCCCCAATTGGAACCCGTGATGTCACGACTTACAAGATTCTTCAGCTCCAATCAGCCTGTGTCGATACAAAACCGGTGTTTTGTTTTTTGTAAACCCCAGCTATGTGCAGTTCACTGGTACTATAAAAATCGCAATAGAAAACCTTATCTAGCAACAATATTATTATAATGTAATAGATGTTTTAGACACATTTATCATTATCAAAATGATGAAAGTTTCGATGGTTCTATTACAAAAGTTTTGATAGTAATTATGTATTTATACCATGAGTTTTAATTCAATAAACACAGTATAATTTTAGTAAGCTAATAAAATACAAGATGAATTATATTATACTTGTTGCATTCTCCATTTTTGTTACCGTAAGTATTTTTATTTTTATCTTTATAACCTACCATCGTCCATCTTTTGAGTTTGTTAGTTTATGAGAAGATTCTTTGGAATACTTACAAAATATCATAAAGTAAATTTTTCTTATGGCGGTTGGTAGAAACAATAAAACGATATCTGCTACTATCTTAGCGTACTCAATTTTCTTCGTCAAAGTTCTCTGGCGGTATTCTTTACAAATTAAGAGGAAATGTGGGTGATCCTTTCTCCATAGAAGCGCTCTCACCTGTTTTCTTTCTGGTTTATTAATTTAAAGCTATGATTTTTTACAGTTAAATAAATATTAACCTCTTCTATGTCCCTATTATAATTATGTTTTCCTTTTTGATGATACATAATCGGTATAAACACTAGAACCTTTACAAAATGCTCAAAATTGCCTATTTAGATCGCCTGTCAACAGAGGCCTAGTGTACACATTTGACAACTATTAATGAAAAACGAAAAACATAAGGACGCAGTGTATATCCTTCTTATTCAGTTTAAGAAATATCTTTGAAATTGGTCGAATATTGGAGTAGGAAATAGTCGAGAGCCAACCCTCGAATTATAACTTTTTACTATAGTTGTCCTTATCGTACCAATGTTGAAATCACGCTCGCAGAGAGACAGCGATAGTTTTTTCAAATACCTTCCGTGTTTCCTCTGAAATAGGTAATACATTGTCTCCTTTCTATTCACAGGCACAATCCCAAATCTTCGCGCCATACCAAAGAACAGTACCAGCGGTAATACCAGGTTGCCCCTGTGGCAACCCCGCTCCATTGCCAGTTATGAAGGCACCCTATGAACTACCTCTGCCCCTGCCAGTGCCCGCTGCCATTCCAAGAGCTGTGGCAAAAGCACCCTGTGACTGCTATGAAGCTGCGTTGCCAATTGGCTTGCCACTGGCTAACCCGTTCTTGCCAGCAGCGTCGCCAGTGTCGGCTTTGGCGCCATTTTCACCGTTCTTGCCACCTGCCAACACTTGCAGTAGATGCCAGTATTTGAAGAAGATTCCTATTCCTCCTCCTTGTATTTAAGTTATTTATTTAGGTAAATAAATTATTTTGTTAGTTAAGTAGTTACTTTTTTATTAATTACGACCTTTTTTTTCTGATGGGAAATCCTCAAATGTCTTCTTCCGGTCTGGGCAGAGCGGAAGGGAGTGACAGACTTGTACTGACTAAAACCCATCCATGTTCCTTCCTTGCCCTTTGTGTTCCAGGGCCGCGGTATCTCTTTCGAACAGTCTAATGACGAATGTCAATTCAATACAATTTTGAATTTTTGACTTTTCTATAATCATTACCGCTACTAGAATGCCTCATTGTCTAGGCACTCCGGAGCTTATGATAGGAGAAGTTTGGGTCGAATGACAAATTTTCTGAAAGCATAGATTTCGTTTTTTGAAGAGAGACTATAAAAAAATTATGATGGTCGAAAAAAAACTGCGTAGTGCAGTACTGCAGTAGTGCTCTTCGGAAGAATAAATAACTTATTTATTCACTCAAGTAACAAGGACTCATTAGCATACACATAATTCAATAAATAGGACAAAAGAAACATTAAAAACACACAATACATTAACCATTACAATACAACACAAAACAATACCCACTTAAACTAAACATTCTACATTGACATCTGACGACTGTAGGCGACGTGCAAGTCACTACAGCGTCTAATATAGGTATGGACAGTCGAGCCTATCGGCTATCATCATCAGTAAGCTGTTGGAGTTGCCGCGAACCCTGCGCACCAGGGACGCGCTCCGCTTACGCATCGTTGATGTATGAAAGCAGTCGACGCTAGCGACGGCAAACATACCCGAGTGCTCTGAAAGACTGACTTCGTATGCTTGTATGTTGTATAATATCATGTATTTTCTACCTTCCCATAATTATCATTGAATGAGTAAGTTGGGTAAGTTGGGTACGGGTCCAAAATGTGGTCGCTCACAATGGGCCTCATCAGAAGGCTTTAAGTCACCCAAAGGGCAATGGAAAGGGCTATGCTCGGAGTTTCCTTGCGTGATCAAATAAAAAAATCAAAAGAACCAAAGATAGCCCGAAGAATTGCCAAATGGGCAGGACACGGATGGCCAACTGGGCCGAAAAGTTCTGGAGTGGCGACTGCGAACCGGAAGACGTAGACCGATGACTTGGTGAAGGTTACGGAGTTCGGCTGGATGTGACTGGCACGGGACCGGTTAATGTGGCGACACTTTGGGAAAGCCTATGCCCAGCAGTGGACGTCTTTTGGCTGAAATATTGATGATAATGAAGAGTAAGTTGAAAACTCTACACACAAAACTCCTCGAACATTAGTGTCACCATCTTAGCCGTCCGAGGGCTAGGCTAGTTAGCGACTTTAAAACTTTGCAATTTGTTTGTCGGCGGCACGCAATGTGTGTGTTTACACTACAGCTTGCGTGTCGCGTGGCAAAAGCAACATGCCACCGAAATATCTGCGGCTTTGGTGTGACGAGCCTTGAAATATTGAACCATGCTATGTATCGGTACACCATTCAACTTGTCTATGAGACTGAGGTTGGAGTAAGGATTTATAAATAATCTATTACGATTATGAACCCCGATGAGAACAATTTTACTCCAAAATACTACGCTCTGAGAACAGAGGAAGATAAATTCACGTCAACATCCATTTTTGACACAACGACGGCAGCGGCGTCTTGCTCAACCGTTGTCTTAGATTGGATGAAAATGTTGTCACCAAGTGTGACGTTATGTCGCAGCAATGCTTGACGCGAGTGATGCTGCAAGTTTTTACAGCGCGCCGTGCATTCCTGCGTCACGACACTTGTGTGGAAGCCCTTAATGTTACCGGATTTTTTAATGTAACTAAACCTACTTTCGTTCGAGTCCTTTTTGTGAAATGTAAAGGGTTCTTACATAATGATATTTAGCGACGTTTCTAATGTGTTTCGTGACTGTTATTTGCACTGTGACCCCGTAGTGAAATATGGTCCAGATTCTATTCCCTCTCACAGCCGAGAGAATGGGCTTGGTCCCCAGCAGTTAGAACTTCATAGGCTGCTTAGCTTCGTAGCTAGATACTAGGTACTGTTTCCGACTGTAATCTTTACCTTAACAACATCATTTGGAGCCATACTGACGAGAAGTAAAACCATCATCTGCCTAGCCTTTTCCCAACTATGTTGGGGTCGGCTTCCAGTCTAACCGGATGCAGCTGAATACCAGTATTTTACATGGAGCGACATGGAGAGCAGTGGTAGCGACCCCGACTTGCGAACAGTAAGTTGTGGGTTCGAACCCAGGCAGGCGCATTACTTTGTGTAATCTATTTCATCACCACTGCTCTCAAAAACGGTGAAGGAAAACATCGTGAGAAAACCGTAATAGTCCTAGGTATAACCAAAAATTCGAAGACATGTGACATCTACCAATCCGCACTGGGCCCGCGTGGTGGATTATAGCCCATTCCCTCTCATAGAGAGAAGGCCTGTGTCCCATCAGTGGGATTATTATAGGCTGATGATGATGATGATGACATGGAGCGACTGCCTATCTGACTTCCACAACCCAATTAATACTGGGAAATACGATACCTCTTGGTAAGACTGGTTGTCAGACTCGGGCTACTGATTACCTGTAAGTAACGACTGTCAAAGATGTGCAAATGACAGCCGGGACCAACGGCGTGCTTTCCGGGGGACGGAGGAAACTGTGTATGTAATGGGTGGTCCTGGTCACCCATCTACAGACCAACCTAGGCAAGCACGGCTTAACCTTAAGATCGACCCGAGCGGCTGTTATTATTTAGCCACGAGCTCCTCCAATTGACGACAAGTGAAACCAAACATTAAATTACAAATCAATTTATTTCTTTATATATAAATACAAATAAATTACCTTAAAACTAAGAACTCAATGAACAATAAAGACCAATTCCACAAAACTCTCACCAGAAACCGTTTGTTGACAATTCAGAATAACTATTCTTAACCGAACCAAAAATTACAACCTACAAAACAGGCCATCTGTTTCACATGCGCCGTTGTCGGTTACAAATTACAAAGTAGGTGGAGGAATTGGAATTTTCCTCAAGAACTGTCCTCTAGATATTGGCATTGCTGGTGGTAAAGCTCTTGGAGATGATAATGCTGTCAAAGGCGAAATGGGCGAAGCAGCTGGCAGGAAAGAATTTTCATTAAAGACTAAAACTTTTTGCTGAGGCACATTGACATATTCATTCATTTGAGGTTGACCTGTAAATATTTGCTGAACCTCTGGTTTCCGTTGTTGGTAAGGAGCTCTCGTTTGCGGTACTTGAAACAAAAAGTCGTTCTGTACAACCATTCTTTTCGGAATTTCATTTTTGCTTTTAATAACATTACTTGGTACTGTTACAACACCGCCATTTTTTAAAACAACATTCTTTGGTAGAATCGCTTCTGTTCGTCTTTGCACGACCACATTTTTTGGTAAAACTATTTGCTGACCATTTTGTACGATAACATTATTTGAATTTTGAAAAAACACATTCTTCTTCATGCACCTTTCTTGGGGTCTCTGCACCAATTGTGCAATCCTATTTGGGGATTCATTCGTTACTACCGCTCTTGGCACATTATCAACGATTGCAAATCTTGTATTGACAGACCCTGGAACATTTGACAGTGCTCTCTTCTTATTGGCTGCAGCTGACAATACTTTGATCACCTGTTCAGTATTCCTCGGTGACAGAATGCCTTGAAGGAGTGATGTCACCGCATTTGGAGTTAGCTTTTGAGTAAAGGATGGTGCTAGAGTGAGTGATAGCAGTAGGGCTAGGTGTGTTAACTGCATTTTTGTCTGAAAGAAAAGTAATAAAGGAAATTATAGTAAACTAGCTTTTGGCCGCGGCTTCGCTCGCGTTAATTTAGAATTTGGCAGTAAATTCGGGTCTAAGCGAAAGACACGTGGCGCTTCAATTATCCTAAGAACGTTATTGCTGTTTTCCTCGGGAACATTACTTTTTTTCTGGATGAATGGTACCCTATGTCCGTTTCCGTACACCTGACAACGTATATGCAAAATTTGCGAATGATTGGTTCAGTGGTTTAGCCGTGAAAGGTAACAAACAAACAAACTTTCGCATTTACAATATTATAGTTAGAATGATGGCTTAAGGAAAGTCGCTATTTGGGACCAGTCTTCATCGAAGGAGTCCCGTTCATCCTGCCTTCTCGGCTTGGGCCTGGTGCTGCCATGTAATCGGCATCGGGGATCGTGCGTTTGCCCCATTGAACGCCGGACATGCGGCAGATGTGCTCACATTTTTTACGGTATACAAAAAGACAATGAAAAGAGATTGAATTGTCCTAAAGCTTTGCCTGGATAGTCTGAAACTCCTTAAATAGTCAAAAGATCTTACCTTTGCTAAGCAATACAAAAGATTATAATATAACAGTGATTTAAATAAAACTGTTTATATAAAAAAACTTCACGCTAATTTTATCTGGTATTACGCCAAGCGATTGCCAAATACTTCAGAGAATTTTCAGAATCGAGTAGTTTATCGATTGGAATCGTGATTTATCTGTTCATAACGTTATATTGCAATGTCTTTATACACCTATCGTTGTAAATGTCGTAAGCTCTTCTCCCTCGTGGAAAATAATCCATGCACCTGTCCTCACCATTTTTTTTTGGGATGGGTAATCATCATTTGACTTCTCCCGCTCTGGGCGGAGCAGAAGGGAGTGTCAGACTTGTACTGACTAAAATTCATCCAGGTTCCTTCCTTGCCCTTTGTGTTCCTGTCCTCACCATCAGGGAAGGACTTAAGGTGGTATCTAAGTATATTTAACCTGTTTTAATGTTTGGAGCAAGTGAATACTTTTTTTTTATTCAGAACTCGTGATAGACTTTCAGATAATGTGTATAGGGATTTTACCCGATGGAGTATTGTATTCCATGTTTTTATGAATTCTAAGAGAGTTGATTCAAGTCGAAATTGTTTAGGGTCATTTTTAACCTCACTGGAAGTCAGTCAGTCCCTGCATTACTTATACTTATCTGTAATAAAATGACTATGAGGGGTCAGGTAATGTAGAGCACTGAGTGACTTGTCTCCTGATGCTTACACCACAAAATTCATAATACAATCGTGATGAAGGTTTAACAAGATAAAAACATACCAAAATACAGTAATATTACATCATTTATTTACATTTACATTCTAATTAAACTAACAATTCACAAGTAAGGTGGTTGCAACGTGACTTGACGCAAATACTTGGGGTTGCATCCACATCCTGGCACACCACACCCACAAGATGGCACCTCTATCGCAGGCAACTGGCATCCGTATGATGGCATCTGGATGCCGAGACATCCACAGGGGCCTGAACATCCACAGGATGTGACTGGCAACCCTGAACAACTGCAGGGGCCGGCGCAACCACACGATGAAACCGCTAACCCTGAGCAACTACAAGGGCCAGAGCAACCACAAGACGAAATTGGCATGGGAGAACACCCACAGGGTCCCGGGCAACTGCAAGATGACATTGGAATTCCAGAGCAACCACATGGACCATTACAACCACAGGATGCTACAGGGATACCTGCACAGCCACAAGGGCCTTTGCAACCACAAGCCGATACAGGCATTGCAGCGCAAGTGCACGGGCCTATGCATTCACAAGCAGACAACGGAATTCCTTCACAGCTGCAAGGGCCCATACATTCACAGGCGTATAACGGTATACCTCCACAGCTACAGGAGCCTGAACATCCACAAGATGACAACTGAATTCCTCCGCAGCCACAGGGACCCAAACATTCACAAGACGACAATGGTAGACCACAGGTACAGGGTCCCTGACATCCACAAGCAGGTCCATACGAAGGCAGTTCAATAAGAGAACTTATACCGTAAGAGTAAGTATTAGGCAGCTGCAAACTTTGACATCCACATTTTGGAACATCAATAGCTGGGAGTTTAACAGCAGGTGCTCGGTTACATCCACATTTGGGGCCTGGACATCCACAAGGAAGATCCAATAAAGGTGTTACGACGTCAATGCTTGGTACTGTTATTTGCGATGCAATAACTCCATAAGGTATTTCGGTAGTCGGAAACAGACATCCTAAAGGACTTATTTCCATAGGCTCTGCATATCTGTAGTTTGGTACGTCTACGACAGGACCTGGGTTAGGTATTACTACAGGTGCATATACAGGTTCTATGACAGGCCCCCGACATCCGCAGTTGAGGATGTCTATAAGAGTGTTCTGGCATCCAGATAATCCAAAGTTCTGAAGGCCAGATTTTTTTATTTTAGACTTTGATTTCGTCATTTTTCTTTTCGTTGATCTTTGGGCGTTGATCTAAAAATAAAAAAAGAGTATATTAATATGATACAAAAAATACTGGATAGGTGAAAACGAGGCCTTTGATTTATCTATGGGCTTCTGGAGTTCATAGAGATTGCAGTGAAAGTATCGTTTTCCATACAGCGGGCTAAAAACAAGCAATACACACGTTTCGATGAAGTAGCTAGCAACTCTGCTGCGGCAGAAACAGGTACACACGACGACTAATCAAGATATACAAACCAAATTAAGCTGATCTCTCAGTGTACGGGAAGCTGATACAAAGCGAGATCAGGTTATACTGGTAATATACTAGGTATCTACATATTTGGTGTTCTCAGACCTATTTTTAATTGGAAATTGAAACTTGAAGTAGGTATATATACCATTTATTAGGTTAAACTAACTATATACATTAATAATTAAAAACTATTAAACTAAAATAAATAAACTAACTACAAACTATAAAAGGGCATCGAGAAACTCCTCCTCAACGTTGTCAGCTGGTTATGTGCCCAAGAGACTGGCGGCGTTGCCACGTTGTATGGCAACACTTAGCCTCTGGCCAAGGTAAAAGCAAGGTAGGTAGGTGAATAAAATATCAAAATAATACTTACGACAACACATGACGCGATCAGCAGAATAATCGTTAGCCTACCGAAATACATTTTAAATTAATAAATATTTGTTTTATTTCTTTTAACAATAAATAGCGTAGAATACAATGACAAATAAAACAAATATATTGTCTTTTTATACCACGTTGATTGTCAATATTTTGATAAGTCGAAAAATTACGTTGTAAGCTTATCGATTTTCATAATATTCGGTAGGTACCTAATCGATTTCAAAGTTATTAAATCGAGTGTTAAAATTAAATAGTTACTGAATATTGTTGTAACATTATGATAACGATTAATGAATAAACAATCGCTCAAATCAAAATCAAATCATTGATTTCTTTGCAAACTTGGGTAATTACCCAATGACACATAAATATTATTTTGATGTGTAGTTACTGAATATTATTGTAAAATTATGATAAGGATTAATGACTAAACAATCACTCGAATCAATATCAAATCATTCATTTTTTTTGCTAACATTTTATTTAATATAATTATATCATATTATTCTACCGTCGCTAGGGCGCATGCATGCATATAATAAGAAATGAGTACATAAGAGGAAGTCTGAAAGTGGCGCCGGTGACTGAATATAATGTACATACATACATACTTTCATTGATGAACACTTCTGAAATTAACAGAGCCCTGGCTGGCTATTACCTCCTCTCTCATTTCCTCTTTCCCCGGACTTCTGTAAAACCTTGACGTGCCTGTGAAGCTTATTACCTTGTTTTTATTTAAAAAATAGGAGTGATATTAGAGTGACACAATTCCCTGGGTCAAAGAACGCCTTCATCAAGCTCGTGAGACACCAATAATACCCATCTCATTAACTAATAACTGTTCACGCATGTGAACATAAAAGCGCATGCACGATTATTATACTGTCGTCTTGTTTCGATGCGCTGACACTATTGATGTGCAAGCAAGATAGCAACAGACCAGGCGCTAGACGGCTTTCCTAGTAAATCTATGCGTATACGCAAGTCATGCGTGCACGCAAGTCTTGACAGGTGCGGAACCTGACTTAATGTTCTTATCAGGTCGACAGCTACCCATTGCTTTTTACCTTGTCTATCTTAATGCGCAAACACTTGGTCGATTGCCCGTATTCGAATGACTTTACTGGAATTTGAGTCAAGCAATGGAATACGAGCTATACAAACGATGAAGCCGGGCGAGATTGTCCGAAGACGGGCGTACTCGACAGCGTTCATTTACACTTGTACGTTTGCCCGAATTCCATAAGTAATCGAATTCGGGCCATGGACCATGTGTACCTAATTGCGCCATTAATAATAGTACAGGAATAGTATCTACCCAGCTAATCTATATATTATTATATATAATGCTTTGTCTTGAATGACTGACGGATCAACGCACAGCCTAAACCGCTGATCGTAGAGACCTGAAACTTGGAGGGTGTGTTCTTTGTATGACGTAGGTATCCGATATGAAAGGATTTTCCGAAATTCTACCCCAATGGGGGTGAAAAACGGGGGCAAAGTTTGTATAGGGTAACGTGATTCCTTGGTCCAATCTTCTTCAAATTTTGCATAAATATTCTTTAACAGAATTGATGGAAGACGTGTTTCGTATTTTATTGAATCTCATCACCTAACGGGGTTAAAAAGGGGTAGAAAGTTACTAGGTGGTGATTTGCATTGAAGTTGATATCAATGCTCCTTAGTCAATCCGATTTTATTCTAAAAACAATCTGTAGCCCGAGTGTCAAATTGACAATACATATTTTTCCGATCCAAATTTTATCTTATTATATAACAGTTTAATCCCAGAAAATCAATTTTAAATACAATGAAAAGGAAAAATAGATCTCATACACAGTTACTGGACTTTCATCGAAATTTCTAATTGGCAAAATTTCAAATTGGTGCAAATCTCAATCCGATTTTATTCAAAAAACTTTGAACTCACATAAAAGCTTGGTTCAATGCAATACTCCTCTCTCATTCCTGACGATGACCGAAGACATCTTGGTGGCATACACGGAGCTATCACAATTATAAATAAAAGTGTTTTTTAGTAAATTAGCGCAATTGATAGCTCACGTCCCGTAGGTAGATAGGTATACTACGGAGTTAGGTAGGGTAGGCAGGTACTGGGGATGTAGGTAGGTAGGGACTAGGGAGGTACGTAGGGTACTTAGGTATTAGGGAGGTAGGTACCAGGAAGGTAGGTAGGTACTAGGTAGGTAGGGTACATTTTCATCGGACCAGGAGCTGGCCAGTTGGCGCAGATGTCGAGAATGATTCCCACGGACCTGCTTATATTGTTTAACCGACTCCAGTTTCCCGTAAAAACATAATTTACCCTGACTATTAACATGTCCCAGTAAAAACATTTTCTTTGGTTGGCATTTACTTAAAAAAATAATGTTTTACCAAGGGCCGTATTTTCGAAATCCACGCGGACGAAGTTGCGGGCGAAGTGCTGGTTAACAATAAAAAAAGAAAAATATTTTGATTCAACTTTTATTATTTTCTAAGCTGTACATAATTAGAATCCTACTAAACAATTTTATACAATGGCAACATTCAGTAACAAAATAGTATTATTTATGTAGTTTGAGCACAGGTACACTTTCAAATTATGTTAGGCATACTTTTTTTTTTAATTTACACAAGTACTACAGTTAATGCAATAAATACATATAAGGTGTAAACGGAGCCTGCACGTAGCCGTCAACCAAGCATTCTGAACATCAAATAAATTACTTAAGGTGGTTGCGTCAGGGTAGCCCGCGAAATTCAAATTTTCTTACTTTTTTTTGCAATTTGCAGGTCATTATCAGGTTGTATGTTGATGAAAAATGAGTCGCGCCAGTAACACGTATGTAGTTACAGAATTACAATCGTGAAAATCATCAATACAACCCTCTAAGTTCATATAATCCTATTCAATGTATACCTATTGCATGAAAAAGTCATTCAATAGGATTAAATGGACTTACAGGGTTATATGGATGATTTTCATGATTGTGATTCTGTAACTACATACGTGTTACTGGCGCTATTCATTTTTCATCAACATACAACCTGACACTGACCTGCAAATTGCAAAAAAAAACGTAAGAAAATTTGAATTTTGCCGGCTACCCCCGCAACCACCATAAGTAACTCTACGCAAAAATGATTGCTAGGAAACTTTTTTGGGGTGCATCACGTTTTACTATATTGATAGTACATCCAGCAGCACAATACTTTGAGTGCGTTATATTGATAACGCACTCAAAGTATTTACTTACAATACTTTGAGTGCGATATATTGATAACGCACTCAAAGTATTGTGCTGCTGGATGTATTGAATGGTACGGGGGTCGTAGAGGTATTTAAAGTAAAGTTACTTATAACATTAAAAAATTGTATTTAAAATAAACCTTCTGAAAAATTTAGAACTTGGACCCCCAATATCTCACTAACAAGGTTCCCAGGTACGGTCAAGAAAAAAAAATGATCACAATGACAGGGAAAACAAGTGCTTTTCGGCTTCGTTAAGGGGATTTTTACACCCACTAAAGACGTTTTAAATAGCTGTGTAATTGTAATGTATATTTTAAGTTATTTTAAATAGCTGTGCCCGTGACATCACTCACGTAAGCGCGTCATTCTTTTGGAATTATCAGGGAACATTACATGGGAACGTGAAGTCGTAGTACACTCAGTGGCACAACTTAACATCCTCTACAAAATACTATAGGAACTAGCATACTTACTAAATGTTAATTTAAACTAAAACCTGTTGGTCCATCTTTGATTTAAGTACTAAACGAAATCGTATTCAATTTTTTGGGGGAATCAATTTAGATTGCCATCGAGACGTTAAGAAGTTTATGAATAAAGCAAATAGATGAAATTCATGATCTTTCATAGGTCCTAAGTGAGAATATGCAAAAATATTGTAAACTCTTGAATTTAATGTATTTAATAATGGAACCAAGTAATGAATGTGCATGAATGTGCATTCATTGCGCACTTAAGAAGTATCTCCACTTTTGTCGTAATTCCATTTTATTTATGTGACCCAAAGTTTTGAAAAGACCCCTACAACAAGCATGCTTTTTTTGCCGTTTTTGTCTAATGTTGTACAGATAATGGTACGGAACCCTCCGTGCGCTAGTCCGACTCGCACTTGGCCAGTTTTTTAATAAGAAAACGGATGATTATCAACTTATGAACCTTACAACCCTGTAGTAGGGACAAAAAGATAGACAACCCAACATATTCTTGGCCTTAACCTTTGTAGTTTCATACAATTTTGATTTCCTTTGGTTTGGAAAACACATTAGTACCGTTAATTTTAAAAGGTAGCCTTGTCTTCATTTTATCAGGCAATCCATTCGCAATATTATACAAGTTGTAAACAGACTTCACGAAGCCGTTAACCAAGCATTATGTACATCAAACTAAGTAACTTTACGCAAAAATTATTGTTGATAAACGACTTTTTTTTGGGGTGAAAAGTCACGTTTTACGGTAGGACCCAATGTATCCAGGGGCGTGCCGTCCATAAAGGCAATTAGGCCTAGCCTACCCTACCAATAACGCCAAATGCATTTATTACAACTACGTAATAAAATAACACAAAATATTAAAAAATAAGTTAAAACTCCTGTTAAATACTTATAGCAACTTGTCGCGCCCGCGTGAACGCACCGTACCTACGTAATATACGTTACTACACCGCTCCGTTTGTATTTTTAGGCTCGAACATTGAGGGCCTAGTAGTCATTCATAAGTTTACGCACACTGATGCATGTTTTCGTGTGTATAAACGGCACACATGCATAGATAATGGCCGTCGTCTCCTGCGACTGGAGACGGCTTGTGATTGGCCGAATGGCTGCCCTACAAAAGTCAAGACGTAAGGTCAAGGTAGCCCGCGAAATTCAAATTTTCTTACGTTTTTTGTAATTTTCAGGTCATTGATGATTTTCATTATTGTATTTCTGTAACTACATACGTTTTACTGGCGCGACTTGTTTTTCATCAACGTACAACCTGAAACTGACCTGTAAATTACAAAAAACGTGAGAAAATTTGAATTATCGCGGACTCCTCTAACGCAACCAGCTTAATGAATGAAACTCTCAGTATTATCCGCCAAAATTTAATAACCGCTTTTGTAAAAGATCACGGTATGAAAATGATGCAATTTAATTTGGTAGTGTTGTTTATATCGAAATTAGACATTATTTTTGCTAAAGAAGCCATATTGTTTCATGTGACAAGCAGTTTATATCGCAATCTTGAATGTTTTGCTTTTTCTAACTTAATAAGTTATAAGTAATTCGTTTTGAAACGTATAGGTGCTGTAAATATTAGTTGTTGTGTTTATTATTTGTTTATTTACGTAAAAATGGTGTTCTGTTGTGAAGTTTGCGCTGATAATGTGTGTTTGTTAGAAGTTAAAAGCAGTAAGTTTGGGCAATTACATTATAATGATAAAGTTCTAGTTGTACCTAAAGGTATATGTGTACCCGAATTACGAGATTTAACTCAAAAATATAATAATTCATCTCGTACTCGTCATTTCAATCCTCAAAATTATGCAACATTTAGCTGGCTGTGTGGCTGTGTACACACGAATAAATTGTTTTGGTTTCCGTGCATTTTGTTTAATACTTCCAGTAAGTGGAGTGAGGGATTCATTGATTTACATAATTTTCATTCCTCGGCAAAAAAGCATGACCTATCAGAAAAACATTTAGAGGCTTGCTTAAAGTTAAATACATTTGGTAAATCACGTATTGAAACTAGTATTAACAGCCAGTTAAGATTAGATATAGAAAGGCATAATTCTAAAGTAGAGTAGAGCGACCTGCGACACTGTGATGATGCGCGATTTTCTTTTTTTTTGTTTTTTTTTTGGGGTGTCAGTATGCGTGGCCTACCCTCCGTGGAGGACCACTGCACGCCACTGAATGTATCGTATTCAAACCATTGTGCTGATGAATGGATTGAATAGTACGGGGGTCGTGAAGGTGTCATAAGTAAACAAAATACAATAAAAACATGTATTTAAAAAAAAATGTGAAAACGTTGGACTTTGACCCAATATCTCCGTAACTAGAAGGTTTCCAGGTATGGTCTTAAACAAAAAATGTTTGCAATGACGGGGAGAACAAGTGCCTTTCGGCTTCGTTAAGAGTCTTTTTACACCCTTTATTTGTTCATGTAAGTTTTCATTCGGTAGACGGGATGTTGAACTAATATAACATCACGCCTTTAATTCCCGAATGATTAAGCAGAGGTGTATCTAATAGTACACCCACATTTCACCAGTTATGTTTAAGCCCAATGAAATAGAGGGCACGCCTATTGCCATCAACCGGGCACAAAGACACACAGACTCCGTGGCTGCTACTGAGATTTTCCTGGTGGAAAAATCCAAGAATACTTTTGCATGGTCTGGGAATCGAACCCAGGACCTCAGGCTCAGCAGTTGCGCTGCCAATTCAACACAATATTGAAAAAAGTGGATAAATTCACATAAAATTTACAGGCAAGATATAGGTAGTACATAAAATAACAAACATAACAATATATAAATTGTTAGTCACTATTTTGCCAATGACATAAAAATAAATACATAATAATTGTATTTTCTACATCTAATGATCTAAGTAAATGCCATGACACAGACAGCATAATCCATTACAGGTTCTAAGAGCTTAAACAAATCTTTGATCTAAAAATCTAATCTCTGCAGTCAATTACATTTAAGACAATCTGGAGCACAAATTCAGGAGCTTGGCTCAACTGCTTGCTTAGTGAATAGGTACTATGCCTGATGCCAGTGAATATAAATATACTTATATAAATGCACTTCAAAAATGTTATAATCATAGATCGGAGTAGGTAGCTTGAATTGGGGTCATTGATCCGAAATGTATGTATTAATATGGACATTCCTTCGGATTTTCGGAATTAGTTGATTATTAAAAAAAACGGAACTTAGGAATTGTATGTTGTTGTTGTTTTTTTGCGGGTAGGTGCATAAAAGTAAACACATGTTCTCTAAATTTTATTTTGATTTTAATAGTATTTTTTATTAATAAAAATTAAAATTCCTACCGGATATCTTATAATAACATACCATTAAGCACATATTGTGTGGGCAGTAACATACACATGTCTTAAACAGTGCTAATTGCATTTACTTGCTGGCTTGAGCTGTCACTTGAACTTTGAACTCACTGATCACTGCACTGGAACACTAAGTCACTATCATGAGCTCTATTGCTGACATTGCGGAGACCCAGCGTTTGGCAATAACATCTCTCAACCAACGGATGGCTGATTTTGAAGAGCACTTGAAGGCATCATCACCGGAAGCGGACTTGAGCGGGCTTCATAGGGATTTTGCTGCCTTCAAGGAGCATGTCTGGAGTGTCCTCAGTGCGTTGCAGCTGCAGATTGCGGAGGTGAGCAGGAGTGTCGACGTCATTGAAATGCGTCACAGAAAGAAGTTCTTGCTGCTTGGCGGTGTGCCTGAGTCGCCCGATGAGAAACTCCCGGAAAGCGTAGTGTCCATTCTTCATAGTAAGTTAGCCATAACTGATCTGGCACCCTCTTCAGTAACGGTATGCCACAGGCTGGGCACGGCTTCAGAAGGTCACTCTAGACCGATCCTGCTTCAGTTCGCAAACTCTGAAATTAAAGGCCAGATCTGGAAAACTAAGACCAAACTGAAGGGAACTTCATATGTGGTATCTGAATTCCTCACTCGTCAGCGGCAGTCTGCTTTTACAACAGCTCGCAAGCTGTTCGGCGTGACGAACGTGTGGACTATGGACGGAAACATTAACGTCAAGCCCCCTAATGGCAAACGTCGTCGGGTCTTCAGTGTTGAGGAAGTCATCGCGCTGGGAGCGGAGCATGGCAAGTCACTAGATCATCTGGTTCCACCTGACTCTAATCCTGGCTCGATTAACACAAGCCCGGCGCCGGCGCAGACTCACGCTCGGCCAAGACGGATAGCAAGGAAGAAATAACTCGTTTTATTTTGTTTACTCTGTAAGTGTGTCCTTTTGTTGGTTAACATTCTCGGAATCATTGTTCTGTTCGTTAATAGCAATAACTAACGGTAACTTAGTTCGTGTACCGACACATTTTAAATTAATACTTTGTTTACTTTGTTCTTGACAGTCATAGTTTGTATTCGTAATGTCACTGTCATTTGTCACTCTTGTCAGTGTCTTGAACTGTTTTTATTTTTCTTTTATTGCGTTCGGAAACACGCATTAGTTTTAATTGTTATTTTTTTCTTTGTGAACAGTCAGCCGGCAGGTTATGCAATTTATACTGTGAATTTTATTTCACATTTATAATTTAATAAGTATCTTATCTATTATTATTATTTTTGTTTACATTATCTTATTACCTTCATAATAATATGTCTGACGACGAGTCATTTTATTCTTGCCATAGTTCTTCCGCGTCTTTTTCATCCCTTGACAATTCTCTGTCCGTGAATAATTTTTTAATTAGTGAGTGCCAGCGATTTAATAATTGTTTTAACGCGTGTCATGTTAATGCTCAGAGTATTCCTCAGCATCATTCTGAGATGGTAGATTTATTTGGTGACGTTACCTTACATGCTATATTAGTGTCTGAAAGTTGGCTCAAACCCCAACTTCCCTCTACTTTTTACTCTCTACCAGGCTTTATCCTAATTCGCAATGATCGTACGGGGAAAAGAGCCGGTGGTGTTGCCATTTACTTACGCAGTGACATCCCTTACAAAATTATGTCTTCTTCACCCCCACTCTATAATGGCAACCCTGAGTTCTTGGTTTTGGAAATTCTTGTCAAAGGGGTTAAGGCCGTTCTAGGAGTTGTTTACTGCCCACCTGCTATAGATTATTTCTCCAGTCTTGAATCTCTCTTTGAATCTGTTTCCTCAGAGTACAAACATCACATGGTTATGGGTGACTTTAACACCGACCTTATAAAGGACAACCCTAGGTCACGTAGGTTGAGAACGATCCTGGAGTCGTCAAGTTTGTCCGTCCTCGCGCTTGATCCGACACATCATAACTCTGACTCAAGCGACTCCTGGCTTGATCTCATGCTTACATCTTCTGCAAATCTCGTTGCTAACCATGGTCAGATCGCTGCTCCTGGACTATCTAGGCACGATTTAATTTATCTTTCTTACAAAATTAGACCCCCTAAGCAGCGGCCTGAAATTGTTTTGATTCGGAATTTCGCGAGTTTGGATAGGGAAAAACTCAATGCAGATACACAAGCCCTGGATTGGGACGACCTTGTCCAATCATCGACAGTGGAGGAGAAACTTGAGATATTTAATAGGTCTGTTCTCCAGGTCATTGACGCGCATGCACCTCTGAGGGCCGTCCGTGTAAAGCGCCCTCCGGCTCCATGGATAACCCCAGGAGTTAGGATGGCTATGAGACGGCGGGACAGGGCTTTTAGAAGATATAGACGGGATCGCAGTGAGGAGAACTGGAACTTGTACAAGTTGGCTAGAAACCGCTGCAACCAGATGGTAAGAGCATCTAAACGCCGATACATTTGTGAGAATGTACTCAATTCTTCACCGGCTGATATTTGGAAGTTTCTCAAATCACTTGGCATAACAAAGTCCTCCTCTAGTATTTTACCTTCTAGTCTGTCCTTAAATGTTCTAAACAAACATTTCTCAACGTCAGCTTCGCTTTCTATTGATGTTAAGAACAAAACTATTCATGACATTACTTCCAAGCCAATGTTACCCCCTGACTCTTTCTCTTTCACCCCCGTGACTAGCGAAGAGGTCTTTAAATTTTTTACATCGATCAAGTCTAGGGCTGTGGGCTGTGATGGGATCAGCAGAACAATGTTATCTTTCATGATTGATAACTTAAGTCCTATTGTTACACACATAATTAATTTTTCTCTGTTTACTGGTGTGTTCCCAGCTTTGTGGCGTAAGGCTTATATTATCCCTCTTCCAAAAATTTCCAATCCCAGCTTGCCAAATCACTACAGACCGATCTCCATTCTCCCTTTCCTTTCTAAAGTCCTTGAAGCAGCTGCTCTTAGACAAATAGCGTCCTACGTTCATAAGAATAACCTGTTGTCTGAATGCCAATCTGGTTTTCGGCCTGGCCACAGCACAGCCACAGCCTTGCTTAATGTTACAGAGGATATTAGAGATGGCTTGGAGAATTCGAGGGTTACGGTGTTGGTTTTAATTGATTTTTCCAACGCTTTTAACACCGTTGACCACGATATTCTCCTGGCCATACTGTCTCAAATTGGGGTCTCTTCGTTGTCACGTGATTGGTTTTCTTCTTATCTTCGTGGTCGCCAGCAGGCGGTGCGTGCTGATCAGAATTACTCTGACTGGTGCGACCTGGTAACTGGTGTTCCACAAGGCGGTATAATGTCTCCTCTATTATTTTCGTTATTTATTAACTCTATTACTACTATCCTCAAGTGCTCTTACCATCTTTACGCTGATGACCTGCAACTTTACGCTCAATCCGACGTCGCCAACCTCGATAGTTGCATCTCAAAACTTAATGCTGATCTTCGAACTATCGGAGATTGGTCTGGCAAATTTGGGGTTGCTGTCAACGTCGAGAAATGCCAGGCCCTTCTCATTGGTAGTTCGTTCTATTTGAGAAATCTGGACACTAGCCAGCTAATGCCGCTTATGTTCGGCAACTCTGTAATCCCTCTCTCACCTCACGTAAAGAACTTGGGCCTGTATATTGATGAGACTTTCAGTTGGCATAAGCAGGTAGCTCAGGTCAGCCAGAAAGTTACTTACTCACTGCGGTCTCTCTATAGATTTAAAAATTTCCTCCCATCTAGCACTAAATTAAATTTGATCCAGTCACTTGTGCTTCCCATTATTGACTATGCTGATGTTTGTTACTCTGATTTATCCCAAGAACTTCTAAACAAATTGGATCGTCTTCTCAACAATTGCATTCGTTTCATTTTTGGCCTTCGTAAATACGATCACATCTCTTCTTACCGTTCTCAGCTTAAATGGCTGCCTATCCGACTCAGGAGGTCCCTCAGATCTCTCTGCATGCTCTTCACTATTATAAACGATCCTTGTGCTCCCAAGTACCTAAAAAAATATTTCAAAGTGTTGGGCAGTTCTCACAGTCGTGACCTTCGAGCTTCTAAAAACCTACTCCTTCAAATTCCCTCTCACCGTACTGGTTTCATGTCCTCTTCTTACGCTATCTCAACAATTAGACTCTGGAATGCGCTACCCCTTGACATTAAAAAAGCTGAAAGCAAAATGGCTTTCAAAAGGGCAGTTCGGAAGTTTTATTTAAAGTCTGATTAAATTCCTTACTACCTAGTCATCACTGGAGACATGGTAATTATTATAAGGTTTCTCGTATTTCAGGCTATTTGTATGTATTATAATATATATTAGTTTATTATATCTTTATATATATGTATTAGTAAGTATCCGTTTATGTGTATCACTACTATTTGCAAAATGGTTTTTTGTTTATTTGTTGTTTTTGTACTCTACCACAATGCTGTCCTATTTGACCCAAAGGTTGACTGGTAGAGAATGCCTTGTGGCATTAAGTCCGCCTATGTACCACTCTTGTACATGAAGTTTAAATAAATAAATAAATAAATAAATTGTATTAAAATGAGCAATATATTGTTCATATTTTTTTTTAACGTTACCTAGTCACGTTTTGATACAACCCAACGATCAATCAGAGCAAAGGATCAAGGGTGGTGCACTAACCGGTGGTACCTTCCTTTAAATGAATTGAGTAGTAATAATATCACCAAGATTAACAATATTTAATTGGATCCGGAAATACCGGAATTACTTTCCGGGAAAATGACTTATCCATGTTTTTCTTTCTGTGAACATTTATAATACAATTGCCAAAAATCAATCTACCTACTCTGATCACTGGTTATAATATAAGATTGGACATGTCGTGCACTAACTGGACAGGGCCACTCAAATCTGTGTGGTTCTTTCTTCAAAAGACCATCTCGGACATTAATCTGCCTACTGCTGCTGCTTAGTCCTCATGTGATTTAACCAAGATTTTTTCTTGACTATATATGAGACTGACCTGAGTTTGTTTCGACTGTTTTTTTATAATATTGTTTGTAAAAGCCACTTCACAAAATAAACAATAATTTATTATTTAACCTTTTTGAATGCCAGTGTCACATATAAGTGACAAACAAGTGCGTGCCCTATACCGCCAAACGACACAGATATGTGACAAACTAGTAGGTAAATTGTGACTTGGCGTGGAAAGGCACGCGCGTGCGTTTATGCTCAGGCGTTCAAGAGGTTAAGAAGTTACATTACCCCCAAAGGTTTATTGGAAGACCAGCGTCAGACAGCTTCACCTGTCTGGCATGAATGCTGAAATGGACCTTTTACGCAGCCGTGAGGCAAACAGCACGTCCGCACGCACGTACGCACGTACACACGTACGCACTTACACACGTACGCACGTATTTTATCTTTTTTTTATTTTTTTATTCGTCATTAATTTTTTATTTTGTCTTTGCGAAGTTATACTTCTTTTGGCGCGTTAGGGAAAAATGATGAGAGTAAATTTTTACGATGCGCTCGCACACCTTCCTGAAAACCCGACACCCTGAAGTTAGCTAGTCAACATTTTAGTTGTATACGCCAAAGAAGTATAACTTTTTACGTGTGTAAAAAGTACACACACACTTTCTTTTTATTCTGTGTGCTCAATGAACTGACATCAAATAAACTTTATTCATTCATTTCTTTCTTTTAAGTTAGTCAAAAATACTGTTAACCTAAAGGATTAACAGCAGATTAAAGCTTTCAGGAGTCTGCATTATAACCTCAAACCATTGCTCAACACCCCAAAATCCCTCAACATTCACATCACTGCATCTTCATTCGTTCCTGGGTGCAGGGGTTTTACCGCTGGCCAGGACCGACTTCATAGTCTTCAGCATATTAGGAATGATGTCAACATGTTTGTCTACACACTTCACAGCGCACTTTTCGAATTCTATTGTTGCTTTGTCGATCTGTGGAAGTTAATACAAAAGACATTGGTCAAACATGTAAAAATGGTAGAAACTGGAATAATGCTTTACTGAGTTTTAATCAGTGATCGGATTAGGTAGATTGATTTTTGGTACTTGTATCATAAATGTTCACAGAATAAATTAGTAGTAATTCCGGTATTTCCGGATCCAATTAAATATCGTTAATGTTGGTAGTGATATTATTACTACTCAAATTCATTTAAAGAAAGGTACCACCGGTTAGTGCACCACCCATGTTCCTTTGCTCTGATTGGTCGTTGGGTTGTGTCAAACCGTGACTGGGTAACGTAAAAAAAATTATGAACAATATAATATTGCTCATTTTAATACAATTACTACCTAAGTTCCGGTTTTTTTTAATAATCAACCAATTCCGAAAATCCGGAGGAATGTACATAATTAATACATACGTTTCGGATCAATGACCACAATTCAATCTACCTACTCCAATCTATGGATATAATCAACAATACAACCCTCTAAGTTCATTTAACCCCATTGAATGACTCTGTCATGAAATACCTAGTCCTTAACATGCCATCAACAGAAACTATAAGAAACTTTTTTTTTGTAAAGAGCATCGAACATAATCAAAACATCATGTCACGTTATGACTAAAGAATGAATACGTACCTTCTCCTGGCTAGGATTAGATCCCAGTCTGTCCCTGGCAGAATCATTGCAGTCCATCACACATCTTTGTAATCTATTCTGTAAGTGGCCGATCTCACCCTAAAAATAAGAAAGTATGGTAAATAGATGGATTTTTCTTCTTCCTGAATAGATGAGTAAGATTTTGTCCAACCAGTAAGTAGCGACTTATCCTGAATGTAGTTACTAATGGAAGCATTACTTTGTGTAATTTATTTCATCACCACTGCTCTCTAAACAGTGAAGGAAAACATTGCGACGAAAATAACTTGTCCTAGAATCAAGTACATCATTCCATCGAGGGTTTGGAAACATGTACTGAGACTAGATTCATGTTATGAATTGATGGTCAGTTTGCCAGTAGATATCCTTTACACAATATAATTATTAAACATCTTTAATACCAAAAATCTGCTGACCATTGGTAACATTAGCTTGGTTGGTACAATATCCTTTTGAATGCCAGAGCAAGAATACATCGGCGTTCCCTCCCACACCAAGCCACAAATTCAGCGGTAGTACCTACAAAAAAATATTCCAACATCTTATCAATAACCAATAATTAATCACTGCTTTTGGTCCCATATTTTTAAAATAAAATATAACTTAAAACATCATTATTTTATTTTATTTGACAGTATATCGTGATATATTAAACACATTTAAAAAATTAAGTTATCCTACTAGCTTCAGGCGACGGTGGCGTGTTGGGCATGTTTTCATTTGTCGGCTATATCCTACTGTGGCGTTCAAAAGGTTAAGAACAACAGATAATAATTATTCAATATCTGTTTAACTGGGTTTACATTCACATTGTCACTGACTGTGAGAAACGGTTTCCTATGTCGTAATTGCTTATTTTCTACATGAAAGTTAGGCTAACCATGAAATCGTAAATAATATTACCTGCACGTAATTATTAGCTTGATTTAGAGGTCCCGTACATGAGTCTATGCAGCTATGCACCCTTTCTAACGAGGATGAGGGGTCATCACAACATTTGGCTGCACACCTGTGCATATCACCCTGAAAATAACATTCATTTGAGAATATTTTATTTGGAGATAGATAGAATACTCGTGACACAAAAGGCAGTCTTATCGCTAGTCTAGTCGCGCAGAAGCAATCTTTTAAAAAAAACCTTTGGAAAAAGAGGTCTTGAACCATTTTAATTTAGATTCTGATGTGATAGTAGTGTATGTAATTATATGCATTTTGATCTAGCCTAGCCTTTTCACAATTATGTTGGGGTCGGCTTCCAATCTAACCAGATGCAGCTGAATACCAGCATTTTACATGAAGCGACTGCGTATCTGACCTCCATGACCTCCAGTAGTATATAAATACATTAATTAAATATAATTAAGATGGCATGTTATCAATAAAAGGACCAACATCCTTGAACTGACTTATATATTTTCTAAAAGATTTTCTGTATCTAAATTTTGCGTCATTACATTTTTGTACTTTCTTATAACGTTCTTGGAGTCATGATCTTTACTTTTGAAGAATAAGGTATGGAATAACTCCGTTCTACAGATATTGCGTAAGTCTTGCATGGTATCAAGAACATAACCTCACTTACTTGCATCTTACGTAAATAACTCTTGTCCAACTCATTGACGAGGTTCGTCATCTCCTGCTCGACCCTATACTTCTGTGCTTCAACCATTTTGATGTCTTCGATTCAGTAATTATGAATAATTTTACAAAATTTCGAAATTTATATTTTCCGAAAGGAAAGACAGCGGCATTCAGTTAACTTTTTGACAGCAGTTGTTGACAGACAGCTGTTGCAATTTTTTATTTTTACGGTATTGGCATCTAGGTATTTTGCTTATTCTGAATTGGAATAAATAAGCTTTACAATATATAAAAAAAGAAAATTAGAAAATAATAGTGTAGATTATAAAGAGATATTTAAATTATACTACACATATTTATTTACAAAACCATGAATGGCATATACTTAAAATTATATTCCGATACCAGCCAAAAATCCATCTAACAACTCCTGATCAAAGTTAAAAATCGGCAACTTCTTTATTAAAGCTGCACACGATTCGCACACCGGACCCTTTTCTTTTGTGTCTGCTAATCGACTGATTCTTTCTTGTGTTTTGAAAGGAATTTCATCTATTAAGTCTGGCAGCCCAGTCAAACAAGGTGGCGGGAAAGCAACTTGGTTTGAAATTTCGCTGGAAGGTGGGAAAATCTTAGTAGCAGGTACTTCTTTGAAAAGATTTAGAGGTTTTTCTTGCTCATTCTGGTTTAAATAAGAAGGCAAATCTTTAAAACTTGGATTTAAGACAGTTATTTTAGGTGATGATGGTGGAGCAGGCAAGAAATAAGCAGTAGCACTTTCAGGGTAACATTTTGGCGTAATTCTGTCAAATGTTGGTGCATATGCTGGTACTGATGATGGTGCTGTTGCCGATGTCTGTGGCCCTTTGGTTGTGAGTGATGGCGGAACTTTTCGATTGTTGTACTGGCCACGAATTATCTGAAACAAAAAATTCAAAAAATCTGAATTTATCAATCATAAGCACAAAACTGCGTTCAATGTCCATATCGTTTTTTTTTTGTTTTTTGATCGCGTTATAAAAAACTGACTGATCCATTACTTTTTTCCGCTAAATTATCAATTTTCAACGAAACCATCTTGTTTTATAATTTAATAAGTCTTATTTAAACAATAATATGGTTGATTTATTACCTGAAATATTAAAAAGTAATTAATAAGTAAAATCAACAAAATCTTCGTCATTTTCTAACCAGTCACTCAAACAAAAAAACACGGTTTATAATTATCAGGCTAATTTATTTAAGAAAACATAGAGTATTGCCTTTGGTTTATTCAAAGATAAAGTATCTAGATCTACGTATCTATTTGAAAACAAAGTGTAATCACAGAATGGAACTTTCTTTATTTTTGTAATTGTAGTATTGCAGGATTACCAGATTGATGTTATCTTTGATTATTCTTGTGTGAAGCAATCAATTGAAAATTTATACATTTTGTAGATCCGACATAAATCTAGTCTGATTATCTTTTTAGAAAAGAAAATGTGACCGCAAGACTACTTACTGTCGGAACAAAGAATACCTACGTTTCCAACTTGGCAAATTAACTCTACGACAATCAACGGTAAAAGACCAGGGATATACCATCCGCTTGGTACCATAAGTATTCTACTCTTTGAGTATACCAGCCTTTTTTATATTTTTTTTTATATTTTATTAAATTCACATAATGGTAAGTAAATAACTTATAAACTAAGCCCCACAAAACCGTAGTGTGTGGTCGATAAGTCTTTAAACACTCATTCTTAAATATAAGTAGCAATTAAAACACATTTCTAAATTTTACTTGTAGATTTTTTGATCAATCAATCACCTATAATAACAGCTGTCTGTCGGCAGACTGTTCAATAGATATGGTATGTATTTTTTTAGGGTTCTGTCACCAAAGTAAAGCTTTAGAGCTATTTGCTGTCTGAAAATTCTCAGAAGGTACATACAATCAATAAGAATATTACTTGACCTTCTGTATACATTTCATAAAGGTATTTGCATTAATGTGACTTATTTGACTACATTACACACATACTGAAACTATGAAGACAGTCCACTACCAGTCATCACTGTTTTTCCAAATAGAACAATGTAGAAATGGGTTACTAAACTACAAAATGACATAATCACCCGATGGGCAGCGTTTGTTATGACATCTACGATATTTAACAAGGATATAAACAAGTTGCCACCATTATTTTAGTTTTTATAATCTATCCATAATGGAGGTCAAACGCCTATTATTTTTATTAGTTGTCATCGCAATAAGCGTGAGTATTATCCTAAGATAGATATCTAATACCCCAATTTAAAATTGCATTAGCGACCATTTTTTAAATCTTTTCACAGATGATAGAAGCCCGTCCTTGCTGCCCCTCCCGTCGTGGCCCATGTCAGTGTCAGCAACAGTCACTCTACTTTTCTAATCTGGCAGCACCGTCCCCCGCCTTCATCGAATCCATAGACTATGTCCCTAACTGTCGCAAACCTTCTTGCAACTGTGGTTTCAACGACCAACTCATTCTGCCTCCTCTGTCAGTTGAACTGCCTTGTGGTTTAGGTTATTTTCCAGCAGCGTCGCCATTGGTAGCCAAGTACTATGCCCCTGCTTTAGACTATTTGATAACGGGAGCATACATACCTATTGCATCGCCTTGTGATTCCTTGATATTGGCGGCACCCGTGAGTCCTGAAATTGCACCTTTGGTTAAACCAATTATTTTGTGAATAAAAAAGTTTTGTTTTTTAATCGAGTTTTTGTTGTTTTATTTTGACACTATCGAAAGAATTTCATGAAGTGGAGCAACGTGCTTTTGTTTGTGTCTATATATTACTAAATTCCATCAGTCCCCATCACAGCCGCTTCGATTCGATTTTGACTCGAGAAGTCATACTAAGTATGTTTGACATAAGTTGGTCTAATGAAAGTAAACGAGAAAGACATACGACTTCCCGAATCGAAGCATTTGTAAATACGGGGGCTAATTATAGTGATTCAATCATAAAAAAAACACTTTCTGGAAGTAGGCCAATCAAGCTATACAAAACCAGTTTATGTGGATCTCTCATTATATATACTTATAGGAAATCTATATAAAACGAGGCCAAGTTATACTGGAAATGTTCAGCTTCATGTGCCGCCGTTTGTAAGGGTCCTATAGTATACGGTATGGTCTCCCTACCTAGAGTGATCGATGAAGGAATGTATGTGGTTCTCTACCAATCAATTTGATCTCCGTCATTTTTTTACTTGCCAACTTGTTGTCTTTTTGCTAATTTTGTTGGGTAAGTACTTAGGCAGCTAAGTTTGTACCTTGATTTTTAGGTTTCCGTACCTAAAGGGTAAAACGGGACCCTATTACTAAGACTCCGCTGTCTGTCTGTCCGTCTGTCACCATGCCGTATCTCATGAACCGTGATAGCTAGACCGTTGAAATGTTCACAGATGATGTATGTCTGTTGCCGCACTGTTGTACTAAAAACAGAATAAAATAAATATTTAAGGGGGGCGCCCATACCACAAATGTGATTTTTTGCCGTTGTTTTGCTTGATATTAATAACGACGACAGGTAGACGCTTGAAATATTCACAGAATATTTAGTTGTGTATTCAATTTTAAAATAAATAATTAAATTAAAATAAAATAAATATTTAATGGGGGCTCCCATACCACAGACATGATTTTTTTGCCGTTTTTATAGATAATTTAGTCCGACTCGCACTTGGCCGGTTTTTTCGTAAATGGAGCAGTGACGAACTTGCACAATAAAACGTAAAATGGATGTTAACAAGTTTTGTCTTATTGCATTACGAAAAACATAATTATCTAAATTCTTGTAATTATTTTTCCATCAGATTTGTCACATAATTTTATATCAACTGACATGTTTTGAGATAAGACACGATTCCAAGATAAGCGGAGGTTAAAATAATGCAGAAACATTCCAAATAATTTATTTCAATAAAAGCAGTTGAATTACAACCATTTTGTAACATTTATTATTCAACAAAATGAAGTTTCTTATAGTTATTTCACTTGTGACATTGCACAATCAGGTAGATTTTAATCTATTCAGCTAGAGTTTAATATCTTATTATTTCAATTGTTTTTATATAATTTTACACTTTGATCACTTTACATAACAACAATATTCTTTTGTTTTCGTTCGATGTGAATATACAGGGTGTAAAAATACCTTGAACGAAGCCGAAAGGAACTGGTTCTCCCCGTCATTGCGATATTTTTTTTGTTCTGGACCATACCTGGGAACTCTCTAGTTTGGAGATAAGTGGAGGTCAAAGTTCCAACCTTTTCACAAGTTTTTTTTTAAAGTTCTAGTATTTTTTTATTACAATATGGGCTTGCTCTTGACCTCGATCCCACCTGATGGAAAGCTGTATAACTTTAAATACCTCCATGACCCGTCTACAATTCAAAGCATTATCAGCATAGTGTTTTGAGTGCGTTACATTAAGTTTTACCGTAAATAGTGATTTTCCACCTAAAAAATGACAATTCCCAGCAATCATAAAAAAATGTCTTTTCCAGTTTTTCGTAGGGTTATTTAGTTTGATGATGCTTGGTTGACGGCTTCGTGAAGGCTCCGTGTATAAAAAATAACATAAACACGAATGTGTTTGATACATGCGCAGTTCTTTGGAGATTAAAAACAATAAACTTTGTTAAGTACTAATGCACAATTTTTTTTTCAGTTGGCAACATCACAGATGCTTCGCCCACCACCTTACAACTTCATCACCAGACCCATAACAGAGAATATAATTGAAACTGGCAACTTCATCAACCAGCTTCCTACAATGATCAGCGAACCTCCTTGCAACAGCCTCGTTCCTATTCCTAACGTTGCTGCGCCGCCTAGCACTACAGTGATCACTGACTGTTCGCCTACAATCTGTCAAAACTTAGCTAATACTATTCAACTAATGATCGTCTGTAATTTACTACAGAATAGCCAGAATTCTGATGTTGGTAGACAGTTGGCTGCTCCGATTTTGAATGAATTAATGTCATTGCCTGTTTTGCCATGTGGGTGTGGTAATCCACTTTCTCCTGACGTTCTTTCTCCTGGCATTATTGCTCCTAACATTGCCACTCCTATTTTTCCACCTAACGTCATTACTAACTATGTTCCTTCTAATGTGTTTGGTCCCAATATTTATCCATCCAACTTAGTTAATCCTAACTTCATTGCTCCTACGCCTAACGTGATTGCTCCTAATATGTTGCCGTTGTCTCCCAAAGTCATTGGTCCTACAAACCTGTGTCCAAATGCTCCTCAAGTAGGCCCTGCAGATGTCAATGGATTGCTTAACACAATTATGGGAGTGTTGGGTAATATTCGCGGTTAATTTTAAGCGACCAAGATAATAATTATAGGAGATTTAATTTAAGGTATGAAAATAAATTATTTTTGAATATTGTTACAAGATGCGTCTGAATTTTACCCTTGACTGTGTTTTTTACGACTGTGTACTTATTTGGCAGTAAGAAATCTCTCGTCACGGACATGATACCCCCAATTAATGATCACAACAGAAATTTCCTCTAAGCGCTACATGGGGTTACAAGATAAACTCTGTGTTTGGCTTTGTGTAGCTCATGCCGTTACTAAAGACACACTCGTCAAAATGCCAATAAGTTACCAATACGACCGAGTCAACTTGCGCAAATATTTTAAACATGCTTCTCTTTTCGTTCGTGTTGATGATACGTCTAGCCAAGAGCTGTTCATGGCTATATTCCTTGATAAGGATAAATACCTCGCGACCTCTTTGGTGGACCAATAGGACTGACATTTCGTCAGTTTAGGTTCAATGTAATAGGTATGCTTATCTAATCTAATACCTTTAAACGAACAATTCTTGTAGAAATTTAATCTGAATCTAGGAAACGGCTCCAACGATTTTCATGAAATTTAGTATGCAGGGGGTTTCGGGGGCGATAAATCGATCTAGCTAAGTTTCATTTTTAGAAAACATTGTGTTATCCCTTTTACCGAGCTAAGCTCGGTCATCAGGTACTTATCATTAAATGACTACAAAACTGAGTGCTAAGTACTGACAAATTTCTTCAACTGGATTGACATATGGGTGTAAAAAATACCCTTAACGAAGCCGAAAGGCATTTGTTTTCTTCGTCATTGCGTTTTTTTTTACCTGGGAACCTTCAAGTTAGGGACGAAGATCAAAGTTTTTTTAGAAACAAGTTTTTAATTTTATAACTTTAAATACCTCCAGGCCCCTGTACTACAATACGTCCAGTATAATGTTTTGAGTGCGTTACATACATTGAGTCTAACCTTAAAACGTGATTTTTCATCCCGAAAAGGTCCTGTTCCTGAGGAAAACAACAATAACTCTCTTATGATAATAGATGGCGCCACGTGTCTTTCGAATTATGATTAAAGAGATTAGAGTGCATTGATTGTCATATTCGAAATTACTGCGAGCAACGCCGCGGGCAAAAGCTAGTAGTAAATACTTCCAAAAAGGAAAAGAAACACGTAGGTAAATTAGGAAGAATGTTAAATATTTTAAGAAAACAAAAGAAATATTGTATAAAAAATTTATTTACTACCATTAAAACAGGCCTAAGTACTAAAACTAAGAAATTAATAATAGATCCTATTTGGACTGCCGTAAGAGTCAGCAAAACCTAAAGACTCCACATTGATTCCTACTGGCAGGTTGGGGAACCCACAATTACAGTTCTGTGGTGGAAACAATGGACCATCACATCCACCACACCTTGGTCCCAATAAGTTGGCTAAAAGTTCGTATCCAATGTTTTGTATACCAAACTTTGGCCCGCAAGAATCGAAGCCACAACCAATATTTGGCAAGAAGTTTTGGATATTGAATTTGTCACAACCACAACCACACTGTGAACCACAGTTATCGCAGCCGCAACCACCTCCTAAGTTTGGCAGACCATATTTAGGACCGCAAGTATCGCATCCACAGCCAACATTGGGCAGGCCATAGTTAGGTCCAAATCCATCACAGTTCGGGACAGGATTTGCTAGACCATAGTTTGGTCCATCACAGCCACATCCATAGTTCGGAACAACAGTAGCTAGACCAAAGTTTGGTACATCACAACCAGATCCATAGTTTGGGATAGCAGTTACTAGACCATAGTTTGGTCCATCACAGCCACATCCATAGTTCGGGACAGCAGTTGCAAGACCATAGTTTGGTCCATCACAGCCACACCCATAATTCGGGACAGCAGTAGCTAGACCAAAGTTTGGTCCATCACAGCCACACCCATAATTCGGGACAGCAGTAGCTAGACCAAAGTTTGGTCCATCACAGCCACATCCATAGTTCGGGACAGCAGTAGCTAGACCAAAGTTTGGTCCATCACAGCCACATCCATAGTTCGGGACAGCAGTTGCTAGACCAAAGTTTGGTCCATCACATCCACAACCAACATTGGGTATTGGCAACACTTCTGGGTAGCAAACGTTGGGTATAATATCTATGGGATCACGACACGGAGTAATGATGTTATCATATGGGTTTAAGGGGTTCATGTAGTCTATTTGAGGAGTTAGGTAATCGATAGTTTGGATAGGTTCACAACCACACTGTAGTTTCATCGTGTTCTCAATTAGATTGCTGACTAAAAGCAGTTGGATCGCGTTAGCAAGAGTATTGGAAACAGAGTTATCTACGATGGTGGTTACCACTTGTTGTGGTGACGTGGTGACAACTTGTGATGTGGTACAGACTTGTGGTTGTGGGTTACAGATTACTGGGGGTGAGTTATAAATCTGTGGTAGCGGGTTACGGATCCCCGGTGGTAGGTCACAGATCCCCGGTGGTGGGTCACAGATCCTAGGTGGTAAGTCACAGATCATCGGTGGAGTGTCACAGATTCCTAGTGGTGGGTCAAATATCCTTGGTGGCGGGTTGCATATTTGTGGTAGTGGATTACACAGTTGAGGTGATGATGGAAGTTGTAGTCGTGGCAGATATTGCGCTTGTGCCTGAAAAAATACAACAATTATAAATTTGGAACTTTCTAAGAACGATGTCAAATTAACTAAAGGTAATGTAAATTCTATTCAAGATTTTTTATTAATAATAGCTTACCTGACAAGTTAAAATTGCGAAAATGAGTAACAATAAAACTGCCATCATGAAAAATGTAACTATCTAACTACCAACTAATAATGTAACTAATAATGTAACTGCCAACCTGTTTTTTATATCAAATTGACAATGATTTCAAAAACTATTAACACATTGACATCAAATAATTTCAAAAAAGAAAAGATAACACAATTTCGTTCCACGAAAGTGTGCAATTATACATAACAAAAGCAATTAGGTAAATAGTATCAGTGGCTTATCGTACTTGTGTAACTTGTAACATAAAACAAACCAGCCGTAGATAAATTAAAACCGTTTCACGGTTCCTCGGACACCGAAGAAAAAAGAAAATGTTTATGAACTGAAAACTTCTTTAGCATCGTTGTGATTTGAAAGTCGATGAAACGAAAAAGCGACAGTAAAAAGAGACAGACACATAAATCCATAAGATTTATCATGGGAGAAAATGAAATAGGTAGCATTATACAGTGTTTATCTTGAAGCCTAAATTTTGGAAGGTTCACTTCTATATCTTCATAAAGAAAAACATGTGTGCACACGTTTTTTTTTCTAATTTTCCTCTTTTATTTGTGAACCCCACGTAAATTCTTGTTACATCCTCATCTTTTTTTAGAAGTCGATTAAAAAAACACACAAGTAAGAAAAGTATAAAGATGTAACGACATCATCCGACGAGCTCTTGTCACCGTCGGCGTTCCAGCTGTATTAGAACCCAATGGCTTGGCAAGCAACGATGACAAAAGACCGGACGGCATAACTTTGTTTCCTTGGAAGATGGGTAGGCCTTTAGTGTGGGACGCAACATGTGTCGATACTCTTGCGCCATCCCATCTTCCTAGCTCATTGTGCTGTGCTGGGGCTGCCGCTGCGGTTGTGGAGAACCTCAAGCACTGTAAATATAGAAACCTTTTTGGTAACTATATTTTCGAGCCGTTTAGGGATTTAACTCTAGGAACGTGGGGTCCGAGTGCTCACAGCCTTTTCAAGGAAACTTCAAAACGCTTAGTTGATACTTCCGGAGACCCAAAGGCTGGCTTTTACCCTGGCCAGAGGGTAAGCGTTGCCATACAACGTGGCAACGCCGCCAGTCTCTTGGGGAAATTACCAGTTGACAGCTTTGACGAGGAGTTTTTGGAAGCCATTTTTAGTAAGCTAGTTACTTCAGGTTATTTTCTACATCTATAATTAATACTATAAAGAGGAAAGATTTGCATTTTTGTATGTAACGAATAAACATAAAAACTACTGGACTGATTTGAAAAAATCTTTTAGCAATGGATAGCTACATTATCAGCGAGTAACATAGGTTATATTTTTATCCCCGTACTCCCACGGGAACGGGAACTATGCGGGTGAAACCGCGTGGCGTCCGCTAGTATTTTATAAATGTATTATATAATATTGTAACGATTTGGCTTAATAAAATTTAGAAGATGTAATTCCAGCCCCGTCTAGTCGGGGTTTCACGGCCGGTCAGCGGTAGGGTGCGGGTGTGGAGGAGTATCGCGAACTACGCTCCACGTTCCTGGCCGCTGAGCCCCAAAATATGGAGGCAAAGGGTAATTCTGCACCGCCACCGAAGAAGCCGTGGAAGTGCCACCGACACTAAGCAGAAGATAAATACACGATACAAGAGAAATTCCTAGTGAGAGGCAAAATTCCTTATAAAAAAAAAAAATCTGCTCCATTAAGTCATATTGAATAACTAGCTGTTGCGCACGATCTTCGTTCGCGTGAAATTATTATTAAAAAATCCCCATTACTATAAGCACTTCCCTAATTCAATCGAATTTTGTTACAGATTTCAAGGCTTTTTTTTGCACGGAACCCTAATTATTTATCTAAAATAAAAGTAGCTTAAGTTACTCCTTGGTACATCAGATATCTGCCAGTGAAAGTCCTGTCAAAATCGGTCCAGCCATTTCAAGGATTAGCCGGAACAAACAGACAGACAGAGAGACAAACATTTAAAAAAATGTTTTTATGATATATGTACCGTGTATACATCCATATGCACTTAGTAAAAAGCGGTTATTTTTTATTATTACAAACAGACACTCCAATTTTATTTATCCGTAAGATGTAAGATAAGATAGATGTATAGATAAGTGTAGATATGCATGTAGGTAGATCACCTGAAAATTAATGTTGCTTCCATTTATTTTGATTTTATAATAATTTAATTTGCAACACCGGAACAGTAATAAAATGGTTACTGTATCCATTTCCGGAGCCATTTCGAATTCGTTCATAGTTAATTATTTGGTTCGGATGTCCGATTTGACTCACTTGAATTAGTTATAAGCTGAAAACACAAATTAACCTAGTACATAAAGAAAAATTATTAATAAAAAAAAAAAAATGAAGTTACAACTGAATAGAGCAGCATTCGAATATGTTAAGAAAGTCCGTGGTCTAATATAAAGGGTGTAAAAGATTCTTAACAAAACCGAAAGGCACTTGTTCTCCCCGTCATTGCGATCATTTTTTTGTTCTAGACCATACCTGGGAACCTTCTAGTTACGGAGATATTAGGGGTCAAAGTTCCAACTTTTTTACAAGTTTTTTTTCAATACATGTTTGTAATGTAAGATTTTTACTTTAAACATCTCCACGACCACCATTCTATTCATCCATCTATCAGCACAATGTTTTGAATGCGTTACATTGAGTCCAACCGTGAAACGTGATTTCAACCCAAAAAAAAGTCGTTTTCCAGCACTAATTTTTGCGTAAAGCTTCTTAGTTTGATGTACATAATGTTGGGTTAACGGCTACGTGAAGATTCTGTTTACATCCTGTACACACGACAACATGCCCGAACCAAAACCAAAAAAAAACGGATTTTGGAGTTTGTCAAAAAAAATATAGTAAATAGAGAAACAGTATATACTTAATATAATCGATGATCATAATTAAATCTTATTTATAAAAATCGTGTGTAACGGTGTTTGTGGTCGCACTCCTCCGAAACGGCTCAACCGATTTTTTTTTTATGTATTTGGTAGGTATGAGAATAAGTTTTAAAGTGTATTTCACACCATATTTGCTGGGTCGGCTAGTCTAACAATAAAAACGTAACAAGAAAGATTACATCACGCCTGTAATCCTGGAAGGGTTAAGCAGAGGTAAGAACCTACATTTTGCCAGTTATGTTCAAGTCCCATGTCATAGGAGGCGAGCCTATTGCCATCAACTGGGCACAGATCCAGTTTCCGTGGCTGCTACTAAGAAATTCCTGATGGATAAACCCAATAACACTTTGCCCGACCTGGGATGCGAACCCAGGACCTTATGCTCAGTCGCTTCTTATTCCTTATTGCACACAAAAAGGAGAAATACACACAAAATTATGATAAATAGCTTATGTACAACGGCGAGCTTAACCCAGAATTGGGTTTTCTTACAGCAAACCTTACTTCGATTGCGAGATTTGCAGAAGAGGGTAACCTTTTTTTTTTTTTTTACGGATGGGAAATCATCAAATGACTTCTCCCGCTCTGGGCAGAGCGGAAGGGAGTGTCAGACTTGTACTGACTAAAACCCATGCATGTTCCTTCCTTGCCTTTTGTGTTCCAGGGCCGCGGTATCCCTTTCGAACAGCCCGCAGCCCAGAAGAGGGTAACCTTATGTGCATAAAGAGTACATTTATAAACTCAGATTAACTTATTTATAAACAAACTAAACTTATATAAAATCTTCGTTAACAATCTTCGTTTAAACAATTTGTCCAGAGATAGGTTAGTCTTATCAGCATCTCTTGGAATAAGAACAGAAAATGAGATCTCATAGATCAGATAAATCACACATCATTTATTATCTGTAGATGCGCAAGATTGTCATAACGTCATATCGTCCAGATGAAAGATAACATCGTCTATATCAATGAGTTACATTATTAATTTTATAGTATTTTATTAATATATTTTTAATTGTAGCAACATGGCGCGCTGGGTTTTTTGTTTTGTTTTGTTGCAGAGTTCCATTTGTAAGGTATGTGTTAGAATGTACAGTCGAACAAGCTATTTGGTATACACGCAGAAATATTCACAATCCTAAAATAAAGGTTTTTTTTTTAATCCAATAAAGCCCATATTAAGAGCTCTTAATGACAAAAGCTTTATAAAATAAAATTGCAATTAATATTGTCAGTGTACTCGGATTGTGAATATTTCCGCGTGTATACCAAGTAGCTTGTTTGACCGTACCTAGTCATTAGAGTTAATAAGTTGATGATATTTTGCGGTTCTTCCTTAATAGTTTAATAAAGAGGCGTAAGGCTTCACTTACAAGTGCAATTGGATAAACTAACAACATTAATTGCGTTGCACACATTTTTCAAATACAGGGTGTAAACAGACTCTTCACGAAGCCGTCAACCAAGCATTCTGTACATCAAACTAAGTAACTTTATGCAAAAATTACTGCTGGGAAGTGATGTTTTTTTGGGCTGAAAAATCACGTTTTACAGTAGGACTCAATGTAATGCACTCAGAACATTGTACTGATGGATGGGTTGAATAGTAAGGGGGTCCTGGAGGTGTTTAAAGTAAAAATCATTAAAAACATGTATTAAAAAAAAAACTTGTGAAAAAGTTGAAACTTTGACCCCCAATATCTCCGTAACTAGAAGGTTCCCAGGTATGGTATAGAACAAAATAATGATCGCAATGACGGGGAGAACAAGTGCCTTTCGGTTTCGTTAAGAGTCTGTTTACACCCTTTATAATATGATGCAAAGCATGGTGAACTCCAACAATAGTTTTGTGTTTTTCCAAAGGGCTTATGATCAGCAGTAGGTGGTAATTACTTGTGTCAGTGTGTCTCTAAGATTTTTATTCGGGGTCACTGTCACAAGACGTCCGAGGGTATCCGTGCGCCCTACACAATCTTAAGACCTTGTCCAGAAGAAGCGAATTCGTCGCGAAACGTTTCGCGCGAATTCATTCGCGCGCTATTGAGATACTAGGCACGAATACATCGCGTCCACAAGCATCGCGCGAATTCAAAATACGCGCGTAAACGCGTGCATAACGCCAGACCCTCGACTCGCGCGTGATTCGCGCGTATTTCGCTTCTTCTGGACAAGGTCTTAAGGCACTTTGATAACCCGCGATATAAGCGGCAGCGAGCACCGCGTTGCGAGCCGTCATTCGGTTGCCAGTGCTCTTCGTTTACGCACTGACACCGCATGACGTCTCAAAGACATCATCATCTGCCTAGCCTTTTCTCGACTATGTTGGGGTCGGCTTCCAGTCTAAGCGGATGTAGCTGAATACCAGTATTTTACATGGAGCGACCGCCTGTCTGATCTCCACAACCCAGTTAGTACTGGGTAATACGATACCCCTTGGTAAGACTGGTTGGCACGACGTCTCAAAGACAAAGACATTTATTCGTAGGATACGGTAGAAATAAAGTTGTTAAATACAAAAGCATGAATCAGAACATACTCGTTTGCCGCTAGACGCGGCATACGAATATTTAAAACTTAATGAAATTTTAATTTGCCTCCACTGCTATCGAAATTACACAACGGCACAACCGCTACAACTGTTTGATCTTACATTTCTTATTTGTCGAAATTTTAAGGACGACACAGGCATTATAATACTTTATGTTCCAGATTATAAGCACCATTCATATCAAAAGACAACGATGCTAATTTTGAAGCAAAGTTTTTGTTATTAATTATAATTAATCAAGCTATAAAGCAAAACTCCCAAATAGCAAAGTATAAAACAGGCTCTCATGTAAATATTTCTACTTTCCAGGTCTTATCAATATACGCGCAGCCAACCATCCAGCAATACCTTCACCTGACAGGGTCACCACTTTCAACCCAAACCATCACCGTACCAATGACCCAACAAACGGCACCACCACCTAACATAGCACCGACCAACCAACCCAGACCTGCTACAGGACTACCTTCATTCTCCGCCTTAGCTCTACCTGAACTGGTTTCAAGACTGCAACAGTTACCAGCTACTCAACCGACAGCACTTCAGAACCAGTTAACCAATCAAGCTATACCCTCAACTGGGATGTCTTCATTTGCAGCTCTAGGTCTTCCTAATTTGGTTTCTAGTTTGCAACAGTTTCCTAAGTGTTCTGAAGTTAAACCAGCTAATCCTTCAAGCAGTATAGATTCTAATTTGTTAAACAATCTAGCTATAGCATTGCAATTATTAATTGTAAGTAATATTCTAAATTCTCCTCCTCCAACAGATTCTTCAGTAGCTAAACCAAAAGAAAGTCCAGCTTGTGTAGATCAAAACCCCAGTCAATATTCTCAAAATCAAGTTGCTATGCCAAATTCTAACTTTGTAGGCTCATCAAGTTTTGCTGAATCTAATATTGCTCAGGCTCACACGCCTACAAGAAATAGTATGTTTTTGATGTCACCCTATGAAGCTTTGGCATCGAATTCTCCTTATTCAGATCCAAGTTTGACTCAGTATGCGTCTACGAATCCGCGGCGGGATTTCCAGTCACCTTATTCTATGATGGCTGACCAGGATATGTTTTCAATGAATGGCTTGTTTTGATCGTTGTTTGAGGCTGGATTCGGTCGTTGGGTGCATCATCATCATTTCAGCCTAAAGACGTCCACTGCTGGACATAGGCCTCCCCCAAGTGTCGCCACATTGACCCGTCCCGTGCGACTCGCATCCAGCGGATCCCCGCAACCTTCACCAGGTCATCGGTCCACCTAGTGGGAAGCGTTTGGTTCGATTACCAGTATTTTCAGTAGTAGTCATGACGAAATTGTTCCGCCAAAGCAGAACTGTTCTGCATCTTCTGCCTCTATTCCAATTTATTTGGGGTCGCAGCTATTTTTGTCTTCTTTCATATTCCTCAATGTTTCTAAATCGTATCGGAAACGGGTTTTTGAAACTGTGAGATTTTTTCAAACCTGTTGGCCTACCATGACGTTATAGCAGGAGTAATACCAGTATGAGAAAGAGATGGCGCTAGACGACCTGTATAGCTCTGTCTCTTTCCCACACTGGAATTATTCTTGCTATAAGACGTCATAGTAACCCCCCTGATTTTACAATGGGCTGAGATGTGACTACTTTAACTAACTTTAATGCTTTGAGAAAAGCATTATTTTCTTAAAGATTTTTTTACTGATGGCAAAACGTCTACAATTTAATTTTAAGGTTATTTAAATAATTTATAGGTTTTTAAATAAATTATTGTTACAATTTGAAAGGTTTTTCATTTCTTTACTAAAGAAAACTATAATAATATTTATTGACTGACAACAAATAAAT
This sequence comes from Lycophotia porphyrea, assembly GCA_950005105.1. Classification (NCBI taxonomy): domain Eukaryota; kingdom Metazoa; phylum Arthropoda; class Insecta; order Lepidoptera; family Noctuidae; genus Lycophotia; species Lycophotia porphyrea. The sequence continues at coordinate 2,584,423 of OX465410.1, read as the reverse complement.
AATTCATTGTTAACTAGCTTTTGCCCGCTGCTTCGTTCGCGTTAATTTAGAATTTGACAGTCAATTCACACTGCTAAAGTTTTTCTATAATAACATACTTCAATCATGATTCGAAAGACACGTGGCGCCATCTCTTATCTTAAGAAGGTTATTGTTGTTTTCCTCGGGAACAGTATTTTTATTCAGAATGAAAGGTACTCGGTACGGTAGGATCGTTTCTGTACACCTTACAACTAAATGCATAATTTCAGGATGATCGGTTCAGTGGTTTATGCGTGAAAAGGTAACAAACTTACTGTCGCATTTATAATATTGCAAGTTAGGATTCCATTTCTTGGTACCTTACTGTTTGTGAGAGAAGGCAAGTTGAATTTTCATGATATTGGTGATATTAGAAATTTAAATTGAAGCTGTTAAAATCCCGAATTTGACAGTGGCAACCTTTCGGTTTCCATTATATTTTTACTGAGTAAACCATCACTTTACAAACCTAATACTCCCATACCGCACGCGTAATTTCTTCTAATCTAAATTACTTTTACCTTTGTGTTGTTTGTCGCTATTACAACCGTGACATTAGTACCATGTTCGGTTAAAATTAACTACAATATGAAGATTAGACGCTGATTCCAGTATATAGCAGCAATTACCACGCGCGTTATCGAAGTTTTTATTTTGAATTGAGAGAGTGTAAATTTAAAAATGGCTTCCGCGGCGAGTTTTTTGCTTTCATCTGCTACTGCCCTTGCTTTAGTTCAAGTACGTAATAATGTTTTATATTATTTATTCATCTCCGTGTGGTGACCACAACTCATCATCTGCCTAGCCTTTTCACAACTATGTTGGGGTCGGCTTCCAGTTAAACCGGATGCAGCTGAATACCAGTATTTACATGGAGCAACTGCCTATCTGACCTCCACAACTCAGTTTGTACTGGGTAATATGATACCCTTTGGTAAGACTGGTTGTCAGACTTTTTGGGCCACTGACTACTACTACGACTGTCAAAGATCTACAAATGACTGCCGGGACCAACGGCTTAACGTGCTTTCCGAGGCACAGAGGTAACTCGGTATGTAGGGGTGGTCACCTATTTACACACTATTCGACAAATATTCCCAGATATGACCTCATCACAAATTAAGAAGAGGTAACTTTTTAACTCACTATTGTGTGTGTGGCCTACTATAATTGCAAATCAGCAAAAAAAAAGACAACCTGGCTGTCAATGGTCCAAAACTAAAGAGGTCCTGAACGAAAAGAAATCAGTTTACTTACGTTTGGTCTCAAATAAGGTTAATAGGTTTTTTTGGATCAAGTTAAACTGGAAGCATTTGAATGGATATCTAAATTGTGTTTAACTTTTGCATACAAGTTGATGCATTGTTAATATTAAACAATAGGTATGACATGGTATGCGTAATGGTAATGGAGAAATCATGGATTTGTCAAACATTATTACATTTGGTAAATTGTGTGTAACTCGTGAAATTTTCGTATGTTTACGGAACATTCTTGTAAATTTTTCCTTGGATTTTAAGAGAAACACGATACAGCATTGTATACAAAATTGTATCAATATCAATCTAAAATACCTATAGAGCGGGTAATGGGCATATTTTGATCCAACATTTTCGATTTTGACAAAAATGCTACCTGCTAAGAGGGCGTGTGACACTACACAGACCGATTTGTTCTTCTTTTCTTCTCTTTCTTCTCTTTCTTATTTTATCATTGTTTTTTTTTTACCCTTTTTCTTTTTATTTGTACTTCTCTTCTTCTTCTGATCTTTGGTCTTCATCTTGTCATCTGTTCAATGTCTTCATCATCCGCAGTCCGCAAACTTGACGACATCACAACTTTGGTGCAGATAGATTATCTATATTGAGTTCACTTATTTGCTGGTCTGTAGTCTCAATTCAAAGATTAAGCAATAATTAAGTAAATGGCGCTGTGACGTCTGACAGGGGAGAATAGAAGAAGAAAATTTGCTCAATAATTGGCCATCGTTCTTTTCTAACAAAATAATTATTTAGTCTTATAATGACAACGTTCTTTTTTATTTTCAGAGTATTGAAGCGTGGCTACCACCTTTCTTCCAAGGCTTTAACACAGGCTATAACCCGCAATATATGCCGGGATTTAATCCCGGATATAACCCTTACATACCCTCATTACCCTTTGTACCCGGGTTTTCAGGATTTTCCGGAGGACCTCCACCATACTACGGTTAAATAAAGGCAATATAATAATATAACACATACAAACCATTTTCTTTTGTTAATATTCTTCTTACAAAGCTCTATTTCTTCATTCATTTGTTTCTTTCTAATGCTTTCTTTAAAGACTGTGAGCTTCCTTTTTTTGAAAGGTTATACTTTAAATAAAGAAGAGAAGTGTCTGATCTCGTGTGTGGCCGGAAGAAACTGGATAGCCATATCACAAAACCGCCAAAAGTGAAGATATTTGGAAGAGACTTACACTCAGCATTGGGTGGCAAAGGGTTGAAGAAGAAGAAGAGTGCCTGTCAATGACACTTGACGAGACTTGTCATGAACTGTCACAGTGCGGTGCTACACATGCCACTGTGGACTTCTCCTGCTCGAATGATTCTTTAGTAACATAATGAGTCGAATGAAGGTCCATGATGTTCAGAGGGAGAAGGCTGGGCTGCTGGACTGTTCGAAAGATATACCGCGGCCCTGGAACACAAAGGGCAAGGAAAGAACATGGATGGGTTTTAGTACAAGTCTGACACTCCCTTCCGCTCTGCCCCGAGCGGGAGAAGTCATTTGATGCTATCAAACCGGAAAAAAGGGAGAAGGCTACAAGAAGATCGAGATAGCACATGGGTTTGGAATGAATCTGGGTGACACTTACTTGCTTGTCAGTGTGCATATGCAAACTTTTCTAAATTCACCTTTATTTACTTTTTAGAATTTTCACTCATTTACTAGCCTTAGACTTGAGATAATACTTATTTGAGTTAACTAAACAATCATTGCCAAAATTGATTACAAAAACAATTGCCTACCTTTTCAGATGAGAACCGTGTGATAGCGCAAGCATTACCTGGCTCTGCACCAGAAAATTCCGAACATTCCGAACGCAGACCGCCCCTTCAGGACTCGAGTCAGTGTTTTGATACATCACCTATAATTTTCATCATCACTAACACGTAAATTTTTGATGCCGACCATGAATCACTCTTTCCACTAAATTTCCTACCGCGTCCTGCGAACGTCATTCATTTGTTATGCTAGCGCTACTACGCGGTGACACTTAAGGGCGTAACCAGACTTTGGTCTATCACCGACATTATGACATTACCTCGAGGCGACGGTCTGGTAGAATCCTTCTGTTGACGTTGACCAAAAGTATTTTCTGGACAAACTTTTAAAACAAAGGAATCATTCATTGCACAAAAGTAAACACATTATTTCGGGTTATAACCATGATTAACTTCCTATCTTTTGACATTACCAGCTTAAGTAATAGGTACTTACCTGTTTACAAAATCTCTTGCTAGTAATTATTTAGTGGAGACAACATTCTCATAAACATCGACTCATTTTCATAAATATTTAACTGTTTTTTTAAAGGGTGTAAACAGACTCTTAACGAAGCCGAAAGGTACTTGTTCTTCCCGTCATTGCGATCATATTTTTGTTCTAGACCATACCTGGGAACCTTCTAGTTACGGAGATATTGGGGGTCAAAGTTACAACTTTTTTACAAACTTTTTTTTAATAAATGTTTTTAATGTTTGATTTTTACTTTAAACACCTCCAGGACCCCCTTACTATTCAAACCATCTATCAGCACAATTTTTTGAGTGCATTACATTGAGTCCTACCGTAAAACGTGATTTTTCAGCCCAAAAAAAAAAGTCTTTTCCGAGCACTAATTTTTGCGTAAAGTTACTTAGTTTGATGTACAGAATGCTTGGTTGATGGCTTCGTGAAGAGTCTGTTTACACCCTGTACATGTTGATTTCTCATCAGACAACACTGTCTTGTTTTATTACAAACTTTCATAATTTCAAAGGATTATACTTCGTTCGTCCTGAAGAAAGACACAAAAATTAATAATAGTCTACGATTCCACCTAAGATTGACTCTCACACATCTGTTTAATTTTGGTTTGCATTCTTAATACGAATGAATAAGTTGAATGATAAATGAAGCTATTTCAAAATGTGACAACCGCGAGTGTCCTTCGTTTATTTTTTTTTTGTTTAAAAAAAAAAATAAAAAATCGTGAAAACATCATACCTTATTTAATTTTATCAGAGAGCACATTCACATTATGATTGGTTGTAAATTAATATTTCTAAAAAAGTAAGTTTTTGTAAACAGATGGGAGAATCTCAGACGAGATCTTAGAATACAACAAAGACAAGCTATTATTTAACCAGCATTAACTGAACCAGTGTCTTGTTTTTTCAGCATTTTTCAGCTCACCGTTTTCAGGACTGCTGAGTCCTGTTAAGTGGTTGTTCAAAAAATGGCCGATAACTTGGAACATGCCACCAGAAACGACTCATTACTATAACACAGGAAATGGCAATGGATGGTCTAAACTCAAGACATGGTCGTGGAGCTTCTAAGTTGTATATTATAAATACACCGATTAAAGAATATTGATATTAATAAATTCGCCTTCAGTTTTAATAAATGTTTTTAAATTATAGATTAAGGGATTTATTGATGGTTTTTATTTACCCTCTCTGTCCTACCAAGACAATTTTTTTCTAGCTTGCTCTCTTCCGCTTCGAAAACAAGTCTGGCTCTCTAGAGACAATTGCATAAAAATAAACAAAGAGCAAAACATCCTGCAATCATAACCTAACTAGCAATCATCATCTGATCGATCTCTGTCGTAAAGTCAGAAATGTATCGAATTGACACACGCTACCGAAAAGTCAGAAATGTACCGAATTGACACAAGGTACCGAAAAGTCAGAAATATATGTACCGAATTGACACAGGCTACCGAAAAGTCAGAAATGTATCGAATTGACACAGGCTACCGAAAAGTCAGAAATGTATCGAATTGACACAGGCTACCGAAAAGACAGAAATATATTGAATTGACACAAGCTAACATTCTGTTGAAAATCGTTGTTGACATATGACATACTTCAAAAGTGATTACCACTTGTCGAGGCCCTCTGCCCTCGCCCGTGATGTACCATCCAAGATTTACTTTGAACAGAAATAATAGGATCATTACAATTTATATAATTACAGGTGCGCACAGTAATGCTTGGTTCTCCTCGCTCAGAGATGTAATGCTCGAATCTGAACTGTTACAAATTACAGGCGATCTCCGGGTGAGAGAGCGCCTTAACATATACTCTGCCGATGTTAGGTGTAACTGAAAACAAATATGTCATCAAGATGTGTCATAATTACGTACTACCATAACTCATTGAACTATGAAAAAAGAAATCGATGTTTAGCTTAGTATATGCACATCCAGGGTGGTAACAAAATTCGATGCTCTTTGATTTGACCAAATCAGAACCAGACATGTCGCTTAAGAACTTGGCTGAAACTCCAACAAAAGTCAAAATCGTCTAATGGATTCACCTTTGTTGGATAGCAGGAGCATCAAAAAATCATCACAATGACTTGAAGGCTCACTAGCCTAGCAAATAATAGGAGGAGGCTATATAAATCCTAACTATAATGTAATAAATGCGAAAGTAAGTTTATTTGTTGCCTTTTCACGCCTAAACCACTGATCATCCCGAATTTTGCATATATGTTGTCAGGTGTACAGAAACGGACATAGGGTACCTTTCATCTCGAAAAAAAGTACTTTCCAAGGAAAACATGAACAAAAACGTTCTTAAGGTAATAGATTTCAAATCATGATTGAATTACAAGCAGAGTATAACCCGAATTGATTGTCAAATTCTAAATTAACGCGAGCAAAGCCGCAAGCAAAAGCTAGTCACTATAAGATACAGGGTGTAAGCAGACTTTTCACGAAGCGGTCAACCAAGCATTATGTACATCAAACTAAATAACTTTACGCAAAAATTAGTGCTGGGAAACGACTTTCTTTTTGTACTCAAATCATTGTGCTGGTAGATGGATTGAATAGTAAGAGGGTCCTGGAGGGATTTAAAGTAAAAATCTTACTTTAAAAACATGTATTTAAAAAAAAAACTTTGACCCCCAATATCTTTATTCTCTTCTCTCTTTGGTTCCCAGGTATGGTCTAGAACAAAAAAATGATTGCAATGACGGGGAGTACAAGTGCCTTTCGGCTTCGTTAAGAGTCTGTTTACACCCTTTATTAAATTGTTTGCCTAAAGGAAAACTGATTTTAAAATAGGATTAACTTCTCCAACCTTTTAAAGTTTTTAAGTTTTTTTGTGAGATGCTCGCTTTGCTCGATTTTTACGATCGACAACGTGTAATTTCTATTAAGTAGTAATACAGTCACATGCGCCAATAATAATGTATGTATATAATTATGCTTAGAAAAACTGAAAAGCATTTTTCACTCTGATCGTAACCGCACAAAATTAAAATCAATGCTGTAAGAAAAAATCAGTTGTTGCTGAGTGTACTAATAACGAAAGGCAATTACTAACCTAGCAAAACAACACCACAAGTCGAAAATCAGGCGAACCTGTAGACACCGATGAACATTCTGGCTACGGGAATGTTCGAAAGAGATACCGCGGCCCTGGAACACAAAGGGCAAGGAAGGAACATGGATGGGTTTTAGTCAGTACAAGTCTGGCACTCCCTTCCGCTCTGTCTAGAGCGGGTGGGGTCATTTGATTTTTTGATTTCCCATCCTAAAAAAAAGGGGTGAACATTCTGTGCATATTTCTTATTTTTGATTCAACAGAAGATCAGTTGCCTGGCGTTGTTTTCGAGTGTTTCTCATAAATGGTTTTTTAGGTTGGCAAACAAGACAATAGGCAGTGGAGACAACCACGGGTACCATGGGGGATCGTACAACCAAGGTGGCCGAAGATGACCTTTGTGATAGCACCTTCTTCGAGTAATAGATGGAGGCCTAATCAGGTATGCTAAATTAATAAAACAATAATAATTTATTCCTTCACCGTTTTCACTGGGCCCGCGTGGTGGCCCATTCCCTCTCATAGAAAGGAGGCCTGTGTCCCAGCAGTGGGTACATTATAGGCTGATGATGATGATGATTAATTTATTCTTCGATCGTTCTTCTTTGTCTTATACTTATCAGCACGGTGTGGTCATACAGGGCGTAAACAGACTCTTCACGATGCCGTCAACCAAGCATTCTGTACATCAAACTAAGTAACTTTACGCAAAAATTAATGCTGGGAAACGACTATTTTTTGGGCTGAAAAATCACGTTTTACGGTAGGACTCAATGTAACGCATTCAAAACATTGTGTTGATGGATGGATTGAATAGTACGGCGGTCGTGAAGGTGTCTTAAGTAAAAATAATACTTTAAAAATATGTTATTTTTTTTTTTTTAAACTTGTGAAAAGGTCGGAACTTTGACCCCCAATATCTCCGTAACTAAAAGGTTCCCAGGTATGGTCTAGAACAAAAAAATGTTCGCAATGAGTGGGAAACAAGTGCTTTTCCGCTTCGTTCAGAGTCTTTTTACATCCTTTTTAATTATAAAAGTACTGTACAAGGCAGGAAACTTCAACAATTAAACTTTATGATTGCATAATGCTTGGTTGACAGCTTCGTAAACAGTCTGTTTACACACTGTATAGTAACTGGATGGATATAGTAATATATATAGTATAGTAACACGTAAAATACGACGTTTTTTAAAAATAAAACCTAGCTACATAGATTTATCGCCCCCGAAAGCTCATACTAAATTTCATGAAAATCGTTGGAGCCGTTTCCGAGATTCAAATTATACAGGGTGTAAACATACTCTTCACGAAGCCGTCAACCGAGCATTACGTACATCAAACTAAGTAACTTAACGCAAAAATTAGTCCTGGGAAACCTTTTTTTTGTAGGCTGATAAATCACGTTTTACAGTAGGACTCAAATTCAAATTCAAATTCAAATTCAAATTCGCACTCACAACATTGTGCTGATAGATGGATTGAATAGTAAGGGGGGGGGGAGGTGTTTGAACTAAAAATCATACATCAAAAACATGTATTTAAAAAAAACTTGTGAAAAAGTTATGTCTTTGACCCCCAATATCTCCGTAACTAGAAGGTTCCCAGATATGGTCTAGAGCAAAAAAATTATCGCAATGACGGGGAAAACAAGTGCCTTTAGGCTTCGTTAAGAGTGTGTTTATACCCTTTATTTTATAGAACAAGAATTGCTCGTTTAAAGGTATTAGATAAATAAAGCTGTGTGTGAGCAGTAAGTTGTGGGTTCGAACCAGGCAGGCGCATTACTCTGTGTAATTTATTTCGTCATCACTGCTCTCAAAAAACATCGTGAGGAAACCGGCATGTCCTAGAACCAAAAATTCCAATACATATGACATCTACCAACCCGCACTGGGCCCGCGTGGTGGATTATAGCCCAATCCCTCTCGTAGAGAGGAGGCCGTGTGTCCCAGCAGTGGGAAAACTTAGTCTGATTATGCTATGTTATGCTTAATGAAGCAGGAGTATCATGTACTGACATTGGCACATGATACCCCTGGGGGTAAACAGGTGCATTTTTTTATGTTACGTTAAACAAACTTTTTGTTCTTTTTAGGGCATTGACCACTGGATGAGTCCTTTCTTCTTTGGATACCAAAATTTTTTCTTTCAAACTCAATAACTCAAACTCAAAAGCATTTATTTCAATTAGACCATTACAGGCACTTTTGAATGTCAGAAAAACAAAGAAGGCTAAGCTACAGTCACAGACACAAGGCATAATAACTTGTGAAAGTACTGTAGTTGCCCATTCCAAAGCGTAGATCTCTATGGAGAAGAATGAGCAAGAAACTCCATGGACACTCTTTTCAATCAAATATTTGTTACATAATCTTGGTTACATCATTCATGTTCAGATTATACATATGTGAGAACGATGTAGAAATATGTGCACGTTAAGAGCGTCCAGAGTAAAAGATTATATCAACAATTTAAAAACAAAGTACGTAGTTACAATAAACCGTGGCAGCCTAGAGATGACCAGTCCCAACTGACAGCGCCCGTCCACGAACATGACGCATGGATCAGCCCCATTCAGCTCAATCATATTGAAGGGAGCTAAATGACCCGACACTCCCGCCACCATCAGCGAGACATTTGAGCGAGCATGACATTCTCTCAGCCACCAGGGTAAATTCAAGTCAATGAAAGATAACTAAATCTTCTTTCCTTGGGGATACCATCCACAGTACCAAAGCAGCATGGTACCTAGGTATCCTGGAAGACCACCAATGCAAATTCATCCACACTTCGGTCAAGCACAGGGACCATGGCCGATGCAACAACATTTTGTTCCAACATTTAGGCATTGGACATTTGGACCATGCCGTCACACATAGGCCCGACACCAGGGCAGTGGCCTACTCAACCACAACTTGGTCCAACTCATAGACCGTGGCCCATACCTTCACAAACACGTGGGCAACCACACAGGGCTTCAATACTTAGACAGTGACCCGAACATCCACATTTGGGTCCAACACCCGGGCCCTGGACCATGCTTCCACATATGGGTCCAACATAGGAGTCATTATTATTATTATGATTAATAAATTAATTTATTAAGATCAGATTTTTTTTTTTTACTTTTAAACAACTTTTTTGTGGTAGTATCGAGCGCTGGACGAGTGAATGATTTAACTTTAAATTAAGAAGTGGAGTCTATCATATTTAGAACTCATGACGTCATCAAAAGAGTTGCAAAGCTAATGTGTGTCTGGGCCGGTAACTTTTGCGGCATATCGAACGGATCATGGATTAAATTAATCCCAGAAAATTTGTAAAATCCCAGATGGAGATTGCGGCAAAATTAGTCCTCACAAGCTCAAGATAGAGAGAGGTTTAAAAAGGAGAAATGGAGACCTTTGCAGAAGTGACTGTTCCTAAATGACCCTAGGCTAATAAAATTTTAGTTTTTTTTTCTAAACCATAACTTATAATAAAGAGTGTAAAAAGAATCTTAACGAAGCCGAAAAGCACTTGTTCTCCCCGTCATTGCGATCATTTTTTTGTTCTAAACCATACCTGGGAACCTTTTAGTTACGGAGATATTGGGGGTCAAAGTTCCAACTTTTTCTCATTTTTTTTTAAATACATCATGTTTTTAATCTATTTCTTTTACTTAAGACAACTTCACGACGCCCTTTCTATTCATCCATCAGCACAATGTTTTGAATACGTTACATTGAGTCCTACACCGTAAAACGTGATTTATCACCCCAAAAAAAAAAGTCGTTTCCCAGCAATAGTTTTTGCGTAAAGTTACTTAGTTTGATGTACAGAATGCTTGGGTGACGGCTTTGTGAAGAGTCTGTTTACACCCTGTATTAGTATGAAGGTCGGTTTCTCCCGAAGAGGAAAAGGCCGCGCCCCGCTATCCCCACGACCCTGTAAGGTTCGTTCCAGACTGGTCGTCTTCCCACCGACAAAGAGAACTGAATTCCCATGAAGAAGTCCAATGGATATCATTATTAGATCAAGGAAAGGACTGAAAGATACTGTAAATCAGACTATGGAATTCATAGTTATTTAAAATATATTGAAAGTGGTTTCTTTTAGTCTTCCCTTTTTTAGCATTATTTTTGTAGTCTGTATATAATGTAAATATTGATAAAAAAATGATTTAATAATTATCGTAAAGGGTAAAACAAAACTGGGAGATGCAAAGTATATTTATATATTAAAAAAAAATCTTTTTATTTCAGACATTGGTCCATAGTGTTCGTTAGTAAAAACGACTTTAAAAAACTTTACGCATTAATATATTTAAAAAAAATTATAAGTTACAATTATAAATTAAAAATACATTAAAAAATATAAAATTACATTAAAATAAAAAATTACATTAAAAAATTTAAATTACATTAAAAAAATTAAAACTCCATTAAAAAAAATAAAATTACATTTGATTTGAATTAAATTATTAAAAATTAATTAATTTAAGTATTTGCCACCCTATTATTGTATTTGGCCTATGGCAGCCATTAGTTCTTGTAAATAACCATTACGCTAGCGTAAATATAGCGGTAATTGGTCACTCGTGACTTACACGATACTTCACATCTACACCTGGACCACTCAGAGCAACACTTACATAAGTAACGTAAGCGGCTTTTCAGCGGCAATGCGCCGGCATCATGTTCCTAGTGACCATTGTCCCTAGCATGTTCTTTTGATCTGGTGAACGTTTCAAGTTTCAAGAAAGGTAATATCTAAGAAGAGAAAAGGTACTAAAGTAATACAATATGAAATCGTTCAATAAAAGATTTTCTCAATTCATTTCAAGGTGAGAGTTAGGATGTTACATCATTTGCCTCTTTATCGACCATTAAAGTAACTTATTACTTAACATCAGATAGTACTCAATATATTCCTTAGATAACATATTAATATATAAGGTTGATTTAAAACTAAACTACACATAGTACTCAATTCGAAAACTAATTGGAGACATTCAATTTTCAAAATGGCTGCCAAAACTATTGCTTTCGTCTGCTCGCAATTAGTATTGTTCAATGTAAGTACATACTTCCATCTTTTAAGTTTAATTTCGATTACCAAGGAGTATCGTGTTATCTAGTAGTTGGATATAAGTTAGGCAGTCACTATATATAAAACTAGCTGCTGTTTTGACCTTTGTTCGCGTAAAATTATCATAAAAAAAAATATTACTTCTTGAATCGGATTGTGTTAACATTTCAAGAGTTTTTTTTTTTTATTACATGAAACCCTATTTATTTTTCATAAAAATAAGCCTTTGTTAGACCTTATAAAATCAGCTATCTGCTAGTAAAAGTCCTGTCAAAATCGGTCTAGCCGTTTCGGAGATTAGCCTAAACAAACAGACAGAAATTGAAAAACATACCAAACCCATTAAATACAGAGTTTCCTCCGTGCCTCGGAAAGCACGTTAAGCTGTTAGTCCCGGCTGTCATTTGTAGATCTTTGACAGTCGTTACAGGTAGTCAGTGGCCCGAAAGTCTTTCAAACAGTGTTACCAAGGGGAATCTAACTACTACTACTATCTAACGACTAATTATGGAGGTCAGATAGGCAGTTGCTCCGTGTAAAATACTGGTATTCAGCCTGCTGCATCCGGTTAGACAGGAAGTTGACCACAATATAGTTGGGAAAAGGCTAGGCAGATGATTACCCAGCCTGGACTTTTGGTAGTTAATGATAGAACGCCTTATCACTTGGCAAGTCCACACCGTTCCATAATAAAGCAACTGGACAGAAGTAAACTTGCGTAATTCTTATTATAGAATAAAAAATAATAATATTATAGAATAGACTAATATTTATATTCTTAAAAACATGGTAAAAAACAAAAAAAAAAAACAAGGGCATACATGTTTTTGCTTAACAGTGACATGCGTACAAAAATTCAAGACAATATTTAACATTTATTGTAAAAGAGTCTTTGATACTATAAAAACTATGACTAACCATTCATGCAATTTATTTTTCAGTCATCTTAACATTACTTGGTATCTTATTTTATATACGTACATACATAGATATACAACTTTTATAATATTTAGCTAGTCTTGGCAGGATATCCAGAACTAGCCTGTGGTCCCGTCGGTTATGAGGATATAAACCATCTGCATTATTAAACAATTCAATTAAATCAATTATTCAATTTATATTTATGCCTAGTACATATTTAACTCTGTCTAGCCCATCGGGGAATACAGCCGTGATTATGTAATGTTTATTTATTTAAGGGTCAACATTTCCTTAAGGGACCTACCCCATTAAAGTAACTCTCAGGTCGTGAAAGGGTTTTAAGGGTATACGTGACGGCATTGCTATAGTAATGGTGTATCTTTAAGAGCGTTAACCGGTATTCCACTCTCAACTTTTTAGACCTGTGTATTTTGCTTATGCGTATGAAGTTTCATTTAAATCGGTTCAATCATTTCGAAAAAAAACGACTTGATAGTTTGTATGAAATGCCACTAAAATAACATGACCTTATAACATCAGCTATCTGCCGGTAAAAGTCCCGTCAAAAACGGTTCAGCCTTTCGGATATTAGCCGGAACAAACAGACAGACAGACAAAAATTGAAAAAAACGCTCGGTGGAGTGACGATCTTCGCAGGGTGGCTAGTAGCAACTGGATGAGAGTTGCTGAGAATCGAGTTGACTGGCGTGCGATTGAGGAGGCCTATGTCCAGCAGTGGACTGCTATAGGCTGATGATGATGTCAATGGTAATCAAGATTCAGACTCAGAAAATATCTACCAGAAGTTTCCTTGTTTCGACAAATGTTAACGTACCAGCATACATACCTGCCTGGTACCTTTCCCAACTATGTTAGAATCGGCTTCCAGTCACGTCAGATGCTGGTATTCCATACGGAGTGACTGAGAGAGCGAGAGGTCTATTGCTAAGTCTCTTATTGTGCTTAAAAAGTGCCTAACTAATATAAAACCGTATTTTTCAGACCATCAACGCCAACTGCGTAAACCGTTTAATTCCGGGCCTACAACAGAACATTCTACCAATAGCCGAAACTGTACTGCCAAACCAGATGATCATTGGTCCGAACTACGGCCAACCAATCCTGGAGGTTCCTTTTGGTATGGAGAGAGTGGTAGCCACCAATCAAATGCCACCTACGACTATCATACAAGATAGTACTGTGGCTAACAATCTGGCAAATGCGCTACAACTTTTAGTTGTGAGCAACCTTCTGAGTAACACTTTACCGTTGTCACAACCAGATGTTGTAGTCCCAGCGTTGGGATTGGGATCTCCATTGGACTACGGACTAATGTCATCTGTTAGTCCGGTTATGTCACCAATTAATCCTATTGTGTCTCCTGTTAATTCTTGCGGCTTTGGTCCTTATAATTATATTTATTGATGATTTGAGTTACTTATTTATTTTTTTAAATTTAATAAAAGTATTTTTGAGTTAATTTGCGTGTGTTATTTTATCTATACTGATATTATAAAGAGGTATTTGTTTGTAAGTTTGTGTGTAAGGGGTAATCTACGGAACTACTGATGCAATTCTAAAAATTATTTCACTGGCCGAAAGCCACATTATTCGTGAGTACTAAAGCTATAAATTATGTTTATATAATGCATATTAGCCGAGCTATTACAATTTTTTTGTGAAGGAAGTCGCAGCTGAAGCGCTCGTTGTCTATATTTATTAGGCAAGACACACCAACGACATATTTATAAAAAAATAGTGACAAACGGTTATTATGGATGTTTCCTGAGTACAAAAAATATGATTCTATTTAGTCTGTCAGTTAGATTATCGAAAAATATACAATATATATTTTTTTGTTTTATCAAATCAATAAAAACGCAGATAAAACGCATCTAAGATCATGAGTGGGGGCTTGTGATGTCACTTCGCCAGTAAAAGTGTACTGACATAGTGACGTCACACGAGTTTTCAACGCACTGTATCGTCTTCATTTTCGTTCACGTGAAAATCCCTATGGGTCAAGGACCCTATTACTAAGCATCCGCTGCCCGTTCAACGTGAAAAAAGAAAAAAAAACGTGTCCACTATTTTTTGGAAATATAACTGACGGGCTAATTATTTTTTTTTGGTAAAATTCCCTATTCTATAGTCTTCAATGCTATGTAAATACTGCCTTTGTGGAGTATTTGATACTTAGAGATGGTGATACTTGGAGCTACCTCATTTTAAACAGTACTATAATTTTCGTCGTGTTTTTTACCTGTGGGGTTGCGTCACATTCGGCATTTTGACAGTTCACTAATATTTAATGTGTACCTATTGAACGTTGTCGAGCAAAAGAATTTATAAAAATACAGGGTGTGAGGGACAGCCCTCCACAAACTGATGGGGTGAATTCAGTATATCATACTAAGATGACCGGTACAAGCAATTATTTCAGGAACGTTATGGTAAACCAATAAATGAGTTTTTTTTTATTTCCTCATACGCAATGTTTACCGTGGCAAAATGCACGTAGCGAACGGCAAGCGCGACGAGTTTTTAACAGTAAGTCTTCTAAAACGCAGGTGTAGGTACTCTTTGGACACTCCAGCTAGTCGGCCATGGTGTGGTTGGGAGCTCCAAATTCATATTGAGATGCTACAACCATGGAAGTGGATGCCTATTATATTCATGGTTAGAATATTACAGATCTTTTTAAAACTTTTGAGTAATTTAAATAAGATCTTTGTCAGTCGTTACAGGTAGTCAATGGCTCGAAAGTCTGACAACCAGTATTATCAAGGGGCACCGTGCCGGTATTTACTGGGTTGTGGAGGTCAGGTATGCAGTTAGTCCATGTAAAATACTGGTATTCAGCAGCATCCGGTAAGACTGGAAGCCGATGGGAAAAGGCTAGGCAGGTGATGAACCAAGCCTTGAAACGTAACGTTAAAGACACTGAAAAGAAGTGGGCGAGAGCGACTTCTTATAAGAACGGACGGACGAGCATCGATCTCCGCACTGGCTTACTGCGGACTGTATCACGTGACGTCGACTAACGGAAGCGCGATTTACGCTCGTGCGAGATAACTGTACGACAAACTGAAGGTCGCCATCACGCTAGTGCGACAAACTGAAGGTCGCCATCACGCTAGTGCGACAAACTGAAGGTCACCATCACGCTAGTGCGACAAACCGGAGGTTGCCATCACGCTAGTGCGACAAACCGGAGGTTGCCATCACGCTAGTGTGACAAACTGACAGTCGCCATCACGCTAGTGCGACAAACTGAATGTCGATATCACGCTAGTGCGACAAACTGAAGGTCGATATCACGCTAGTACGATAAACTGAAGGTCGATATCACGCTAGTACGACAAACTGTAGGTCGCCATCACGCTAGTACGAAAAACTGAAGGTCGCCATCACGCTAGTGCGACAAAGAAGGTCGACATCACGCTAGTGCGACAAACTGAAGGTCGACACCACGTTCACGTACGAAGCAAACCTTATCCAGCCCGCTGGCTTTTTAGATTATACATTAGCAGATATTGAAAACAATTGAAATAAATACTTTTCGTAAAATATTCTTGTTTTAGTGATTGGGGTAATAATCAGAGACCAAATGGTTGATAGTAATCAATACTACAGTACCTAATAATTCCGTCATTATTATCGTTAATGTATTATTGATATTGTACAAACTAGTAAAAAACACTTGTTAGTCAAGATTTTTTCATATATACTTTGTCAGCCACATACCCCATCGATTTCGGTATTACCCTTTCGGTGGGGTAAATTGTGCATTACAATGAATCTTTTGGTACCCAGATTGTCCCAATCGAGTCTGGTTTTTTTTAAACATCTATTTTAGCTCACAAGTAATTTATAACCTGGATTAACTTACAGGATACTAGAATATCGAACTCCACGAGGGCGAAGCCGCGGGCATAAGCTAGTTATTTAACATTTTTTTCCGCAATCTTTGTTTTGTAACAATAAAAATAATAGGCAGTCAATATATTTCTTTTATTAACTAATGTCACGTACACTTTGGGCAATCTTGTAACATATCTGTTCATTACAGAATATAATATTATTTCGTTATATATTGTTACGAACTTATCTATGTATATTATCTAATACTGACTGATTATTCATCCTTCTCTTATGAAATAATTCGTATCTATTAGATAAAAAAAGAAAACAGTAAAAAGAAAGGTCTTAATTTCTTTGGTGCATTCAGGTGTTAGATCGCTTGGTGGTATCTACCGATTTTAACTTTTTTACGCCATCGATTTTTGGGTATACAGGGTGGAAGGGATGCCGACGCGAAAACAGTTACCACGTATTCAATACGTCATTCTGAGCCTCCCACATAGCAATTTTCCCATATTTTTGAAGTGAAACTTCTTCATCGACATATGGGAGAAATTTTGTAGCAAAATCATCACGTTTTTCGGTTACGCGCCATGTTGCTTTTTTTTTGACAATTTAAATTTATGTCTACAAAACAGTCCACAAACATCAACAACAACAACAGTTGCAAATAGTAGAAAAATGATATGTCGTAAAGAAGTTTCACTTCTTACCTGTGTACTCTGGTACACACACATATTTTTTAGACCGTGTGCTGAAAAATCACGTTTTACGGCAGGACTCAATGTAACGCACTCAAAACATTGTGCTGATGGATGGATTGAATAGTAAGGGGGTCCTGTAGGTGTTTTAAGTAAAAATCTTACATTAAAAATACGTATTAAAAAAAAACTTGTGAAAAAGTTGGAACTTTAAGCCCCAATATCTCCGTAACTAGAAGCTTCCCAGGTATGGTCTAGAACAAAAAAATGTTCGCAATGACGCACAGTGGAACGAATGTATGGAAGCGGTTGGACGTAGACATGTCCGAAAAAAAAGAGTAAAATTATGCCAAACTAATGATGCCATCTTATTCGATTACTTAATGCCTTCATAACTTGTGGTGATGAATTTCTTCATAACTCCCATATTTCGGGAGTAATTTGAGAAAATGTGAAATTTTACTATGAAAATGAGTGTATCGAGCTCTCTCCCTCCTGATTCCGGGCTTGTTTCAAGTAGCGGTCTCTAATATCATAATGCTAATACTAAGAGCTATATTTAATACTAAGACACATAGTGCGCCAAATGTGCACTTTCTGGGATAAAGAGTGATGTTTATTTTATAACACATTTTTTTTATTTTTTGTTTATTTTGTTGATTAAAACCGTTTTTCTAAAGGTTTACCTTATTACAATAACATTTCTGAGCAGCCAATTAGAGAAGATATAAGCTAATTAGGATATATAATTAGGGACTTAAGGTTTACATATAAAACTGATGCACTAATGATTACTGATAAGAACATTGCTATTATTTAATTACTAAATGGCTCTTAATACACTAATTTAGCATGCATCATTTACTAATTATCACAATAACTAATTACCTTGCAATATTTAACAAAGGATACCTGGGATACCTGGATTTTATATAAATAGGTCACTATTAGTAACTTTAAAATCAGTGTTGATTTACACCTCGTTGTATCCAAGCTAATCTCGCAATGTATTTTCCAAATTTTAATACAAATCTTGATATTCACGTTGCTTTATGCGCACGCGCACATAAAGATTTACGCGACTTTAACTATTTGTTCAGTGTTTTAAAAGATAACAGTTGTGTTCAGTTATGTGAAAGTGCTGAAACAAGTTTAAAAGACTGGTGTCGTCGATTTTGCTACCGCATTTATGCAAAATGGACACAGTCTGGAAGAAGCACAGATAAGTTTCGGAAGAAACATGAGATTTGGCTACAGGCTGCAATTCAATGGCCGGAATTACAGAATGAAAATATGGAACCTTCTACAGAAAATATAAGTGACGTCATCGAGCCCATAATTTCTCCTGCTAAATCTGATGCTTCAACTTGTACACATCCTAGTCCTCGTAAATCTTTTGAGGACCTTAGTAACCGGCAAAAAAGAAGACGCACTGAAGATAGTCTTTCATGCAGCAGTAGCAGCGCTGAAATTATGTTTTCGGCCGAAAGGGCGCTTCAAAAGGCAGGACAAAGCGATACAGCTTATGTTATGAAATACTTGACGGAGAATCCAGAAGAGGCCTCAAAAATCAAAGCCTTCATTGAAGGTAAATCAATTCAGGTACGGGAAATATCCCCTTTGAAGGCATTGGCTCTTTATGTATCGATGAACTTATCGAAATGGCGCTATAACACTCTTCGGGATTTCAACACTCAAGAAGGAGCTCTTCAATACCCGAGTTACTACATGTTGGTTAAAGAAAAAATTAAGTGCTATCCGGCCAAAGAAGATCTCACAGTTACAGAGAGCTCTGCAAAAATCAAATTACAAGCCTTGATGGATTTAACCTCAAGAAGACTTATTAGGTCGTTAGAAACCCCTGTTGATCCCAATCAACAGCTCGTATTGACCAGCAAATGGGGTTTTGACGGATCATCTAGCCAAAGCATTTATCATCAAAGGACGAGTGAAGATGAGCAAATCGATCTTGCTAGTAATTTTATGATTAGTCTTGTACCACTGCGGCTCGTCTCAAAAGGTGTAACAATTTGGGAAAACGAGCGACCATCTTCCACTTCATTTTGCCGGCCAATATTGTTTAAGTTTATAAAGGAAACCAAAGAAAATGTGCAGAGAGAGATGGCTGAAATCGAAGCAGAGATTGAAGCCTTAACTCCATCCACCATCACTGATGGAATTAGTGTCAAACACCAACTGCTGTTGACAATGATTGATGGTAAAATTCATTCCATTATATCCGATACAGCAGCTTCAGTGTGTGACATATGCAAGGCTTGTCCTAAAGAAATGAATAATTTAGAGTTAATCAAAGATAAACACGCAAACGAGGACATGTATAAATATAGCTTAAGCACCCTTCACGCTTGGATTCGCTCAATGGAATGCTTATTACACATTTCCTACAAATTAGACATAAAATCATGGCAAGTAAGGGGTGATATAGCAAAAAGGCAAGTTGATGACAGGAAGAAAAGAGTTCAAGAGGCTGTAAGAAGAGAAACGGGCTTACTTCTCGATGTTGTGAAACAAGGCAGTGGATCCACCAACAATGGCAACTCGGCAAGGAGATTTTTTGAAAACTACACTAAATCTGCTGAACTGACCGGAATAGATGCTATGCTTTTAAGAAAAATCTGTGTGATCTTGCAGTGTATTTCATCAGGAGAGAAGATCAACGTAACTAAATTCCGAGAGTTCTGCTTTGATACTGCTAAGCTTTACGTGGAGTTATACCCATGGTATTATATGCCTTCTTCACTTCATAAAATTTTAATGCATGGGCCAGACATAGTTCAGAACATGTCAATTGTGCCCATTGGTTTTCTATCCGAAGAGGCATCTGAGGCTAGAAATAAAGATTTTAGAAAATATAGAGAGGGGCATTCTCGAAAGCATAGCAGTATCTCATGCAATGAAGATATTATGCACAATCTTTTACTGTCTTCTGATCCACTTGTTACAAGTATCCGTCCAAAAGGAAATAAGTTTGTAAAAAAATCTTCTTTTAAGGAATTTTATGAGCTTACGGATTCTGAGAAAAGTGATATCGAATTTGTTAACATAAATGATTTAGCGGACATCGATTCTGAGTTTGAATTAATTGATGATGATGATGATGACGAAGATAATTAAATGATGTTATTGTTTTAAAATGTGTAACTTAGTAAATTAGAGCTTACATCTTAATTATTTATTGTACTTTTAATGAAACTAGGTAATTTATTATCAACTTACTTAAAAGTCATACTCTCATCAGTTCTTGTGAATATTTTTGTTAATATATATTTCTGTATATGTATAATATATTTATAGACCTCTTAATAAGTCTGTCTGCGGTTTAAAGTAAATACAAATGGGGAAAAAACGTTTTTTTTTTTTAATTTTCATTTTCTTTTATCCCAGAAAGTGCACATTTGGCGCACTATGTGTCTTAGTATTAAATATAGCTCTTAGTAATAGCATTACGATATTAGAGACCGGTACTTGAAACAAGCCCGGAATCAGGAGGGAGAGAGCTCGATACACTCATTTTCATAGTAAAATTTCACATTTTCTCAAATTACTCCCGAAATATGGGAGTTATGAAGAAATTCATCACCACAATTTATGAAGGCATTAAGTAATCGAATAAGATGGCATCATTAGTTTGTCATAATTTTACTCTTATTTTTCGGACATGTCTACGTCCAACCGCTCCCATACATTCGTTCCACTGTGTGACGGGGAGAACAAGTGCCTTTCGGCTTCGTTAAGAGTATGTTTACACCCTTTAGATAGATTGATTCTCTAAGCCTAAAACTTTTTTTGTTTCTGAAAACAGTTTCAGATACGCTGAAGGCTGTTTCTACAGCAACTTTAATCAAAATTAACATAAACTTTTCGGTAGTTAGCGAAAAAGCGAAAAGTATTAAGAACCCGCGACACGCAGAGCAGCAACCAATCTCTCAGTCACTGCGCCAATCGTGCCGTTACGTCATATTCTGAAAATTCTAATATGTTATCACGCCTGAATACTATGAAAAATATTCGTAACAAGAATTTGTGTTATATACTGCCACTAAAAAAACCGACTACTGAAAAATTATACTCTTTAAATTCGGAGATTACAATGTGAAATCCACTCCTCTTATTGTTGAAGTCGGTTAAAATGTAGCCTATGTTACCCGAGCTATAATAACAAATCGATTGACACCTTATTCATCAAAATCGGATGAATAGTTTAGGCGCTACGGAAGAACACACGTAAATACAAGCATACATCTATACATACTACAGACTCCTAAAATCATAACCCTTCCTTTTGCTTCGCCGTAGTCGGGTAAAAAACTGGACGTAATAAATTTTGTTTACTTTATGAAATCCCTTTGTCGTAATTGCCCATGTTATCAGTAAATTACACATAAAAAGTATTACAAACATTAGAACACATTTAGTTACGCATAACTTTTATATTCCAGGAATTGGTTTTTTAATTACAGTTGTTTCGAGGTTATAAATAGGGTTTAATTGTGTTTTGTATCACTTTTAAGTGGGCAATATGGAGGCGAAATTATTGCTTATATATGTGTTATGTCAGGTATGTTACTAATATCTATATTTCTATGAAAAATAAGATAATTATACAGCAGAAAGTTGAGTTTGAGACCGTAGGACGTGGAATACAATCCTTTCGAGAAGCATAGATCACCATCGTTGCTCAAGACGGATTGGCGATTTCATACTATTTCCAGGGTTTCTGGTTTTAATGATGTAAGTAGGTAACACTAATAACTAATTAATCAATTTGCTTTTCTTTAA
The DNA here is from genome assembly GCA_950005105.1 of Lycophotia porphyrea. Taxonomy (NCBI): domain Eukaryota; kingdom Metazoa; phylum Arthropoda; class Insecta; order Lepidoptera; family Noctuidae; genus Lycophotia; species Lycophotia porphyrea. The sequence continues at coordinate 2,562,454 of OX465410.1, read as the reverse complement.
GTATTGCATATCCGACATAGGTAGACTGTTGATCCTAAAACTGTTATGCAAATGAAATGAAATCAAATGTTAAAAGATCGAATTGTACACAGTTACGCAATAAATAATTCTTATTCTTATTCTTATCCTCACGATATTTTCTTTCACCGGTGTCAGTGATGTCCATGACAATCTTTGAAAGTAGATAAATATCCATCATCTTAAACTCAAACTCAAAAGCATTTATTTCAATTAGACCATTACAGGCACTTTTGAATGTCAGAAAAACAAAGAAGTCTAAGCTACAGTCACAGACACAAGGCATAATAACTTGTGAAAGTACTGCAGTTGCCCATTCCAAAGCGTAGGTCTCTATGGAGAAGAATGGGCAAGAAACTCCATGGACACTCTTTTCAATCAAAATATTGTACAAAATCTTGGTTACATCATTCATGTTGAGATTATACATATGTGAGAACGATGTAGAAATACGTGCACGTTAAGAGCGTCCAGAGTAAAAGATTATATCAACAATTAAAAAAAAATAAGTAGTTAAAATAAACCGTGGCAGCCTAGAGATGACCAGTCCCAACTGACAGCGCTCGTTCACGAACATGACGCATGGATCACTCCCATTCAGTTCAACCATATTGAAGGGAGCTAAATGACCCGACACACCCGCCACCATCAGCGAGGCATTTGAGTAAGCATGACATTCTCTCAGCCACCAGGGCCAAGTCAATGAAAGATAACTAAATGTAAATGGTAGCTTTACAGTACATAGTACTCACACATGTGCTATGCAATTATATAATATTGAATTTATACAATGTAAAGATATGATTATAACCTTCTGCAGCTTCCACAATAACTTAACATGGTAATAAATTAGTTTGCCCCTATGGTTGTGGAGCAGGACCAGCATTGAGCCAAGCATTTTTATCATCAATGTAATCCCCCAACTTATAATATGCTTGCCTACATAGTGTGCGTTCTTGTATAAAAATACAAGATTTAAATTTCGTCTCGTTTAGTTGTAGAATGTGGGGAGGTATTTTACTGTAACATTTTAAACAGTACCCCATGAAAGATGAGTCTACTTTAGCTAGCCTAAAACCTGGCTGTACTAGTTGGTCCTTATAAATCGAAATCGCTTTTCACTCTTGTTTGTCTGGTGACCACGTTGTTTGTCTTAATAACTGTGCAATAGAATGTGATAAGATGTTTACCAATGATAAGATGTTTACCTTGTCGCTCATCATCATCTCTCCTCCTTCTCTCTTCTCCTCCCCACTCCTCAAGTCGGTATGATGGATCTTTCACTGTTCGTGCTGTGCGCCTTTGGAATTCGCTTCCACACTCCTTGCGGAATAGCCATTCGTTAGAGGTGTTCAAGAAAGGAATAAAGGAGAATTTCCTGTCAACATGATCAATAAATGTATGTATGTATGTATGTATATATTTATATGTATTGTATGTATTATAATGTACCTAAGTTGAGTTTTTAAAATTTATAATTTTTTATAACCGAATTTAATGTTAATGCACATAAGTGTATCCTCTTTTGCAAATCTCGCGATCAAAATTAGGTTTGCTGTAAAAAAAACCCAATTCTGTGTTAAGCTCGCCATTGTACATAAGCTATACTATTGCAATTTGTATGTTTATTTTGAATTTATGTGCAATAAAGAATAAGAATAAGATAAGAAAATTTATCTAGCTTTTGAGACTCATCTCTGCCTAACCCTTCACGTATTACAGGCGTCATGTTACGTTATGACTTGAAAATACATAGAGGATTCTTTATTTTCAGTCAGTTAAGTACCAATATACCTACTTATGTGTCGGGTTGTCAGGATTTATTCCGTTGGGCTCGTACATCATGTGGGCAGACGATGGGGTACGTCCAATGAAAACACATTGGGTGCGATACACTGTCTCTATTTAACTAACAAATTACTTGAAATTACACTTTAACACAATCCACGGGGCACAATGAATCGGGTACAGTTCCAGGACGTCTCAACTCCGTTGCGATCAGACATTGAATATCGTTCTCGCCTCGAGCTGTGAACATCAGGGCTCTGTAGAAGCACGCTGTGATGGTAGGCTTGTAAGTAGATCGCGTGATGTCACTTCTAGCGCGCTTGCGATTAATTTTATGTCCTTACCAATGATCGGCTCCAACATATATTAGTACCTGACTGAAAATAAATGCCTTGCCTTGCTTTGTGGCAATAAGTCCGCCTATGTACCACTCTTGTACATGAAGTTTAAATCAAATAAAGAATCCTCTATGTATTTTCGAGTCATAAAACGTGTGAAGCAAAGACAGGGCGCTAGTTATTGACCACTGTTCCTTTTGTTTTCAGACGATAATCACAGAATCTCTTGGTGGAGTCCCATTGCCATTCTCGGATTTTATAGGAAAAGTGACACCAATAAAACCGAAGCCCTTGTCTCCTTCAACCATTTCATCACTTTCTTCAACATCATCACTGGTATGTGAGAATAAATTGCTCTCACCAGCACCAGGAGCTCGAGGATTTTCATCACCATTGGCATTCACGTCAACATCCAGAGCTTTGCCAGTTCCTAAAATTGATTCAACATCTATTGCAGATGTCAAACTACCAGAACGATTAAGAGAAAAGTTTATACTGCCTAAACTGTGCTGCACCAGTACTAGAAATGATAAAGCTATACCAGCAATAAGTACACCAGACATATCATTACCTTATAAGTGTGCGTTTTTGCCAGCCTCTTCTAAACCACCAAATTCATTGCCATGGGATTTGTGTACTAGTTCTTTCAATAAAATATCATCAGTATCCAGCATGGAGTCACTCCCTGTTGTTCCTATAGAACCATTTAAATGCAGTAGCTCAGATATTTTATTTACAGGTTCATTACCAACTACTCGAACTATTGATTCACCACTAGCCTTAGAAACCAGAAAGCCTTCATTTTCAGAGCAGTTCTCTTCAAATACTTTCTCCCCCTTGGGTTCTTCATCCTTATTGCCATCTTCACTATGCTATGAATCTAAATACTTACCTGGAGTTAGAACACCTTCCGAAACATCGCCCTTAATCTTCAAACCCATTTCGTACAAGGATGCCGCCGGCAATTTTAATTTTCCAAGTCAATCTGGTTCTCACAATTTGTTAAGCCCTAAAACTTTTACTACCAATACCAATATAAATTCTCTACAAGAAAAATATAATCCTTGCACGTCACGTAATTCGAACCCAATTAAAACTGCAGAGATCCCGATAAATCCATTACAGCTACCGAAAACATCTTTAAATGTACCTGTTTCAACTAAGCCCGAGTTCTTACCTCGTAATACAGGCGCTGAAAATCTTTGGCCTTCTTTAGAAGCAAAGGCTGGCTCGGCTTCAGTAGCTTTGTTGGCTGATAAAATATCTGACTTCAAACTGAAACCTTGCACTTGTACTGCCCCAAAAATTAAGCCTCCAGGATTCAAGTCACCATCAATTTTTACAAATTCTCCTTCTGCGCCTTTTGTACCGGTTTCACCATCTTCTCCAATCCTTGATGTATTGCCAAATAATATTAATAATTTCTGCTGTTCAAAAAATATTGATAGATTTGACATAACTCCTATCATAGGTGCTTGTGCAGAAACTATAGAAATATTGAATACAAATGATGATATTTGCAGCAACTGTCAAATCGGAGATTCCAGAAATATCCCTAGGTTAGAACAAATAAATCCTTCTAGCCCGTTCGCACCTAAATTAGCATCTAACCAACAACCATTATTTTCTCAAGAACGTGTTTCAAACCCAGTTTTTTCCCCACCTGTAATTCCATGTGATCCAATACCCACAATATCTTCTAAAACATCTTACTCTCCTTATACTTTTTGTCCTTCTAGAACATCGCAAACTCCTTCTATATCTTGCTTAAGCCAGTCTCGTCCTATTTCTGTAGCTGAAACTACTTCATATATAGTTTCTTTTATTAACAACGTCGTTTCAAATATGGCTCAGAATATAGTATCTTCATATCAGTCTTACATAAATGCAGCCCCTCAAAACGTACCACAAAACCCGACTTATACAATAATGCCTTCAAATCCTTTTGATAATCTTGAGTTTATTTCCAAACAAACATTACCAGTTCTACCATTGCCAGTAAGTACTCAATCAATAATACCCACTAAGATTTCTCCCATTACTGATTGTATAAGTCCTCCAACAGTTCGCATTCCTACTGATATGTCAGATGCATCTTGTCGATTGCCAGAATACGAAATGGCTGCTAGTCAGTCATTACCCATCTCCTTATCGCAGCCTACAGTTGCTGTAGTCCCACCAATATCTTTGATAACCTATTCATCACCTCAACTCTGTCCATCAAATTTACCATCACCAACTTTGCCTTCATACCCTACTATATCATCACCGTTTTACATGGAAGCTCCTGTTTACAAAGTAAGTTCATCGAAAAAGGATTCTGATATGGAGAAACTAATAGAGTTGATGTTACTGGCTGAAATATTGAATAATGATGAGAGTTTCGACTGGGATGACTTAGATACTTTGTTGGCATTTTTATCTTTAAGCTAAAATCCATACTATACTATACTATATATAATATTATAAATGCGAAAGTAAGTTTGTTTGTTACCTTTTCATGTCTAAACTACTGAACTAATCATCCTGAAATTTTGCATATACTTTGCCAGGTGTACAGAAACAGATACATGGTAAGTAACTTTCATCTCGAAAAAAAGTACTGTTCCCGAGGAAAACAACAATAAGGTTCTTATGATAATAGATGGCGCCACGTGTCTTTCGGATCATGATTGAATTATATTATTACAAGCAGTACAACTCAAATTGATTGTCAAATTCTAAATTAACGCGAGCAAAGCCGCGGGAAAAAGCTAGTACGTTATAAAGTTTAAAATCTGCGATATTACACTGCCAGAAAGAAACTTACGTCAATCCCGTCTTAGCCAACTTATATAGTGCAGGCGGGAAAACACGGAATTAAAAAAATGTATCAACTACTTTGGCATCGATGTTTTTTTCTTGAACTTCACACTTAAAGAGACACACACACCCACAACACATACTGTAAGTCCTTTTGGAAAAATGAAACGCATTGAAAGCGATTGCCTTAGATGTCTTACTTCTTTCGTTTTTTTTATAGTATCTAAGATATTCGTTGGAAAGCTTGGTATTTGTTTTAGACATATAAGATAAATTAAACGTGTAAATAAAATCTAGTTGTAAACATTTTTTTGCTGTTTTATTCGATGGAAATGTCATCGGTGTACTTGTAATTTCTAATGTATGAACAGAGTACACAGGGTGAATTTTTCAAGCAAGCGTGGATGGCCAAGTCCGAAACTATGAGGAATAGCGAAAAATACCCAAAGGAGCCCCGAGCCCGATTTTAATAAAAACTAAAAACTGCATCATTATATTTTTGCAAAATCAATCACATTCCAGAATCGAACCCATTGATTATGAAAAAGACACCCGCTGTAATATTACCATTTAATAGTGTCGCTATTATGGATCGAATTCTGAGAAATAATGACATACGGCAACTTAAGAAAAAAGTTAAATTTTATGTAATGAGTATTTTAGGAAAAAAACGAAATTTAACATCTGTCACATATCAATCCCGACACCCGCAGCGCAGTCGATATTCACAACAATATGTTCTTACTTCAATTTTATTGACTCTTCGCGGTTAAAGGCCACTGAATATAGGAGAAACATTTATCGAAGGGCATAAATAATTCCAGGGCTGCGGGACTGTTCGAAAGAGATACCGCGGCCCTGGAACACAAAGGGCAAGGAAGGAACATGGATGGGTTTTAGTCAGTACAAGTCTGACACTCCTTTCCGCTCTGCCCAGAGCGGGAGAAGTCATTTGATGATTTCCCATCCGAAAAAAAAGGGCGTAAATAATTATCATCATCATCATTTCAGCCGAAAGACGTCCACTGCTGGACATAGGCCTCCCCCAAGTGTCGCCACATTGACTGGTCCCGTACGACTCACATCCAGCGGATCCCCGCAACCTTCACCAGGTCATCGGTCCACCTAGTGGGAGGCCTTCCAACGCAACGTCTTCCGGTTCGCGGTCGCCACTTCAGAACTTTACGGCCCCATCGGCCATCCACTGCCACTTAAGTTTGGTAATTCTTCGGGCTACATTATAAATAATTATACTCTCGGAAAAAATACTTTTTAAACTGATTTATAATACTTTTCTCATGTTAATGGTACTTTCTGAAAATATTGTAACAATACCTATAAGTAAAAATCATTATTTTCATGATATCATTGTAGAAGTCAAAATCAATGAATCGGTAAAAAAAAAACCAAAGAGCAAGAAAATGTTACCACGTAATTTAATACTTACATTACTATTCCTAAAAATTAGTTGTAATAAATAACTTAAAATTCAAATCTGAATGACGCTTCTCATATTATTTTCTATACTTCTTGTCTCAAAAAATAAAAATAAATTCTAAAAAATTTCTCTACCAAAACGACTCTGGGTAATCCAAAGATGTTGCCAAAACATAAGTAGTGCCGCCATCTTTAAATGAACTGTCATCTGTCAAATCTTGATTACTATTTGCCACAGATGAAGTAGAATCTTCTTCTCGGTTAAAAACTGGACCATAATTTGCTACTTTAGATCTAGCGAATATTGTTTCTACATCTTTACGTGTATCTTTTAGTATCTTTTTACTATTCTCTTTAGTTCCTGCATAGTATGGGAGTCCTGCTTCGGAATAGATAGATGCTTTATCTCCTAAAAATCTTGCATCGTAGTCGTCGTTTTTATCAAAAGAGTGGTATTGATCTGGATCAATTGCACTCTTTTCAACTTTCCTAGTTTGGAAATCAGGTGTTTCTAACTGCGGTGCACTGCGGAACTGTATCATATCTTCTTTTATGTCCTTGAAATTAGATTTTGAAGTGTTTTCTTTACCTTCTTTTTCAGCATTTTCATACTTTTTATTTACTTCGTAGTCTTTTACAATGCGTTCAGGAAGTCCAAATCGCATTCTGTTTATGAACTCAGGGTTTTCTTTATCCACTGCATAGTAGTATTTAATATCCCCTAAATTTTTAATATATACTTCTCTATTATTTGCAGTATTAGCTGCACTGTCTGTAAACTGTGGATAATAGTCGTCTATATAACCATAGTTAGAAACAGGGTCATCTATATTAGATTCCATATCTTTGCCTTCTTTATTCTCAATTTCATGTAATGTTTCATTAAATTCAGATGTTTTACCATCAGATTTTAGGCTTTCTTCTTTTGGAATGGGATCGACATTTGTACGGGTTTTTTCATTAATGATTATGGTCTTTTCTGTAGTTACTACATTAACTTTTGGAGTGACTACTGGCTTAGGACTTTTTGAAACAGCAGCTTCAGCTGTAGTAGAATTCCTCTTCCTCACTTCTATTTTTCTTTTATTATTGTTTCTACTTTTCTGTGGTCGTCTTTTTTTTATGTCTCTCTGTTCATTTGTCCCTTTATTTTTAGCCATCATAGCTTGGTAGATATTTTCATAGTTCGCAAAGAAATCACTCATAGCGGGATTATTATTAAATTGCGACATTCCATTGAAATGAAAACTGTTGGCAAAATTTTCAGGAAGGTTTGGAATTGATTTAAAAACATCACTACCTTCAGGTATGGGGTTTCTTGGTATTCTATTCTCTTCGACAATTCCTTCGTTGAAATGAACCACGTTAATTCCTTCTTGTATTTGAGTTGGTTTAAGGGTTGTTACTTGTTCGGAAACAAGTTTCTCTACATTTTCTTTATCTGATTTTTGTTTTTTCTTATGACGTCTTCGTGGTTTTGGATTTTCAACCTTATCGTCTTCATCAATGGGATCTTTTACTTCGATTTCTTTATTTTTCCGTTTTTTCTTTGTATTGTTCTTATTGTTTTCATTATTTGTGTGACTATCGTGTGATGAAGCGCCTAGTTTTGGTTTACGAGATCGCTTTTTTGATTTTTTACTGGTATCTCTATCATTATCCTGTAAATCATTCACTTTGTTATTTTTGCTAGCACCAGTATGATTCTTCTCAGACTCATCATGCTTTCTCTTAGATTTTGACTTTCTTCTTTTATTTTTCTTACGCTTTTCTTCTGTTTTAATTTCCACTGCTTTATCTTCTTTATTTGTACCCATCTGTTGGTAATTTACGTACTCATTTACCATAGGAGCTTCAGAATAACGATTTACTGCATTCGGTGCAAAGGAATTGTTAGGCAATTCAACAAAATTCGAACCGCAAGCTCTTGAGTTTTGGTCGAAATTCGATTGCATCTGATGATTCGATAATATTCTGTTCAATAAAAACTGCCCTATATTAGAAGGTGATAGGTTCAGAGACGGTGATTGATTTTGAACCATCATGCCTTGTAGATAGGATACGATATCGCTTGGCTGGTTAGCAGGGGGATTCGCGTACTCATTCTGTTGGTAAGTAGGATATGTTTGAGCAGGCATTATCGTATATCCGTTGTTGGACGATACCTGGAATGAAAGGATGATTGATTATCACAACTGTATTGTCAAATAACGTATAAATATACTGACAAATGAGTGTACGAATATCTATGGTAGTATTCATTTTATTCAAAAAACAGTCTGAGCTTTAAACAATGAGGATATACCTACAGCTCTGTGTCATCAAAAGATAAAACTTCAACTCCCTTTTTCAAAAGGTAGAAGACATTAAGGGTTCTTATAAGCCCTAAAAACCTTAATAAATTATACATCTTTTCTAGAAAAAAATATGTGGGTAATAAAATCACACCTGTATTTTTCCAAAAAGAGAATCCACGAACTGGGGTATTCCTCAAAGCGCAACAAACTAAGCGCAACTGAATTATTCCTCGAAGCGCATCTATTTTTGAGCGCAACCAACTAAGTGCAACTAAATTATTCCTCGAAGCGCAACCATTAGTTGCGCTCACAAATTCAAATTGTTAAAATAGTTGCTTTGAGGAATACCCCCAAGAACTGGGTAGGTATACCCAGAATTCACGGTCAGCACTAACGAGAGCAATGAGCAGTCAATGCACATACAATTTATTTATTTATTGATTGATTTTTTAAATTTATTATTTACTATAAGCTTTTTTTGAAGCAATTTAATTTTATATAAGTAACTAATTGGAGTAACATTTTTTATGCCTAACGGCGGGACATAGATAGTTTTATTATGTGTACAAAATAAATGAATTTGAATTTTTAATTTTAATTTTTTTATGAGCCCCGCACAATGTAGGGTTCCGTAGTTGCCCATCAACATACTATGCGGACACATCCTAAGGTCCGATTTGCCTCCGAACGATGATTTTTATTGTAATAATAAAACAAAGTTACATTTGTATTTGAAAAACCTGTGCTCCCATACATTATGTTCAGGAAAATATGTTACCTAAGTACATTTTATAAGTTGGTAGACTGTTACTCTCAAACTTGTAAAGCCTACTTAGCTGTAATAGTTTTCTTTTTAATTTTGTTATCATCATCATCATCAGCCTTTTTTAATGTTCCCACTGCTGGGACACAGGCCTCCTCTCTATGAGAGGGTTTTGTTATAATATATACTAATACCGTGATTTTTTTCATGTACTTGAACACAACCGTAAAGCTGGTAGAAGGGGGGACACTTAAGTCTAACAAAAATTAGCACTTTAAAGTTAAAGCTTAATATTTCACAAACCCATCCCTTAATCGAAAAACTAATTCAACAAAAGCGCAATATTTTTAAAGACATATCCAACGACATCCCACACTATTAGAGCAAGAGCCCGCGACGGCCAGACCTTCGTTATTTTATAAAAGCTGAAAGTTTTTCTGTGCATAGCCCCTATACAGGTAAGAACGACCAGCGACTATAGAGTTTGGGTTGTGGTTACTTGGGCAGGTAACAGGTAGTAAAGGTGTGTAAAATAGTACCTTAAATTCGTTAAAGTATAACGCTCAATTTTTTTTATATTGTCTTCGGGATAACTTTAGAAATCTCTAAGGTAAGCTCTGACAAGTTAACTGTCCCAACTCTGCATATATTTAGCTTAGGTCCACGTATCTTAAATCATTGCCAGGTCCAGGTGATGCATGTTACCAAACATTATAACCGCAATATCGGTATCAGCACTTCTTATTACTTTTATGAAATAAAAAATTAACTAGAGCTTCTTTATATTTAAATTTTTTAACTCTTTCGCGAAATCTCTTGATCAGTCAAAGTATAATTATAATTTATTAAAGTTCGGGGTGTCTGTCAGGGGGAAGCAACTGTCATAAGTGTCCGGCAATGGATGACGAGATTTCTAAAGTTATCCCGAAGACAATATAAAAAAAATTGAGCGTTATACTTTAACGAATTTAAGGTACTATTTTACACACCTTTACTACCTGTTACCTGCCCAAGTAACCACAACCCAAACTCTATAGTCGCTGGTCGTTCTTACCTGTATAGGGGCTATGCACAGAAAAACTTTCAGCTCTTATAAAATAACGAAGGTCTGGCCGTCGCGGGCTCTTGGGCTATATGGGGTATGCAAGAATAAAAATCACCCACTTTACGTGTAGGTAGGTACTAAAAAATACTTTCCGAAATTTAATTTTACCACTTTGTCGGTGTAACTAATTTGTATATTCATGCCAAATTACAGCTTTCTAGTACTAAGAGTCTTTGAGCTACTCTGTGGACAGACAGACGGACGGACATGATAAAACTATAAGGGTGTCTTGTTGACTACGGAACCCTATAAAGTTGTACCAAAATTGCTGATTTAATACACACATCTATACAATAAAATAAAAACTAAAAAACATACCAAAATCCCGCTGGTGAGAAACAAAAGAATTCTTAAAATCATCTTCTCTAATAGTCATTATTCACAAAAACTAGAAAAAAAACATTAAAACACTTATTTCTTTAGATAATTTTGACTAAAAACCGTCACTCTCTTTCACAAAACCTGATATTTAAATACGTGCACGTAATTAAATATTGTATTTATATCATTTTAAATCGAATGATAATATTTTCGATTACAGATGTAAAGCTCGATAAGTCTTCTCGATTAGGCACGAAAGGCTTATCAGTTTCTCATTATTTGATTCCTTTCTCAATCACCTATGTCGTAAGCGTAACACTAGCTTGCTATATTACTTTTTTATTTACATAATTACCGTCAGCCTATAACTGAACAAAGGTTTCTTCAATCGCACGCTGTTTTTGCAAATGTCTCCTATCAGTATATCTAAAGAATAAAAAGATATATTCTTATTTTTTACCTAGACACAATATTACCTGTGATTTTAATTGCTTATGTACAAAAGCGAGCTTAACCAAGAATTGGGTTCTCTTACAGCAAACCTTTTTGAGATTTGCAAATAGTTTCTGTGTTGATAGCCGTAACTACTGACAATCTTTTTAAAATCGTTTCAAATTGTGATATCATCATCTGCCTGCCTTTTCCTAACTATGTTGGGGTCGGCTTTTAATCTAATCAATTGTAGCTCACCACCACCTGCCAAGCCTTTTCCTAACTATGTTGGGGTTGGCTTTTAATCTAATCAATTGTAGCTCACCACCACCTGCCTAGCCTTTTCCTAACTATGTTGGGGTCGGCTTTTAATCTAATCAATTGTAGCTCACCACCACCTGCCTAGCCTTTTCCTAACTATGTTGGGGTCGGCTTCCAGTCTAACCGGATGCAGCTGAATATCAGTATTTTACATGGAGTGGCTGCCTGTCTGACTTCCACAACCCAGTTAGTACTGGGTAATACGAAACCCTTTGGTAAGACTAGTTGTCACACTTTTTGGGCCACTGACGACGTAACGACTGTCAAAGATCTACAAATGACAGCCGGGACCAACGGTTTAACGTGCTTTCCGAGACACGGAGGAAACTCGGTATGTAATGGGTGGTCACCCATCCGCAGACCAACCTAGGCAAGCACGGCTTAACCTAAAGATCGACTCGAGCGGCTGTTATTATTTAGCCATGAGCTCCTCAGCTACAGCTGAACAAAGCATCCACACCGTATCCACTGACAATCTCTTTAAAATCGTTTCGAATTTTGATATCATTATCTGCCTGCCTTTTCCCAACTATGTTGGGGTGGGCTTTCAATCTAACTAGAAGCAGCTGAATACTAGTATTTTACATGAAGCGACTGCCCATCTGACCTCCACAATCCATTTAGCACTGGGCAATACGATACGCCTTGGTAAGACTGGTTGTCAGACTTTTGACTTATCCCAATTCATTTGTGGTCGGCGCAGCATGTCTGCTTCTTCCATACTTCTCTATTACTCGTCATCTCATCAGACACTGCCTTTCTTGCCATATCATTCTTAATACAGTCCATCAATAGTTTTATTTGGTCTTCCTCTACTCTTATACCCATCCACATTCATACTCAGAACTTTCCTCACGACATTTTCCTCATTCCTCCGCATTACATGTCCATACCACGACAACCGATTATCACACAACTTGTCAGTCACCGGCGCCACTTTCAGACTTTCTCTTATTTACTCATTTCTTATTTTATCCATTCGTGTAACTCCACACATCCCCCTTAGCATTCTCATCTCAGCCACATGCAAATGCCTTTCATTCATTCTTTTTGTGGGCCAACATTATGATCCATTCAAGACAGCAGGTCTAACCATTGTCTTATAAATCTTTCCCTTGAGTTGAGGGGAATGCGCGAATGAGTCGCAGATTATTCCCGTGACCTGCCGCTATTTCATCCATCCCACGTTATGTCTGTGCTTACCACTACAACCTTAACACGGGATGATAGTACAGACGCTAGCAAATCAAGCTACTACAATCTGTCAAATTTCTTTAATAGATTTTCGGCTGTAAGTCTGAAGTATTAGGTTCAAGGTTGGTTGGGAAAATCTGACAGTTTCGGGTAGGTTGACCTGCCACATACTCATAATAAGATAATGTTGTTTGTAAGTACTTCATAAAACCTTCACGACCCATTAGGCGGTCAGGTTACGTCTAAAAACACTCAACCAGCTCTATGACGTCACATTGAATAGTTGTTGGTAGAATAAAGCTCTATGGTCGTCTTATAATACAGATATTTAGAGTACACGGGGGCGTTAAGGGGTAATACGGGTGGTCTTTTTTCCATACAAGCGCTCTCGCCTATTTTCGTTCTGGTAAGTAAATATCAACCTCTTGTATGTCCCTATGTTTTACTTTTTGATGATACATAATGTATTGCACTAGAACCTTTACAAAATGCTCAAAATTGTCTATTTAGATCGCCTGTCAACACAGGCCTAGTGTACAAAGGAGATGTTTCATTTTCGGCCATAAGATGTACATTAATTGAAAAAGATGAAAAAATACCACGAACTTGGGAAAAATATTCTTTTGTGAATTTAAGCCTGATTTGCTGTGCACAAAAAGTAAAAGTATTTCAATTATTGCCATATTCTATTCAACATGACGTCTTACAGTTTGCAGTCTGCTTTCGTTCTGAAATCATGTCACATAAAAACATAATATCACGTCGACGTTAAATATGAAAAGTATGTGGTCTTGTAATTAATTATTATTCCCTTTACATCATTTTCAACTAATTATAAGCAATTGTGATGTTTTCATCGTTAAAAAAATATATAATAGGTAATACTTTTCTGGAGTGTACTTCTGAACGAAAAATTCAAAATGACATTTTGTTCTGACAAAACCAAAACTCATCCATCAGTGTCAGAAAAGGTTTCAAAAGATTTGATCATGCCTTGGTGAGTTACTATTGTCTAACCGTGTAACGTTTTATTAAAACAGAACAAAAACTTAAATACGCAAGTATTAAAAATAATCAGTTCTGATCAAGTTCTGATAGACAATTACAAATAACAATTTCTAGGTTATGTAAACGTCATCTCTACAACATGTCATGGCTGTCGTAACTCTCGCGACAAACGTCAAACATTTTTAATTTTTATTATGTGCATAAAAACCATCTATTATCTTGTAAAAAATGTTACTTTATTCTATTCAGGGGTTTGTTTCCCAGCTTTTCTGAAAGGTACAAGTTATGGCCGGAGTCCCATACAAAAATGAAACATTTCCTTTGAAATTATTCATGAAAAAAGAAAAACATAGAGACACAGTGCATATCCTTCTTGTTCAGTTTTTGAAATATATTTTAAATTGTTTGAATATTGGAGGAGGAAATAGTCGAGACCAAACCTCGAATTATGACTGTTTACTGTAGTTGTCCTTATCGCTCCAATGTCGAAATCGCGCTGGCAGAGCGACAGCGACAGTTTCTTTAAATACCTACCGCATTTCCTCTTAATAAGCCAATCAACTGACACCGTCCTTCAGAGAGAGATATCAGGGGGTCTAAAATGGCCTCTTTAGCAGACTCCTAATAGGATAATAAAATAATATGAATTACGTTACAATTCGTAAAATGGTCACAAAGGGACAATTCATAAAATTAACGTCTGTGACTATTTTTTAGATTCTATTACCCTACTAGCTGTACCCGCGGCTTCGCTCACGTGACCGCGTATTCTTTTGGCATTGTCTGAGGGACTTTACATGGTAACGTGAAGTCGTAGTATATTCCTAACATCCTCCACATTCTACAACATAAAATACAAATAAACTGACTTACTGTTAATTTAAAAAAGGAACTCGCAGTCAATTTCTGGGGGGACTCACTTTAGATTGCCATTAGCACGCTAAGAAGAAATTTATTAACGAATTATGAAAGCAAATAGATGCAGAACTTCATGATCTATCATAGGTCCCGGCCAGTTATTGATCGACGAGACTTTTAATAGATTAATAGCAATATCAAAAAATCTTACAGCTCTGAGAGCTAAATCAGCTGATGTTTAGTGATAACTCCAATTCTGTTTATGGCCCGCGGGTAAGAAAAATACTCAACTGTGGACTAATAATTCATCAAGAAGCTGATCTTGGAATTGAAAAGTGTGCGTAAAAAAGTCTCAAATAGTGCATCTGTGGAAAACATAATAAATACCTACATATAATAACCTAACTTTGGAGTGTCATCGAATACAATTTATCGCTGTGTCATACAAAGAAATTGGTAGATTTTGACAAAAACGCCATCTGTTGCACACTGTTGGAAACTCGAATAGCCATTTAGCGGGAACAAGTTGAACTAACCAAAACAGACACAAGAAAGCAAACTCAATCGATAGCTAAACTCGTCTTATGTGCACTAAAAAGCGCTAAATTAAATACTCAACATGGAATAAATAACAACATTGTTGAAGAAGCTACAAAATTATTTGTCACATCAGTTCAGAAATAAAAAGTTTGAAAGAAGATATTTCGAAAACAATAATTGAAAATATGAGTATAAAACAAACAAAAAGTGCAATGAACCTGTTATTCAATAAAACTTAGCAAGACCACCAATACTAGAAAGGACTCTGTTATAGGAAAAGAAAAATAAAACTAGCATAGAAAGAAACATTTATCGGCATTATACAAATTAATTAGGAAGCAAATACAAAGGAAATCAAATGAACGTAGTTATAATAATTTTGAAAATGAATTAGAGAAATTTGCATCCATCACAAGAGCTTACAAAAGACTAGTTTCCAACAAAAAATGGATTACACAACTAACAAACAAAATACAGACACCAAGGAACGAACTGAAATCATAATTATATTAAAAGTGGCGATAGAATTTTATGCTAGATTATACGAACATTCTCTCAAGAAGACCAAATCCAAAATATGGAGTCACTCGATTCCGACAGTGTACTAGAATTTTATTTTGTTTATTCAATTATTGTTAAAATGTATGTTCAATTATTACGACTGTATTTTTTAGTTTGAAGAATCAAATGAATATTTTAATTAAGATATTATGTAATGAATTTTAAATGTATTTCTTTAGGAAATAAAAGGCTTAAGTAATAATAATAAAAGTGATCCTGGCTGCAGGATCAAGTCATGTCTCTTACAAAAATGTAATGTTACCGGAACCAAACGTATGTGTAAAATTTCAGCTCAATCGGTTGGTAGGAACTGGTTTGAAAAATTGCGAGATTCGACAAATACATACTAAATAAACAACTGACTGACAAGGTAAGTTAAATTACTTAAATAAAAGCTTATAAAACAAATAAAAAAAAAACATGAACCATTTTCAAAATATTTAATCACTTAACAACAACAACATTAAATACAACACTAAACCAACAACTTCTCCAACTCAACAACAATGCTAGTGATCAGCTTGATCAGACTGCTTAACAAACCGGTACCATCAGTGAGACCGCTCAACAAATTGAGCACCAAATTGAGTACTTGAGCAACTAACCCCAGTAACAGTCCAGGGGCTGCCAGCACATTGGATCTGAACAGAGAGATTAATACACTAATGTACAAGAAAAGCACAGATGCCAAATCTGTCAAAGTGGCATAAAGCAAAGGTAAGGTACATCCAAAGTAAGGCAACAAAGCCGGTGTCAAATTCTGGACAATGTTAGATAAATTGTTCAGATTGTTTATCAAGTTGATCAAGAACGGTAAAAGGAGGCATGCGAGTTGATTGGCTATGGGTAGAACGGTGGATATTTCATCGAAAGCAAGCCGGAGAGCAGAGACTGAATAGGCTGGGATCATTGCGTGAGTTTGTCCGATCTGGAAAACAAAAAGTGAACGTTTGTATTGGAAAAAAATTGCAAGGATAACGGTGCAGAGTTTTTCAAAGTAGTGGGACGGGACACTATGAAATGCGATTCGTATCCGTATTAGAGTTCGATTTCGATTCTGATTCGGTTCTTCCTGATTTGGGTAGTTTACCAAAAAAAATAATTAGTCCGTCAGATAGATTTCCAAAAAAATATTGTTCACGTATTTTTTCTTTTTTCACGTAAACAAAAAATCAAGACGATACAGTGCGTCGACAACTCGTGTGACGACAATTTTAGTACACTGTTACTGACGAAGTGACGTCACAAGCCCCCCCACTCATACTCTTTTGTGTGTTTTATCCTCGACAGTTTTTTTTAAATTGTTAAAAAAAAAATACGTATCCAATATTTTTGGATAATCTAACTGACGGAGTAAATAGAATTATATTTTTTGACTCAGGAGACATCCCTATTGGACCGTCCTAGCTACAGCAGGCCTAGCTACAATGGCCAGCCTAAGTGTAGGGCCTGAGTGCCCGCTTGAATCGAGCGTCCAGCGGGGCGGTGCGTGCAGCGTTCTTGTCGGCCGAGCAGAGCGGGGGCAGCAGCGTGCTTGTTTGCGTCGAGCGGGGCGTCGCGTGCGAGTTCAAAGTGTTTGTACTCCAGTTTGTGTTTTGCAACGGCAAAATGAGGGTGTGCGTGATGTCGTTTGAAGATATTATCACGTCAATACAAAATAAACCAGAAATATGGTTATCTTCTCATTATTTATATCATCATCATCATCATCAGCCTTTTAATGTTCCCACTGCTGGGACACAGGCCTCCTCTCTATGAGAGGGAATGGGCTATAATCCACCACGCGGGCCTAGTGCGGATTGGTAGATGTCACATGTCTTCGAATTTTTGGTTCTAGGACATACCGGTTTCCTCACGATGTTTTCCTTCACCGTTTTTGAGAGCAGTGGTGATGAAATAAATTACACAAAGTAATGCGCCTGCCTGGGTTCGAACCCACGACTTACTGTTCGTAAGTCAGGGTCTCTACCACTGGGCCACCGCTGCATTATTTATATAAAAATAGAAATTCTCTGTAATATATAATTAAAAATGTTCACTACCCTCCTCGTATACTCATTAGATTTAACTTCATTCAATCTTAATGTTTGAAACAACGTATCAACGTAACTCTTCAAACTTCCTTCTTTGCTTAACAAGGTCACTTGAACCTTGTCTAGAAAATTTGTGGCTAAAATATTATGACGAGTCACGACATAATATTTTAGCCACAAATTTTCTTCCAAATACATATCAATAATATCGTAAGTACGCAGACGCAATGATGAAAACGTGACCAATTCACACAAACGCCGAGCGTGCACTAAGGACACTCAGTGAACGCGCTCTCGACCGCTGCCCGCCCCGCTGAACGCATATTCACTCAGACCGTACACGAAAACCTAACCAATTTTTTTCGTTTATTTGAAGTTATTCTTCTTTTAGCGCGTTAGAGAAAAATGATGAGAGTAAATATTAACGATGCGAGCGCACACCGTTACGCAAAACCGACACCCTGAAGTTCGCTAGTCAACATACACCCTGAAGTTAGCTAGTCAACATTTTAGTTTTATACGCCAAAGAAGTATAACTTCTTACTTGCGTACATAAGTACACACACACTTTTTTTTTAATAATATGTAAATTAATTTTATAGTCACAAAAAGTAAGTATACTAACCAGCACAGCCACTGACAAACCAAAGGTAACAAAAGAGGGACGCATGTTGAACGTCAATACTAAATCTAAATATAAATTATATTTGTCTATAGTTTTCGAGTTTGGTCTTTATAAACACCTGTTATCTTTTAATCAAGTTATGTGCAATTGTTTTTACATAATTCATTTAGTGATCAAATCAAATACCTTTGATTAAGTATGTGCAAAGATAATAAAATTATATTATGTCATATTTGGTAAGCCGTTGGTCCCGGCTGTCATTTTGACAGTTGTTACAGGTATTAGTCAGTGCAGGCATTTTGTTGCACATCGGTGAAGCGACCTTTCGCATTATGCAAGCAAACTTTGCCGATGGATACTTCAAGTTCTTACTCAGCAAAATAACAAAAGCATTTTACGTAGTATGTACTAACTCAGCATTTTTGAACCGGACAGAAAGGTCAAGTGTATTAATTTAGGTCATGTTTTTATTTGCATACGGTACAATATTGTGTAACAACGAATTCGTTGAGTGGACAAATTGGACTTAAAACTTGTATCTGAGAGTCGGTTCTTCTCCATAGGGAACAACCAACCGAACCGTGCACCTTTTTGTCGACGTTTTATAAGTGCTCATCTGGGCCTATGTGAAATAAAATATTTTGATTTTGATCTACAAGGTGTAAATAGACTCTTCACGAAGCCGTCAACCAAGCATTACGTACATCAAACTAAGTAACTTTACGCAAAAATTAGTGCTGGGAAATGATTTTTTTTTGGGTTGAAAAATCACGTTTCACAGTAGAACTCAATGTAACGCACTCAAAACATTGTGCTGATGGATGGATTGTATAGTAAGAGGGTCCTGGAGGTGTTTCAAGTAAAAAACTTACATTAAAAACATGTATTTAAAAAAAAATACTTGTGAAAAAGTTGGAACTTTGACCCCCAATATTTCCGTAACTAGAAGGTTCCCAGGTATGGTATAAAACAAAAAAAAATGATCGCAATGACAGGCAAAACAAGTGCCTTTCGGCTTCGATAAGAGTCTGTTTACACCCTTTATACAAGTTGTAATCACTGTAAAAGTGTTTTGTATTTCACCGATTGTCACCAGCATTGACATAGGTTTTTTTAGCTTTTGTGATACCAATACATTTTTAACCAACTTCGAAAATAGGAAGAGGTTATTGACGTTTTTAGGGTTCTGAAGTCAACAAGGAACCCTTATAGTTTCGCCATGTCCATCCGTCTGTCCGCAGCTTAGGTCAAAGACTCTTAGTACTAGAAAGCTGTAATTTTGTATGATTAAACAGATTAGTTACGCCAACAAAATGATAAAATAAAATCTCGAAAAGTATCTCTTGTACACGTAAAGTGGGGATTTTTTTTTTCTCTCGTGCCCCATAGTGTAGGTTGTCGTTGGAAGGCCTTTAAAAATATTGCGAGTTTGTTCAAATAATATTTCGATTAAGGGATTCGTTTGTGAAATATTATTTAAGCTTTAAAGTGCTCATTTTCGTTGGACTCAAGTGTGTCCCCCTTCCCTCTACCAGCGAAACGGTTCTATTTGGGTGTATGAAACAATTCACAGTAGTAGTAGTATATATAACGAAATTAAAAGAAAAACTATCACTACTAAGTAGGCTTTACAAGTTTACGAGTTATAGTCGACCAAGTTATAAAATGTACTTGAATAACATATTTTCCTAAACATAATGTATGGAAGCACAGGTTTTTCAACTTCAAATGTAAGTTGGTTTTTTATTATTATAGGCAATTACGGAACCCTACATTGTGCGTGGCCCAACCCATACTTGGACGGCGTTTAGGGTTCCGTACCCAATGGGTAAAAACGAGACCCTATTACTAAGACTCCGCTGTCCGTCTGTCACCAGGCTGTATCTCATGAACCGTGATACTTAGACAGTTCAAATTTTCACAGATGATGTATTTCTGTTGCCGCTATAACAACAAATACTAAAAACAGAATAAAATAAATATTTACGGGGGGTCCGTACAACAAACGTGATTTTTTTGGCGTTTTTGTCTAACGTGTATAGATAATGGTACGGAACCCTACGTGCACGAGTCCGACTCGCAGTTGGCCAGTTTTATCATTGTTATCACTGATAGGATCTCATTTTGTATAGTCTAACTGGGCACTGTTCCACATTTCAGGATGCTCTACTAAAGTCTCCTACTATAATAGCCTTAATCATTGTCGCACTCCTGCCCCCATCATTTAAGCTGAAAGACGTCCACTGCTGGACATAGGCCGCCCCCAAAGGGGGGTTTTGTCATAAATGCCACGCTTGGCAGGCGGGTTGGCGATCGCAGTACGGTTGTTAAAAAGGCACAGAGAACGCTGCTGCCCATTCTGTAATCAAAAACTCAAACTCAAAAGCATTTATTTCAATTAGACCATTATAGGCACTTTTCAATGTCAGAAAAACAAAGAAGGCTAAGCTACAGTCACAGACACAAGGCATAATAACTTGTGAAAGTACTGTAGGTGCCCATTCCAAAAGGTAGATCTCTATGGAGAAGAATGGGTAAGACCCTTTTTTTTTATGGATGGGAAATCATCAAATGACTTCTCCCGCTCTGGGCAGAGCGGAAGGGAGTGTCAGACTTGTACTGACTAAAACCCATCCATGTTCCTTCCTTGCCCTTTGTGTTCCAGGGCCGCGGTATCTCATTCAAACAGCCCGCAGCCCTGGCAGGCATCGGCCCTTGCGGTCATTACTCACCGTCCACAGGTCGTGGCCGGAAGCCACCACGTGACCCCCGACGCCCGAGGCGTCTCCCGCGGCGGCTGGGACGAGAGGTTCTCTCCCTCTCACGCTCCGCCACCTCCTTTGCTAGCATGACTGCTTCGCAGAAGGAGGTGACGGCGTCCCATTCCCTCTCGCTCCGGACCATGGACTGGACCAGGGCCGGACGCGATAGGTCGCCGATTTGCGGTCGGCACAGCATGTCTTCTTCTTCCATACTTCTCTATTACTCGTCATCTCGTCAGTTACCTCCTTTCTTGTCATATCATCCTTCACACAGTCTATCCATCGTTTCTTCTGTCTTCCTCTGCTGGAATACACATATTTTATAATAAAGGGTTTAAAAAGACTCGTATCGAAGCCGTAAGGCAATTTGTTCTCCCCGTCATTGCGATATTTTTTTTGTTCTACGCCATACCTAGGAACCTTCTAGTTACGGAGATATTGGGGGTCAAAATTTCAATTTTCATTTTTCACACCTCCACGACCCCCGTACTATTTAATCCATCCATCAGCATAATCTTTTGAGTGCGTTACATTGAGTTCTACCGTAAAACGTGATTTTTCACCCAAAAAAAGGTTAATTTTTGCGTAAAGTTACTTAGTTTCATGTACATAATGCTTGGTTTACGGCTTCGTGAGGAGTGCGCTTGCACCCTGTATAATTATATCCATTTTTCTGCCCACACTGTTAGCAGCAAATTACCTGTCATCAAAAATACGTTGGGTTACTTTGACTACATAACTTAAAAAAAAATCAAATGACGTTATTGCGACGCACGCTATTTCGAAAAACTTTACGTGTGATACGCCAGTTCAAAAACTCATTAAATCGAAAATAGCTATATCGAATGACGTTATCGCGAACACGCTGATTCGAAAATCTGTTTGAATGGTACGCTAGTACGAAAGTCTTGGTATCGAAATCCACTGTTGGGAATAGCGTATTCCAATCTGATCTGTACATCGTGAGGAAACCGGCATGTCCTAGAACCAAAAAATCGAAGACATGTGGCATCTACCAATCCGCACTGGGCCCGCGTGGAGGATTATAGCCCATTCCCTCTCATAGAGAGCAGGCCTGTGACCCAGCAGTGGGAACATTATAGGCTGATGATGATGACTCCAATCTGAATTGGTCTGGGAATCGAACTCGAGATCCAGTGATTACCAAAAACTAGCTACTAACTAAACTAACACTGAGCTAGTTGTCAGACCAGTAATACCGGAGTTATTTGACGGTGCGGTTGGCGCAGTGGCTGAGCAATTGACTGCTGCGCTGCGTGTCGCCGCTTCGATTCACGGAACAAATATTTGTATAACCTACAGGTTGTTGTTCCGTATCTGTCGGTTTGTGTATATGTGTTCAAATGTTTATAAACGAACCCACGGTACAGGAGAAACTCCTAGTGTGGGGCAACGTTTAAAAAAAAAAATCGGTGAACATACAGGAAAAAATTAATGAATGACCATAACTTTCAACTTTTTTAAGAAATCGCTTTAAACGTTAAAGTCGAAATAAGAACAAAAATAAAAATTGACAGTTGAGGCGTCCGTCAAAGTGTGTCAATGTCATTTTTTTTTCTTTTAAATAATATAATTATTCAAGTTTAATGTTATAAACGCCTTCTATTAGAGTAGATTAAAGCCCCCATGTTAATATTCTACAGTACTATTGGGATTTTCCATCTCTGCCTAACCCTTTGGCGAGTACAAGTGTAAAGTTATGCTTTGCTATTTCTGAATAGAAACATGTGTATCACTAGCAATACAGTTACGCAAAATAACTTTGCTTTGATTATATAATTAGGTAACCATTTGTGAAATTAAAACCGATAAAAGATTACCTTCCATTATCTTTTAATATTAGAAATATGTGAAGTAACTTGTAAGTATATAAAACTGTTTTTTTATAAGAAATAAACATTGTAAATATAATTTTAGGGAAAGTTACACATTTGTCAGTAAAAATGTCGAAGTTCTGTTTATTAGTTTTGTGTGTTGCAGCAGTTTTGGCTACGGTAAGACCAAACGTACATACACTAATACAAAGCGCTATGCTTCTACATTTACTGTCCAAACCATCCGCGCCAGTCTGTGGAATTCACTACCGGCTTCCCTGTATGCTGATAATTATCTAGATTTCATCAAAGTTCGAGTGAGTCGTTTTCTAGGCAAGCGTACTCCACCTTAGGCCGCGGCATCATTTCACATTAAGCGAGCTGCGGCCAAACGCAAGCCAATTTAGTATTATAAAAAGTGTGTGTGTACTTATTACGCACGTAAGAAGTTATACTTCTTTGGCGTATAAAACTAAAATGTTGACTAGCTAACTTCAGGGTGTATGTTGACTAGCTAACTTCAGGCTGTTTTGTGACGGTGTGCGCGCGCATCGTAAAAATTTACTCTCATCATTTTTCCCTAACGCGCCAAAAGAAGTATAAATTCAATAAAACTATATTGAACAATATTATAAATCAAAACTCTTTGTTACAGCAACCAGTATCAGCAACCAGCGTGCAACTCCCAGCCGTATACCCCCTCGTGAACATCCTACTGCCCCTCCTCAACAACGTATACAACCTCCTCCTGTCTCTCTTATCAATCTTCGACACTTTACCAGCCAACATCAGCTGCATGATCCCCGTAGACCTGGGAGCTTTGGAAACTTCCTTACTAAAACTATACTCTCAAGCTCTCGCTATCGTAAATTTCCTTAGGTCATTGCCAGAATATGCGGTCGGTGCTAACCCGAACACGCCGCCCGCGAACGTGGTTAATCTTCAAGGGTTGCTGACGACCTTGATATCATCTGTGACGGATTTGACAGATGACGTTTTGACAGGTATCGGGGGAGCGTTGTTGCCTGGGTTGCTGCAGCTGGTCGTGATGGTTGTGCAAGCGTTGTTAAGTCTATTGCTGTAGGTTAAGAGAGTTGTTAATTTAAATAAATAGTATTTGTTTTATTTTTGTGTTTTATTTTTTGAGTAACCTAGAAATCAAACACTTCAATGCTGTCATGGATCAAGTCTCAATCCACCGTTTAGCAAATTAAAATGTGTCGATTTAATGACTATGGCTGTTGGTACGATTATTGTAATAGTGACAACCGAAATATAATAAAAGAAATAAATAAAAAGGAAAGGCGGTCAATGGGACTAAAATACTTATTTATTTATTATTAATATTATAAACGCGAAAGTTTGTATATATGGATGCATGGATGTTTGTGACTCTTTCACGCTCAAACTACTGAACAGATTTGGATGAAATTTGGAACACAGATAGTTTATAATCAGCTATAACACATGGGATACTTTTTATCCCCTAGTATGTTCCCGTAGGACAATTAACGAATTCCAAGCGGGCGACGCCGCGAGCATTAAGCTAGTATATAATAAAACGTTATGAACATTGCGAAAATCCACTGGATGTAAGAAGACGAAGAGAAGAAGTGGTTGGCGTGGTGGTGCATTCATCATCATCATCATCATCAGCCTATAATGTTCCCACTGCTGGGACACAGGCCTCCTCTCTATGAGAGGGAATGGGCTATAATCCACCAAGCGGGCCCAGTGCGGATTGGTGGTGCATTAGGGATGCCTATATCCTGGATCAGAATGATGAAGACAACCGGTATCGAAGATTTTAGACTTATTTTTGTAGGCACTGCGTTTGGAAAGATTAACGTACAACATTGTGGAGTCTATGCGCTGGGACAGGGCTATGTTAAAATGGCTTTAACTCTTAAAACAGTTGGTGTTGAAACAATATTTTGATATCATTTTGTAAGTTGACTCAAATTGTTCTGATTTAACATAAAAAACATTCGCAATATTCAGGGGATAATTTTGAATTAGGAAAGAAAATGTAAAAAAATACGTAATTTTGATGTAAAATTTCAATTTGTAAAATTCTTATTTTTTTTATTATGATCATTTTCCAGGATAAGTATTTACTGATTCGATACCCTCGGCGTTTATCTTTGCAATAAGATCATTTGCATGTATCTAGGTGTCTTAGATCCAAAGATATTAGCATTTCACTGAACATACCATAGATCAAGCGATTAAAAAAACAAAATGGCTGCCATTCGCGGGGTGTGGGTTAAGGAATATGTATTTTTAAACGTGTATTTGTCGATAGAAATTAGTATATAACTAGCTGATGCCCGCGGCTTCGCCCGCGTGGATGTCGGTTAACGCGACCAAAAGTAAATGGAAATTTTGATCCCGTACCCGCAACTTTTTTTCTGACACTTTCAACAAATATCATTATATTTTAGCCGATGTTTACAAAAACTTGACAAATTATATAACCTTCCTCGAGAACCACTCTATCCATTGGTGAAAACTGCATGAAAATCGGTGCAGTTGTTTTTGAGTTTATCGCTAACAGACAGACAGACGCGGCGGAGGACTTTGTTTTATAATATATAGTAATAGTATTAATTATATCCTTAAAGTATCGGTAAACTGTAGCCAAACACATGTATAAAAAACATTAAACATACGTCACGAGTGTGTCACAAGCAGGCGTCACGTAGATAGCTGTTGCAAATAACAAGCGCGTGAAATATGTGACATAACTACATTCATATAAGATATAAATTAAAACGACGGTGGACCTACGTCAAGTATACTGGAATCTATTTTAATACATGAGGGAGTGACATGTGACTTTAAACACACGCAAATAAGATTTAAATTACAATGATTGTGAAATAAACCAGCTATCCTTGTCCTTAACTAATATTATGAATGCGAAAGTAAGTTTATTTGTTACCTTTTCACGCCTAATCCACTGCACCGGTCATCCTGAAATTTTGCATAATCGTTGTAAGGTGTATAGAAACGGACATAGGGTACGTTTCGTCCCGAAAAAATAGTATTGCTTCCGAGAAAAACTATAATAACGTTCTTATGATAATAGATGGCGCCACGCGTCTTTCAAATCATGACTGAATTATATTGTTGCAAGCAGAGAGAACAACCTGAATCGACTGTCGAATTCTAAATTAACTCGAGCGAAACTGCTGGCAAAAGCTAGCACTGAAATAACTGTGACGTCATTTGCATGGGAATACTAAACTAGATATATTATGTTGTTTGTAAACGTTGTAGAACGTGATTCGTATGCAATCATCCTGAAATCATTGTTATATTTTCCGCGAATTTCAAATGTACCGTCAGGAAATTTAATTGTACAGAGAGGGGCCCACAAGGGCCGATGCCTGCCAGGGCTGCGGGACTGTTCGATAGAGATACCGCGGCCCTGGAAGACAAAGGGCAAGGAAGGAACATGGATGGGTTTTAGTCAGTACAAGTCTGACACTCCCTTCCGCTCTGCCCAGAGCGGGAGAAGTCACTTGATGATTTCCCATCCGTAAAAAAAAAGGGTGTGGGGTTCCGTCGCTTCCACGGGCAATTGCCACATGAACGCGCAGTGACATAGTGCACAAGTGAAGTGTTACTAACTTGTCCCGCTCCGCCCGGAGCGGGACAAGTCATTTGATGATTTCCCGTCCGAAAAAAAAAGGGAATTTAATTGTGAAACAAATCAAATTTGTTTGTAGTAAGCACATTATAATGTACTATAATGCATACTGTGTATGATTTTAATGTTTATTTCCTTGGGGACCGCCACTGTACTCCCTAATACAGCATAAACATAACATCATGCCTGTAATCCCTGTAGGGTTAGGCAGAGGTGTACCGTCCGTCTGTCTGTCTGTCCGTCTGTCACCAGGCTATCTCTCATGAAGCGTGATAGCTAAACAGTTAAAATTATTACAGATGATGTATTTCTGTTGCCGCTATAACAACAAAAACTAAAAAAATATTTAAGGGGGGCTCCTATACAACAAACGTGATTTTTTGCTGGATATTAATAACGGCAACAGGTAAAATATTCTCAGAATATTAAGTTGTATATTCACTTTAAAAATAAATAATTAAATTAAAATAAATATTTAAGGGGTGCCCCATACAAAAAACGTGTTTTTTTTGTCGTTTTTGTCTAAGTTTGTATAGATATGGTACGGAACCCTTCGTGCGCGAGTCCAACTCGCACTTGGCCAATTTTTAATATGTAACTAATAAGAAGGTAGTAATTAGGGTGTTAGGAAAACCCCATCATTCCGTCAACTACCCTATTGTTTGCAGCTGTTGTTATTTTTCATGGACTTTCGACTAGTCCTATCTGCTGAAACTCGCACTTGGCCGGTTTTTTGTAATACCTTACCTTATCTTATGAGCGTTAACGACTATTTATTTATTTATTCATTCATATAACAAAACTGACGATATAACAGACAGACGGTATTTCATACAAACTTACAAGTCGTCGTTTTTTTCGAAATTATTAAACCAATTTTAATGAAACTTTATACGCATAAGCAGGAAACATTTGTCTAAAAAGTTGATAGAGGACTTTTCGAAATGTCTTTTAAAAAAAAAAGATAATTGGAAACTGTTTCTATGGAAAAATTAGAACTGGTCTAATTTAGCTGTAACATTATTTTTCAAAAAGTCCGCTGTCAACTTTTAAGCGCTTTTAACTGCTTAAGCGTATGAAATTGAAGTTTCATTAAAATCGGTTCAACCATTTCGAAAAAAACGACTTGAAAATTTGTATGAAATGCCGTAAATCGTTAAAACCCTCAACTTGTCTTATAAGTAAGTTAGGATCAAATTTTGCAACTGAATTTCAACCAGTTCCCCCAACCGACTAAGCTGAGATTTTGCACACTCTTTATACGTCAACAGAGAGCAGGGGCGTGCCGTCCATAGAGGCAATTAGGCCTAGCCTACCCTACCAACAACACCAAATGCATTTATTATAACTATGAAATAAAATAATACAAATTATAAAAAAAAAGTTAAAACGCCTGTAAAATACTTATAGCAACTTGTCGCGCCCGTATGACGTAACGCACGACGCTCCAAGCGTGCCTACAGGCAAGAAGGCGGACGGCCTAAATTTCATTCATAAGTTTACGCACACTGGTGCATATTTTCGTGTGTATAAACGGCACACATGCACAGATTATGGGCGCGTCTCCTGCCAGAGGAGCTGTGTTGTCATTGGCTGGCTAACAAAATTTTGAATGAATCAGGGTTCCCTTTCCCGGGGTTTGTGTCTGTGGTACTCATGCGTGCCTGGTATGATCCGTGCAAAATTATCTGTTTATCTCTAATACGCGATGTTTTATATCACTAAACACTCTTTGTTCAAGGGATAAAACATTTTTATGACTGACATGATTTGATCCTGCAGACAGGAATACCTTCTCACGAGAAAACTCCTCAACGGTTAACAGCACGGACAGAAACTTTTTATACGCGTTCAATGTTGATGGATAAACCATTTCTTTTTTATATATATATTTTTTATTTAAGTTATTTCTTTTGATAGCTATTCTATTCTATTAATTAATTTCCTTAATACACATTTCATTATACATTTACATTTTCATTTTTTTCATTATACATTTCTCAATAGCAGCTACGGAGTCTATATTTGTACCCGGTTGATGGCAATAGGCTCGCCCCCTATTACATGGGACTTAAAAAAAAACATAACTGGCGAAATGTGGGTGTACCACTAGGTACACTTCTACTTAACCCTTCGGGGATTACAGGCGTGATGTTATGATGAGAACATTAAAAATACTTTTATAAACTAAATCTCTGCTTACCCCGTTCT
This sequence comes from Lycophotia porphyrea, assembly GCA_950005105.1. Classification (NCBI taxonomy): domain Eukaryota; kingdom Metazoa; phylum Arthropoda; class Insecta; order Lepidoptera; family Noctuidae; genus Lycophotia; species Lycophotia porphyrea. The sequence continues at coordinate 2,533,550 of OX465410.1, read as the reverse complement.
ATAAAAGCTTGAAGCATATGTTGACGCTCATCTATCTGACGTCAGGTATATTTTTGTGCCTCCATTACTGATAAGTAAAGGTTCTGTCATATTGGAGAATTAAGCAATGCGACTTGAGGGTAGTTAAAATGGTGGGTAGTAATAGGGTCCCGTTTTACCCTTTGTGAACGGAACCCTAATACTTTTATTATTTTTATTAACAGCCATTTCAAGAAATGTGAAAAAAACCGCTTCGTCTTAACATGCTACATGGCGTGCTACGTCGTAGCAAATGCGGGAACGACGTAGCCAGCATTCGCTACGCCGTAGCACGATTGCAAGATATCCCGATTTGTTTTATTAATCTTGTCATTTGCAGCCATATTTGTTTATAGAATAATGGCCTACAGTAAATAGTGACGTAATGGCTTAAAACATTATAGGCCCAAAGACTGGCTGAACTAGAATCTCATCTACAAGATTGACTTTGGGCAGTAGATAGAAATACAACGATGTTATGTATGTTACTACACAGTCACCACTACTTCTACTACTATGCAGTCACTGCAGCAGATTATGGATAACTTGGTAAAAAGATTTAAATTCCCAGTGCTGAAATACAGGGTGTAAACAGGCCCTTCACGAAGCCGTCAACCAAGCATTCTTTACATCAATCTAAATAACTCTACGCAAAAATTTTGCTAGGAAACGACTTTTTTTTTTGGGATTAAATATCAAGTTTTACGGTAGGCCTCAAGGCACTCAAAATATTGTGGTGATGGATGCATTGGATAGTACGGGAGAGGTACGTAGAGATATAGTTATAACATTCAAAACTAGTATTAAAAAAAAAACTTGTGCAAAAGGTCGAACTTTTGACCCCCAATATCTCCGTAACTAGAAGGTTCCCAGGTATGGTCTAGAACAAAAAAAAATCGCAATGAAGGAGAGAACAAGTGCCTTTCGGCTTCGTTAAGGGTACTTTTACACCCTTTATTTAATTATCTTGTAGATAAATCAATACTTAATCAAATCTGCCAAGTTTTTTCCAAATTAGGTTTGGGCCAGCTTCCGATATAACCGGATCCAGCTGAATCATATATTTTACATGCAGCGATTTCTTATAGCATAAGCATAATCAGCTTATAATGTTCCCACTGCTGGGACACAGGCCTCCTCTCTATGAGAAGGAATGGGCTATAATCCACCACGCGGGCCCAGTGCGGATTGGTAGATGTCACATGTCTTCGCATGTTTGGTTCTAGGACATGCCGGTTTCCTCACGATGTTTTCCTTCACCGTTTTGAGAGCAGTGGTGATGAAATAAATTACAAAAAGTAACACGCTTGCCTGGGTTCGAACCCACGACTTACTGCTCGTAAGTCGGTGGTGGCCCCGATTTCTTAAAAATAAATAAAGTGTTTATTTCCCAAAATAACAATATACATGTTTCATAACATTTTTTCATGCTCATTACAATATTAAATCATAATTATACTCTACGAGTATATTCGACTTATTTCAACATTTTTATTAATTTAAATTTTTATTATATTTGGTTTTTTTTTCTTATATTAAATGGGCCTACTCTTTTGACCTCAATCTAGTCCAAAGAACAGAGATGAGGTCGACTATGGGACGAGCTAAACCAAAAGAATGGCTTTTATGCAATACTTATTAAATTGATTATTTTTACGATATTTTTTTATGCTTGAAAGCTTGAATATATTATTATATATTTTATATATTTGATTAAATCAAATTGAATCATATTCCAATAACTCATTTGTAATCATTGACATTTTTATATTATTCAGGTTATATTAATTTTGCGATTTCCTATAAATAATAAAATTTGCAAAAAAAAAACCGATAATAAAGTCGCCCCCGATCTCATCAAAATCCAGTAAATCGCACTGCCTTACCCGCCCACCTGGCCGCACCCTATTTCCACCCCATCATGCGCAGTGGGCAGCCTGGTATGGATCGCCAGTTCTCCTCGGAACGTTGAAGATAGCAGTCATGCATCGGTGAGTACATCCAATCCTACTTCTCTTTTGATTTCTTTTTAGGTAAAATCATTTTAACGTTTAATAAGCTTTAGCCGTGAATAGGATTCTTTTAATTTTTTTTCGGGATTTGAATTTCGAATAAAAAGTTGGCGTTTTGTTTTAGATTTTGCGCAGGGGATAAAGTTTTGAATTTTTAGTTTGTTAGTTTTTGTTGTTTTTTTTTATTATAATTGGTATTATATTTTTCGATATGGTGTGTTTTGGAGCACACGATGTTTTGTTTAAAATTGTTTGTTCTAGTTCTAGATATAAAAGTGTTGAGGTCGCGTGATCGAATTTCTAATCAAATTAATTGAATTTCGTGGATTTGACGTTTTATGCAAAAATAACCTTTGACCTTTGTGTCAGAAACCGTTTAAAAATAAGTTTTATAAACTAGCGCGCGTCAGAAAGTTATGGATATAAATGGGATTTAATTGCTTGTGCCTTCTAAAATTAATAAATTCCCTCGGTTTTTTTAATAAATTAAAAACATGTGAAAAATGGGGAAGGCCTTTGCCAAGTAGTGGGACGGGACGGCTGATATAAAAAAAAGAATATGTGTGTGTACCAGAGTACACAGGTAAGAAGTGAAACTTCTTTACGACATATCATTTTTCTACTATTTGCAACTTCACGAAAATGGGGTAGATAAGGCTTAAGCCTTAAGAAAAACATTTTTTTCCCTCCCCCCTCTCATAGGAAATATATATATTATTATTTTAATAAATTAAATTATTATTTCAATTTAAATAAATAATTAAATTAGTTACATTAGTAGTAAATAATTAAATTAGTTGACCAATAAATTCTAATTAGTCCGCCAGATAGATTTCCAAAAAATATTGGACACGTATTTTTTCTTTTTCACGTAAACAAAAAATGAAGATGGGCAACTACAGTACTTTCACAAGTTATTATGCCTTGTGTCTGTGATTGTAGCTTAGCCTAATTTGTTTTTCTGACATTCAAAAGTGCCTGTAATGGTCTAATTGAAATAAATGCTTTTGAGTTTGAGTTTGAAGACGATACAGAGCGTCGAAAATTCGTGTGACGTCATAATATCAGTACATTTTTACAGGCGAAGTGACGCCAACTCATGATCTTTGATGCGTTTTATCTTCGTCAGTTTGTATTGATTTGATAAAACAAAAAATACGTATCCAATATTTTTCGATAATCTAACTGACGGACTAAATAGAATCATATTTTTTTAACTCTGGAAACGTCCCTATTGTGTCTATCTGTCTGTCTGCAACCACTTCAAATGACTTCGCCCGCTCTGGGCAGTGCGGAAGGGAGTGTCAGACTTGTACTGACTAAAACCCACCCATGTTCCTTCCTTGCCCTTTGTATTCCAGGGTCGCGGTATCTCTTTCGAACAGTCCTGCAGCCTTCAGGCATTAACCGCGCAACGAATTTGCGTCCGTCACACCGGTAGACCTGGGTACAGATATTTCTATCCCAGTGGTTGTTGTACTACATAACATAACATCACGCCTGTAATCCTGAAGGGTTAGGCAGAGGTGTACCTAATATAAACCCAAATTTCACCAGTTATGTTTAAGTCCCGTGTAATAGGGGGCGAGCCTACTGCCATCAAACGGGCTTAAATCCAGACTCAGTGGCTGCTTCTGAGAAATTCGTAATGGAAATACCAATACCCCAAAAACTTGGGAATTTAATACTTACCTACTTTTAAAGGCTTCTTCTTTACACTATATACAAACTACAAATTGCTACAAATTGAGTAATTGATTAATTAATCAAGAAGTGAAATACTGAAAACCTATTTGAGATGTTGTCCACTTTCTTGAAAGGAAAAAAATAAAACAAGTACTTATATAATTTTAAAAATCAAAAGCCCGAATGCAATTATTAATATTATATTATTCCTAATTAAATTTAAACATGTAAAATAGATCTATTTTGTTATCCCCTTTTAATTTTATTTATTTTTATAGGTCTAGTTTTTTTTTTATTAATCCGCCATTTTGTTTTTTTTTTTCAAACCCCTATGAAAGAGACTTGGGTTTTTAAGATTTATTTATTTATTTATTCTCAACAAATGTACATTTGTGTCGAACAGTGGTTTTCACAGTGAATGTAACACAAAAATTAAATAATGTTCATAAAGCCAGAAGAAACCAAACATTACATTTCACATTGGTCCCAACATTATTAGTCGTAATATTAACTATAATAAATTAACTTAATACTAATTCAAAATCAATGTAAATTCAAGACAAAGAATGTAAATATGTCAATAAAATTCATTAAGATGTAATGTCATGATAGAATGTTGGATTTATAATATATTACTTAAAGTTATTAAAATAGATAATAATAGAAGATATACATGAGCATGTTTTACAATGCCCGTTTGGAAGATAAATAAAAAAAAACACAAACAAGATACGCGCGAAAAACAAATCCTTCCTTGGCAATCGGGTAAAACTACACTAAATTATATATGATTTGCAATATTACGTATAACAGGTATGATGTTATATAATAGGTAGGTCCCGAATGTCAGATCGATAGTGCAACGGGTGGATCCAAATTAATGATGACGTCTCGCTCACCCGGTCCGGCGCAGTACGGTCTAACCTTTGGCGTTGTGGAAGTTACGTTTGGCTATCGAAATCAAAGTCATTCAAAAATGAAGATTAATTAACGTCCGCCCGTTTCATTTAATCAGTACATGATTAAATTAAACGGGCTTATGAAAACCGCTGTGTATGTTAAAAACTGGCCAAGTGCGAGTACGGCACGGCACGAAAGGTTCCGTACCATAAACCACGTTTCTTGTATGGGAGCCCCCTTTAAATATTAAATAATTTATATTTTTATTATTTGTTATTATAGCGGCAACAGAAATACATCATCTGTGAAAATTTAAACTGTCTAGCTATCACGGTTCATGAGATACAACCTGGTGACAGACAGACGGACCGTCAGACAGTAATAGGGACAGTCTTAGTCAGACAGTCTTAGTAATAGGGTCCCGGTTTTACCCTTTGGTCACGGAACCCTAAAAATGAGCTGTTTCATACATTTTGACCGTGGACGTATTGCACTTTTGTAGGAAACAGCAGGTTTTTTGTTAAATTACCGATGAAAAAAAAAAACATTTATTTAATCCCTACATACATCCATAGTTTTGCTTAAATACAACATCTGCCAAGCTGCAGAGCAGTTTGTCGCAGTAGGTTCCCGTGAAATCCTTTTAATATTCTCTCTAAGTTAAAATATAAACCTAAGTTTTTTAATAAATTGTCAAATTGATCAAGTGTCTGAGTCTTCATCATCATCAGCCTTTTAATGTTCCCACTGCTGGGACACAGGCCTCCTCTCTATGAGAAGGAATGGGCTATAATCCACCACGCGGGCCCAGTGCGGATTGGTAGATGTCACATGTCTTCGAATTTTTGATTCTAGGACATGCCGGTTTCCTCACGATGTTTTCCTTCACCGTTTTTGAGAGCAGTGGTGATGAAATAAATTACACAAAGTAATGCGCCAGCCTGGGTTCGAACCCACGACTTACTGTTCGTAAGTCGGGGTCGCTACCACTGGGCCCCCGCTGCTCTCCATACATCCATAATTTTGCTTAAATACAACATCTAGTTGACAAGGTCAAAAATAAAATATAAAAATAAGTAGAAATAAGGCCACTCATCTTAAAAACTGCCATCACCGTACAGAAATTAAATATTGGGGGACAATATAATTGTAAAATTGGATTTACTGATAATAAGTACTACATTTGATCCCAAATAAGTATGACGTCACAACGTGCTATTTCATACAAATCACGTACACATTTTGCGTTTTGGCAGTTCATAAAAAAGTTACTATTTTGACTTCCTGTCACGTATCCTATTGTCTTAGTCTTAGTTTTACAATAACCTAGTTTTCTAGGTTATTGTAAAACTAAGACTAAGACAATTGGTCAATCAAAGCCACTATACTCAGCGGCATCGCGGCGCATGAAAGTCGTGTTTATTTAGTAATAAAAGGGATCAGAAATTGGCTCGGGGCGAAATAATTTCTGCGGGATTGTTCGAAAGAGATACCGCGGTCCTGGAATACAAAGGGCAAGGAAGGAGCATGGATGAGTTTTAGTCAGTACAAGTCGAACACTCCCTTCCACTCTGCCCCGAGCGGGAGAAGTCATTTGATAATTTACCATCCGAAAAGAAAAGCGCGAAAAAATTGAGTTGAATTCCCAAATTTATTGGGGTCGATTTCCAGTCTTACCGGATGCATCTGAGCAGCCGGATGAGCTGAATGACCAGTATTTTAGAAGGAGCGACTGCCAATCTGACCTCCACAACCCAATTAATACTGGGTAGTACGGTATCCCTTGGTAAAACTGGTTGTCAGACTTGCGAGTCAATGAATTCCTGTTACAATCGTCAATGATCTACAAATGACAGCCAGGACTAACGCCTTAACGTGCCTTCTGAGGCAAGGAAGAAACTCAGTATGTTATCGGTGGTCACCCATCTACAGACCAACCTAGGCAAGCGCGGCTTAACCTTGAAATTCGACCTATGTGGTTGTTATTTTTAGTGACGAGCTCAGACTGTTGAATGTTACTTCAGCGTAATATGCAATCATTATTGATAATCAGAATAATAATTATGTAGAACAGGGTCGATAATTTTTTAAACCGAAAATAAATAATAGTGGGGCGGAACCCATTGGAAAAAGAAGAGAAAATAACAAAAATTAAAGGGAAAATAATTTACGGACGATCTAAGGTCGGGAAGTGGATGGGGTGAGTTTTTGTGAATAATAAAAGGTTTATCTCGATTACGGGCAAAACTACAAGTCCTATGGAAAAAAGTTAAAAAGCAAAGTTGCAGGTAATAAATAGTGTAAATAATTTTTGCATTTACATTTTTTTCACCTAACCTCAAAATTTATGTGAAAAATTCAAATAACCAAGTTTTTGGTTTTTTATTTTTATCTGTTACAAAACATTTTTCACGAAATTTTCCCTTTCATTTTTGTTATATTTTCGTCCTTTTCCAACGGGTTTCATCCTACTATTATTTTTTTCACTTTTTACCATTTTCAAAGGTTTTGGTCTAAAGAATGAATCTTCAATATCTTCATTTGTTTGGTTCGTTGGCGGCCACCAACCAAATAGAAATGTTTGGATATCCCATCATTGACCTGTCTCGTTAGTCAAATGATCGCACTACCACTCAACATGAGGTTCTGGGTTCGTTTCCCAGGTCGAACATACCTCTGGATGGCGATAGGCTGTCCCCTTTTACAAATGGGACTTAAACATTGATAAGGAAATGTGGGAGTACACTTCTGCCTAACCCTTCATGGATTAAAGACTTGATGATATATGAGTTACTAGCTTTTGCCCGCGGCTTCGCTGCTTATAGTTAAATCATGATTCTAAAGACACGTGGCGCCATCTATGACAATAAGAACATTATTGTTGTTTTCCTCGGGAATATCCTGCTTATGCGTATGAAGTTTCATTAAAATCGGTTCAATCATTTCGAAAAAAAAACACTTGAAAGTTTGTACGAATCCGTAATTCATTAAACGCTCTTAAATCAAATCAAATCTATTTGTTTGCCAGAATGTAGGCTTACACTGTATGATCTTAAAACTATAATGGTCCCTTTACATTCTACCATTACATATGGTGTGCAAATATTTAATTTTAACCTGCACCATTTTATTATTTTTAATTAGGCACTTTGTAATTTATATTAATTGTAAAAAATTATAATAAAAAATAATAGTCAGCAACAACAAATAAGACCTCATGCATGTAATTAAGGGAACAAGTTAATTAATTGATGTCAAAATTATAACTATGTCAGTTCAAGGATAAAGTTCAGTAAAATTTCAGATTAAACAGATGAGGATTATGTTGAAAATGTTCTGTCTCCCTCTAATATCCTCTTTCCTTGTCCACAGCACGACGATGGCTGTTACCGCAGTGCTGGTATTAACCGCGGCCGGCGCTGCTCACGCGTGGGGCGGGTTGTTTAATCGGTTCAGCTCCGACATGCTGGCCAATCTGGGGTACGGGCGCTCCCCATACCGCCACTACCCGTATGGACAGGTGAGTCGAATTTGACCCGTTGTTTTGATGAAATTAATGGAGCTCTCGGCTCCGTTAAGGGTGTTCTCACCCTTTTTATAATGATAATGCTGAAAGAGATGTGTGGTCTTACGAGAATGGAACAAATAAGAAATGAGTACATAAGAGAAAGTCTGAAATTGGCGCCGGTGACTGACAAGTTGTGTGGTAATCCATTGCCGTGGTAAAGGCATATTTTGCGCAGGAATGAGCAAAATTTCGTGAGGAAAGTTTTGAGTATGAATGTGGATGGGTATAAGAGTAGATGAAGACCAAAGAAACGATGGATGGACTGTGTGAAGGATGATATGGCAAGAAAAGAGGTGTCTTATGAGATGACGAGTAATAGAGAAGTATGGAACAAGAAGACATGCTACACTGAACCTAAGATAAGCCTGGGATAAGGGCAAGAGAATGAATCATCATTCTCAACCTAGGCAAGCGCGGCTTAACCTAAAAGATTGATCTGTGAGGTTGTTATTATTAATGCCCGGTTCCTATATTTGAGAAACGATCCATTTTAGTTACGAATAGTAGTTTTTTAAACGAGGCGTAAGCTAAAACCGTTCCTATAAAAAACGTTTCGTCGTGCAACTTACTGACGGTTGGTTACTAACGGATGGGAGGGTACCGGTAAGCGTATTGTATGGAGATGAGAGTTTATGGTGTTCCTATAAATATTTTAACCGTCCGTAGACTGCAAGAAGACATGCTGCGCCGAACCTAAGATAAGCCTGGGATACGGGCAAGAGAATGAAACATCATTCTCTCTTCTCTTTAAAAAAAAATGGAGGTTCTATATCAATAGCACCTGCACTTTCTTTTTTTATTTTGCCTGTAATGTCCCACTGCTGGGCAAAGGCCCCCCCAACTTCTTCCACGTGTTCTTTTCCCATTCCTCCTCGAACCAGCCCTCGCGGTAGGCTTCCAGATTGACTTGCCACCTCTTTCTGGGCCGGCCTAGGCGATGCCGTCTGTCACAGGGTTCGAAACACCACGCTACGTTCCAAAACGGGCATAGTGGACGTTGTCAAAAAGGCTGCTAGGCTAAAATGGGATTTGGCGGGTCACGTCAGCCGCATGCGCGATGACCGCTGGTCCAAAGTCTCCACACGATGGTCGCCGGAAGACTTTTTTTTTTCGGATGGGATATCATCAAAGGACTTCTCTGGACTGCTCTGGTCAGAGCGGAAGGGAGTGTTAGACTTGTACTGACTAAAACCCATCCATGTTCCTTCTTTGCAGTCCGAACAGTCCCGCAGCCCGCATCCCTCGCCGGAAGCATTAAAAATACATAAATTTAATACTTCCCATGTAATTACGCGCGTAATTCCATGGTTATTTGATGCGTAAATCCGTGGCTTTTAACGGGTCATTACGCATTATAGCGTAAAGGTCCTGACCTATAACTGTAAGCCTGTTTAATTTGTATTTATAGCACAATGGATTTAGTACGTAATATATTGTGATTTGTTGCTTAATAATCCTTAAATAAATTCTTGTGGAAGGTCATGATTAAAGCTTTTGAGCACTGGAAACCACTAAGTTATGCCCTCAGTAATTTCACTTCGTAAAATTACCATCTGCAAAAACTATATTTTTTCCACTGAACTTAAGTGTAGTGCAGTGTTAATCGCCCAATAACACAAAATGTTCACAATTGGCGAAGATATCGCTGAACATACACAAAAAAACGAATTGATAGCCTCCTCCTTTTGGAAGTTGGTTATAAAGTGAGATGGCTAAACTTGCTCTCTTCACTAGGAACCCGAGGACGTCTACGCTGAAGCCTTGGAGGGCAACCGCATTGACGACGTGATTGACGAGCCGGGACACTGCTACAGCGCCCCCTGCACCACCAACGGCGACTGCTGCCGCGGTCTACTGTGCTTGGATACCGGTGAGTGCTTAGTATAGGCAGCAGCTTCTTGAAAAAGAGTCGAAGAGCTCCTTGTATAAGCTCGACGATCGATGATCTTCCAGACCGTCATCCGTCATCGCAGTCAATCTAAGTAGAGATGACACATCGCCGCACAAACATACTTAATTGAACGCTCTCATAAATCGATGCACCGACCGTTTTCAATGGATAAAAAAAACATAGTTTAGTAGTAATAGTCAAGGTCTATTATTATCGGCGGCGACCTATCGCGTGCGGCCCTGGTTCAATCCATGGTCCGGAGCGAGAGAGAATGGGACGCCGTCACCTCCTTCTGCGAAGCAGTCATGCTAGCGAAGGAGGTGGCGGAGCGTGAGAGGGAGGGAACCTCTCGTCCCAGCCGCCCCGGGTGTCGGGGGTCACGTGGTGGCTTCCGGCCACCGTAGACGCGGACCTGTGGACGGTGAGTAATGGGCTAGCTCGCCGTCCGTGCGTCTTTTGACGACAGGCCGTGTTGACGGCGCGTTCGTGTTCCACGCGCGCCTCAAAGGGATTTCAGCAAACAGGGAGGGGCCCTCAAGGGCCCCTCCCTGTCAGGGCTGCGGGACTGTTCGAAAGAGAAAAAAAAAGGTCTATTATTATGTAAGGACTAGTTTTGGCAATATAAAGTGATTTTTGCTGTTACACTTACGATTCATTTTATGTCCGTACCAACGACCGGATCCAACATAATCTATATTAGAATAAAACTTGTCAGGTTGAATTATCCTCTGTTTTCAATGGAAAGATTAATTATTATTATTTATTTGTTTATCAGACTATAAAGTCCTTTGTGTTAGTAACAGTATAACTTAGCCTGTGTTAGTATTTAATAACTAGAACAGATCGGGTGCGGTTGGTTAGCGCCCACACTAGCGGGCTGTCTGCCCGGGCGGCTATCGATTGCAGGATAGTGTTGGGACTGCCACGTACTCTGTAGAGTAGCGAGGCATATTTATTACGGTACAACGCATCAAAAATGTCAGTGCGTGCGTCGGCAAACATTGCTGAAGCAATACAGAAGCGTGGCAGTCGCAACAATACCCTGAACACATTACAAAATAATAATTACATAATGCAGCGTAAGGTTTAAGTCGAAGCCAAATCATAATTAGTTTACATTTAAAAGTAAAGAATTATAAACTACTGTGAATTATTTTAGCATATAAAGGGCTTGAAAGATTTTTGTATAAAGCATGTCCGGCCTAAATTCCGCCATTTTTTTTTTTCAAGTTGAGCTGAAGATGCCATCTTTGAATGGACATTGATAGCTCATACTTATCGGAAACGTAACACTTTTGAATATGCCTCATACAAAACTTGTTTGTATTGATACCGGCTATCGACTGATATAGGTTTATACGTGGCCGTAACATTGCAAAAAAATTTAAATGGCGGAAGTTAGGCCGGCGTAATAATGTTTATTTTCAATTGTGTATTCACCATTTTTTTCGAAAGAATTCAACAGTATTTCAAATATAAAACCAAATCATTTGCTTAGTATTCTACAATAATTCGAAGGCACCACTCGGAAAGCATAAAAAGCACACAAAAACAGCTCTATCCAAGAAAAACACAAGATACACCAAAGAAGAAAGAGTCAGCAAGAGATATCTTCGGTCAGTATCGTGGACCCCAATAAAAGTCCATGTCCAATATGGATTTTTATTGGCGTTTAAGGTTCTGCAGACTTCAGGCTTCAGGATTTGACTTCGAGGGAACAAAGATACCTACACCTTCTTCACGAAGCCGTCAACCAAGCATTCTGTACATCAAACTATGTAAGTTTACGCAAAAATTATTGCTGGGAAATGACATTTTTTTAGGGTGAAAAATCAAGTTTTACGGTAGGCCTCAATGTGGCGCTCAGAACATTGTGCTGATGGATGCTTTGAATAATACGGGGGTCGTGGAGGTACTTAAAGTATAGTTATAACATTACAAACTAGTATTTTAAAAAGACGTAAAAAAGTTGGAATTTTGACCAATAGATGTCTCTTTAACTAAAAGGTTATGGTATAGAAAAAAAAAATATCACAATGACAGGAAATAAAGTGCCCTTCGACTTCGTTAACGGTACATTTCATCATCATCATCATCATTTCAGCCGAAAGACGTCCACAGCTGGACATAAGCCACCCCCAAGTGTCGCCACACTGACCGGTCCCGTGCGACTCGCATCCAGTAGATCCCCGCAACCTTCACCAGGTCATCGGTACACCTAGTGGGAAGCCTTCCAACGCAACGTCTTCCTGTTCGCGGTCGCCACTCCAGAACTTTTCAGCCCCATCAGCCATCTATTCTGCGAGCAATGTGCCCTGCCCACTGCCACTTAAGTTTGGCAATTCTTCGGGCTACGTTGGTAACTTTGGTTCTCTTGCGGATGTCCTCAGTTCGGATTTGATCACGCAAGCAAATTCAGAGCATAGCCCTCTCCACTGCCTTTTGGGTGACTTTAAGCCTTCTGATTCCATTGTGAGCGACCACGTTTCGGTCCCATTTGTAATCACTGGGAACACACACTGGTCATAGACTTTTGTCTTGAGACACTGCGGTAAGTTGAACGAGAAGATACCACGCAACGGTACATTTACAACCAATATAAAGGGTGTACAAGACTCTTAACGAAGCCGAAAGGCACTTGTTGTCCCCGTCATTGTGATCACTTTTTTGTTATAGACAATACCTGGGAACCTTCTAGTTACGGAGATATGGGGGGTCTAAGTTCCAACTTTTTCACAAGTTTTATTTTTAATAGATGTTCTTAATGTTTTTTTTTTTACTTAAGACACCTTCACGATCCCCGTACTATTCAATCCATGTTTTGAATGCGTTACATTGAGTCCTACCGTAAAACGTGATTCTTCACCCCAAAAAAAAAGTCGTTTCCGAGCAATAATTTTTGCGTAAAGTTGCTTAATTTTATGTACATAACGCTTGGTTAACGGCTTCCTGAAGAGTCTGTTTACACCCTTTATTGTGTGATAGTACAGACGCCAGCACATCAAGCTACCCGAAACTGTCAGATTTTCCCAATCAACCTTGAACCTAAATCTTTGACATTAAAGTCGAAAATCTATTGAAGAAATCTGACAGATTGTAGTAGCTTGATGTGCTGGCGTCTGTACGTCTATGTCTTAAGTAATTTTACAGGTAAATATCATAACTTTGCTGCTCGTCTTCTACAAAGCTAATGTAGCTACTTCTTTTGCGATTTGCATGTATTATAGCACATAGTATGCACTATCGCAAAAAAAGGTAGCTCTGTTAGCGCAATCACCGGCCGTCGAAGAATGAAGAATGTGAAGAATAATTTGTCATAATTATGATGATGATTATGATGAATATAGTCGCTCTTACCGAAGTCGAATAGATGTCATCATCATCATCACGGGACGAAGAAGCTTTTTGTATAATATAAGTTGAAAAATCATAAGGTTTTGTTTTCTTACGGATTTGGTTTAAATTTTTGCAGATAGTAGTTTGAAAAAAAAATCTGTATTAATCACTCGAGTTTTTTTAACGTTTCTCTTTTGTGATAAACACAGTTCACATGAAAACGCGATAACTGCGCTAAACATAATGTAAACTCGTACAACAACACAACAACAATAACACAAAAAACAAAAACTAACTAACAACACAACACAACAACAACAAACAACATCATCAACAACAACAACAATTACCTAAAAATAATTCTGTCAGCTGCGACGACTCCATAACGCGCGCTCGCTACGGTCGCATTTTACATTACACACCCACTTTCTGTCCCAAATATCGTCGTCGCTCCGGCCTTCGGCCTACGCTCCTCATGCCAGCTAGCAAGACTTTTAGAACAATTTGCCTCCGTCCCTAATAGGTATTTTTTCATAGAATTAAGGAACTGATCTATTACCGGACGGCTAATGAATTTTGAGTAATCCGATTAGCATCCGCTAGACACTTCGAAACTTGTTTCCTTGTTCTTCTTTTACACATGGTCTACTTTTCCGGGTGATTCTGATAAGTTTATTTTCTATTAAACTATACACCGTGATTTTTAGTCGTCTGACAAAGGTGGTCCACTCGATGTATCCGACATAAAATACCTCTAAGCGTATTTTTTTTTACCATTAAGTAAGATAATAGGTACAAAGAAAAATAAATAATACATTAGAATTATGAAAAATCCTGTTAATAATGTTTACGAATCAAACAGTAGAACATACCTAACCATCGCACGAGTCGAGTAGATAGATCTTCGCTCGCAACAGAATGTTTCAAGTACGTAATGCATCATAATAATGATAAATATATATATATTTTTTTTGTTATGAATGTATAGTAGTCATTGGATACATGAAGTGGGCTGCCATTGTCAGACGACTAAAAAGTCACGGTGTATACATTAATAATGAATAACGATTATTATCAAAAAACTATAAAAGGGCATCGAAAAACTGCTCCTCAACGCTGTCAGCTGGTAATGTGCCCAAGAGACTGGCGACGTTGCCACGTCGTATGGCAACACATAGCCTCTGGCCAAGGTAAAAGCCAGCCCATGGGGCACGGGAAGCGTCAAGCGTTTGTACTCGGATCCCACGGCTTTTCTGTTTATTTTTTATTTATCGCTCACATAGACATCAAACGAAGTCGCGAGTCACAGCTAGTTTCTTACATTTTACTCTATACAATTCATATTATTTCATTTATTGCATTTCAAAATGTACAAGATGTTACAAGAAGGCTGATATGATACCGTTATTCAATAATGCCCGTAGTTACTTCCAACTATTGATTTTGTTATGAAGCTCCGTAACCGTAACCGCAACTATCGGATATCCGAAATAAAAATATATCCGTAACCGTTTCACAAGTTTCGAATTGTTTCGTAAAAGGGCGGAGTCTAAATAAAATGACATGTTTCGACAGGTTTTTGTTTCACCGCTCGCGCGCCACGTGAATCTTGC
This sequence comes from Lycophotia porphyrea, assembly GCA_950005105.1. Lineage (NCBI taxonomy): Eukaryota > Metazoa > Arthropoda > Insecta > Lepidoptera > Noctuidae > Lycophotia > Lycophotia porphyrea. The sequence goes on along the minus strand of OX465410.1, from coordinate 2,518,526 downwards.
AGTTTATTTGTTATTTCTAGTCATATCAAACCTCTTTTATAATAGTTAGTTTTTTATTATATCCGTAACCGAAACTATTCGAAACTAACGGATAATCTGAAATAATTACATATCCGTAACCGTATCCGAAACCGATATAATTTTATTCCTATATCCATATCCAGATCCGAAATATCATATCCATAAGATCTTTATTGTAAAGTTATGTAAGTATGTAGTAAGTATTAATATTTAATTAAACGGTACCAAGTTCCGTGTGTAAAATACTGCATAAGCTGGTAAATAAATGTAATTAGAATATTTTGCAAGTTAAATGAGAGGGAAATACATGTTATGTTTTGTATGCTAATTTAAGTAAATTACTTGTGTGTGCTTTTGTTTTAGTACTTTAAGTAATTATACAGGAACCTTGAACTTGTATGGTCAAGTGAGTACAGTCGCCAGCCCCAAGTTAATACAAACTGTCAAATTTTCTCATTCAAACTCAAACTCAAACTCAAAACCATTTATTTCAATTAGACCATTACAGGCACTTTTGAATGTCAGAAAAACAAAGAAGGCTAAGCTACAGTCACAGACACAAGGCATAATAACTTGTGAAAGCACTGTAGTTGCCCATTCCAAAGCGTAGATCTCTATGGAGAAGAAGGGGCCAGAAACTCCATGGACACTCTTTTCAATCAAAATATTGTTACAAAATCTTTGTTACATCATCTTTGTTCATGTTGAGATTATACTTAAAAGTGAAAACGATTTAGAAATACGTGCACCAGAGTAAAAGATTATATCAAAACTTTAAAAACAAAGTAATTAAAAAAAAAGTAATGAAAGTATTCGATTTTGAACTCAAATTTGGGGGTATGGAGAACAGGGTGTAAAGTTCTTCATCTCCCATAGATAAGTGAAGTATCCTCCGACTAGACGGGTGTGATGTCTGGTGGGCTAGTTACCCAACAGTTGTCGTCGGGTTCTTCTATATACTCTCAAGTCGCGGATAACTTTACTTGCGCGATCTAGGATTTTGTTGTTTAGTTCGTCCGTTTCGTCATAGATGGCGGTGTAGTACTTTTTGTTCTATGTGGCTGTAGTACTTATTGTAGTGCAACTACATCACTCCCCGCCCCCGGAGATCAGGGTCGATAGTAGAATGAGTCATCATTATGTGATGTTTTTGCCAGGCTAGTGGAAACTCGTTGCCGCTTTGTTCACGGTGAGTCGGAACTGTCTGACTTGGTGGTGCGAACCCCAGTAAGTCGGGGCCGGCGGCGCTGCGTTTTGCTACGGTGCGTCGGACTTGGCTGACTGCTGGCGTTGACCGGGAGATCGAGCTCTCAACCGGCTTAAGGTTCAGAGCCAAGGTCACATGATGAGGCTGAGGGTGCTGACCAAGCGGACCTGTGGACGGTGAGTAATGGGCTAGTACGCCGTCCGTCCGTCTTTTGACGACAGGCCGTGTAGACGGCGCGTACGTGTTCCACGCGCGCCTCAAAGAGATGTCAGTAAACAGGGAGTGGCCCGCAAGGGCCGATGCCTGCCAGGGCTGCGGGCTGTTCGAAAGAGATACCGCGGCCCTGGAACACAAAGGGCAAGGAAGGAACATGGATGGGGTTTAGTCAGTACAAGTCTGACACTCCCTTCCGCTCTGCCCAGAGCGGGAGAAGTCATTTGATGATTTCCCATCCGTGCTGACCAAGAATGTGTTTCCGCTGCATGCTGGTGGTAAGGAATACCCATATGAAGCTGACTTCGAAAGCTTGAGGAAGTAATCTTGGTGATAACGTCACGTTGTTCGTTGCTCGAAGGCTGCGCTGACGTCCATATCGGAGTCACCAGTTTGAGGGTACGGAGAACAGGATACAAAGTTCTTCATACCTTATAGTGTAGGATTTTAGTTAGGATTTTTTTTCCATGTTACTGTAGTACTTTTTGTAGTGCCGCTACATAACCATCAAGATTTTATAGTTTAAAATCATTTGGAGAAATTGGACCGTTTGTGGTAACTTGATGTGCGTGCGACTGTACCTTATAGCATGTCTAGTTAGAAGCCCGATTCTGACAACCAGTCTTACCAAGGGGTTGCCGTATTAGGTAAGTAACTGGGCTGTAGAAGTCATAAAGGCAGACTCTCCATGTAAATGCTGAATAATCAGCTCCATCCGGATAGATTGGGAGCCTGCTGTTGCCAACGTACTTAGCAGACATTAGGTACTAAGGATGATAAGTAACATTCGGTCCAAAAACTTAGAGATGTGTCAACTCAAATTACTAACACGAGTTAACTCGAGTTGTGCCAAGTTCAAGTTAACTCGAGTTGATTTCTCCCTAACTCCTGTTTAGGGTGAATCTTGAAATTCGGCGTATTCTGTTGATTCCCCTGGCGCAATTTATTTGATTCCCCTGCCCACAAAAATGTAAATTGCTATATTTTCGGAACCAGTCGGTCAAAAGTGATGCCTATTCGTTATATGTGTTAATAATGCAGTTAAATTTTATGTTTCATTATTGCTTGTAAAAAATCTATTCAAATAAATGGCGCCAGGGGAATCAACAGAATACGCCAAGACTCACCCTTTACAGCAATTCAGCTGCATCCGGTTAGACTGGAAGCCGACCGCAACATAGTTAGGAAAAGGCTTGGCAGATAATGATGGTTGCGAGCTTTTAATATGCGACGAATACCAATTGTCGGTTTCGAATTCGCGCAGGCACTCACCAAACAGTCCCTTGAAACAAACGGTTACGGAAAAACTGCAAAACATTTTAACATAAGTTAACCAAGTACTCTCATACCTCGTGTTGATGTCTATGCAAAGTGTTTTTGTTGTCTCGTAAGATTTGCACACTGATTTTCTTGCGAAGGGTAATCTAGCAATGTGTTTTTATAGCGAGTGTAATCTCGGGCGAAATACAATCTGCCAGAACAGTATTCCTCACGAGCTTAATTTTCTCTTGCCAGTTCACTGATTGCCATCCTGTCGTAGCCTTATTGTTTGACTTTACATAACATAACACCGCGTCTGTCTCAAAAGTAAGGGAGAGGTGGTCGAGGTACGGGAAGTTGCGTGGTATCTTCTCGTCCAACTTACCGCAGTGTCTCAAGACGAAAGTCTATGACCAGTGTGTGTAGCCAGTGATTATATACGGGACCGAAACGTAGTCGTTCACAATGGGCCTCATCAGGCTCAAAGTCACTCAAACGGCAATGGAGAGGGTTATGCTCGGAGTTTCCTTGCGTGATCGAATCAGAAATGTAGACATTCGCACTAGAACCAAGGTTACCGACGTAACCCGAAGAATTGCCAAACTGAATACCTCATCAGCACAATGTTTTGAGTGTGTTACATTGATATCCTTAAAACGCGATGTTTCACCCCAAAAACAAAAGTCATTTTCCAGCAATTATTTTTGCTAAGAGTTACTTAGTTTGATGAATAGAATGCTTGGTTGACGGCTTCATGAATAGTATGTTTACACTCTGTGTAGCAGTATTCAGCTACATTAATTATGATACGCACCATCTAAGATTAACTCGTTATAAAAACAACCATGTTATGTTACGACTACCCTCATTCGCGCAGTGGTTTTCTTAATTAAAAATAAAGTTTCCTTGAACTTATCTTGTAACTTTTATGAAGTAAACAGTTTATTTGCGCAGTTAATGCGCGAATAAACTGGAAAAGTGGAACGAGGAGCTATTTATGGTTTAGTGCAAATACGGTGTTAGAAATAATTATGTTAATACACGGTTATGTTTTATTTTTGAAGTGAAAACTTCTTTAGGCGCGTTGGGCATTTTTGAGATGGGGAAAATCAATTGAACTCGTGACACCGTTAAACGACTTAATTAACGCAAGCGAAGCCGCGGGCAAAAGCTAATTTAACATAAAAGCTTAACTTAACTCTCTTAAAATTAGGCGTTCTGTAGACCCAATAACTACAGCATATAAAATTATACATGGTGTTACCGACGCCTCGGATTTACATGCGGAGTTGTGTCAATTCTTTGTTCCAAATAATTATAATCGCTCTAGAAAGCATAAATTGTTTAATGTCCCGGTTTTCGCACTGTAGCTCGATTCACCTCCCCTATACCGCGTATGCTTACGATGCTCGCGTGCTCGTGGAGACCAACCCTGGATTGTACTTGTTTAATGATAAATGGAACAAGATAATGTTAGAATGTTTGTAGTTCTGTGAGAAGATCGAGTATCATAATTATTTAATTTAGTGTTAATGGCTTATACTGTACTAAATGTATTAAAGAAAATAAATTAACATGGAACCTCTTTTCGCAACGACATGTATTTTTCTTCAACACCAGTCATGCCTTCTATTCAAAGAAATTACAATACATAGAAAACCCTTCCCGACCCTTTTTCTGACCTACTATTATCGTCGTTTTTTGCAGTTTATAAACCTACTTTTACTAACACGCAGTATAGAAGGAAAAACCATTAAAAACCCATTATTGTGTTAACTGAAAAAACCTAGTGTGTAAAATGTGTTTTTATATTCCTTTCATTCTGATTTTCCTTAAGGGCAGTGCGTCATGTTTTTTCAGTGTTCTGTGTTTGTTTTTTAATACATGCCTTTGTGAATATACGGACTATTTTAATGTTCAAACTTTTTGCAAATACTTGTTTATACAACCTGATTGTTCGGTGTGTAGATAAACTGGCTGTTTGAAATGAATGTCTATTATTATGTTATATTACATATAATAAGACAGTAAAAAAAACTGTGTCTGTACATTGAATATATTTAAAAAAAAAGTTGGGGGGTGTTTAGAAACAGTAATAGAGCACGAATTCAAAAAAAAAATCTGTCTGTTTGTCTGTACACGCTAATCTTCGGAACTACTAGACGGATTTGAATGATTTTTTTTTTGTTGTATAGGTATTAAGTCTGGGCAACATATAGGCTATAATTTATCTTGGAAACTTGAACACCTGATGCAGAACCGCAACAGACCAGCTAAACTATAAAAGATACAAAAATGGTACCCTAGCAAGAGTTGTTCCACGGAATAAGCATTTTCTGCTGAGATAATAAATTTGAAGATCTGAAACAGCTGATGTGGAACTCCAAGAGCCCAGCCACACTATAACATATATAGGAATGAAGTCTTACCAAGAGTTGTTCAGACTGATAAGCACTCTCTGTTGACGTATAAAAATTGAAGATGTGGAACACCTGTCGTGGAGCTTCAAGAGCCCAGTTACACTATAATATATATAGGAATGACGTCTTAGCAAAAGTGGTTCAGCCTGATGAGCACTCTCTGTTGACGAATAAAAATTGAAGATCTGGAACACCTGATGTGGAAATTAAAGCTATCAGTAATTTCACTGTATTTCTACCAAAGGGTATCGTATTACCCATAACTAACTGGGTTGTGGAGGGCAGAAAGACAGTCGTTCCATGTAAAATACTGGTATTCAGCTGCATCCGGATGTACTGGAAGCCGAACCCAACATCACTACATATTATAACACAATGTTCTCCGCCGCGTCTAACTATCTGTTCGCGATAAACTCAAAAATTACTGCACTGATTTTCATGTTGCTTTCTTAAATAGATAGAGTGGTTCTCGAGGAATTTTTTAGTATAAAATTCGTCAAGTTTTTGTACAGATTGGCTAAAATATAATGATATTTGTTGGAGGTGTTGGAAAAAAATAGGCCGTCTGGGGGAGCTTTCAACGAAAACGCTGCCCTTTAAGATATAACAAAATGATGAATGGTAGAATTGTATATCTTATATAGGTCTACAGAAGATTCCGCTATGGCTTATGTCTATCTCTTAAGGATAATATACTATATCCATTTTAATACTTTGAAAATGGGCAAACTAGGTTCCCATGAGTTGAGGGAATGGGATCATCATGATTACTTTTGGTCGCGATAACCGACATCCACGCAGGCGAAGCCGCGGGCATCAGCTAGTATAATAATATAGTTTTACTAATTAGACGTTTGTGCGTATATTACCATTATTAAGATCGATAAAAAATCACCTAAAAAACACGTTTCTTGTCTGAATATATTATTATAAATTATTTGTTGTTATAGCGGCCATAGTACAACGGATTCTGTGAAAATTACATAAGTCCTGCAATTTAAAAGATACAACCCTGAGACAGACGGACGAAGGGACAGATGCGGAACCTTAGTGATAGAGTCCCATTAGCATCCTTTGGATTGGAAGACAGAATCCTAAAAACATACATTTTACGAGCTTATATATTATTATTTTACATTCATACATACATCTCTGGTTTACATAAATAAATTAGATACATGTATACATACAGACGGAATCAACGTACATGTATGTGTTGTACATGTCTTGAATGTGCCTTAAATAAATATGAACACAGTATATTTACTTCTACGAATGAAATTTGTATAGAGAGTATTGTATATTTATACAATTTTCTTCGATAAAGGATAGAATGTACTATTTTATTTTCTGTATTAGTAGTTGATATATTTATAGACGTAGTTGTATTCCATTCTAATCCATACTTCCTTACTGATATTAACATTGACTGTCTGTCTGTTACCTGGGGTATTCCTCAAAGCGCAACTATTTTTAAGCGCAACCAACTAAGAGCAACTAAATTATTCCTCGAAGCGCAAACACTTGAACAATTTGAATTTGTAGAGAATGTGCGTAGTACTTCCGAGTACTACGCACTTGACCTTCCTGACTTGACAGAGTGTGTGGTACGGCCAGATGTATGAACGTGAAGGAGGCGAAAAAAGTATGTAAGGAACTTTTCCGTTTTTTGCTTTCTTCATTTCATGAGAAAATGCGTGATTGTATGGTATGTTGTGGAAAAAACATCAAACTTTATGTTAGAACGTTTATGCGGTTTCTCAGAATCATCATCTGCCTAGCCTTTTCCGAAATATGTTGACGTCGGCTTCCAATCTAACCGGCTGCAGCTGAATACCAGTATTTTACATGGAGCGACTGCCTATCTGACCTCCACAACCCATTTAGTACTGGGTAATAAAATACCTCTCGGTAAGACTGGCTGTCAGACTTTTTGAGCCACTGACTACCTGTAACGACTGTCAAAGATGTATAAATGACAGCTGGGATCAACGGCTCAACGCTTTCCGAAGCAAGGAGGAAACTCGGTATGCAATGTGTGGTCACCCATCCACAGAACAACCTAGACAAGCACGGCTTAATCTAAAGATTAACCCGAGCGGCTGTTATTATTTAGACACAAGGTCCTCGCGGTTGTTTGCGGTTTTTCAGAATGTGTTTATTTAATTAAAATAAAGCCCAAATTAATCACATCAAAGCCTTGTTATTCAACGAAAAGGCTAATTTGTTAAATTAAATCTAAGCCAGTTTACACGGGTTTTATTAAACCATGTTTTTCGTAGAACCTCGGTTCATAAGCAGAAAAGAGCTTGTAAAATAAATTTGAACATTTTCCTCTTAAATTAGGATCAAAGAAAATGGGAAGGGTAATTTGGTTGGCTGGATGTTTTTGACTCAATACTTACTTAATGGATGATTCAAACATGAGTTTTCGATCCCTTTTTTTTCGGATGGGAAATCATCAAATGACTTCTCCCGCTCTGGGCAGAGCGGAAGGGAGTGTCAGACTTGTAATGACTAAAACCCATCCATGTTCCTTCCTTGCCCTTTGTGTTCCAGAGCCGCGGTATCTCTTTCGAACAGTCCCGCAGCCCTGGCAGGCATCGGCCCTTGCGGGCTCCTCCCTGTTTGCTGACATCTCTTTGACGCGCGCGTGGAACACGAAAGCGCCGTCGACACGGCAGTTTCCGATCCCTTGAATATAAAGGGTGTAAACAGACTCTTAACGGAGCCGAAAGGCACTTGTTCTCCCCGTCATTGCGGTATTTTTTTTGTTCTAGGCCATAGGAACCTGCTAGTTACGGAGATATTGGTGATCAAAGTTTCAACTTTTTCACAAGTTTTTTTTTAAATACATGTTTTTAATGTAAGATGTTTACTTAAAACACCTCCAGGACCCCCTTACTATTCAATCCATCCATCAGCACAATGTTTTGAGTGCGTTACATTGAGTCCTATTGTAAAACGTGATTTTTCGGCCCAAAAAAAAAAGTCGTTTCCCAGCACTAATTTTTGCGTAAAGTTACTTAGTTTGATGTACATAATGCTTGGTTGACGGCTTCGTGAAGAGTCTGTTTACACCCTATATTTCTTTGGATAAGTATGTAATACCAGTAAGACCTGTCGTACTGTAAAGGAAAAATAAACTGTTATATACGTAATTTAAAAAAAAAAAAAAAAAAAAAAATTGGTATGAACATGTAATGAGGAGGGGTGAAACGCATGTTACTAAAAAAGTAATGGATATTAACATAAACATATATATATAAAAAAAGATAGATAGAAAGATTAGAAGGCCAAAGAAAAAATGGATGGAATGCGTGAGGAATGATATGAAAGAGAAAGGAGTACCTAAATGATGCCGTGACGTCTGACAGAGGGGAATGGAAGAAGAAAACGTGATGCGCCTACCCCGAGTAGAATGGGACATGGGCAGGAAGATAGTGAAAATGATGATGTAAGTCCGGTAGGATTTTTGAAGTGAAAACTTCTTTAGGCGCGTTGGGCATTTTTGAGATGAGGAAAAACTGAAGTCGTGACACCGTTAAATTAACTCTTTTGCGTTGGAGAGTTAGCCGTATTGATACATATTACTAGGCCAAAAAAAAATACAGTGTATAGTCAAATGTATAAGTAAAAGGCAAAAATATTTTCTAAAAATAATCCTTAATGGCTTAACCTAAAGATCGACCCGAGTGGCTGTTATTATTTAGCCACGAGTCCTAATTGAAGTGAAACTTCTTTATCGATGTATGGGAGATTTTTTTTTAAAAATCGTCACGTTTTTCGGTTACGCGCCATGTTGCTTTTTTTGACGTAAAGAATATAATGTATCATTATTGATGAAATACAACAATAGCAATGATATTATAATAAGAACAATGATAAAATAAATTACTCATTAATTGTATGCATGTCTATAATAATAAAATAGCTTTAATTTATTACGGAAAAAATTGTTTTTCTTAAGGCTTAAGCCTTATCTACCCCATTTTCGTGAAGTTGCAAATAGTAGAAAAATGATATGTCGTAAAGAACTTTCACTTCTTACCTGTGTACTCTGGTACACACACATATTGTTTTTTTAAGTCATTAGTCGCTAATAAATGGAAATGACAGGGACGTGTCTCCAGCCGACCTTGACTATATGAACAAAAGAAAATTGATTCCTCTAGCGAGACGCACGGGCGGCGCCAGTTGCGTACACCAGCCTCGCCTTACAATAGCCATAAGTCATGTAGCTATAGGCATATTTTTATATTTTTTTATACCTACCCAGTATCATGGTATGGGTTTGAAACCGCATACACTCAAGGAGCAACGGGGTGATCAATGACCCCTAAACCCTATGTAAGAAGAAAATACACATTCACATTTTGATGTCGTATGTAAGGTCGACTCTTACACAATACCTCTCTCGGGTCCAGTTGAACTGTATTGTGTGCTTGTACAGAGATTCTCTAAAGTTTACTTGGTAGACATTCAAATTTTCTTACGTTTTTTTGCAATTTGTACACCCTCCCCTCCAACCCCTCCTTTGCCCATGACCGTGTGACTGACCCTATTTATAAAGAGACCTTGGTACAAGTTCCTAAGTAAAAACTTTACCAAACCCTACTTACCGTCTGCGTACTTTTTATTCAGACAAGTCCCTCTAAGTACTTATAATTCTCGTAATAAACCTTTCCTTTAGACTACATTCAAAGACATACCGTGAATAATTAAATTTCCCGTCTACCCACAAAACGAGCTGAAAAATTCAACAAGAAGCGACTAACTAACATAATATTCATCTCGCCTAAACGGCGTGAAACGGGTTCATCCCCTTTTGTTAAAGGATTCATCCAAGGACGACTGAAGGGATTCAAAAATGTATGGTTCAAATAAAATTACTTTAGGAACCTTTTCGTGTAAATAATTACTGAATAATTACGAACGTTAAGAGTAAGCCGCGTTTATAATTTTATATTCATTAGTTGTGTGAGGGGTTGTAATTTTTTATACATTTTGGGAGTGTATTTGAAAAGGTTGTTCCTGAGGGGATGTAATTGGATGGGTTAATTGGGTTGAAATATTTTCGTATGAAGGCTGGCCTGCCTAACTTCCGCCATTTTGTTTATTTTCAAAACAACGGTTACGCATTAAATTTGTGTTAAATAATAGCTAATATCAATAGAAACAAGTTTTACTGAAGAGAAAATCTTCGAAAGCGTCACGTTTCTGAGATACAAGCCATCAAAGTTTCAATCTTTGCCATCAGGACAACTTTGATATCTTACATTTCGGAGACATGACGCTTTAATGATTTGTCCCATACAAAACTTGTTTGTATTGATGCCAACTTTTGATTATTTATTTCATAAAGGTTTAATACGTAGCCGCTATTTTGAAAATAAAATAATATGACGGAATTTTGACAGGGCAAATAATTAAAACCCCTTTTTGTTTGATCTTTGATAAATAAAGGAAATAAGTCTCTTTGGACATGTTTCAAATCAAATGAAATCTCATTATAGGAGACATTAAAGGGTAGCCCGCGAAATACAAATTTTCTAATGTTCATTCATCAAAAAGTTCAGCTTTCATTTAATCCCTGTTAATGACTGTTTCCTGAAAAAGTCATTAAATGAGATTTATTGAACGGAGAGAGTAGTTTTGATGGTTTTAATGATTATAATCCTGTAAAGCCATATTACAGAATTATATATATCCATATTTGTTACGTTTGCGAATCATATTTAATCAACATACAACTCAATACTGACCTGCATATTGCAAAAAACATAAGAAAAGAAGAAAACAGCTTTTAAAGAGAATCTTTGCTACTACATTTTGGTAGTTCACAGTCCGTTCGGAGTTATTGAGCTTGTAAATGAAGCTGTTAACCAATCATTCTGTACATCAAATTAAGGCTCCGCGCAAACGGGTCACTGGTGGTCGCCACTGGTGGCTGGCTCCAAGCTGTTTACATGGTTTTTATAACGTTTTGTATGAAATCGCCGCACACGTGTAGCGAGTGGCGACTACTCGCGACTCAGTGGCCGCGACACGCTACCACCGGTGGCGGCCACTCGCGACTTAGTGTCTGCGACACGCCATCGGTGGAGAATTATAAATTTTATACCGACCACTCGTAGCAGCCACTGACCACCTTCATTTGCGCGCTACTAAAGGCCGTGGCGCGCGACAGCCACCGGTGGCAACCACCGGTTTGCGCGGAGCATAAGTAACTTTACGCAAAAAATATTTAAACTTGTAAATCGCGCTAGTTAAGTTACTACCGTAACTTAAGGCTGTATAGAAAACCCAACAAGAACTGTTGGGTAGTAGCCCACCAGATACAACACCCGTCTGGTCGGATGACTTTCCTTTTTTATGAGGATAAAAAAGGAAAGTAGACAAAAAAGGGTGAGGAACTTTGGGTTGCGGGACTATTCGAAAGAGATACCGCGGCCCTGGAACACAAAGGGCAAGGAAGGAACATGGATGGGTTTTAGTCAGTACAAGTCTGACTCTCCCTTCCGCTCTGCCCAGAGTGGGAGAAGTCATTTGATGATTTACGATCCGTAAAAAAAAGGATGAAGACCTTTACACCCTGTTCTTCATACGCCTATTAACCTATTACTATAGGTACATATCTACCTAACCTATCGGGGATTACTGGCGTGATGTTATAGGGAAGACTGATTTGGGGTAGAAACTGTCTATTTATAAGCTAACAAACACGTTTTTCTCATCCCCTAAACCGTTACGACCTTCGAGAAAGAGGCGTCTTTTATCCGGACGGCATTTGGAAAAGATATTTCTGATACAATTACGGAATCTTTCCTGTTACAGTTTATTACGAATTCATCGAATTCCTTCATCGCCGTTTCATTTTTTCATGGGTGGGAAAGAGACATAGTACAGGATTCTTTATAGACAGATAATAATTTGGCAATAACTTGGAATGAGGCCCACAAATCCAAGTTCGCGTTCTTTTTTAACATTTGACATTCTCTATAATCTCTTGACATCATATTTAAAACTGTTTGACATTATATTAAAAACTGTTTGACATTGTATTTAAAACTGTTTGATATTTTATTTATAACTGTTTGACATTGTATTTGAAACTGTTTGACATTGTATTTAAAACAGTTTGACATTATATTTGAAAACTGTTTGGCACTATATTTGAAATTGTTTGGCACTATAAATTTCTAGAAATGTAAACTAATAATTTATAGTTTGTTTATTTATTTTATGTATACATATTCAACACAATGTAAATTGTTTATGAATAATTGAAAATTTTTTTTTTTTTTTTTTTTTTTTTCCTTATTAGAAAGAACCAAGTTCTTACTAATTAATTGCAATCTAGCCTAAAAAGACTAATAAACAATTTAAATCTAACTTATTATGCTACGTTAATTAGGTATGCTAAGAATAGTGTCCATAATTAGGTATGCACTTTTACACACGTTCGTAACACTTCCTTAGAGTCTGGTAAAATTGATAAAACACTTTCTTCATGTGTTATATAAATAGCACAACATTGTTACTATTATTGATTCACTTACACTACACTAATTCAAATGGTTTAGTTCTCTTTAGTCTACGCACTATGTCTGTATTGTCTAACAGCTGGATTGCCTCAACATTCACGTGTCGATGGAGTCTGTGTTCGTGGGCTTCAGCAAATTTTTGTGTGATGGTTGTGACGAATTCCATGTCGAGGTCACGGTGGAGGTCATCGTTTCTTATGTACCAGGGTGCATTTACAGCAGCCCTGAGTACTTTATTTTGGAACTGTTGAATTATTTTGACGTTGGTTGGCTTAGTACAGCCCCAAAGTTGGATACCATACGTCCAAATTGGCATCAGAATATGCTTGTATATTATCAACTTATTATGTATTGATAAACAGGATTTCCTTCCCAGTAACCAATACAAACGTTTATAACGAATATCGAGTTGATGAATAATTGAAATGAGATAAAATAATTAAGAACTTCGTTTTGTTTCTGTCAATAAATTGTTTGAAGAAGAGACGGAATAAAGTTTTGAATAATATATTGGTATACCTCGACTTTAGAGGAGAAAGTAAGAATTTAATTGGAGTAATTGGAGACCTATTTTTAATTGTCTTCGTAAAAGTATAAAAAAATAGTCATCCTATATACATTGATAATTAAAAACTATTAAACTAAAATAGATAAACTAACAACAAACTATAAAAGGGCATCGAAAAACTCCTCCTCAACGCTGTCAGATGGTAATGTGCCCAAGAGACTGGCGGCGTTGCCACGTTGTATGGCAACACTTAGCCTCTGGCCAAAGTAAAAGCCAGCCCTTGGGTCACGGGAAGCGTCAACTAGGCGTTTCGAAATTTCCTTAAATAAGCTATGAGCACTCGGACCCCACGGCCCTAGAGTTTCAACCCCAAACGGCTCGAAAATATAGTTACCAAAAAGGTTTCTATATTTACGCCGCTTGAGGTTCTCTGCAGCCGCAGCGGCAGCACCAGCACAGCACGATGAGCTTGGAAGATGGGATGGCGCAAGAGTATCGACGCATGTTGCGTCCCACACTAAAGGCCTACCCATCATCCTTGACTATTTATGCTTTTTTTAAGTGTGAAACGTCGATCATTAACTTTTACAAACAAATTAATTCTCTCTTGATTTGTGTACGCACGAAGACCAATTAAGCTATGCAAAACTAAATTATGCTGATCTCTAATTGTACGGAAAGCTCAAACAAAGCAAGGTGAGGTTATACTGGATATGTATACCTTGATGTGTTGCCTTGTGTACGGTCACTTGAATGAGTTTCACAGAGAACATAATAACTGTAAGAGCAAGTAGACCTAGAATTTCAAAGATTATTCAAAATCAAAGCATTTATTTAATTTTTAAGTACGCCAGTTACAGGCACTTTTTAACTGTCGACAAGATAGCAATGTAATGAAGCTACAGTCCCAGTCACAAGGCATAAAAACTGTGAAAGTACTGTAGTTGCCCATTCCCTAGCGTAGATCTCTATGGAGAAGAACGGGCAAAAAACTCCATGGACACTCTTTTAAATCAGTATGTTTTTCCAAAACCTTGGTTACATCATTCATATTGAGATGGTACATTATGTGAGAACGATGTAGCAAGATGTGCAGTGTGCACGTTAAAAGTGTCCATAGTAAAAACAAAAAAAAAAAACAATTCAAATAAGCCGTATTTGAGCTTGATTGATTTTTTTTTTTGATGGTCTGGCTGTTCACCATATGGAAAAATTGTTAATGCTAAATAATTTTGCAGAGGACGGAGGTCGCTGCCTGCCAGCCTTCGCCGGCAGGAAACTGGGCGAGATCTGCAACCGAGAGAACCAATGCGATGCTGGACTGATCTGTGAAGAAGTGGTACCTGGTGAGTAACGGGGGTTCGTTCGGTTGCTTTTTTTTATTATTATTTTTTCGACATGGCATCTTGCAGGTCAATCTATAAGGCTTTTTTTGTTTTTTTTTGGATGGGAAATCATCAAATGTCTTCTCCCGCTCGGCGAGGTCGGAGTGACTGCTGTTTTTCTTTAAATTGCTTTTTCCCTTTATTCGGTTGCCATTTTCTCGTGGTTTAAACCTGGAATCTAAAAGGAAACAATTTCAAGAGTTTTAATTTTTTTGCACGGAACCCTAATTATTTTTCTTAAATAAAAGTAGCCAAAGTTAGACCTTATATCAACAGCTAACTGCCAGTAAAAGCAATCCTCCTGTTAAAATCGGTCTAGCCGTTTCGGACATTAGACGGAACAAACAGACAGATAAAAATTGGAAAATATGTATTTTTGTTAGTATTAGTGCCGTATATACTTTCATATACATTAAAAAAAAACTATTATTTTGACATTACGAACAGGCACTTCAATTTTATTTATTTGTATTTATAGACTAGCTGGGTACTATCTCGTTAATCTGTTAATCGTTAATTAACGTAGTTAACATTTCCATTAACGAATTAACTTTTAAGTTAACTTTAAATGAAAAACATTAACGGACTCGTTAACTTCCATTAAATTTCCTCAAGGCCGTTAATCGCTAATCCAGTACCTACAATTTACCAAGCCACGCCGCCGCAGTCGTGAAAAACACGTTCTGACAAGTAATTTCGGGCCGGTTGACTAGTGCAGCGCGGCCCGTGCCGCGCGTGAAATGAAATTAGGTACTTAGGTAAGTATTGGCGGTTCGTGTGAGTGAGAAAAAAACTCCGAAGTGATTCATATTCCAAAGCGAGCCCCGCTTTCAGACGAGAACTTCAACATAGTAATGTTCATGAAGGGCAATATCCACATTAAGCCAGATGATTAAATTACAGACTCAAATTATACACGTCTTTTTTTTGTTCCTAAACTGTTAACATCCGGAACCCAAACCGACAGATTTTATAAGTAGATCATTAGCGCAAAAAAATACAATTTTAATTACGTGTAACGGATTAACGTTAACTTGCGTTAAATCTTCCGAAATGTAACGATTTAACGTTTAACGATGTTAACTTTTTTAGTAACGGATTAGCGATTAACGAAGTTAATTATTTGTTTAACGGTGCCCAGCTATGTAGATAATGGATCTTAAGTCCACGTTCGTATTTGAACGTCCTGACGTCTGACCGTAAGAAAAAAAAAATCTTGATCTCTTCATCTAGCAGTAATTTAGACTCACAAAGTTCACTCTTAAAATAAAATTATCAACAAGGTTACACACCTATTTGGTAGACGAATATTATTGTTCTTATGTTCGACCTCTATAAACTTAAAAACCTGCGTTTCATATCAAAATAGACATCCAAAATTTTCTCTTTCCACCAGGCGAGATGCACGTCTGCCGTCCTCCAACCATTGGCCGCAAGCAGTACAATGAGGACTGCAACTCTTCGACCGAGTGTGACGTCACCAGGGGACTCTGCTGCATCATGCAGCGCCGACACCGACAGAAGCCCAGGAAGGTGAGATTTTCTCAACAGTTCCAGGTAGTTGCAGGCGCTGTGCGCAGTACAATGACGACTGCATCTCTTCGTCCGCGAGTAACGTCACCCGCGTCGTGTGCTGCATCATGTTGACACTGGCAGAAACGCAGGAAGATCTGGCAGAAGTCAAGAAGTCTTAAATTATTGTAGCATTTGAGCGATCTCGTTTAAAAAATCATAGCAACGCGTCGTTTTCATGTAAGTCTGCCCGTGTCTGAAAATCAATACACATCTGTTAAGACATACACAAGGTTGGTATCACCTCACCTCATCGGCTACAAGAAACGTATGCTAACGTATTATAACCGGTGAGCGTTGCTGTACAAAAAATCATAGAAATTATACTGAACGACTTGAGTTAATATGATCCTGATCCCTGCCAGTGACAGAAAAGGTTTTACATCAGAAACCTTCTCTGGACAAAGACCTAAGTTAAATGAAAAGCTTTCCTTAATCAGTTTGTTAATGATTCGGGACCTGTGAAATTGTCGCGGCATATACGACAGGGCTACGTCGACTACGCCGTATTACAATATTTTGATATTTACCTTGACGTTGAAATGTTCCGAACACATAGGTTAGGTTAGAACTATGCGAACTACGTACCATACTGAGGTCACACAAATTCTGCGTCGCTCAAGCAGAGTTATCCGCTGCTGGCAGTAGCCCCCAAACATTACACCCGACTGGTTGGAAGATTCTCGCTTTTCTATGAATGAATAACTTAACTTTCTGTTCCTCATACCTTTATAAACCTGCGTCAACAGAAGGGATAAACCCTTAAGTGCCCTAATCTGCTCTGTCGTTATGTATATTCACATTTTAATGTCGTATGTAAGGTCGACTCTTACACAATACCTCGGGTCAAGTTGAACTGTATTGTGTGTGTTTTTGCAGAGATTCTCTAAAGTTTACTTGGTAGCTATATTATGGTCCAGTTTAAATGTGTAACTTAAAGTAGAAGCGTCAAGGTAGCCCGCGAAATTCAAATTTTCTTACGTTTTTTGCAATGAACGGGTCAGTGTCAGGTTTGATATTGATGGGAAATTAAGAGCGCTAGTAACACGTATTTAGTTACAGAATTATACTCCTTAAACTCATCAATACAATCCTCCAAGTTCATTTAACCTCATTCAGTAACTATGTCATGAAAAAGTCATTCGACCCTACATTCCCGACACGCACTTGGCCGGTTTTTATTTATTTTTGTAGAAATACTTTTCCGTTTGTCATTTGTTTCATTCCCATATCAAGGACAACGGGCGGTTTTGTATAGAATAGAATAGAATAGAATAGAATCGTTTATTTCTGAGTACATGGTATATAAAGATCTTAATATTAAACGGAATCACATATACAATATAAATATACAATATATATATATTTGTATTATTGAAGATGACTTTTCTCTTCCTCTTATATAGAGAAGAGAACTGTGATCCAGTAGCGGGATCATAACCGATAGGTTGATTTGTTTTTTGAAGTGAAACTTCGAATGTGACTTCCAACAAGATTCCATTAAACATTTAACGCTCCTGGGGAGGGGGAATAGAAAGAGACAGAGCGAGAGGGAATGCGTTCCACATTACGAAGTTTCACTTCTTCCGCGCGGAGGGACTCCACCCATTTTTTTTTTTCGTCGTTTCAACAAGTCGTTTTAACAAAAAAAAATCCGACCAGTATGAAGTCACTTGTACAGCCTTAACATTAAAATTGCGATAAGATTTTTTTTGCAGATTTAATCTCCTACCACTGTTTGTCTCTCCACCACCCAAAGGTTGACTGGTTGAAAATTCCTATGGCATTAAGTCGGCCTCTGTAATTTGTGCTTGCAGTGATAAATAAATAAATAAATGGGCAGGAAAAAAAAGTGGAAAATACCCTGAAAATGGACTCCACATTGACATTGTACCTATTTGCGATGGGTTGTTTAATTAGGTAGATTGTTTTCTACAGCAGCCAACCTAGGCCCGCAATCAGTTAAGAGATTTCCAGATAGGTCGTGGTTGAAAATGCTTATGATTATCGTATATTTCTGCCCTCAGAGCTGCGGATACTTCAAGGAGCCCTTGGTATGCATCGGACCCGTGGCCACTGACCAGATCCGCGAGTTCGTGCAGCATACCGCCGGGGAGAAACGCATCGGCGTTTACCGACTCCATTAATTTCCTTTACGTTTCGCGTCGCGTAAAATGGTATACGGCTTAAGGCGCCATCTTGAAAAAATATCTTGTTAGTTGCGGTCTTTGATGGCTGGAGAAAAATTTTGTGAGGAGGAAAAATATGTATGTCGCTAAATTAAAAATGACAGTCATTATACCATTTTACGCAACGTTCTAAAAAAAACATCATTTTTACTAATAAAAGTTAATAGGTAACACAGAACCTCTTTAATTTGCAACAACAAAGCTTAACCAATCTTTCTAGATTTTTATTAGTAAAAAAGATTACAAATCTTTTACGAGTCTCTCCATTGCTAAGAACTGGCACTCGTAAAATTTTATGTCAAACTCATTAACGACTAAAGTTTTGTGATTACGCCCATAAGTTTCGTAAAAATAAATCAGATTTTTATTACTTTAAGTCTTTCTTTTTACCATTTGCCATAATTTCTTGCAATCTAATTTTAATTCGAAAAATAAACTAGATGTAAACTGCTTTTTTATATTTTTTTCATTTTTTTGTGAGCGTAATTACAAAATGATAAATGGAGACAAAAATATGAAATTTCGCTTCGAAAAACGGTAAATCGATACGCTACATTTTATTTATATAAAAGAGGCTTTGAAAAAAAGACAAAAAGAAGATAGGCAAAGCTGAGACATATCATTTTTAGTTTTTAATTTATTGTGTAGAATTAGAAATATGGAGATTAATGTTTCAATATTAAATACTTATGAATGTTATTTAAAAATTAGTATTTACGGTGACAGTTGTCAAATCTTATTATTAAAAACAATTTTAAAGTGTTTAATCTCTAAATATTATGAATAGATTAAAAGTAAATTTAATTATTAGGTCTTCAATGAAACAAATACATATCTTACTGGCTGAGGCATTTATATTAGTAAATATTGATGTTAAAATTAATAAAAACTCTATTACTAAACATATCATGTATGCTAGTCCTAAGATAAGAGTATCGTAAGTAAATATTTTTTAATTTCTCGCTTAAATTTTAGTGAAACTCTCATACTATGCTAGGTGCCTAGGAAATACATATCAAGTGAAAAAAAAAAAGTTTTTTTAAATAAAAAATCTAATTGTTATCACATTTTTATCGTAATATATTCACTGTTTTCAAATCCGTTAATGTTTGTCGAAATAATAAAAATAAAATAAAAATATAGCCTAAAAACTGTGATGTGTACCTATTTTCTGAAACTATTTAATGATATGTCAAGATATTTTTTCGCCCAAAACATGTGTTAAAGATATAAGATATCTTCTCCGATTATTTTATGTTGATGGCCTAAAGTCTCTTAATGTACTGTTGTTATAGCTATCATAAGACTACATTATATGTACCTTGTGTATTGAATATGTGTTAAATTATATAAATTATGTCAGCAATGTCGTTATCATTCTGCCCATTGTCCTTTGTGTCCTATCTGAAAACCAAATCAAAACGATATTTCTTAGAACTAACTAGAATAGCCTTTAAGCACTCCAAAATAGAGTTAAAAATACAAGTACGATAAATATCACATAAACTCACGCAAGCGCGGGAAAGACGAGCCATAAGAGAGTTGACCACGCACCGCAGCGCGGTTCGTGAGCTTGTCCGTGATTATGATACGATTCCGATTAATGTGCGTTGCAGTAGGGAGTTTCATACAAAGAATACTGAACGGCTCGAGTTAATACGGTGCCGATCCCTTTCCGATTTGTTTAATGTACTGTAACCTTAAAAGAGAAGTGCACGTGCTCAGTCTTTCATCTGCCTGCCTTTTCCCAAAAATTGGTGTCGGCTGCCAGTCATACCGGATGCAGCTGAATACCAGTATTTTACATGCAGTGACTGCCTGTCTGACATCCACAACCTAGTTATTACTGAAAAATACGGAACTCCTTGGTAAGACTGGTTGTCAGGGTTTTGGGTGACTGACACTTGTAACGACTGTCAAAGATCTACAAAAAACAGCCGGGACTGGTCACTCACCGACACAGCACGGTTTAACTTTGAAAATCGACCCGCGCGGCTGTTGTCATGTGGCCGAGAGCTCCTCTTTAGCCACGAGTACAGTACGGACCTGTAATCGACCAGCACACATACCCTTCAAACTAGGATACAGCAACGTGTTGTGTATTGTTTAATCAGCCGATAATCATTACTAGGACACAGGCTTCCTCTATGCTCAACGCGAACCGAGAGCGGGAGGATGGATGTCACCTGTCTTCAAATTTTTGATCCTAGGAGATGCTGGTTTCCTTCACGATGTTTTCCTTCACACTTTGTTTTAAAAACGGTGGTGATGAAATAACTTAGCGAAGCGAACTTAATGAAGCACTTGGGTTTTAGATTGGCACAAGCAAAGACAGGCTAATACCCAGCAGTGGGTGAAGTGGAGCTGGGGAAAAGTTGACCGTCACGGTACGCCCGGCAGATGTGAAACATTATATACCTAGTATGTTCCTATTAGCATTCACGACTTGCAGCAGATGCTGGATGGCATAATTGATTCTTCAATACGCATCGAGGTCGCCTCTCGAAGTTGTTCGAGAATATGTTTACTTCAGGCAAACTTCGCAGGTGGTAAGAACCACTTTGAGAGGGAGGCTAACAGAAAAATCCAGCTGGGGAGGGCAGCGTTTGGGAAGCTTCATCGGATTTTCTCATCGCGTATTCCACAGAGCCTAAAATTTAAGGTCTTTAACCAGTGCGTTCTGCCTGTTATGACTTAAGGGGCCTAAAAGGGGGAAACTCACGATACGGCTGGTCCACTTCACATAGGTACCAATAAGATTAATATATATAAATAAGAGCAAAACTATCTAAATTTTCATACGCCCTACGCGAAATTAAAAAAAAACTACTAACATTCAAACTGCACTTGTCACTTACTATGCATACGCCCAGGCATGGCTCAGCTATGGGGTCATGCTGTGGGGAAACAGTAAAGATTCACAAACCATATTTATCCTATTTATCCTACAAAAGAAGTTAATTCGAATAATAACCAACATAGAACAAACAGATAGCTGCAAACCACACTTCCGAAAACACAAAATAGTCACACTTCCCTGTTTATATATTTTAGAATTATGTAAATTTGTCAAAAAACACCCAGATTTTTACACCACTTGTGAAGAAACACAACTAAGATACAACTTTCGACACAACAAAAACAAAATAAACAAACCTCAATCCCGACTTAAAATGCACTTAACCAGCCCTTTAGTTATGTCCATACAAATCTATAATAAGTTGCCAAACGATATTCGAGAAATAGACAAAACAAATATATTTATTAACAAATTGAAACAATTTCTGGAATCCAAGGCATACTACTCAGTAAAGGAGTATTTAGATGACAAATTAATTGCAAAATAAAATTATTCACTCTCTTATATACCAACCATTACGAAATATGTATAAAATAATATGAAATGAAGGAAACCAAATATAAATATGAAAATATTAATAGGTACATAAATAATAAGATAATTTAACTATTAATAAATTCATTAAAAAAACATCATCTCCATTCATCATCTTCATTTTTTCATTTAATTCATTTTTTTATATGGGGGGAGGCCTTTGCCCAGGAGTGGGACAGTTCAGGCTAACTAAAAAAAAAACTATTAATAATAATGAAAATACTCCTAATAATTCTATAACAATTACCAATATAATTCTTATACAATACATAAATAAAAATAACTAATATAACATATTACACATATATACATAAACTTAATAATTAATATGTACATATTCATAATTATGCACCCTAATAATTTATAATAATACATATTTAAATTTCTACTTAGCCCTCTTCCTCTCTCCTAATTTTGCTGTGCCCGACAGGGTCCATATTGTTCTTTTACCTTATTACACCATCTATAATAATACATATGGAATGCAATAAAGATTTGAGTATTGAGTATTGAGGTTCCTGTCTCTGGAGCCCTAACCACCGGTAGCTTGGACCCTGTTCCCGACACCGGCGGACCGCTATTTTTTTATATTTTTAAATGTTTTTATATGGATTTTTTAAGAAATATTTAAAAATGTTAAAAAATGTGTATATATAAATGAATAAACGGAATTTAATAATAATATCTTAGGACAACCAACACACCGCCATCTGATCCCAAACTAGGCAGAGCCTGTACTATGGCAACCAGACAACTGATAAACATACTTATATATTTCTAAATACATACATATTATAGACTAGCTGATGCCCGCGGTTTCGCCTGCGTTGATGTCGGTTATCGCGACCAAAAGTTATCATGATGATCCCATTCCCTCAACTCATGGGAACCTAGTTAGCCCATTTTCAAAGTATTAAAATGGATGTAGTATATTATCCTTAAGAGATAGACATAAGCCACAGTGGATTTTTCTGTAGACCTATATAAGCTATACAATTCTACCATTCATCATTTTGTTATATCTTAAAGGGCAGCGTTTTCGTTGAAAGCTCCCCCAGACGGCTTATTTTTTTCCAACACCTCCAACAAATATCATTATATTTTAGCCAATCTGTACAAAAACTTGACGAATTATATACTAAAAAATTCATCGAGAACCACTCTATCTATTTAAGAAAACAACATGAAAATCAGTGCAGTAATTTTTGAGTTTATCGCGAACAGACAGATAGACGCGGTGGAGAACATTGTGTTATAATATGTAGTGCTATTGGGTTCGGCTTCCAGTACATCCGGATGCAGCTGAATACCAGTATTTTACATGGAACGACTGTCTATCTGCCCTCCACAACCCAGTTAGTTATGGGTAATACGATACCCTTTGGTAGAAATACAGTGAAATTAGTGATAGCTTTAATTTCCACATCAGGTGTTCCAGATCTTCAATTTTTATTCGTCAACAGAGAGTGCTCATCAGGCTGAACAACTTTTGCTAAGACGTCATTCCTATATATGTTATAGTGTGGCTGGGCTCTTGGAATTCCACATCAGCTGTTTCAGATCTTCAAATTTTTTCTCTTAGCAGAAAATGCTCATTACGTGGAACAATTTTTGCTATGGTACCATTTTTGTACCTCTTATAGTTTAGCTGGTCTGTTGCGGTTCTGCATCAGGTGTTCAAATTTCCAAGATAAATTATAGCCTATGTGTTGCCCAGACTTAATACCATACAACAAAAAAAATCATTCAAATCTGTCGAGTAGTTCCGAAGATTAGCGTGTACAGACAAACAGACAGAATTATTTTTTTTGATTCGTGCTCTATTACTGTTTCTAAACACCCCCCAATGATTATTTTTTTAATATATTCAATGTACAAACACAGTTTTTTTACTGTATTATTATATGTATATGTATATAGATAAAATATACACCCAGATACAGAACAAATAATCGTACTCATCGCACAAAGATTTGTCCTGTGTGGGAATCGAACCCACGACCTCCGTCCTAGCAGTCAGGGTCACTAACCACTAGACCAACAGGCCAATCAAGTCATAATTAAACAATTCGTAATAATAATCTATTTTTAATGTATTTAATTCAATTTCTATGTAATAACTATTGTATTAGATTGATTTATTATTTAAGACCTGTAATCTGTACCTACCTATGATCCACAATAAATATTTAGAAAGTAAGTAAGTGATTGCGACCTGTCCTGGCCCTTGAGACCCTTTTTTTTTGGATGGGAAATCATCAAATGACTTCTCCCGCTCTGGGCAGAGCGGAAGGGAGTGTCAGACATGTACTGACTTAAACCCATCCATGTTCCTTCCTTGCCCTTTGTGTTCCAGGGTCGCGGTATATCTTTCCAACAGTCCCGCAGCCCTGGCAGTGGCTCTTGACCCTCAAAATAGGATAGCTAGACTACAAAGAACCGTAAGCCAGACCTTGATGCACTGGCATTAACCAGGGTAGCATAACCGGTAAGGGAGGAAGTGTATACTTAGGAAACGGGGTGAAATAACGCTGTCTTTCACGAGTCATGGAGGTTTTTAAATTTATTTATTTCCAGTTTGTAACGTCTATCCACCGCCCAGTGGTCTCCACTTCATGAGGAGGGGTCTTCGGTTGTAAAAGGAGCCGGAGACTGGTGAGTGTGGCGCGTAGCGGTTGAAATAGGATCGGTCTTCTGTCCTGACCATTGGATATTCCCATTGGGCATCTATGTGCTGAAAAGGATAGGAAACATTATTACAAGGTGTAAACAGACTCTTTATGAAGCCGTTAACCAAGCATTATGTACATCAAACCTTTACGCAAAAAATTGTGCTGGGAAACGACTTTTTTTGGGCTGAAAAATTACGTTTGACAGTAGGACGCAATGTAACGCACTCAAAACATTGTGCTGATGGATGGATTGAATAGTAAGGGGGTCCTGGAGGTGTTTAAAGTAAAAATCTTACATTCAAAACATGTTTTAAAAAAAAAAATCTGTGAAAAAGTTGGAACGTTGACCCTCAATATCTCCGTAACTAGAAGGTTCCTAGGTATGGCCTAGAACAAAAAAAAATCGCAATGACGGGCAGAACAAGTGCCTTTCGGCTTCGTTAAGAGTCTGTTTACACCCTTTATGTAGAACTGCCTAATTTCCTTCACTATACCCATATTCACTTGTACCTCTTAAAGCACACCGCTCCATTAATTCTCTTCATTCAATTTCCGAGGCACGGAGGAAACTCGGTATGTAATGGGTGGTCACCCATCCACAGACCAACCTAGGCAAGCACGGCTTAACCTAAAGATCGACCCGAGCGGCTGTTATTGTTTAGCCACGAGCTCCTCAGTGTACATAGATAAAATTTATGTTGGTTGACAGGTTGTACAAACACAGGATTTTTTTTTGGTATTCTACTAATCCTGAAGGATTAATTCTTAAAAACTAGTAAGTAATATTTTACGTAGTTTTATTTGAATTCTTATTTTAATGTTTCTTCTTGGAACAAAATAAGATATCACTGACCGAACAAAACTTAGAGGAAGTTCTTTCTAATAGGTAGTTATTGTACTACTTTTAATTTCTTAATAAATGGTTTATGGGACAGGCCTCCACAAACTGACAGGGTGCATTCAGCTCCTTATTTGAATCATATTCCACCGGAAATTTCGTTATTTTTTCAGTTGCAATTCCTTTATTTCAATGTAAAACTACATTTTCTGTACGCATCACTCCATTTATGTAAATAATACGGCTAAAATCAAAAATGCAACACTGGGTATTGAAATACTCTAACGAACGACGCGTGAAATCAGCTGTTAACTTCTTGCCTGAATACAGAATTCATCAAACTCGTCGTCGCACTTGCCAATCGCTACGTGCGTTTTGCCACGGTAACGATACATTGCATATGAGGAAATAAAACAAATCAAATTTATTGGATTCCCATAACATTCCTGAAATAATTTCATATACCGGTCATCTTAGTATGATATACTGAATTCACCCCATCAGTTTGTGGAGGACTGTCCCTTACACCCTGTATTATTAATTTCTTTATTTCTTTTGTTTCCTTTTCTGTCAAGTACTCCTTTGTGTCTTAGAATAATAAAAAAAAACAATTAACAAACCCGAACAAAAGCAAGGATATTCAAAATGAAGTCTAAAACACGCTTCATCGACGCCATCTTGGACCGCAATACTTATAAAATGCCGCGCAAAACACACTCATTTTCACATTTATACCAAAAATAACCAATTTTAAGCTGAAAATTGCTGGAAAAGCGTACCTTTTACGCCTAATATTCATTACATTAGAGTTTATAATTAAATGACTTTAGGGCATGTACACAATCTTGTTAGACTAATCGCAATTTGGTTATAATTTGACATAGTTACAGCTAGTAAATAGTAAACCGGTTGACCAATATTTAAATGAAACAGAGACAAGTTTCGTTTGTTTCTCATTGTCTCTCTGTATGATGAAGCATTTTCCCTGCTGTGGGCACACAAACAGGTAAGTATTTACCTAACCTAGTATCATCATCATCATCTGCCTAGCCTTTTCCCAACTATGTTGGGGTCGGCTTCCAGTCTAACCGGATGCAGCTGAATACCAGTATTTTACATGGAGCGACTGCCTATCTGACCTCCACAACCGAGTTACTACTGGGAAATACGATACCCCTTGGTAAGACTGGTTGTCAGACTTTTTGGGCCACTGACTACTTTAACGACTGTCAAAGATCTTCAAATGACAGCCGGGACCAACGGCTTACCTAATCTAGTATAAAAAATACTATTCAATTCTACTGTGTATTCTCCCCGTCTTAACCAATGGTGCCTAGACTTGGTCTTTGACTAACATCCAGAAGTCTAAACTCAAGACTGGCCAACGAGCAATGGAGCGCAGTATACTAGGTGTTAATTTAACGGATCGTGTTCGAAACACAATACTGCACTCCAAAACAAATATAGCTGACGTGGCTCAGATGGCTGCCCAACTCAAATAGGACTGGGTAGGTCATGTGTGCCGCATGCCGGACAAACTGTGGGCCAAAATAGCAGGTAACTGGTGCCCTGACACAGTGAGGCGGGCTCGCGGCAGGCCACGAAGGAGATGCCGGGATGAACTGGATAGGTTCCGTCCGAACTGGAAGGAGGACGCGCGGGTTCCGGAGAGATGGAATGAGTGGAGGGAGGCCTTTACCCAGGAGTGGGACAGTGCAGGCTAGTAAAAAAAAAAAAATTGTACACAGAGCAGGGGCATAAAATGGCCGCTTTATCAGAATCATAAGAGGATAATATGGTTACAAAGTTTCTAATTTCAAAGTACTCATAATTTTAACTGTGTCTGTGACCATTTTAAGAATTATGAGGTTATTCATACTATTATCCTACCTGCTTTACCCCGCGGCTTCGCTCGCGTTAATTTAGAATTTAAAAATCAATTCGTGTTGTGTTCTGCTTGTAATAATATTTATTTGTTTATTTTTATTTATTTATTTATCACATGAGGAGGACATTTGGCCGCAGGAAGTGGTGTTCCGTCGCTTCCACGGGCAAGTGCCACATGAACGCGCAGTGTGATAGTGTACAAGTTAACTGTTACTAACATAGTTTTAAGGTTTTATTTACTAACACAATTTGTATAATATCAAAAATGTATGTTAGTCTGTAAGGTATATATCTAGGGGTCAAAGTAGCCTATTTTTTTCGGATGGGAAATCATCAAATGACTTTTCCCGCTCTGGGCAGAGCGGAAGGGAGTGTCAGACTTGTACTGACTAAAACCCATCCATGTTCCTTCCTTTCCCTTTGTGTTCCTGGGCCGCGGTATCTCTTTCGAACAGTCCCGCAGCCCTGGCAGGCATCGGCCCTTGCGGGCCCCTCCCTGTTTGCTGACATCTCTTGGAGCCGCGCGTGGAACACGAACGCACCGTCAACACGGCCTTTCGTCAAAAGACGGATGGACGGCGAGCTAGCCCATTACTCACCGTCCACAGGTCCGCGTCTACGGTGGAGACCAAAGTAGCCTGAAAATAAATGTCATGTTGTTGTTGCTGTAACTAGCGAAAAAATAATATTCATGCGGTACACCTCTGCCTAACCCTTCATTGAACTCAGGGTGTAATGTAATGCTGTACAAATACTTAGTAAGTATTGTAAAATGTCAAAGTAACAAACATAAATTCAATGTCTCGGTTTGTACATGCATATTCCGACAACGAATACAACAATGTTGTAAAATTATTTGACATTAATATATTGAAGTGTATATTTTTCATTTCCATTTAGTATTAAGACTAATAATGGAAATAAATTATTCATTAGTACTTTATTTACAAAAAATATTCGAACTCAGGCAAGCGCATTAGGGCTGCGGGACTGTTCGAAAGAGATACCGCGGCCCTGGAACACAAAGGGCAAGGAAGGAACATGTATGGGTTTTAGTCAGTACAAGTCTGACACTGCCTTCCACTCTGCCCAGAGCGGGAGAAGTCATTTGATGATTTTCCATCCGAAAAAAAAAAAGGCAGGCGCAGTAATTTTTGTAATTTATTTCATCACCACTGCTCTCAAAACGGTGAAAGGAAACATCGTGAGGAAACCGGCATGTCCTAGAAACAAAAATTCGAAAACATGTGACATCTACCAATCCGCACTGGGCCCGCGTGGTGGATTATAGCCCATTCCCTCTCATAGAGAGGAGGCCTGTGTCCCAGCAGTGGGAACATTATAGGCTGATTATGCTTGCATTATTTACAAATCTATAATAGTAAAAAAATATGTACGAGTAAGAAAAGGTTACAGGGCGTCAAAAAATTCGTCCATTAATTGGTTTTCTGATAAAAAAAGAGTCATGGAAATTAAGAAAGGAAATAGCAATGTAATAAATCATCATCTGCCTAGCCTTTTCCCTACTATGTTGGGGTCAGCTTCCAGTCTAACCGGATGCAGCTGAATACCAGTATTTTACATGGAGTGACTGCCTATCTGTCCTCCACAACTCATTTAGTACCGGGTAATACGATACCCCTTGGTGGATTGACCGGTCTCGTGGAACTCGCATCTAGCGGATACCCGCAACCTTCACCAGGTCATCGGTTCACCTAGTGGTAGGCCTTCCAACGCAACGTCTTTCGGTTCGCGTTCGCCACTCCAGAACTTTTCGGCCCCATCAGCCATCCGTTCTGCGAGCAATGTGCCCTGCCCACTGCCACTTAAGTTTGGCAATTTTTCGTCGGTAGCCTTGGTTCTCTTACGGATGTCCTCATTTCTGATTTGATCACGCAAGGAAACTCCGAACATAGCCCTCTCCATTAACCTTTTCTTAAAAGGCTTAAAGTCACCCACTTTAAGCCTTCTGATGAAGCCCATTGTGAGCGACCACGTTTCGGTCCCGTATGTAATCACTGGCATCACACACTGGTCATAGACTTTCATCAATTCCCTGGTTTATTACCCTAATAGATTAATCATTTTACTTAGACGCAAGAAGACATACTTACCGGTAGCGAAGGGTCAATTTTTGTAAGGTAAGCCAGAGTAAATAATCACAAAACAATATAATCACATTGAAGATATTTATCTTTAATGTGATTACATTAAAGATAAATATCTCTAAAATAATAGTCTCTAGAATACTTTGCCATTCAAAGGGAAGCCAGTAGGAATCGAGTTCCATGGAACCTTCGCCACTGGTACTTACTAAGATTTACTTCCAGCAGTTTCTATACAAAATGAAGTCGAATTTCGCGACTAAAATGCTTTGAAAATGTAAATTTACCTAAAATTTTGAAACAAGAGAAGTGGCAAAGAAGCCATTAAATACAAGTATTTTATTAAAGCTACTCTGACATTTTAACTAAAGACCACCATTCTCTATACCTAAAATAACCTGAACTAGTAAAATTAAAACTCCTATGTTTTCATACAACCCACTGAATCTATAATATCTGCCACGGGAATATAAACCGTAGTTATTTATAGCAAAGGTTTCATTTACATTAGAAGTTATTCCTGAACCAATATGTGTGTAAGCCATATTGTACTGTATTGCATATAGATAAGGTTCAGTTTTGAATCAGAAGTTATTTGATTAGATTCACTGTTAGATGCCACGGGGTCAGGAAAAGCGATGACGTAAGCAGGACGCGTAGTGATGTTCCATCGATAGTCTATTTTTGTTTATTATGATATTTGAGACTCGACTCAGCTCCCTGGGCTTTGAAACTCGCTACTTAATTGGCTAAAATGATTTTAACTTATAGTGGTTACGTCAGGGTAGCCCGCGAAATTCAAATTTTCTTACGTTTTTCGTAATTTGCAGGTCAGTGTCAGCTTGTACGTTGATGAAAAATGATTCGCGCTAGTAACACGTATGTACTTACAGAATCACAATCCCGTTAGTTCATTTAACCCTATTTAATGACTTTTTCATGATTATTTATGTTGGGGTCGGCTTCCAGTCTAACCGGATGCAGCTAAATACCAGTATTTTACATGGAGCGACTTCCTTTCTAACCTCCACAACCCAGTTAGTACTGCGTAATACGATACCCCTTGGTAAGACTACCTAACGACTGTCAAAGATCTACAAATGACAGCCGGGACCAACGGCTTAATATGCTTTCCGAGGCACGGAGGTAACTTGGTATGTAATGGGTGGTCACCCATCCACAAACCAACCTAGACAAGCACGGCTTAACCAAAGATCGATCCGAGTGGCTGTTATTATTTAGCCACGAGCTCCTCTTAGAATTTCTTATAATTATTAACATTATTAAGTTTTATTAGAAAACGGTTTAATATAATATTATGGTTTCTAAAACTATGTATATTAATTCATCTTCTTAAAACTATGGATAGCAACAACAAATAGTTTAATGAATATTAAAGCTTAATGCTAATCCAAGCTATCGAACTAATATTATTGTTTCCGAATTCAGATGTCTGTTTATTCAGATGGTAACTCGAAAACGGCTAAACGGAATTCTGAAACTTCGCAAGGTTAGTAGAGCATATTATTCCTAGGTACATGTTTTGTGTCGTAAGGTTAGATTTAAATGTAAAATAATGTCTGCATTACTTGAAGAATTTTATTTAATGTATTTATTCCACTTGTAGAGTGTAG
This sequence comes from Lycophotia porphyrea, assembly GCA_950005105.1. Lineage (NCBI taxonomy): Eukaryota > Metazoa > Arthropoda > Insecta > Lepidoptera > Noctuidae > Lycophotia > Lycophotia porphyrea. Next base: position 2,487,674 of record OX465410.1, on the reverse strand, counting down.
AGAAGCTCGTGGCTAAATAACAACAGCCGCTCGGGTCAATCTTTAGGTTAAACCGTGCTTGCCTAGGTTGATCTGTGGACGGGTGACCATATACCGAGTTTCCTCCGTGCCTCGAAAAGCACGTTAAGCCGTTGGTCCTGGCAGTTATTTGTAGATCTTTGACAGTCGTTACAGGTAGTCAGGGACCCAAAAAGTCTGAGAACCAGTCTTACCAAGGGGTATCGTATTACCCAATACTAACTGAGTTGTGGAGGTCAGATAGGCAGTCGCTCCATGTTAAATACTGGTATTCAGCTCCATCCGGTTAGACTGGAAGCCGCCCCCAACATAGTTGGGAAAAGGCTAGGCAGATGATGGTGAGAGTTCCTACACTATTAAATTATACTGGTTTTTATTTGAACTCTTTATATTTTTTATCTTTAAATCAGTTAATACATATTTTCGTCTTCATAGATATCTCACCTAGTCTGTTCTTCTGACAATCCATCATTTTGAATCCTTTTTCCATTCAAATATATTTACTTTATTAAGCTGCCAGTACCAACCAGCTGCCAGAAGGATTTATCATCATAGAACCTCTACATAGTGGTTATGTAGATATTATAAACCTAAAAACCATTTAAAATATTTATTTGATGATGAGTACCTACATAATTTTGATGAGAATATATACAGATGTACACAGAGAGTAATAGAGAGAATATAATTATACAGAGAGTATATACAGAGAGTACATAATTTTATTATGCCTTGTAAATTTATAACACTGTTTCCTAGTTATACCACAGCAGTTTCAACAACCCTTGTCAGGGCGGGGTCACTATCGACATCCCGGCCCACAATACGTCCCATCCCTACAACGCAACATTACACCCAGCGCATCTGCAGTGCGCCAGTGCAATCAATGCAGCAATCCCGGCCCGGGACACCGGGTTACGTAACTAGGTGAGGTCGGAGGATGGGAGGGGAGAAGCGGGTAGGATCTCGAATTAATTGTGTACAATATAAAGTTGGATGCGTCCTGCCTGTTATGACTTATGGGGCCGAAACGTGGACACTCACGGTACACTGAAAAAAATGCACGCCAATCAAGTGACTTTTTAGCTTGATTGACGATATCTTGTTTAGATTAATCAAAATCTTAGTTAAGTTGATCATTACGACATGATTGCAGCAATACTAGTTCAAATGATTGAACGCTAAAACAAGTTTCTTGATTACCCTTAACATGACATCAATGTAGAAGAGTTAAAAAAGAGACAATCTTTATTGAAGTAATCAAAATGCTTGATTGACACAACTAACTTACTTTTTACTTGATTTTCCAGTTATAAGCTACTTAGAATTCTACCAGCAAAGTACAGCAAGGTACTTAAAACATAGGAACTAAAGGTTATCCTGAAAAAACCGACTTCCTAAAAAAACACTAAAATAGTCGGTGTCTTTGTTTGTTTCATTGACTTTTTTGGCACCGATTTCCGAAAATAAAGTTATTTTTCGCAGAAAGTTTTCTATTTTACCCTTTTTCCACACAAATTCTTGTCATAAATTAATTTTTTACATTGTTATAATTAATTTTTACATAATTGGAAGGCACCCTCACGCGACGTTGCGTGATGTGGAACGTGTGGAGAAAGCCAAATTACTGAAATGATTTGACCTCTGAAGTATGATGTACCAAATAAAAAAAGAATCATCAAAATCGATTCATAATTGGCGGAATGATCGCGTAACATACATACAAAAAAATACATATTGTTGAATTGAGAACCTCCTCCTTTTTTGAAGTCGGTTAGGGGCCGTTCAAGTATTACGTAAGCAGATTTATTGCAATTATTAACCCCGCCTCCCCCTCATCAGCAAAAGTAAGCAAATCTCGTAATCCTACCATGCTTACGTAAACATTGGCACGTGCATTTTATGTGTTCTGGTTTCTTGATTGATTCATGAGCAGCAGAGCCTAGAATTAAGGAATAGGCTTGGAAGTAGGTTTGCCATAATTATGTGTTCAAACCGAAATTGGCTAAATTATGCAGAAAATCCAAAAAAAAAAACAGCTGACGTAATCACCATCCAGACCCCTCCATCCCCCATGTCATCAAAAATAAGCAATGCAAAGACCCTCCCGACCCCCTGTAGTGCTTTCGTAATACTTTAATGGCCCCTTAATAACTTAATATTAACTTAATAACCTACACGTAACACAAGAGCAAAGAAAATATGAACACGTGTCGACAAGATTTTGCTATTACATTTTGAGTAGGCGTTACAAACTCTAAATGTTTGTGTTGTCATCATCATCTGCCTAGCCTTTTCCCAACTATGTTGGGGTCGGCTTCCAGTCTAACCGGATGCAGCTGAATACCAGTATTTTACATGGAGCGACTGCCTATCTGACCTCCACAACCCAGTTACTACTGGGAAATACGATACCTCTTGGTAAGACTGGTTGTCAGACTTTTTAGGCCACTGACTACTTTAACGACTGTCAAAGATCTTCAAATGACAGCCGGGACCAACGGCTTAACGTGCTTTCCGAGGCACGGAGGAAACTCGGTATGTAATGGGTGGTCACCCATCCACAGACCGACCTAGGCAAGCACAGCTTAACCTAAAGATCGACCCGAGCGGCTGTTATTGTTTTAGCCACGAGCTCCTCCAAATGTTTGTGTTGTATTAAACACAAATACGTCGTTTCTACGAATGGTACATATTCAAAATGTCTGGGGTTGAAACTGACAGCCCCTTGAGGTTGGTTACTGAAAATTAAATGCAAATTTGCTTCTGTTTTCTGTGATTTCAAAGTACAGCGTTTAGTATAAATTAAGTAGGTTTAAATTAAGTTTTACTAGAAAAAGAAAGATTTGTACAGTTTTTCTTTAAATTTTAAGGTTCTTTTTTTTGCCATTCGGCTACAGAACCCTAAAAATAAAAATAAAACTGTACAAATCGATTTATAGATTTGTCATGTCTGTCTGTCGGTCTGTTCGTCCGTATGTCACAGCCACTTTATTCCGAAACTATTAAGACTACACAGTTGAAACTTGGTAGGTAGATGTATTTTGTGAACCGCTTTACAATTTTTGTACATGGAAACGAAACAAAAAAAAAATCATCAAACCTATACGTGCGGGGTGTCTATAGATAAGTCTTTAAAAATAACATTGGTGTTCCTGAAGCCATTTTTCTCAAAGTAATAAAAGATAGACACTTTCAAAGTGGTAAAATATTTGTTTTAGTTATAAATATTTTCTAGTCTTTTTTCTGTTATGGCACCTACTGTATATTGTCTCTGCAGCACCCCAAAGTAGACTGGTAGAAAATGCCCAAGGCATTAAGTCGACGTTTGTACAGTTTTTTTTTATACTTGTGCATAAAGTTTTAATAAATAAATAAAATGTGTGTGTGTCCCCTCTAATTTCTAAAGTAAGAGGAAAAAAATGTGAAATTGTAGAACGTACAAAAAACTTTCAACAAAAATTAGTTTGAATAAGATTTGATATTTAGTTTTTGAGATATGGGATTTTTTCATCAAACTTCACCGCAGTGACTTTGTTTTTACTTACATACTATGAAAAACCAATTTAGTTTTGATATTGTAGCATTCTAATGGTGAATGAATTTTTGAAATCGGTCTAGTAGTTTTTGATTTATTTGTTACAAACTTACAAATGTTTCCTCTTTATAATATTAGTATAGAAGTAAAGATATCGCTACAGTACAAATAGTTACACGATAGGTAACTTTTCATTCCGTTTCAAAAACTATCCATGGAGCAACTTAATCTATGAGTTAACTTCTCGTCTCTACCGATTTTGTAATTTAACATTATATTCAAACCAACTTATTGACGATTATAATCAAGCTAAATTTCGGTATCTACTTCTAGAACAAATATTTTAAATCACTACTTTATTATTACCAAAATCACCGATAAATTAATCAAAAATGCGACCCGAAAAACACAAATTTTGGCTGCGCTTGTAAAACCACTTCGTAGGTCATTGCACTCAACAGGTTTTTAGAATAAGACAAACAGATTCACACGAGTTTTATTAAAACGATTGCATCTCACAATTATTATTTATCAGACTACAAAGAGGTCTATTGTGTTAGTAACAATATAACTTAGCCTATGTTAGTTAATAACTAGAACAGATCGGGTGCGATTATTTAGCACCCACACTAGCGGGCTGTCTGCCCGGGCGACTATCGATTGCAGGATAGTGTTGGGACTGCCACGTAGCCGGTAGAGTAGCGAGGCAGATTTCTTACGCCACCTTAGCATCAAAACTGTCAGTGCGTGCGCCAGCAAACATTGCTGATTCGCACAACAGAAGCGTGGCAGTCGCAACAATACCCTGAACCCATTATTATATTGGATACGCAGGGCATTATAAGCCTTTTGGATATATGTGCACCACAGGGCTCTCGAGTTCAGCGATGTGCAGTATGCCTTAAAAAGGACTATTTTAATTGCGGCTGTACATCGAGAGAACCTGCAAGCCGGTATATTCGCCCTAACTGATAATGCTCTGCGCTCTAGATCCAGATTATCTTTTAGATCATCCGCTATCAGGTGGCCCAGGTATTTAAACTTATATAAATTGTTTACCGGGTGACCTTTCATTAAAAGGGGAGGGATTGTAGTAGGACACCTGGTACCAGACTTGAAGACCATGAATTCTGTGTTATTGCTGTTGTAAATCAATCCATGAGACACAGCGTACGACTCGTAAACATTCAGTAGCTTTTGGAGAGCACCGATCGAGGGAGCCAGCAGCACCATGTCGTCCGCATAGCTTATGTTGTCAAAACAAACTCCATCCACGTAGCAACCGACACTGAGTTGCTCAATCAGTGCGTTGATATACAGGCCGAAGAGCAAAGGCGAGGATAGGCCCCCCTGCCTCACTTCACGTTCCGGCTGGCATGTCTCCGACAGCTCACCCGTCCATCGCACCTGAGTTTCCTAGTTCAGATACCAGTGCTTGAGGAGTAATGTAAACTCTGGCGGCAGTGCCGTCTCCTCTAGTTTTTTCCAAAGAAGACCGTATGGGACAAAATCAAAGGCCCTAGACAGGTCAAGAAAAACCGCGTACACAGGTGTTCTTATAACCATAATAATACCTGACAATAGCCGTCTCTGTTGACAACCCCGGCCGGAATCCAAACTAGGCGTTACAGAGCTGCACATGTTTATTCAGATGTGAGTTGAGCACGCTGTCTAGCTATGGCGGTGGTGAGTGAAATGGGCCTGTAGTTAGACTTGTCCGAAATGTCTCCAGTCTTTTGATCACCGGCACCACCAGAGTTCTCACTAGATCAGGCATAATATGTGGATGACTCAGACACAGATTAAATAAAAGTGCCAGCACTCGAGGTAAATGGGGACCAGCATGCTGCAGGTGTTCGATGCTGAGCCCGTCATGACCAGGCGATTTGTGTCTTGTCGTCTTCTGTATTACATGCCTGATCTCCTTTACACGAATGACAGTTGTCATCTCCGCATGCACGAGTCCAGCATCCACAGTGTCCAGGTTCACAATGAAAAGGCTTGTTTTACAGCTACAAATTCTACTACACAATCTTGCAGTTTTTGGAGGTTACCTTCTTATAAGTCAGAGAAACAGTAAAAGTGGCTTGAAAGTCTGATAACCAGTCTTACCAAGAGGAATCGTTTTACCAAGTACTTACTGGGTTACAGGTGAGATTGTCGCTCTATCTATAAAAAAAACCGGCCAAATGCGAGTTGGACTCGCGCGCTGAGGGTTCTGAACAAACTTGTAGATATTTTGTTTCTTCATATTTACGGTTTTCTGTTCATTACGTGTGCTAGTAAGACATTGCTTCTTGCTAAATTTCATGATTCTAGGTCAACGGGCCTTTAAAATGGTTGAATTATATTATCATAAGTAGAGTGGATATGAGTATTAACCCGAATTGATTGTCAGATTCTAAATTAACACGAGCTAAGCCGCGGGTAAAAGCGAGTAAGTACAGTATAATATAAAGTTAAAGTTAAATTGCTTCTTAGTCTGTTAAGTCTAGATTGTAATCGATTATATTAAGAACTTTAGTTTGTATAAATATAGAAAAAAATAAAATTACAATCTGAAAGACTTGTAGGAGGTTATGTCAATTTTTTTTTACTAAAACTATAGGGCCAAGCCACTTTCTAAAAACTAGGATAATCAACATTTTACGACCTAGGTATTACAGGAAGCTCTAGGTTTTTTAAATAAAAAAAAAATTAACTCTTAACATTTTCACCAAAATCTAAAAACTGGCCAAGTGCGAGTCGGACTAGCGCACGAAAGGTTCTGTACCATAAACCGAAAAAAATACTTTTCTTGTATGGGAGCCCCCTTTAAATATTAAATAATTTATATTTTTATTATTTGTTCTCGTAGTGGCAACAGAAGTACATCATCTGTGAAAATTTCAACTGTCTAGCTATCACGGTTCATGAGATACAGCCTGGTGACGGACAGACAGCGAAGTCTTAGTAATAGGGTCCCGTTTTTACCCTTTGGGTACGGTAGCCTAAAAAGTACTTTACCTCGTAACCGAACCCACCCGAGCTCGCCCAAAAGTCCCCGATCTCACCCAGTCACCTACATTATAAATTCCCACATCTATAACAGCTGACCTTCGACACCACCATAAAAATAGAAAAGCGACGTGTAACACTCATTACCATTCTTTCTTAAGTCGGTAAACCAAAGGAGGCTTGTAATAACGCGGTAGCTATCAAAGTTTTGTAGCTAGAACTAACTACAACCCAGAAGCTACCTTATATGTCAGAAGACGCAGTCCCATATCCATTGTACAAGGAAATTACAGTCTTCAATTGAAAGTCGACCTTAGTTTCTAATATCACAGTCCTATTTCCATCGTCTTGTAAAAACAGCGAAAGGAGCAAAGAAAACCTAGTCCGTAACTACCAAGATATAAGGTAGAGTTTAGTTTGCACGTTGTATAGAGTAAGGATGTTATTGAATTGTTAAAAAGTTCAGACTTCGAAGGCTCACTTCGCAACCGTGTTAAGTAAAGGCTGTTACATAATGTGGGTATATTGATTTATTTTAAGTACATCTCCTTCCTCGTTCGAAGTAGCACTTGTTCAATAAAACTTATGCGAACATAAAAATAAATGACTAGCCATTTGTTTGTCTATGGGCATTAGTTTTATTTTTACTTTTTTTGTGGTTCCATTTGAAACGGTATGCCCGGTTACGTTACAAAAAGTAATTATACTCGTTCATTAATTCGATAAATTAATTTTTAACATTTGAAAATGCATTTTATTTATACATGCTGTAAGTGGTCCTTCGAGCCGGATACGAACCGGCGAACTAAGTATTCACAGGCAGATGTGTCGCTAGGAAATTTGTTTTGCACTTTGTCTCACCAGCTTAATTAATAGGAAGTAATTGGAAGGCGGGTGTTTTAGGGAACTGTCTTATGTATCTTCTGAAAATATTCTCAACCTTATACAGGCTGTAAACAAACTCTTTACGAAGCCGTCAACCAAGCATTATGTACATCAAACTAAGTAACTTTACTCAAAATTATTGCTGGGAAACGTAATTCTTCAGCCCAAAAAAACTGTCGTTTTCCAGCACTAATTTTTGCGTAAAGTTACTTAGTTTGATGTACATAATGCTTGCTTGGCTGTATAGAGATCATTTCGTCAGGTTGGTAGGAACAAATAATAATACACCTAAATAAGTGACTATCACTTTTCAGTATTACATATTTCCACGAAGATTTTCAAAATGATTGACATATTTAAGCTTTAGAATGTCTATTTGTCTCAGCCGTCTGGTTAGTATGATCTGCTTGCTATCCTAGCTTGAAAAACTAGCCTCGTGTAACCCGGGCATTACAAACAACACCTAAGCTAAGCCACCTGCGTACACGCAGCCTTACCCAATCGAGCATTCGAGTCAAGGCGAAAAACCAGTCGCCTTGCACCCGCCGCGAGGAACGGACGTGTGTTCTCCGAACAAACAAACAAAACACGCCCGAATAACGTAATAAAAATACATTTTACTTAAATGTTTTATTAGAAACTGTTTAAATTAAGTTCGAATCCGTTTACTATTTAATCAGCTGTCAAAATTTTGAGGTTATAAAAACTTTTTGGTGCAGTGCAAGTGATGTGAGTGTTTTAGTTTGTTTTGTAAGTATTTTTTTAGTTCTTTTTTGTGGTTTTACCTGTTTTAGAATTACGTAAGTGTCGAAGAATTTGGTTTGAGACTAAAATGTCAGTGACGTTGAAGGACTTTTGTAAAGTGTCAAGTTTTGCTAACCACCTAAGTTGACTCAACAAACTAAGTTCTAATGACTTTTACTTCAAGGTGTGAACACTCTAGCCCTATTTTCGTCACAGTTTATTCACCAAACTTCGAAAATATTAAGTAGATTAACGAAAACTCTTAAATAAAATAAACAAGATGAATTTTCAACTTAAAGCTTTGACGAATTTCCAAACATTTTTAAGTAATCGAGCTGTCAAACGATTCGTTCCAGGAACTTTGTTGTATTAATGAACATGTGGGAGAAAGAGAGGTGCGATAATATAAGTAAGAGTGAAAGGGACAGTGATAGTATAGTATTAATTTGTTGATATTATAGGAGCAAAACAGTGAAGCCATCTATTTCACATGTAATCAAATTAAACGGATTCTTATTTCGATTGTTTGGCGTTGTTACATTGGTCCCGATTCCCTTGTTTACAAACTAAACCAAATTTAAGATGATGATTTTGATTTTACTTTAGTCCTGTCAAATTAACCAGCGCCTGACACAAGTTTAGACGTGATTAAAAAGTTGACTACTAAAATTACATCAAATTACGTCAGGTGCTGACTAACTTGACAGGACTAAACTAATATTTATCTTCTGTCCTTTTCATAATGAAATAGAAAGAAAAAGATGCACTCAACTTAAATTTTGTTTATTATTTATTTATTTATTTTAACTTCATGTACAAGAGAGGTACATAGGCGGACTTAATGCCACAAGGCATTCTCTACCAGTCAACCTTTGGGTCAAATAGGACAGCATTGTGGTAGAGTACAAAAACAACAAATAAGGAAATTACCATTTTACAAACTTGTAGTGATACACATAATTATAGGCCATCTACAGCTATACCCTACAATTTCTTTGTTTCTCTCTCTCTTTCAAGTTCTGACATGTCCGCTTTGTGCTCGGAGTTTTTCGGCCAATGTTGGATATGCTAGCCAGTTGAGAACACAATATGATAGAGCAGCACCCCTAAGCTCTCGACAACCTCCCTAAAAGACATCGATTGCAGTCACTGTGGCCGAAACCGGCTAGAAGGCATCATCATTATTATCATCATCATTACATGGGACTTCAACATGCCTGGCGAAACTTGAATGTACGATAGCACCGTTCTCCATAACCCTATAGGGAAAAAAAACTGGCCAAGTGCTGGTCAGACTCGCGCACGAAGGGTTCCGAAATTTAATTATTAAATAATTTATTATTTGTTGTTAGAGCGGCAACAGAAATACATCATCTGAGAAAATTTCAACTGTCTAGCTATCACGGTTCATGAGATACAGCCTGGTGACAGACAGCCAGACAGACGGATAGTGGAGTCTTAGTAATAGGGTCCTGGTTTTACCCTTTGGGTACGGAATCCTAAAAAGACATAACTTTATGTTATGAAGTCACTTGGTCAAACTATGAAGCCCAAAACGCTAGGTATTATAAAAAGCAAACCTTGAAATGACCTCTGAACTGTCATTGTGTGCTTACGAGTCTTGAGAACTGATCAAGGCGAGTGCGTCATCGTGGTTGCTGTGTCTGCATCCCACGTATGCAGGACCGTAACGTTTAAACCTACTTAATAAACCCACCTCATGTCGCAATACTTTTCGTACTTAGCTCGTAGCTAAATAATAACAGCCGCTTGGGTCGATCGTTAGGTTAAGTCGAGCTTGCCTAGGTTGGTCTGTGGATGGGTTTAACTACCGAGTTTTCTCTGTGCCTCGGAAAGCACGTTAAGCCGTTGGTCTCGGCTGTCATTTGTAGATCTTTGACAGTCGTTACAGGTAGTCAGTGACCTAAAAAGTCTGACAACCAGTCTTACCAAGGGGTATCGTATTACCCAGTAATAATTGGGTTGTGGAGGTCAGATAGGCAGTCGCTCCATGTAAAATACTGGTATTCAGTTGCATACGGTTAGACTGGAAGCCGACCCCAACACAGTTGGGAAAAGGCTAGGCAGATGATGATGAGTTTCATACGGTTAGACTGGAAGCCGACCCCAACACAGTTCGGAAAAGGCTAGGCAGATGATGATGAGTTTCATACGGTTAGACTGGAAGCCGACCCCAACACAGTTCGGAAAAGGCTAGGCAGATGATGATGAGTTTCATACGGTTAGACTGGAAGCCGACCCCAACACAGTTCGGAAAAGGCTAGGCAGATGATGATGAGTTTCATACGGTTAGACTGGAAGCCGACCCCAACACAGTTCGGAAAAGGCTAGGCAGATGATGATGTCGCAATACTTTAAAGGACCTATCCAACGACATCCCACACAATGAGGTATGCGAGAAGAAAAAAATGCCCACTTTACGTATACAAGATATACCCTAAAAAAATACGCATTTTGCCAATTTGTCGGCCGTAACTAATCTGAAACGACTTTTTTATTCAGAGTGAAAAATCAAGTTTTACGGTAGGACTCAATGTAACGCATTCAAAGCATTGTGCTGATGGATGGATTGAATAGTACGGGGGTCGTGAAGGTGCCTTAAGTAAAAAAAAACATCAAAAACATGTATTTAAAAAAAACTTGTGAAAAATTTGTGTCTTTGACCCCCAATATCTCCATAGCTAGAAGGTTCCCAGGTTTGGTCTAGAACAAGAAAAATATCGCAATGACCGGGAGAACCAGTACCTTTCGGCTTCGTGGGGGATTTTTACACCCTTTATTATTTTTATAATAAATAATTCATGGTTATTTCAAAGCAAACCCCAGTCTAGAAGAGAACTAAGCCTAAGTCATTTACATATAATACGTAAATAAATAGGTAATAAGGAAACGCCGGTGACCGGTCGATGAAGTCACATTACGATCATACTTTTAAATATTTGCATCTTTGATTTTTCCTAGAAAGGCCAACAAGAAGTCTACATTACAATAAACTAGCTGATGCCCGCGGCTTCGCCCACGTGGATGTCGGTCATCGCGACCAAAAGTAATCATGAAATTTTGATCCCGTTCCCGCAACCAACGTATTAAAATGGATATATTGTGATCCTTAAGAGATACACATATGCCATCGCAGATTTTTCTGTAGACCTATATAAGATACACAATTCCACTATTTGAATTGGATTTCGTTTTCGTTTCGTTTCAAGGGATTTTCATTTTTTTCCATGGAACCCTAATCTTTTTCCAAAAATAAAAGTAGGTTACCCAAGTTATAACATCAGCTACCTGCCAATAAAAGTCCCGTCAAAATCGGTCCAGCCGTTTTGGAGTTAGCCGGAACAAAGGGACAGACAGAAAATTTGCAATCGCGACTGCTGAGCATGAGGTCCTGGGTTCGATTCCTAGTTCGGGCAAATTGTTATTGGGTTTTCTCATCAGGAATTTGTCAATAGAGGTCACAAAATCTGGATTTGTGCCCGGTTGATGGCAATAGGTTCACACCCTATTACACGAGACTTACAGGATTGATACCGCAAATTGCGTAGACCGTATTGTTGGTATAGTGGTCGGAAGCGGGCAAGGTTTTGGGTTAGATTCCCGGGTCGGGCAAAGTGCTATTGAGTTTTCTACAAGGAAATTCTCAGTAGCAGTTAAGAAGTCTGAATTTGTACCCAGTCGATGGCAATAGGCTCGCCCCCTATTACACGAGACTAAAAATAACTGGCGAAATGTGGGTGTACTATTAGGTTCATCTCTTCTTAACCCTTCGTGGATTCTAGGCGTGATGTTATGTTATGTTTACAAAGCACATCAATCAATAATAATAGTTAATGGCAGAATTAATAGAATTCTGCTACATCCGGTTAGACTGGAAGTCGACCCCAAAAGAGTTGGGAAAAAGTTCGACGTCCCAAGAAAAAATCTTTCTCAATAAACTATGAAAAAATAAGATATTGATGCAGGTCCAAGCAGCTACCTTCAAGGTGTAAACGATTCCATCACGAAGCTGCCAAGCATTATGTACATCAAACTAAGTAACTTTACGCCAAAAAAATATTGAATCAATTTTTCTTTTGGGGTGAAGAATCCCGTTTTACGGTAGGGCTGAATGTTAAACATTGATGGTGGATTGAAAAGTACGAGAGTCGTAGTGTTTAAAGTAAATATCTAACATTTTAAACAAGTATTTAAAAAAACTTGTGAAAAAGGCTTGTGAACTTTGAACCCAATATCTCCGTAACTAGAAGATTCCCAGGTATGGTCTAGAACAAAATGATCGCGATGACGGGGAGAACAAGTGCCTTTGGCTTCGTTACGGGTTACACTTTTTATATACAGAGTTGATATGACCGAGAGGCATTAAATTACACTACGTATACTATACGTGTTTAGTATTAATTCGATACGGTATAAATTAAATTATAAATAAAAATGAGTTTTTTTTTTTTTCAAACAAACTAAATAGCTTACAAATCAGAGTAAAACGCAAACACCCTTTGTAAATAAATTTAACTGACCTTAGATACCTAGGTATTAAAGCGGCAACGTCGCACGCGCGCGGCACGCGTGTGTTCTTTCGTATCAAAGCGGTCGGCCGGCGGACGGCGGCTTACCTTACTTATCTAAGATGCAGTAGCAACACAATGACCTATTTCTATTTCTTTTACTCGCGGGATGTTTTGCTATGATTGTCACTCTCGTAATGAAAGTGCAAGTGTGTGTATTTATTGCTTCCTTGTTTGCATTGCCATCTTTTAGCGAAAATATTTGGTTGTACTTGTGACTTGTGTCAGAGCGGCAACAACGCATCGTAGGTTATACTCCGATTTATCGTTTTAAGGTGCATGACCTATGCGTATAGACATAATCAGCTGTTAGGAAAGATACATCGTGTTCAAACGGGGCAAAAACTTAAAAAATCATTTGCGACTAAACTACTGCTCCTATTTAATTGATTTTTGGTACAGAGCTTGAAAATGGTACCTAGTATAGGCAGTTTAAAGGAAAGCCTATCTGTCGTATCAACTTTGTATACCAGTATTTCTTTTTAGGCATAAAAAACATCATAAAAGTATTAAATACAATTAAGGATAAAAACATATAAACTATAATGCAGTAAACATCTGCCTAGCCTTTTCCCAACTATGTTGAGGTCGGCTTCCAGTCTAACCGGATGCAGCTGAATACCAGTATTTAACATGGAGCACTGCCTATCTGACCTCCACAACCCAGTTAGTATCGGGTAATACGATACCCCTTGATAAGACTGGTTGTCAGACTTTTTGGGCCACTGACTACCTAACGACTGTCAAAGATCTACAAATGGAGGAAAAGGAAACTCGGAATGTAATGGATGGTCATCCATCCACCGCCCGACCTAGGCAAGCACTGCTTAACCTAAAGATCGACCTGAGTGGCTGTTATTATTTAGCCACGAGCTCCTTGAGCATATAAACTATAATTAATTGTTGGTCATAAAGTTAAAGATTGCAGTCATAAAGTATATCATAAAATATCCAACAAAAGTTGTTATTTTTACTAGTTATAAAGTATTTTATGAGGAGTCCTTTAGTCTTTAGAGTTTAATAACAGGTAGAGCCTTTGTTACAAATCCGGAAAGGGTTTAATAAAACCTTTGGACATAAGAAAGTCGTTAAGAGGAAACACGGTAGGTATATGAAAAAACTATCGCTTTGGTGCGATAAAGACAACTATAGTAAAATGTCATAATTCGAGGTTTGGCTCTCGACCTATTTCTTCTATTTCCTCCTACAATATTCGACCCATTTAAAAGATATTTCATAAACTAAATAAGAAGGTTATACTGTGTCCCTATGTTTTTCGTTTTTCATTAAAAGTTGGCAAATTTGTACACTAGGCCTTTGTTGACAGGCGATCTAAATAATCAATTTTGAGCATTTTGTAAAGGTTCTAGTGCTTATACAAATTATGTATCTTCAAAAAGGAAAACATAGGGACATAGAAGAGGTTGATATTTATTTAACTGTAAAAAATCGTAGTTTTAAAGTCATAAACCAGAAAGAAAACAGGCGAGAGCGTTTGTGTGGAAAAAAAACCACCCACATTTCCTCTTAATACTCGTCATAATTATTAGGTAAGCAATTATTCTCATGTGACACATGAGCTTAATTAGTCTGTTCCATTCCACAACTGAGACAAAACCCTCCTCTCTTCAAGTTATTGGTCACGGACGACAGTAGTCGCCCAGTGGTGGCAGCCCCGACTTACGAACAGTAAGTTGTCGGTTCGAACCCACGTATTACTTTGTAATACGTGGGCGTATTACTTTGTATAATTTTATCCATCACAACTGCTCTCAAAACGGTGAAGGAAAACATCGTGAGGAAACCGGCATGTCTTTAGGAGGAAGTCGAGTGTCCCAACCGTGGGATCATTTAGGCTGATAATGCTATGCCGGCTGTCATGCGAAACCTATGTATTTTTACCCGACTGCCAAGCAAGGGAATGTTTTTCGCTTGTTTTTTTCAACCAAAGCTATCGAGTAGGACAGACGTCACCAAATGGCTGACCGCGGTCCGGAACCGGACCGCCGACTTATTTTATTCGAACCTTAAGTAAACAGTATGAACGGCGACAAATTAAGCTATACATAACCAGTTTATGTAGATCTTTCATCATCATTATCTGCCTAGCCTTTTCCCAACTATGTTGGGGTCGGCTTCCAGTCTAACCGGATGCAGCTGAATACCAGTATTTTACATGGAGCGACTGCCTGTCTGACCTCCACAACCCAGTTAGTACTGGATAATACGACTTTTTGGGCCACTGACTACCTGTAACGACTGTCAAAGATCTACAAATGACAGCCGGGACCAACGGCTTAACGTGCTTTCCGAGGCACGGAGGAAACTCAGTATGTAAAGTGTGGTCACCTATCCACAGGCCAACCTAGCCAAGCACGGCTTAACCCAAAAATAGACCCGAGTGGCTGTTATTACTTAGCCACGAGCTTCTGATGTCTAATAATAAGTAATGAAGTTATAAGGAAAAATCCTTCTTATTTCCAAAGCCAACATATACGTAAGTGTACAAGATAATGTAGACGTTCATACATTTATTTATTAGATATAATTATGTAGTTATGCTTACGACTGCCTCATTGGTCTAGTGGTTTCAAGTGACCCGTACTAGGTGTTTGGATTTTTCCGTTAATTTTGTATTATTGGAGACTACCAAAACATATTGTTACGAGCTGGGTTGGGATAAATTAATTACCACCGATTAATCAACAAATAACTTTAATAAACACAGAACACTTGTGATCAATAGTGTATTTGTAATTGAGTTTTAACTCAATTACAAATACACTATTGATCGCTAGTCACTTAAATATCGCACTTCCAGTTCACTTCGATTCGCTTCGTTGTGTAGCCAAAATCAGACTGACTCCTCCCGTTTTTTTTTTTTTTTTTTTCTGAATGGCATCTCGCAGTTCAGCCTAGGAGGCTGGCTACTGCTTAACCGGTCTAATCCTGTGGATGCCTTGAAGTTAAGGCCTCCAGCCAGGGGCAATAAACTATACTAAGCGACCACACGCTAAGGGCACCCCCTGCGGGGTACGAGCCTCGGCTTAGGGCGTCGCTGGGGAGGGCAGCAAGGGGACAGGCTGGATCTAAATGAGATTAATTAGGGGTTGATTTATCACTAATGGCTCAGCATCGCGGGCTGGCTCTAGCAAGGGTCGGGGTGACTCCTCCCGCAAACATGACGGATATTTATACTATATATACGACGGATATTTATACATTTTTTTTTTTTTTTTTGATTTTATTTTTTTTTATTATTATTTTTTTTTTTTTTTTTTTATGACTGTACAAGCAATGCTTGTACAGTCCTTAATTTTTCCTATCATCGATTATGGTGATGTGTGCTACTTTGACCTGAATGCGGATCTCCTCGACAAGCTTGACCGTCTTCTAAATTACTGCATTCGATTCGTTTTCAATCTACGTAAATACGATCATGTTTCAGAGCACCGGTCTCTTCTTAAGTGGTTGCCCATACGTCAGCGTAGAGAGCAAAGGGCGCTCACCACCTTGTTTTCTTTCCTTGTTTCTCCCTCTTCCCCTAGTTACCTTGCTCCCCACTTTCAGTACATTTGTGCCAACCACAATAGGAATCTGCGCTCATCGCAAAGCCGAGTTCTTCAATGTCCCTCTCACCGCACTGACTTCATTCACCGATCTTTCTTCGTCCAGTCTATTTCTCTGTGGAATTCGCTTCCCCAGGAAATCAGGATGGCCACCAATCGTCTATCTTTTAAATTTAAAGTTCGTGAGTACATTCGAAAGAAGCTGGCAGTTTCGTCACAACGTTAATGGATTCTCCATTGTTTGTCTTTTTATTTTAGTATACCCGTGTAATTGTCTATCTACATATAGATATACTTTGATATACATTTATAGTATTTTAATATATATTTATAGTATTTTATATATCCTTGTAGTCTATCTTAGTATAAAATTTAAAAATATTTTCTAATTTATACACCTACCACTGTTTGTCTCTCCATCACCCAAAGGTTGACTGGTAGAAAATGCCTATGGCATTAAGTCCGCCTCTGTACTTTGTGCTTGAAGTGTTAAATAAATAAATAAATAAATAAATTTATAGGTCGACCGATCCTTCTCGAACCTTCTCACAGTGGCACAATGGAACATCATCCTTCGAGAAACTTCGACATCTTTCTCGAATGTTCTAGACAGTTCCAAAGTGAATACTGTCCTTTGAGAAGGTTCCACAACTCTCTCGAATCTTCTAGAAATTTCTATACTAGAACATTCTAAACTCGAGTCGTCTTAGATAGTTCAATAGTAGATCATTCGAGACTCGCATGTAGTCTAGAATGTTCTCGTAAAGTAACCGACGTAACAATATTACTAATAATGTCACTTCGTGATAACTATAATAGCCTCATTTTTGCGTAAAAAATGTTTTTGTAAGTTCGATGTCATTCTTTTTTCCAAGTTTCAGTTCGTGGACGAACGCCAGCTCATGTAGCTGCCCGAAATAATAAAATGTTCCCAATCAACCTTGAACCTAATAGTATAACGATAAAGTTGAAAATCTATTAAAGAAATTTGACAGATTGTAGTAGCTTGATGTACTGGCGTCTGTACGTGCAAACTTTTTCACCGCGGCGAGAGCAGCTAAAAAAAAATATTTGAGTTATTTGATCATCCCACGGGAACGTCACATTTTTCCGGGATGAAAAGTAGCCTTTGTGTGAATCCAGCATATAAACTATCTTGATATGAACGCCACTCTGCCCCCCGCATAGAAGAACGGTTCTGGATGCAAATTCTCCTTACGCGAGGTTTTGCAGGGTTGTGAACGGTTGCAGTGTTCAGATCGACCTCCATTTTGACGGTTTAGGCAAATTGCAAGCCAGCTTTTATAAGTATCTTCCTGAACATGCTTAGCCCTGCGTTATCTCATTGGGTGGGCGAACTACTTTACATATTACCTTTTTAATATTTTTGTATTACCTAGTTTTATTTGTTTTAATTTAGTTTAATTTATTTATTTTATTAAGTTTAATTCAGTACAACTTTGATAATTTAGTCTTTTAATTTCTATTTTTTCTATAAGTAACAACAATGTTTTGTGTGCATGCAGAGTTTACCTATAAGTAATTGTTACACTTTATTCTGATTTGTTACTTCTGTTTCTTTTGCTTATACCAGTGTATGCAATTGTTGGTGAACCAAATAAATAAATAAATATCAAATTTCATCCAAATCCGTTAGTTAAGCCGTTTGAGCGTGAAGGAGTAACAAACATACACACATACAAACTTTCGCCTTTATAATTTAATTATAGTGTGATGTGACGTCATGATACTACTACTGGGGTACAACAGGCCTTCGCTCTTTGACAGCGGATGAGCCGTGATCAACCACGCTGGCTCCAGGCGCGGTCCGGGGGGGGGGGGGGGGGGGTCACAGGGGTGATGACGCCCCCTGATCATCTGCCTAGCCTTTTCCCAACTACGTTGGGGTCGGCTTCCAGTCTAACCGGATGCAGCTGAATACCAGTATATTACATGGAGCGACTGCCTATCTGACCTCCACAACCCAGTTACTACTGGGAAATACGATACCCCTTGGTAAGACTGGTTGTCAGACTTTTTGGGCCACTGACTACTTTAACGACTGTCAAAGATCTTCAAATGACAGCCGGGACCAACGGCTTAACGTGCTTTCCGAGGCACGGAGGAAACTCGGTATGTAATGGGTGGTCACCCATCCACAGACCAACCTAGGCAAGCACGGCTTAACCTAAAGATCGACCCGAGCGGCTGTTATTGTTTAGCCACGACGCCCCCTAAAATCCAAAATTCATACACGCCAAATTGACACTCCTTCTTCGTCTGAACCAAATTCCTGGCTACAGCCCTGTATGACCCCCCCTCAAAGTCTTAAGCTGGGACCACGCTTGGCGGGCTCAGTGGTTTGGTAACCAGACATATTTAAATAAAATCAGTTTAATACTTATTTTCAAAAATAAAAATATGCCAACCCAGGTGCAGTTACAACTACTGGAGGCGTAGGATTTGTCCTGGTGAAACGATTTAACATGCTAGTCACAACCTTACAGTTCAAAATAAAATAAGACTCATCTTTATACAAAGAAGTATGTATTTACTAACCACAAAAACTATTTCCGTCTGTATTTACAAGAAAAAACTAAGAACGTTAGGTGCTTATTGATGTAAAGGTCGTTTTTTACTTCGTCACTTATTGTGGTATTAAAATAGACTTACATAAATGCAGGATTGAATGCGAGTGCATCCACATTTTGACTCTTATAAAGGGTGGAAAAAGACTTTTAATGAAGCCGAAAGGCACTTGTTCTCGGTTGGGACGGCCACCTGCCAAATGGACCGACGACCTTGTTAAAACTGAAGGGAGTCGCTGGATGCAGGTGGCATTGGACCGGACACGTTGGAAATCGATTGGGGAGGCCTATGATCAGCAGTGGACAGGAACGAGCTGAAATGATGATGATGATTATACTCAAACTCAAACTCAAAAGCATTTATTTCAATTAGACCATTACAGGCACTTTTGAATGTCAGAAAGACAAAGAAGTCTAAGCTACAGTCACAGGCACAAGGCATAATAACTTGTGAAAGTACTGTAGGTGCCCATTCCAAAGCGTAGATCTCTATGGAGAAGAATGGGCAAGAAACTCCATGGACACTCTTTTCAATCAAAGTATTGTTACAAAATCTTGGTTACATCATTCATGTTGAGATTATACATATATGTGAGAACGATGTAGAAATACGTGCACGTCAAGAGCGTCCAGAGTAAAAAAATAATGAACAATTTAAGAACAAAGTAAGAAGTTAAAATAAACCGTGGCAGCCTAGAGATGACCTGCCTCAACTGACAGCGCCCGTACACGAACATGACGCATGGATCAGCCCCATTCAGCTCAACCATATTGAAGGGAATACTACCGAAAAGCTTATGTCAACTCAGTTTAAAGCCATCACCCCTTGCTTGAGTCCTCTGGTTTCTTCTCTATGTTATTTTTTGTACTTAGTAGATAGTAGATAAGGAGAGAATCATATCAGCTAAGAAAATTCCCAGTTATAATCCCCTCCAATCGTACTTATCAAGTAAGTCCATCAATACAACCACGGAGAATGTTTTAATCTATAAATAAATTTATTTATCGAAATAATTTTTCTTAAAGATATAAAAATCTAAAATGAAACGTAAAAAGAAAACGTACTTTTTATTAAACACATCTTCTAGTAACTAGCAAGTACCCAGCTGGCCCTGCGGCGTTTCCCATAAAATTTATCTCAGTCTTTTTTCAAACATTTTAAAATATACTTGGTGTCCAATATATTCTAGAATTTAATTACTATTGCAATACTCATTAATCGTTTTATAGATGCAATCATCGATTAGCAGAATATTAATAGTGAAAATGTCTGCAAAAGAAAGAAGTGCTAACGATGCATCAAATTCAGAATAGACTAGTTTTTAGGGTTCCGCACCTCAAAAGATAAAAAAGGAACCCTTATAAGATCACTTTCTTGTCCGTTTGTCCGTGTGCCACCACCGATTTTCTCAGGAACGGGTGGACCTAGCAAGTTGATTTTTTAAAAGTTGTACTTCTTTTGGCGCGTTAGGGAAAAATTATGAGAGTAAATTTTTACGATACACGAGCACACCGTCACGAAAAACCGACACCGTTAAGTTAGCTAGTCAACATACACCCTGGAGTTAGCTAGTTAACATTTTAGTTTTATACGTCAAAGAAGTATAACTTCTTACGTGCGTAATAAATACACACACACTTTTTTTTTAATTATAACAGATACTGAGGTCTATTTAATAGTCCCTATTAGGTGTATAAAAATCAAGGTCCTGAGTCGCACGCGCTTGCTTTGCTATATGTGACACTGACGTTCAAAAGATTAAAGGCAAACTTTCCTTCCTTGCCTTCCTCTTCTTCTCACTTCTGATTCTCAGCTAATGGCGTAGTCCATTTTAGGTAAGAGTCACGTTCGTCTAAAGTCTAGATTCAAACTCAGGTAATGATAGTACCCTCTATTATGACATCAACGTTCTCTTGCCCTATGCCCAATCTCTGCAAACAGGGAGGGCCCCTCCTCGCAAAGGCCGATGCCGGCCAGGGCTGCGGGACTGTTCGAAAGAGATACTGCGGCCCTGGAACACAAAGGGCGAGGAAGGAACATGGATGAGTTTTAGTCAATGCCAGTCAAAAAAAAAGCCCAATTTATTTCAGGATCGGCGCTTCATGTCTTCTCCTTCCATACTTGTCTTCTCAATTCATGGACCATGGAATCTTGTCTCATGAGTGCCTAATACATGTGACTAGGGGGTGTGTCAGCCCTCTTAGTCCAAGAACATGCAGCTTAACTCTGCTTTTTTACCGATGACGCGCGACGCAGAGAAAATGTCGAAGTACTCGGCTGACAAGATATTAATACTGCCTGCTAGCGATGCGAAAAGGAAGATATGGGATTTGATATAACTAGCAAAATGCGTTTAGTCTCCATTCTTGGCCCCTCGACCCCAAAAAAATTTTTTTTCCTCTCAACCCTTAAACTTAGTTCACACTCAACCCCCACGAGGTCGAGTGTGAATTTTCATACAAAGGACGGCCGGCATACCTCGTCCACTTTCAACCCCTAGTTCGATAAGTACCTAAAATTAATATTTTGGTACAGTTAGGTTAGTAAACTAACTACTAACGCAGTTGGATAAACAGTACTAGGCGCTCATATGATTCGAAGAGGTGTGTTTATCAAAATATGGGTCCGGTATGGGGTAGTGTAACAAAAATTTTTGAAACAGTTGTAAATCGTGATCTTTTGTTTTTCGATGACCATCCGGGACAGTGACGAAAAGGGCATAACTCATACATTTCCGTCTACCCCTTTGGCGTATACAGGCGTGATATTAAATTGACCAGCCTTATTAAAATTTCAATTACAACCTCGACGGAGCAGATGTTCCTGCGGTACTCATAACAGTAACTCATTTCATAGTACTATTATTTTAAGGTCCACTCACGACCTCGGATCCGATTTGCTGCTGACACGAGTCGCTAGTGCCGATAGGAGACTTGTTTGACCGCGCTCGCCTGTACTGCCGTCATAAGTAAAAAAGGCACAACTAACATTTTTTTCGAAATTGGGTTAAACATTCTGGCAGAATTGCCTTTTTTTTCTGATTCCGAATATGTATACAGGGTGTAAACAGACTCTTTACGAAGCCGTCAACCAAGCATTATGTACATCATACTAAGTAACTTTACGCAAAAATTAGTAACACTCAATAGGTCGGAAGTTTCTTGTTTTCTTAAAGGGGATGAAGAAATCACCCTATTTCTTATACTCCTAAAAAGTTATGGTCGCCGCGTTGTTACTAAGTACAGCCAACAAATTTCGCGCGACTCAACACTCTCACTTAGTCCAAGATCCCAGCTAGAAACGACCTTCACTAATCTGTTTAATGGATCAAAACTATTTTATATCACATTTAATACGTTAAAAAAATATCGCGACTGGGAATAAAAGAATCCTGGTTATGTTATTATTTACTCGACAACTTTCATTCAAACCCGATTTTTGGCAGACTACATACTCTATTAGACTATATTATCGTATTTGCAATGAAATAGCGCTTATTTTGGCATATGATTTATTTATGAAACATATGGGTGAAAATAACTAGAATCGATAAACCGCTTTATAGATGCTTGGAAAAAGGTAGACAACCCAACGCTTGCATATTATTATTTTACTGGCTTCAGATTTTCGGTTGGTATTAAATTTATTCGTCAAGCTCATGAGTGTACTGTTTAATAAAAAGTTTTATTTCTATATTTTTAATTAATAATAGCATTGCCAGATTTTTTTCAGCCAACCCATTCGCGATATATTTTTTGACATAATAAACGTGATATAAAATAATTTTCATCCATTAAACAGAACAGATTTTCAGATCAGTGAAAGTCGTTCCTAGCTCGGATCCTCTACTAACTTCTCATCCTTATTACTCAACTTAAGTAATAAAAGTTTCAAGTGACAAGAGAAGTGGTCGAGTAGCAACTTTGTTGAGTGTACATTTGATCGCATGTCAAATAGCTCGTCAGAGTCAGAGATAATTCGCCTGTAATGTGTAACCACCCAAAATCAGATTATGGACATTCCATTTGTGGATTGATAACTTAAGTTAACGTTTTAATCGTCATTATTGATAATAGTATTCCTCTTTATTTAGACCACAGATACCTAGATAACGCAAGAGCACCTTCTTCGTGTGGCCATCTGAAGGTGGTTACGTCAGGGCAGCCCGCGAAATTCAATTTTTATTACGTTTTTTGCAATTAGCAGATCAGTGTCAGGTTGTATGTTGATGAAAAATGAGTCGCGCCAGTAACATGTGTGTAGTTACAGAATTACAACCGTGAAAATCATCAATACAACACTCTAAGTTCATGTAACCCTATTCAATGAATATTTCATGAAAAAGTTGGTTATACTTCTTTTGGCGCGTTAGGGAAAAATTATGAGAGTAAATTTTTACGATGCGCGCGCACACCGTCACGAAAAACCGACACCCTGAAGTTAGCTAGTCAACATTTTAGTTTTATACGCTAAAGAAGTATAACTTCTTACGTGCGTAATAACTACACACACACACACTTTTTTTTATTCACAAAAGTAGTTTGTTATTTTTTTTTTATTTACATCTGTAATTTAGACTCTGCTGTCGCAAGACGCATGTCGCTTGAGCGTGTAGGTCGTGGCCAAGAGGTAACAGCCTAGTTTTTATTTTTATTTCTGTGCTACGCCCAAGTGGTTACCAGACGGAGAGCGATAAATAAATGAAGCAATTATCTTCAGAGGACGAATGAGGATGTTCAATACTTAAAAAAATAATAAAGAACATTGATTATTTATTTCATGCCAACTACAGTCCTTTCACATGTATAGGTTGGTCCTTGGGTGGGTTACCACCCATTACATACCAAGTTTGTTTGGAAATTTTATTTTTTATTTATGATTGACATTTTTCTTTTGAAGTGAAAACTTCTTTAGCATCGTTTTGATTTGAAAGTCGATGAAACGAAAAATCGCCAGTTAAAAGAGACACACATAAATTCATAAGATTTAACGTAAAATGAGATAGGAAGCATTATACAGTGTTTATCTTGAAGCCAACATTTTTGAAGGTTTCACTTCTCTCTCTCTCTCTCACTCTCTCTTCTTCAACCCTTGGCCACCCAATGCTGAGTGTAGGTCTCTTCCAAATCTCTCCACTTTTGGCGGTTTTGTGATATGGCTATCCAGTTTCTACCACGTGTGAATTGCACACATGTTTTTTTTTATTGTATTATGTTCTCAATTAAGTATGTTAAACTGAAACTGTATGTACACTATTTGCATGCCCATTGGACGGTAAAATGTGGAGAACTTGGTTATAAATATGAAAAATCTATGTATCTTTTACCTATGTTTGCAAAGAAATAAATGATCTGATTTGATTTGAAAGCACGATAAGTCGTTGGTCCCAAATTTCACTGGTAGATCGACAGTCGTTACAGGTAGCCAGTGGCTCGAAAGTCTGACAACCAGTCTTACCAAGGGGTATCGTATTACCAAGTACTAACTGGGTTGTGGAGGTCTGATAGTCTCCATGTAAAATACTGGTATTCAGTTGGGAATGGGCTAGGCTAATGATGAGTACCAAATCAGAGGTAAATTATATAGAGGTATTTAGGATACCCAGCTCTTTACCGCAGTTAGAGCTTCCTACAATTGGGTAGTTGACCAAAAAAAATCGAATGAGTCCGTCAGATAGATTTCCAAAAAATATTGGACACGTATTTTTTTTTCTCGTAAACTAAAAATGAGGACGATGCAGTGCGTCGAAAACTCGTGTGACGTCACATTTCGGTACACTTTTTAGCGGAAAGTGACGTCACAAGCCCCCACTCATGAACTTTGATGCTTTTTATCTTCGTTATTTTTTATTGATTTGATAAAACAAAAAATACGTATCCAGTATTTTCCGATAATCTAACTGACGAACTAAATAGAATTATATATTTTTTTTACTCAGGAAGCATCCATAATCAGCCTATAATGTTCCCACTGCTGGGACACACACCTCACTGATCATGTCTGCCTGTTTGTCCCAATCACATCAGAAAACCTAACCACGGAAGTTCCTCTTCCACCTAACCGACTCCCTAACTTAATGAGTTCACCATTATCGTGGGATATACATATATGTATTGTGAACTAGCTATGAATGTCCATCAGTACAGTTTACGTAGTACCGTAAATTGTTCCGTGCACGCATCGGTGGCTGCCAGCAGAGCGTGGCGGGTTCGATTCCCGGACGGTGATTGATAATTAAAATAATCATTACCTTTGTGCGAACGAGATAAATTATTAGTTTGTTACGTGTGATGTGGTGAGGGAATTAGTTTGACTGGTTTAAGTTCCGGGTCAGGTTGGGATAGAATGTTCTGTTTTCGACGTGAAAAAACACATTCTAGCGTATGCAAAACCCACTTCCAAGGTAGCTTCTCCCCTTAATCCACCTTCTACTTCTCTCGTTGTAATGCTTCTTCTCAACAATCAATGAGGAAGGCATTCTCTCCTCGGTATACCGCATTAGAAAAAAGCAAAAACGGTTCACTAATGTTTCACCAATACTCCTTTGCTAAATTTTTACGACTAACGTTTGCTTTTTTTTTCAACAATTTATTTCTCAAACAACTTATTCCGCAGATGTTTTAGTAGTAGTTTCGATTGTTTTTAGTGCACAAATTCACCTAAAGTCCAAGGTAAATAATATCAATATTTTGTAATAGGCGTAGTCGACGTAGCCCCGCTGCGTGGGGCTCCTATTTCTGTTTGCAAGGTTTAAAGTAACCTAACCTAACGACGGGTTGCCACAAGTAACGAGCTCGCTTCGCTCGCTCTTGAATCATACGTGTTTTTTGTTCTATTAATTAAAATTACTGTTGTGCCTATTTAATGAGTTGAATTTTTAAGAAATGGCGTAACGCACGTAAAAACGCATTACACATTATACACGCATTACACATGCGTGTATAATGTGTAATGCGTTTTTATTTCAAACGTTGTTTTACGAGATGACATGAATATAAAATGAATCGTTTGTCAAATATATCAAAATGAAAGTTTATCCGGCAAATATTTTTTAAAGTGAATTATTTGCCAAACTTGTCGTTGTAAAATGATTAAATGACCAGCCATGTTTTTGCCAATTGTTGCTTGTTGTATGAAAATTTATAATTTTTTTGTGAAAACGCAGGATACTCGCAGAAACACTTGCACATAGAGAAATAAGGAAGATGTACAGGCATTTCCAATAAGTGGTGTTATTTTGATATTCAAAGAAAAATGCCATTTTTAATATAATTTATATTAAAAAATGGCATTTTTCTTTGAATATCAAAATAACACCTCTTATTACTGCCACGACCACGCTTACAGGACCATATCCTTTTCATGAAATTTTCCATAACCAAATCGCAAAGTGGCTGCCCTATCTCCTCGATAGCCTCACGAATTCTTGAATCGACGCTGGGCTGTTGGCGTAGACCTTCTCTTTCACGTGGCCCCAAAGGAAGAAGTCGCAAGGTGTTAAATCACAAGATCTCGGTGGCCAATTTATTGTGACCACCTCTTCGAGAGATAACACGGTCGGGAAACTTTTCCCGTAAATGATCAATGGTCCTGTCGGTGGTCTGGTCCTGTAAGCGTGGTCGTGATAGTCATTTGCCTGATGTTATTTTCCACTATTAACGGCATACCTTCCTCTTTATATGAAATAAACATCCGATCATTTATACAGGGTGTAAACAGACTCTTCACGAAGCCGTCAACCAAGCATTATGTACATCAAAGTAAGTAACTTTACGCAAAAATGAGTGCTGGGAAACAACTTTTTTTTTTGGGCTGAAAAATCTCGTTTTACAGTAGGACTCAATGTAACGCACTCAAAACATTGTGCTGATGGATGGATTGAATAGTAAGGGGGTCCTGGAGATGTTTAAAGTAAAAATCTTATATTCAAAACATGTATTTAAAAAAAAATACTTGTAAAAGTTGAAACTTTGACCCCCAATATCTCCGTAACTAGAAGGTTCCCAGGTATGGTCTAGAACAAAAAAAATATCGCCATGACGCGTCATGGCGATATTTTTTTTTTTTTTTTTTGATTTTTTTTTTTGCGGGGAGATCAAGTACCTTTCGGCTTCGTTAAGAGTCTGTTTACACCCTTTATGAAATAAACATCCGATCATTTATATTAAAAAATGGCATTTTTTTTTTTATTTCAAAATTACACCTCTTATTGGAAGACCCGTTACATAAGGGGTTGGTGCAACACGTTTTTTTCTTTCATTCTCCTCTCACAACTGTCACACTAAAATTTACTCCTTTTTCTTTCATATCATACCTCACACAATCCAAGGTATTTTTCTCCATACAAAAAAAAAAAATGGTTAAAAATCAAAAAAGTGGCAAAATCATCCTGAAATGATTTTTATAGTATCAGGGCTATCAACAGACATGACAAATTGATAACCGGATGTTGTTTAATGAGTTTTTTTTTTCTTTTTCAGGTAAATACAGTGTCAAGTGATTTGTGATCTCCGTAAACAAACAAAATCTCGTAAAATATTCATAATGGCGGCTCTAAAGATTTTCCTGTGTCTATGCTTCGTACACGCTGCTTTCGCTAAAGGTAAGTCCTAATTTACTAAATGTCCGTTTTCACCAACTCTTTGCAACTACCGAGAGTTGAAATTCCAACGGTACAATGATATTTAGGCATTCCTTTAGATGTTCCTTAGTTTAAACAAGGAAAGAAAATTGAGGAAAAAATTAGAGCTATTTAAGACATAACATTCCAACTCGTCTCGAAGAAAACCCAAACCTTTAGACATCTTAATATGATAAACATGCAACGCACGTACATTTTTCCGTTTAAAAAAAAACGAGTGTGGTTTAGACCACACGACTGAAATAAAACATCTTTAGCTTCATCTATATGTTCCGTTCGCCTCGCCCGAACGCGCCGTAACGCTTTCGTAACGCGTTTACAAGCTTACTCCCCAAGGCAAGCGTGCGTAAAGGAGTTTTACTTAAAAACACGAGTGTGCTTTAGAGCACACGACTAAAATAAAACTTCTTTAGCTCCATCTATATGTTCCGCTCACCTCACCCCAACGCGTCGTATCGCATTCACCAGCTAATCCCCAAGTCAAGCGTGCGTAAAGAAGTTTTACTTCAAAAAATCATTTCAATCTACTACACTTTCGAAATCTAGTTGGACAAATGCACCTTACTATATCACTCGGCCAGTGTGCTAACCCGTGTCAAATCG
This sequence comes from Lycophotia porphyrea, assembly GCA_950005105.1. Classification (NCBI taxonomy): domain Eukaryota; kingdom Metazoa; phylum Arthropoda; class Insecta; order Lepidoptera; family Noctuidae; genus Lycophotia; species Lycophotia porphyrea. Next base: position 2,459,501 of record OX465410.1, on the reverse strand, counting down.
TGGACAAAAATCAAAACCGTGAAATTTTATAGTTTGCTACATTTTACGGTAAGAGTTCCGTTAAACTCGTGTTTTATATGATTTTAGTGTGAAAACATTAATTATTTCAATCTCTGTTTAACGTTGTATGAAATTTGTGGCTGATGAGAGCTCGATTATTATTCTAATTTATGTTTTTTGATTAAAATCGTGGTTAACTGTTTGTAATTATAGAGTAAAAGAACATAGATAAGCTATGTTCTTACATTCAATTCCGTATTTGAGGGTATCGGTGTTGTGGTGGCTTCCGGCCACCGTAGACGCGGACCTGTGGACGGTGAGTAATGGGCTAGCTCGCCGTCCGTCTGTCTTTTGACGACGGGCCGTGTTGACGGCGCGTTCGTGTTCCACGCGCGCCTCAAAGAGATGTCAGCAAACAGGGAGGGGCTCACAAGGGCCTATGCCTGCCAGGTCTGCGGGACTGTTAGAAAGAGATACCGCGGCCCTGGAACACAAAGGGCTAGGAAGAAACATGGATGGGTTTTAGTCAGTACAAGTCTGATACTCCCTTCCGCTCTGCCCGGAGCGGGAGAAGTCATTTGATCATTCCCTATCCGAAAAAAAAAAAACAAAAAAAAGGGTGTCGATGTTTCTGACTTACCTTTTGTGTGAATAATAACAGCCGCAAAGGCCGACTTTCAGGTTAAGCCGCGCTTGCCTAGGTCGGGCGGTGGATGGATGACCATCCATTACATTCCGAGTTTCCTTTTCCTCCATTTGTAGATCTTTGACAGTCGTTAGGTAGTCAGTGGCCCAAAAAGTCTGACAACCAGTCATACCAAGGGGTATCGTATTACCCAGTACTAACTGGGTTGTGGAGGACAGATAGGCAGTCGCTCCATGTAAAATACTGGTATTCAGCTGCATCTGGTTAGACTGGAAGCCGACCCCAACATAGTTGGGAAAAGGTTAGGCAGATGATGACTATAATATTTTTCACTACAATACAATGTACTGAAGAAACGTTGATAATACAGGGTGTAAACAGACTCTTCACGAAGTCGTCAACCAAGCACTATGTACATCAAACTAAGTAACTTTACGCAAAAATTATTGCTAGGAAACGACTTTTTTTTTCGGGTGAAAAGTCACGTTTTACGGTAAGACTCAATGTAACGCATTCAAAACATTGTGCTGTTGGATGAATTCAATATTACGGGGGTCGTGAAGGTGTCTTAAGTAAAAAAAATACATTAAAAACATGTATTTAAAAAAAAACTTGTGAAAAAGTTGGAACTTTGACCCCCAATATCTCCGTAACTAGAAGGTTCCCAGGTATGGTCTAGAACAAAAAAATGATAGCAATGACGGGGAGAACAAGTGCCTTTCGGCTTCGTTAAGAGTCTGTTTACACCCTTTATAATAAACTATAATAAACAAAAAATCATGAAATTCCAGTCTCTCGTAGACGTCTTCTTTATACCTTCCAAAATCGAGACATCATGTCTTTTCTAGTCGGAATCATCACTATCACTACATATTACGAAACAAAGTCCTCCGCCGTGTCTGTCTGTCTGTTCGCGATAATTTCAAAAACATCTCCGCCGATTTGTATGCCGTTTTCACCAATGGATAGAGTGGTTCTCGAGGAAGGTTTAAGTATATTATAGGTTTAAGTATTTGTCAGGTTTTTGTTGCGGGAACGGGATCAATATTTCATGATTACGCGATAACCGACATCCACGCGGGCGAAGCCGCGGCCATCAGAATTTTCCTGGATCCATATTAACAAGCTATGTTGTTTTTATTCTGATTAGCAATCAAAGCATGTTAATGTTCACAGAACAAACGTGACAAGTCGTAATAATGTTGTGTCAGCCCACGACATGACAATTCCATGTATTGCCCTCAGGGTATGCTGGCTGTATTAATACTTTGTCTAGTTATACATGAGACATTTTAATTACTAGCGTACAGTGGCGAAGGTTCCATACAACTCGATTCCTACCGGATTCCCTTTGAAAAATGTCATAGTCAGTATTCTATGTCGAACTTACGCGGCAGAAATTCAGTTGCGCAACTTTGTGTTTATTCAGCGTCTCGAGCGCTGTCGTGGCTTCGTGTCGTGTTATCTTAACAGCGAGACAGACAGACGCAAAACAAAGTGATCCTGTTATAAATGACTCCTCCCGCTCTGGGCAGAGCGAAAGGGAGTGCCAGACTTGTACTGACTACCCTTCCTTCCTTGCCCTTTGTGTTCCAGGGCCACGGTATCACTTTCGAACAGTCCCGCCGCCCTGGCAGGCATCGGCCCCTGCGGGCCCTTCCCGATTGCTGACATCTCCTTGAGACGCACGTGGAACATGAACGCGCCGTCAACACGGCCTGTCGTCAAAAGACGGACGGACGGCAAACTAGCCCATTACTCACCGTCCACAGGTCCGCGTCTACGGTGGCCAGAAGCCACCACGCGAAGCAGGAGGTCCTTGGCTTGATGTTTTTGGTCCGGAACTTAAACTAGCGAAATGTGGAACAGTCAAAGATCTTAAACTATTCATCATCGACCTACCACTACCTACACACAAACTTAATTGAATTTTTCGAAGAAAAAAAACACGACACTGTTCAAAGAAACTTTGCCCACGCCATTAAAATGTATCACCCACACTAAAAACGTAATTATAATCAATAAAAACTTTTTGCAATCACTGAAGATCCTAACGGGACTTTTTGTTCATCGGTTACTCATTCTCCGCGGTCATTCCGACGATCTATATATGGTTAGGGGCAACCATTGTTGAAAGAATTGTAAGGTAGTTACATCATTATTGTGACATTATATTATACCCATGGGTGCCCAAGCACTGGAAGACCCTTTACTACTTCCGTGTTTGAAATACGAATTGTCTTTGGCGATCAGCAGAAATTTTCATAAAAACCGGCCAAGTGCGAGTCGGGCTCGCGCACGAAGGGTTCCGTACCACTATCTATAAAAACGGCAAAAAAATCATGTCTGTTGTATAGGAGCCCCCCTTAAATATTTATTTTATTCTGTTTTTAGTATTTGTTGTTATAGCGGCCACAGAAATACATCATCTGTGAAAATTTCAACTGTCTAACTATCACGGTTCATGAGATACAGCCTGGTGGCAGACGGACAGACAGCGGAGTCTTAGTAATAGGGTCCCGTTTTACCCTTTGGGTACGGAACCCTAAAAATAGACATTTAGGGTCTAAGACAGTGTATCTGTGCACGGTTGAGATACAGTCAAAGTTAGGCATGTTTTAAATCTAACTTTCGTATTTAATGATAAAAATTTAATTAAAAATCTCAGTCTCATCTTCTTAAGAAATCTTTTGAATCAACTCACTACGTCATTGAAGGATTATCTTGACAACTTTGTAAGTCAAGAAATGACAACGAAAAACATTTTGGAGTGCTCTTGCTCAACGTTGAGTTTACACGATACGAGTATGTACCGTTTCCATGTCGCATATATTGTCAACCCAAGAGCTGGCTTTTACCTTGGCCAGAGGCTAAGTGTTGCCATACAACGTGGCAACGCCGCCAGTCTCTTGGGCACATTAACATCTGACAGCGTTGAGGAGGAGTTTTGCGATGACCTTTTGTAGTTTGTTGTCAGTTATTTATTTTAGTTTATTAAATATTTTTTTAAGTATTAATGTACACACTGTGATTTTTTAGTCGTCTGACAAAGGTGGTCCACTCAATGTATCCGACATAAAATACCTCCAGGCGTGTTTTTTTTACCATCCATTAAGATAATAGGTACAAAGAAAAGTAAATAATACATTAGAATTATGAAACGTCCAGTTAATAATGTTTACGTATCAAACAGTAGAACATACCTAACTATCGCACGAGTCGAGTAGATAGATCTTCGCTCGCAACAGAATGTTTCAACTACGTTATGCATCATAATAACGAATAATATATATAGATATATATATATATATATATATATTTTATCTCTTAAAAACCATTTTTTTTGTTATGAATGTATAGTAATCATTGGATAAATAAAGTGGGCTGCCGTTGTCAGACGACTAAAAAGTCACGGTATATAGTTAGTGTATCCATAATGACATAAATAATGCGATGTTGTGCAACATTCAATATTAAATCTGCCTTTTTTTAAAGAGCTGCTAAAGAAATCCAAGAACCCGCTCAAACAAATAGACAACTTGATATCAAACAAATAAAGGGTGTAAACAGACTCTTAAGCCGAAAGGCACTTGTTCTCCCTGTCATTGCGATAATTTTTTTGTTCTAGACCATGCCTGGGAACCTTCTGGTTACGGAGATATTGGTGGTCAAAGTTCCAACTTTTTCACAACTTTTTTTTAAATACGTGTTTTTTATGTAAGATTTTTACTTTAAACACCTTCACGGCCCCCTTAATATTAATTCCATCCATCAGAACAATGTTTTGAGTGCGTTACATTGAGTCCTGCCGTAAAACGTGATTTTTCAGCCTAATAAAAAAAGTTGTTTCCCAGCACTAATTTTTGCGTAAAGTTACTTAGTATGATGTACATAATGCTTGGTTGACGGCTTCGTGAAGAGTCTGTTTACACCCTGTATAGCGCAAAATAACGGTGAAACCCTATTTAGAAGTCATTTAACTCCAGACAGTGCCCACAAAAAAAAAACAATCAATCTAATATAATAGGTAATAAGAAGATTAACACTGCACAGTGGGTCGAACACACGTGGGCGGAGAAATAAACCTGTTATCTTTTATAAATACCGTACCCGTGGGTTAAATGCCACCGCGCTTCGAAAATAAATGTATAAAACGGACTTTTTATAGATATATCTACATTATAAATTCGTGAGCCAAGTGACTTTTTCGATTCGAAAATCACTGTGTTTACAGTGAAAACTGGGCTTACAAACGCCATGTATTTTTTTTTTTTTGGCAATTATGGTTATCTAACTTTTCTTATTTTTATGAAAGTATGCTTTTGATCTCCAGTAGGATAATTAGGTACAGCCTGGACGCTCTCTTTGTGCACGTCTTGCTACATCGTTCGCACATACAAGGTGTAACATAATAAACGCAAGACCTCTCGTGTGGCGTCCCAGACCATGAAACTGAACAAGTTTTGTTCTATAACTTTTGGAAATTCATTACTTTTTTTTTAGTTTTACCATACATGTTGATTAGCTGATCGCGTCAGTTCCTATACAAAGTCCAATTTTTTTTTTGCCAATTTCAATTAATCGTAGAACAAAAGTTGATCAGTTTCTTGTTCCGAGACACGGGAGGTCTTGCGTTTATTATGTAATACCTTGTATATATATAATCTCAACATGAATGCTGTAACCAAGATCTTGTAACAATATTTTTATTAAAATCTCCATTGCCCTTTGGGTGCCTTCTGGTGAGGCCCATTGTGAGCGACCACGTTTGGTCCCGGAGCTTCTAAGGGAGATTGATAGATTCTATGGGCAGTAGTACACGTCAACCAGTAAACCCGTTGTAGATCTAGCAAGCGACCCAAGAGCTAGACTGACTCGACACAAACCGAAGACATCCCGGACGTCTGCCTGTACGAGATTAGGATGGCTCTGAAACAGCTTAAAAACGACAAGGCACCGGGTGATGATGGAATTACGGTCGAACTACTGAAATCGGGTTGAAAACCTGTACTTAAGGCCCTTCAGAACCCTTCGACTGCTGAGCATGAGGCCCTGGGTTCGATTCCCTGGTCGGGCATAGTGCTATTGGGTTTTTCTATCAGGAATTTCTCAGTAACAGCCACGGAGTCTGGATTTGTGCCCGGTTGATGGTAATAGGCGCGGCCCCTATTACATGGGACTTAAACATAACTGGCGAAATGTGGGTGTAATATTCTCTGCCTAACCCTACGGGGATTACAGGCGTGATGTTATGTTATGTTGGGATCAAATTATTACTCCCATGTACCCCCTATTAATTTATTATAACGGGTACTATCGACTCCTAAGTGTTTACGCTTACTTTTTTTCTATTTACCAAGGTTATTGCACCACAAAAATCAAACATCACATTACCTTTTTTGTTCACTTATCTAACAGGTTTGGCACACAGTGCCAAACGGTCGGTGACTTGGCGAATTTTGTTCGCAATACATGATCGTGTACCACTGTGCGGGTGAGTGGGCAGGGCTAGTGACGTCATCAGTAGGTGCCATTTTATTAACGGTTATTTGAAGGTTATAGTGATTAGTTGATGAAATTACTTTTTGATGAAGAATAATGATTACGTGATGGTAGATTATATCTGTATTTTATATTTAAGTTAGGCTGGATTGATCCGAGTTTTTTATAAACTTAACCGGAGACAGTATTTGATGGGCTTTTAGCTAAAATATTATAAAAGTGGCACAGGTACATAAAAGGTTAAGAACGTTAACGACTGACTGACTGAAAAAAACGATTTGAAAGTTTGTATGAAATGCCTCATACAAACTTTCAAATCGTTTTTTTCCGAAATGATTGAACCGATTTTAATGAAACCTCATACGCATAAGCAGAATACATAGGTCTAAAAAGTAGATAGAATAATTTTCGAAAAATTGGGTTACAGCCAAATTAGACCAATTATATTTTTTCCTTAGAAACAGACATTTTCGATTATCTTTCTTTTTTAACAACAAGACAAACAAGACAAAGGACATTTGGAATATCTTCTGTCAACTTTTTAGACCTATGTATTCTGCATAAGCATATAAAGTTTCATTAAAATCGCTTCAATAATTTCGGAAAAATTTGAAAGTTTGTATGAAATGCCGTCAGTCGTTAACCCGCTTAAGCTATGCTTGCCGCGATCGGTCTACGGATGTTGTTCCCTATTTTTTTCGGATGGGAAATCATCAAATGACTTCTCCCGCTCTGGGCAGAGCGGAAGGAAGTGTCAGACTTGTACTGACAAAAACCCATCCATGTGCCTTCCTTGCCCTTTGTGTTCCAGGTCCGCGGTATCTCTTTCGAACAGTCCCGCAGCCCTGGCTTATGTTGGACCCGACATTCCCCTTTCCTCAGACACCACGTTAAGCCCTTGGTCCAGACTGCCATTAGTAGATATTTGACAGTCATTACAGATATTCAGAAGCCCGAGTCTGTCAACCAGTCTTACCACATTCTTGGGTATTGTGTTCTCTAGTCAATTGGTTATCAGATAGACTGTTGCTCTAATACTGGTATTCAGCTGCATCTAGTTAGATTGTAAGCTCACCCCAACATTATGTATTTCGGGAAAGGTTGCTTCTTAAATCATTATATTTATTCTTAGTATTAAGTCTTATAGACCAGGGTAGAAGCCTTTAAAGATAATAAAAAATGAAACAAAATAATAGTAGGATGAAACCCATTAGAAAAGGAGGAGAATATTATAAAAATGAAAGGAAAAATAATTTACGGGCGATCTGAGGTCGGGAAGGGGATGGGGGTGAGTTTTTAAGGGCAAAAAACGGTTTTTCTCGATTTCCGGCAAAACTAAAAGTCCTATGGAAAAAAGTCAAATGGCAAAGTTGTAGGTAATAAAAAGATCTAAAACTTTTGTACTTACACTTTTTTCATATGACCTCAAAATTTATGTGAAATATTCAAAAAACCAAGTTTTTGGTTTTTTATTTTTATCTTTTACAATTTTGTTTTTCTTTTCACGAAATTTGGTGAAAACTTACCTTTTTATGTCCCAAATACGCTGTAATTTATTTGATTAGAAATATTTATTTTTTCACCTTATTTTGAATTAATATCGAAAAAGCACCTTAATTTTCAATCGAAAATTCACCCATCAAAATATCAGTTTTTTTCAAAAAGTTGGTATGTTTTCTGTTCGTTAAAATCTCTACTTCCCGATGGTGAAAAAAAATATATATGTTACTATAGTAAATCTTCTCAGAAAATGCAAAACAGAATCATCCATACTGATAATCTGAAAAGACAAAATCGAATTAATAATGCCTTCACAATTTTATCGTGAGTAGGTATACCCCCATGAAAAATAATATAAAAAAATAAATGACAAAATGTATAAAAAATATATTTTAAATATATTAATATATATAGATAGGTAGGATACTTTTGTATCGGTTGATACAAAAGTATCCTCCGTCCAGCGACTCGACATTTTCCTCCCTCAAGCATTGCCAAGGTGACAGGGTCCATGCTCTTCGGATCCAGTGGATTCCTGCAGTCTTCAACAGTTCATAGGTCACCTTGTAAGAGGCTATCCAACGCTGCACCCTCCTCTACATGGTCACGACTAGACTCCAGGTTGCCTACCATGACGTCTTAAAGCAGGAGCAATTTTAGTGTGAGAAAGAGATGGTGCTAGACGTCCTGTATAGCTCTGTCTCTTTCCGTCACTGGAATTACTCCTGATTTAATACGTCATAGTAACCCCCCGGGGGGGGGGGGGGGGGCTTTCAGTCCTTTCGGCTATCGGTTCTGCGAGCAACGTGTCCTGCCCACTTAGGTTTGCCCAATTCTTTGAGCTACGTCAATGTCAATGTTAGCAAAACCTCAGGAAAACCAATGTAACTGGCTTTCTTGATATTTTTGCTCACATTAACATAAAATATTCCGCCACTCGAGAACTTGACAACGCCATTTCGAACGAGATTTGAATTTTAAATTTAAATTGAATAATTTAGATTTTTTTATTTTTTTAGTAGTCGGTACTAGAATGGCAAATTGATTTTTGTCTACATTATTATTCAATTCTGCACACTGTGCGCTTTGTGATCTGAATTTTGATTAGAACTACGTCAGAAGTAGTTCACTATTCAGAATATGTGGGTGGGTTAGTGCGGTGCATTCCTACGTGTAGAATTAAGTTAGACTAGTTGATGTCCGCGACCTTCGTTCGCGTGAAATTATTATAAAAAATATTAGGTTAATATTTCCTTTATTTATTATTTTTCTTATTTAATACATTTTTAAATATTTTTAAAAACAAAAGTATACAAAACATTTAAAAATGTAAAAAATAGATGGCCCATTGGCATCAGGAACAAGGTCCAGGCTGCCGGTGGTCAGGGCTCCAGAGAGAGGAACCTCCTCACTATGCGTACCGTGTCCAGGAGTACTGATTTCTGAATCAAGCCCTTGACCCAGCCGCGCGATATTTTGGTAATTTTGTATATGAGACTTAAAATGTGGGTGCTATAATCATTCTGACTAGCTCCTTAGAAATGATTCGTGATGACTTGTTGTTTTGTTATGAAACCTAAAATGAATGGAAAGAGAACTGCGCCCGCGCTTCCATGTGACGTCACCAACACCAAGTGACTCGCACGGCAAAAACGACGCTATAGGGCCATTTAATTATTAAGTAAGCAGATTTATTGCAATTATTAATCCCCTCGTCAGCAAAAGTAAACAAACCTCTTACCCTCCTCCCATGCTTACGTAAATATTGGCACGTGCATTTTTTTATGTGTTCTGGTTTCTTGACTGATTCATGAGCAGCCGAGTCTAGAATTAAGGAATAGGCTTGGAAGTTGGTTTGGCAATTTTTTTCAAATCGAAATCGGCTGCATTTTGTAGAAAATCCGAAAGTGTAAAAAGAATAGTGTTGACGTAATCATCTATACCCCTCGATCCCCCACTTGATCAAAGATAAGCAATGAAAAGACCCCCTGCCCCCTGTAGTGCTTACGTAATGTATTTATGAATGGCCCCTATGCACCATAACTATTAGGTTCATTATGTGTTTCTTTTTTGCCACATGCCCTCGCCACGTCCCTTCTGTATAAACCGCGCCTTAGATGACTATCCGATGTCTGTTCTACCTCGCTGGTAAACAAGAAAGAAAAACTCTGGAAAGTCGACACAAATCAAAACAAGTTCAAAACTTTTAACTTTATTGAGTTTTAATCCTGTAGATGTAATCCTTAATGGATAGATGGATGTTTGTTGCTCTTTCACGCAAAAACTACCCACCGGATTTTGATGAAATATGACACACAGATAGTTTATAACCTGGATTAACACATGGGATACTTCTTATCCCGGTTATTATCGAACTCCACGCGGACGAAGCCGCGGCCATAAGCTAGTGTACATACAAGTCCCAAATACCTAGAAATCAAATTAATAAAATCAAAACAACCAAAATAAATTCTCTTCACAACTCAAATTCCTAAGAAACTAAACGATTCTAAAAGCTCTCTCATTACGAATCAATTAGTGAAATGAATATTCATGTACCTATTCTGTCAGCGGCCAAACCACTTGGGTGGTATCCTAGAAATAATTAACAAGGAAAAGGTAGGAAAGAAAATGTTTATTTAAAGGGAACTGAAACAGCTTGGCCACGACCTCCACGTACTAGCGAGACGCGCGGTGACCAGCGACTGCGGCGAAAAAAAACAAAATTTAAAAAAAAAAACTAGCTTTTATTATATGAAAAGAAGCAAATTAGGTCTCCCTATCAACATGGATTTAGTTTCATTAGATCCAAAAGTGCGTGTAAAATTTCAGCGCAATCGGTTGCGGGGAACTGATTGACCAATACATACTAATTAATTACTAAAAAAAAGGCAAGTTAATAAAAAAGTTATAACAAATGAAAGAAATGGCTTAGAACTGTGGTGGTCCAGCAGTAATGGGCTCGACTTGCAGGTTATGTGGTCGTGGGTGCAAACCCATTCAGGTACTTTGTAGAATTAAAGGGACACCTCTTTAATTCTCAAAAAGACTCTTAACGAAGTCGAAAGGCACTTGCTCTCCCCGTCATTGCGATTTTTTTGTTCTAGACCATACCTGGGAACCTTCTAGTTACGGAGATATTGTGGGTCAAAGTTCCAACTTTTTCACAAGTTTTTTTTTTTTTAATACAGGTTTTTAATATGTATAGGATTTTTACTTTAAACACCTCCACGACCCCTTTACTATTCAATCCACCCATCAGCAAAATGTTTTGAGTGCAATACATTGAGGCCTACCGTAAAACGTGATTTTTCAAGCCCAAAAAAAGGAAGTCGTTTCCCAGCACTGATTTTTGCGTAAAGTTACTTAGTTTGATGTACATAGTGCTTGGTTGACGGCTTCGTGAAGAGTCTGTTTACACCCTGTATATAATCTTGACTGTTCTCAACAACAAAAAAACATCTGCCAACCAGCAGTGCGGCGCTGTGTATTATAGTCCATTCCCTCTCTATTGCTTCATTAACATTGCTTCATTCATTCATTTTTTCTTTATTTTGCTCTTTATTGCTTCTCTATTATTTTTATAGGCTGATTATGTGTATGCTTTGTTTAGAGGAAACCTCAAATCACCGCGACACGAAGGTACGCAGGAAACAAGTAAAAAACGCGCGTGTCCCTTGACGAAAGTCTAATCACCTTGGGTTGTGAGCCCACAATTCAGTATGATCGCCTCGGCAAACACTGCTCAAGGCGGTATTGTCAACACGTTCCGTCCAAACCAAGCGTGTAAACGTATTCTTGCACAACGACACAAATAACGTATATGCGCTTAACACGTATGACTGTAGTTACAGAATAAAAAAATTAAAAAAATATTGTGTACTTATTACGCACGTAAGAAGTTATACTTCTTTGGCGTATAAAACTAAAATGTTGACTAGCTAACTTCAGGATGTATGTTGACTAGCTAACTTCAGGGTGTCGGTTTTTCGTGACGGTGTGCGCGCGTATTGTTAAAATTTACTCTCATAATTTTTCCCTAACGCGCCAAAAGAAGTATAACTTCAAAAATCATTAATACAACCCTCTAAGTTCATTAAACCCTATTCTATAACTTTTTCATGAGAAAGTCATTTAATGGGATTAAATGTACTTAGAGTGTTGAATTGAGGATTATAATTCTGTAACTACTTTCGTTTTACTGGCGCGACTCATTTTTCATCAACGTACAACTTGACACTGACCTGCAAATTGCGAAAAAGTCTGTAGGCTGGCCGGTTGATTTCGTGTCCTGTGGTAATGAGCCTCCTTTGAAGTGTCCGTCTTGGAAACAAAATGGCGGTGTCTTTTTTCAGTCGAAACGTAAAAGAGGACGTTACTGATTATGTATGTCAAAAAAGTCAGTAAAGTTTTCCTTTTTGAATGTGACAAAAACTATCACCGTTCGAAGAGTGTTATAAACTCAGTGTTGATCTTTCAGGTTCAATGAAACCTCTTGCAAATTATAAGTGAAGAAAATGTTACTTTCTTTTTTAAATGGGTAAGTAATAAGACGCGCTAATAAGTCTTTTTTTGTCTTTTTTTTTGTGTTTTTTTTATCCATGTAATATTATTTTTGCTGAAGTAACATTATCTGTTGAAGTCAAAAAAAAACTTTTTTTTTTCAACATGTTAAACTTTATTTTCAACACGTATCAATTATTGATAAACTAAGTATATACATTAATAATTAAAAACTATTAAATAAACTAACAACAAACGAATTTTTGACCAACTTCAAAAAAGGTTTTTTCAAAAGGCTTTTTTTTATGTCATCACTGATCACCGATTACTTGAAGAACCGATTTGGAAAATTATTATTTTGTTCAAAAGAGTATATTCCCAAATTAGTCCCATAGAAATATTGTCATAATCTGATCATGGACTTCGGAGAATTTTCACCACTGAAAACCATCGGAAAAACACTAAGACAAGTGCTACAGACCGCAAAACTGTCCATTTCCTTCCCTCTTCACTCAATCACTCAAACGTTTTTTTCACCCCCCTCTTTTTTCACCCATTTGCCCCCCCATAATCTTGATCCGTTTAATTCGACAAAAGGCTACAATTTCGGTCATTTCGGCTATGATACTTTAGTCCCTGCACGCTCTACTTGGCTTGGACAAAGCTTAGTTTTTGTCCGTGAGTTTTGCTGGGTTGTAGCACTATCTACTATATATATATCTTTATCTATATCTATATATCTTTATCTATATATCTATTTACTATTAGATTAAATGAAGTGGTGTATGGTTGCGACGTAGGCGAAATGTGATGAAAATTGAAATGACATAATTTTATAGTAAGGTGAATATTATAACCCTGCTCTATTGATGTTAGGTCCTTATTCTGATCTGAGTTAAGTGTAACTTTATGTCATAACTGCGGCCTGAAATAAAGTTTCTATATTATTATTTTATAGTTACTTATATAGTACCATCCCATATATTCCCGTGGGTGTCGTAAGAGGCGATTAAGGGACTTACCAGAGAATGGGCAGCAGCGTTCTCTGTGCCTTTGTAACAACCGTACTGCGATCGCCAACCCGCCTGCCAAGCGTGGCGATTATGGCAAAACCCCCCCTTTGGGAAAGGCCTATGTCCAGCAGTGGACGTTTTTCGTCTGAAATGATGATGATGATTCTATAGGATAGTTTGTAAAATCGTTTAGGCGTAAATTCATGATTTTTTGCAAAGGACAGAAATAATGGGAACTGTCATATTATTTCTTAATAATACGAACTATTAACAGGACTGATTGCTGATTGGCTAATCTTCATCTTTTACCTAAAATAGTCCGAATTTTGCAAAAAATCTACTAGTAGCTCCTAGCTCCTCATCATCTGCCTAGCCTTTTCTCGACTATGTTGGGGTCGGCTTCCATTCTAACCGGATGTAGCTGAATACCAGTATTTTACATGGAGCGACTGCCTATCTGACCTCCACAACCCAGTTAGTACTGGGTAATACGATACCCCTTGGTAAGACTGGTTGTCAGACTTTTTGAGCCACTGACTATCTAACGACTGTCAAAGATCTACATATGACAGCCGGGACCAACAGCTTAACGTGCATTCCGAGGCACGGAGGAAACTCGGTATGTAATGGATGGTCACCCATCCAGAGACCAACCTAGGCAAGCACGTTTTAACCTACAGATCGACCCCAGCGGCTGTTATTATTTAGCCACGAAATCCTCAGTAACTCCTAGCTCCTATTATCACGTAAATATCTAGGAATCAATTAATCACACTATTTCATTTGATTATACATTTCACGGAATATTATTATCTTACACATTTTCGCAAGCTACACCCCTTGAGAGAGCACAATGTTTGGCACCCTGAGGTCTGTTTTTACTGGGAAAGTTCTTTGACCGCGCTCCCCTTTGTTATTCATAAGCTTTGACCGTATCAATCATGAGCCAAGCCAGTGTCCAACTTTTTGAGGTCATGATGGTCATGAGGTCACGAGGTTTGATAACACCGGCCAAGTGCATGTCGGGCCACGCACAATGTAGGATTCCGTAGTTGCCCATCAAGAAAAACCCAATAGCACTTTGCCCGACCAGGGAATCAAACCCAGGATCTCATGCTCAGCAGTCGCGCTTGCGACCACTCGACCAACGAGGCAGTCAAACAGGCCTAGAAACCTTCATAATAATACAATACTATGGCCCCCTTTCAGATTTTCGATTACACCTCGTATGCGTGTTAGGCTAGCACTTTCGACATCAAACATGCTGACATACATACACCCACAGGTTGCGAAGGTGTTTTTCACGGGTTAAGGGGTTACCCTACAGCTAATTATGTGAAGTGATGGTTACCTGGCCGCTAGCACTGGCCGCTAGCACTGGCCGCTAGCACTGGCCGCTAGCACTGGCCGCTAGCACTGGCCGCTAGCACTGGCCGCTAGCACTGGCCGCTAGCACTGGCCGCTAGCACTGGCCGCTAGCACTGGCCGCTAGCACTGGCCGCTAGCACTGGCCGCTAGCACTGGCCGCTAGCACTGGCCGCTAGCACTGGCCGCTAGCACTGGCCGCTAGCACTGGCCGCTAGCACTGGCCGCTAGCACTGGCCGCTAGCACTGGCCGCTAGCACTGGCCGCTAGCACTGGCCGCTAGCACTGGCCGCTAGCACTGGCCGCTAGCACTGGCCGCTAGCACTGGCCGCTAGCACTGGCCTTAATATGCTTTTTTTTTGTGTGTGCAGTGTGCATAATGTACTAACGCCAAATAAACTTTATTCTTTCTTTCTTTCTAATGACATTTGCAGCAGACAAGTCTCAAAGGTTAACCCAAATGGCGTCCATCAGTTCCGGTCGTACGTATATGGCAGACGGACGGTGTGCAAACCTTATTTGGTTACATTTGACCAATTTAAGCTTGACCGCTTCAAGTTATTCAAACTGTAAGAAAGTGGAGCGAAATGCCTAAAAATTGATTTAGGTGTGAAGTTTAGGTGATTTAGGATGATTGGTCATCATCATCATCAGCCTTTTTAATGTTCCCACAGCTGGGACACAGGCCTCCTCTCTATGAGAGGGGATGGGCTATAATCCACCACGCGGGCCCAGTGCGGATTGGTAGATGTCACATGTCTTCGAATTTTTGGTTCTAGGACATGCCGGTTTCCACACGATGTTTTCCTTCACCGTTTTTGAGAGCAGTGGTGATGAAATAAATTACACAAAGTAATGCGCCTGCCTGGGTTCGAACCCACGACTTACTATTCGTAAGTCGGGGTCGCTACCACTGGGCCACCGCTGCTCTCTGATTGGTAATTGGGTGCAATCCTTGAAATGGGTGATCATCATCATCATCAGCCTATAATGTTCCCACTGCTAGGACACAGGCCTCCTCTCTCTATGAGAGGGAATGGGCTATAATCCACCACGCGGGCCCAGTGCGGATTGGTAGATGTCCCATGTCTTCGAATTTTTGGTTCTACGAGTAGGTCATGCCGGTTTCCTCACGAAGTTTTCCTTCACCGTTTTCGATGGGTGATATTAAACCTTATTTACAACAATTTTGACCCTGATAACTTGGGGTCCAAACTGAGTGGTTTTTGAGAAATCGAACTTTTAAAGTTGTTGAAATTTACCACCTCTCCCGCATAAAGTTGAGCGAAAATGCCTAAAAATTGATTGATGTTTACGTAAGAGACGTAAAATAACTTCACGCCTGTAAACCCCAAAGGGTTAGGCTATACAAGTAGACACACACATACCCTCGGTTATGCTTAATAGCGTTAACGACTGACGGCATTTCATACAAACTTTCAAATCGTTTTTTTTTTTAATGATTCAACCAATTTTAATGGAACTCCATACGCTTTAGCAGGATACATAGTGTTACAGTTAAATTAGACCCATTTTAATTTTGCCATAGAAACAGAAAGTCCCAATTTTTTTTTTTTTTAAAGAAATTTCGAAAATTCCTCTCAACTTTTTAGACCTATGTATCCTGCTTATGAAGTTTCATGAAAATCGATTCGATCATCTCAAAAAAAAACGATTTGAAAGTTTGTATGAAATGCCGTCAGTCGTTAACGCTCTAAAAATATTTGTATAATACATCCACACTCCGAGGCTACTACTAAGAAATTCAAAAAACTCAAAACTCAAAAGCATTTATTTCAATTAGACCATTACAGGCACTTTTGAATGTCAAAAAAACAAAGAAGGCTAAGCTACAGTCACAAACACAAGGCATAATAACTTGTAAAAGTACTGTAGTTGCCCATTCCAAAGCGTAGATCTCTATAGAGAAGAATGGGCAAGAAACTCCATGGACACTCTTTTCAATCAAATA
This sequence comes from Lycophotia porphyrea, assembly GCA_950005105.1. Lineage (NCBI taxonomy): Eukaryota > Metazoa > Arthropoda > Insecta > Lepidoptera > Noctuidae > Lycophotia > Lycophotia porphyrea. The sequence continues at coordinate 2,443,000 of OX465410.1, read as the reverse complement.
ATTGTTACAAAGTCTTGGTTACATCATTCATGTTGAGATTATACATTATGTGAGAACGATGTAGAAATAATTCCTGATAGATGAACGTAAAAACACTTTATCCGACCTGGGAATCGAACACAGGACTTAGCTTTGCACTAGGAACATTACGACATCATCATCATCATCATCATCAGCCTATAATGTTCCCACTGCTGGGACACAGGCCTCCTCTCTATGAGAGGGAATGGGCTTTAATCCACCACACGGGCCCAGTGCGGAATGATAGATGTCACATGTCTTCGAATTTTTGGTTCTAGGACATGCCGGTTTCCTCACGATGTTTTCCTTCACCGTTTTTGAGAGCAGTGGTGATGAAATAAATTACACAAAGTAATACGCTTGCCTGGGTTCGAACCCCATCCTACTGTTCGTAAGTCAGGGTCGCTACCACCGGGCCAGCGCTGCTCTCACGACATGATCAGGTAATAATCATAGCACTTCCACTTTGAAACAGGACTTCTCTGTGAGGAAGAGAACGAGCTTTAACCCACGACACAGGCCTCCTCTCTATGAGAGGGAATGGGCTTTAATCCACCACGCGGGCCCAGTGCGGGTTAGTAGATGTCACATGTCATAGTGTTACTATCATCATCATCATTTCAGCCGAAAGACGTCCACTGCTGGACATAGGCCTCCCCCAAGTGTCGCCACATTGACCGGTCTCGTACGTCTCGCATCTAGCGGATCCTCGCACCCTCACCAGGTCATCGGTCCACCTAGTAAGAGGCAACGCAACGTCTTCCGGTTCGCGGTCACTACTCCAGAACTTCACGGCCCCATCAGCCATCTGTTCTGCGAGCAATATGCCCTGCCCACTGCCACTTAAGTGTGACTATACTTTTTTCGTAAATATGTTTTTCTTTTTGTACAATGGCAACTTGTTTTTATATTCATACTAGAGACAGCCCGGCTTCGCACGGCTGCAATGCAGATATAAACCTTCCTCTTGAATCACTCTATCTATTAAAAAAACCCGCATCAAAATCCGTTGCGTAGTTTTAAAGATCTAAGCATACATAGGGACGGACAGACAGCGGGAAGCGACTTTGTTTTATACTATGTATATATAAAGGGTGTAAACAGACTCTTAACGAAGCCGAAAGGCACTTGTTCTCCCCGTCATTGCGATCATTTCTTTGTTCTAGACCATACCTGGGAACCTTCTAGTTATGGAGATATTGGGGGTCAAAGTTCCAATTTTTTCACAAGTTTTTTTTTTTAAATTCATGTTTTTAAAGTAAGATTTTTACTTTAAGCACTTCCAGGACCCCCTTACTATTTAATCCATCCATCAGCGCAATGTTTTGAGTGCGTTACATTGAGGCCTACTGTAAAACGTGATTTTTCAGCCCAATAAAAAAAGTCGTTTCCCAGCACTATTTTTTGCGTAAAATTACTTAGTTGAAGAGTCTTTTTACACCCTGTATATGTCGTAGGAAATTCGTATGATTCCGCCGTTTAAGCGTGTCACATGTATATCATGGTGACCAAACTCCAACCAACGTCGAAATGATAACAATTGAACAAGTTACCATTTTGTCGGCATAAAACATACCTGCGAGCGTTACTAAATTGACGACGCGGTATGTAAACGGCGGAATCATACAAATTGCATACCGCCTATATTATAAGTATAATATAGGCGGTGATAATTTGATGTATCATTTAATTGTGCTTCTGTGTGTTGAGCTATGTCTTTTGTGTGAACTGAATAAATGGTTTATTTAAATTTCTGTCTACATGTCTTTGCAATACCGCTTCTAGAAAACATCCATTTCCTCAAGACGTTTTCCTCCAAAAAACAAAAAAAAAACAGAATTGTGTTAATTAAAGTCCAAAAACTTCTTTATTTAGTACTTTTGTGAACAAATGATAAAAAAAAACTTTTGCGAAGACTTGTTGAACAGTTTCGACTCCCACTATAAAAGAACGGCCTTCTTACCGAAAAAGGAAACAAGTTTGGTAAAGCTGCTCAACACTAAACTATACCTTAACACAAGGCAATAGAAACTGTTTTCAATTTCTCGAGTGGTATTGCTAAGTTGGTTGGGTACCCACTCAAAACCTCGCTGCCTACACTATGGCGTCATTTGGCTCAAATCCTTTGGTATATTGTACAGATTAAGTTTCTCTATTGGGTATATTTAGAAGGGTTTAGACTGTAACTGAATTTCTAGGAAAAAACCTAGACTTAAGGTTTAAGCTCCAGGGTAGCCCGCGAAATTCAATGTTGCTTACGTTTTTTCCAATTTGCAGGTCAGTGTCAGGTTGTATGTTGATTGAAATAGGATTAGCAACCGTAACAATTATAGCTTTACTGAGTTAAAATCATCAATTCAACCCTCAAAGTTAATTGAATCCCATTAAATGACTTTTCATGATAATCCCTTGCGTTTCCACTTAATGCCCGATTTTACAAGGCGACACATTTTTTTGTTTTTCGGATGGGAAATCATCAAATGGCTTCTCCCGCTCTGGGCGGAGCGGAATCCCAGTGTCAGAATTGTACTGATTAAAACCCATCCATGTTCCTTCCTTGCCCTTTGTGTTCCAGGGCCTCGGTATATCTTTCGAACAGTCCCGCAGCCCTGGGCAAGGCGACACCTAAAATAAGCAGTTACATAACCAAAAAAACACTCCGGGAATGTCGACAGAAGTGAACACTTTTTTTTTTTTCAAGATTCTGAATTATTTTTAGAAAATATTTTTGCATAAGCCTTTTACTTAAACATTTGACTATACACTGTATTTTGGGTTTGTAATATGTAGCAATACGGCTAACTCAGCAATGAAAAAGAAGTTATTTAAAACGGTGTCGCGAGTTCAATTGTTTTTCCCCATCTCAAAAATGCCCAACGTGCTTAAAGAAGTTTTCACTTCAAAACTATTTCAGCAAAAACGTAAGACGGTGACTAAAGTTATGATATGCGCTAAAACGTGGAGATAATAGTGTTTTCGAGACGTAGGTATGTAAATAAATAGGCGCTGCATGAATGAATCGATCGGTAATTATGAAAAAATGGAATGCTTTGTACGTTTTTATTTAAATTAGTGACTATTTAGTTCAAACTGTAGAAGGGCCGGTCTTTCTTTTTTATTTTTCTGATTTTTAACTCTTATTTGACAAGAGGAGCTCGTGGCTAAATAATAACAGCCGCTCGGGTCGATCTTTAGGTTAAGCCGTGTTTGCCTAGGTTGGGCTGTGGATGGGTGACCACTCATTTCATACCGAGCTTCCTCCGTGCCTCGGAAAGCACGTTAAGCCGTTGGTCCCGGCTGTCATTTGAAGATCTTTGACAGTCGTTAGGTAGTCAGTGGCCCAAAACAGTCGGACAACCAGTCTAACCAAGGGATATCGTATTACCCAGTACTAACTGGGTTGTGGAGGTCAGATAGGCAGTCGCTCCATGTAAAATACTGGTATTCAGCTGCATCTGGTTAGACTGGAAGCCGACCCCAAAATAGTTGGGAAAAGGCTAGGCAGATTATTATGAACTTTTCTTTGACTGTAGCGTTTAGACACGAAGAGTCAACAAAATTGAAATAAGAACATAATGTTATGTAATTTATGGTAATGGTCGACTGCGCTGCGGGTATCTTAAATCAAGGACATTCATTTGAAATATGAAAAAACTCGAAATTCAACATTTTTCTTACGTTTGCCGCATGTCATTACTTCGCAGAATTTGATCCTTATGAGCGACAGTATCAAATGGTGTAATAATACAATGTGTATTTTCTTTTCTTCAATGCCTGCATGTTCGATTTTGACGGCACGGTCGGCGCAGTGGCTGAGCGATTGACTGCTGCGCTGCATGTCGCGGGTTCGTTCCCCGCACGGAACAAATATTTGTATGGCCTACAGATAGTTGATCCGGGTCAGGCTGTTTGTGTATGTGAGTTTAAATGTTTGTGAACGCACTCACGATACAGGAGAAAATCCTAGTGTGGGGCAACGGTTCTTTTAAAATAGAAAAAAGATTCCTGGCTAGAAAAATTGATTTTACAAAAAAAACTAATGATGCTGTTTTAGTTTACATCAAAATTGGGCTCGAGACTCCTTTGAACATTTTTCGTTATTCCCCAAAGTTTCAGATTTGTCCATCCACGCCCTCTTGAAAAATTCACTCTGTATAAGCTCCTTGGCTGGCGTCTGTACAATTGAAATCAAAGCGCTGACAGACAATGGATTCGTCAAGTATTAAGAAAAAGCTCTTTCCATTAAAGCACCCATCAATATCCCCACAAAGAGTTCTGTCGATCCTCTTCAACGCACAATAGCGTGAACATACACTTTACCGCTGACTTAAGTGGTTCACACATTATGTATGGTCACGGATCTATTAAAAAGTATGATTGAACGATTGAACATTTACATTTTAAATGATCGGAGACATTGAGGGTCGGGCTTTGTTACAATATCATGTCTAGAGGTGTATAAGATGTATACAGAGATACAAAGTTCTTTTTACGCTAGAATGATGTTACCAGGGGGCAAACCTTTGTGGTTTTTTTTTTTTTAGAATTTTATTTAAAAAAAACCGGCCATGTGCGAGTTGGGTTCGCGCACCGAGGGTTCCGTATAAACTTGTAGGTATTTTGTTATTAAACTAGGTACATATTTACGGTTTTCAGATTTTTTCCTTCACATGATTGTGCTGTAAGACCACAGAAATCTTAATAATATTGCCTTATTATTAAGATTTCTCTGTGTAAGACATTGCTTCTTGCTAAATTTCATGATTCTAGTCATATCTTTTGATAGTGTTGACTTACAAGTTTGATTTTTTCACTGCTTCATGGGGTAACAGATTTAAGTATTTGGTATTAATTTCAGCTTGATACCTTCAGGCGTTCAGTTCGTGTGAGAAATAAGTTTTTTTGCGAAAAAACACAACTTACAAAAAACGCTAAAAATCTGAAATAACTTTACTTTGGGAAGTCGGTGACTTTTTTGCCACCGACTTCCGAAATTAAACTTATTTTGGAGTTTTTTTGGAAGTGTATTTTTTTTGCAAAAACTTTTTACCGCACTTTTTTTGAAGTCGGTTAAAAAGTGTCTTGACAGACAGACATCAAAGTGATGCCCGACTGAGGTACGGCAAAATTCCGATGGAATATGATTCAGAATAAGGGGCTGAATGCACCCTGTCCGTTTGTGGAGGGCTGTCCTTTCCTTATACCCTGTATACTCAAATTCCACCTTCAGACTGGTACTACTGCAAATTTCCCAATAACGCTTTGCCATAACTGGTAATCGAACCCATGACAACGGGCAGACAGTCGGCTTACTGACAACTTATAACCAGTGAACCCATGCTGATGGACTGAGGCAGAGGAGGCAGAGTTCGAAACATTTATACAAATAAAAAAGAAGTGTGTGTGTACTTATATTACGCACGTAAGAAGTTATACTTCTTAGGCGTATAAAACTTAAATGTTGACTAGCTAACTTCAGGGTGTATGTTGACTAGCTAACTTCAGGGTGTCGGTTTTTCGTGACGGTGTGCGCGCATCGTAAAAATTTACTCTCATCATTTTTCCCTAACGCGCCAAAAGAAGTACAACTTCAAAAATGGGTTGGCAAATAATCCATCCTGTCGTAAAAATGTCTTGACTGCGAGGCCATGACTTTTAATAAGCTTTAATTAAAATTCAAAAAGAATCTCACTGGAAAACAAAGTGACAACAACAAAAGTCAAACAAAACGCCGCCATCTTAAATCACAGACTAAAAATAAAAAACCGTCTTTTTTTTTAAGTGCGTTCTTTTTAACGTCATTAGGGAACATTTTGCACATACTGGCTGCTTGCTACTCTAATTATGGGCTAACAATATGCCTTCTAAGAAATGGCGGCTGGCCGTGTAAATACGTGTATGTGAGCAAAACGTTTCGTGAGTTTATTTTTAGAAAAATACTGGGTTGCTATATTGAGTCTCTGAATTTTTCCCGCTTTCAATCATTTTTTTCCACAAAATGACACGTTTTGCAACTTTTTTCCGCGTTCTGTTTTTCAAAAAGGAAATGAAACAGAGTGACCTACATAAAACTGTGGTCGCACGACGGCTGATCAAGCTATACGAAACCAGTTTATGCGGATCTCTCATTGTACAGAAATATATACAAAGCGAAGTCACGTAACTGGACATTTAAAGCTTGATGTACCGCCGTGTGTTCATTCACAAAAGGAATCCCTTGGCAACGAATTTAGTGTATGTGTATGTATTGAATGATCCCGGTCAAGCACGAGACGATACAGTCGGCGTATTATATTCCTGTTGCTATTACAAATTACTAATTTGGCTGTAAATTGCCTTACCTGATTTTTTTCGTAATTTTTAGTCTTGTTCTATGAATCCTTTGGGAAATCTTCCCCAAAAATTTCCCCTAGAACGATTTTTTCCCCAAAATAAGGATACATGTACGTCCCGAATCTACCAACACTGGAAGAATAACGCGCTTTTGAGAAGAATGTTTTAAAACGAAAGTGGAATAAACAAAATGGCGACGTGCGGGGGTTTGTAAAAAGGTTAATTAAAATTCATACTGGAACTGTTATGTAGTAGTCTCTCCGACTTGAGGATTTCAAACTGCAACATTTTATTTGAATTTCAAATTGCGAATATGTCTTTTCTGTCATTTCATAAAGTACTAACTTTTTTTTTCTAGCAAACGCAGATGTATTGCAGGCACAAAATATCATCAATGCAAAAAAAAACCTATTGTTGCGCCATTTAGGCAATGTCTACTTAACCTTTTGGAGATTATAAAAATGATGTTATGTAATTTATGAACTAAAATTTATAAAAATTGTTAAGTAACAAAGAAATGATTAATACCATTCACAGCATGTATAACAATTTTTTTTTTTTTAATTTTCTTTCTTTTTTAAAAAAAAATGTTTAATACTTTCAGTGAGAAAAACATCAAAAGCATAAAGTTTTCTATTCAACGGGTACAAATATGATACAAAGCTAGCAACACTGTACCTATGTCCCAAGCAAACAAAATGTTTTTTTTTGGAATGAGTTGCCTTGAGTATAAAAAAAATCAGCTAAGTGCGTGTCGGACCACGCACAGTGTAGGGTTCCGTAGTCTTACAACGTTAATTTAAATAAAACCTCTTCCTAAGGTCCGATTTGCCTCCGAACGACGATTATTATAGTAATAAAAAAAAAAACATTAACTGTTGAAATAGCTGTGCTTCCATACATTATGTTTGTGAAAATATATTATCCAAGTACATTTTATAAGTTGGTCGACTATTATTCGTAAACTAGTAAAGCCTACTTAGCTGTGAAAGTTTTCCTTTAACTTTGTTATTTTTTTTTACTTCGTTTTTTTCACCGTGAATTTTCATTTTCATTTTCATTTTCAAACACAGCCGTTTAGCTGGTAGAGGGGGAAGAAACTTGTGTCTACTAAAAATTAGCACTTTAAACCTTAATATTTCACAAACGAATCCCATAATCGAAAAATTATTTTACCAAACTTGCAATAAAACGCGCGTGCTTCTGTATCTGGGTGTATAATTTATCTATAATATGTATGTATTTAGAAATATATAAGTATGTTTATCAGTTGTCTGGTTGCCATAGTACAGGCTCTGCCTAGTTTGGGATCAGATGGCGGTGTGTTGGTTGTCCCAAGATATTTTATTAATACTTTTTTAAAGATCTATCCAATCAACGATATCCCACACTACGGGGTACGCGAGAAAAAAACATCCCCACTTTACGTGTACCTACAGGGGATACCCTAAAAAAGGGTTCCTTGTTGACGATGAAACCCTAAAAACAGCATTTTTCATAACAACCTTTTAGAAAAATGTTTTTGAAATCACTATATAATGTTTTTTTTTTTATTGCTGTTTAAAGGGTGTACAAAAAAATCTCTTAACGAAGCCGAAAGACATGTTTCCCCGTTATTGCGAACATTTTTGTTCTAGACCATACCTGGGAACCTTTTAGTTACGGAGATATTGGGGGTCAAAGTTCCAACATTTTCACAAGTTTTTTTTTTTTTAATACATGTTGTAATGTATATTTTTTACTTCTCACGACCCCCGTACTATTCAATCCATATATCAGCACAATGTTTTGAATGAGTCCTACCGTAAAACGTCATTTTTCACCCCAAAAAAAAAAGTCGTTTCCCCGCATTAATTTTTGCGTAAAGATACTTAGTTTGATGTACAGACGCCAGTACATCAAGCTACTACAAACTGTCAGAATTATTTTATAGATTTTCGACTTTATTGCTGAAGCTTTAGGTTCAAGGTTGATTGGGAAAATCTGACAGTTTCAGGTAGCTTAATGCTTGGTTGACGGCTTCGTGAAAAGTCCGTTTACACCCTGTATTTTGTACATTTACACAAATACTATAATTTTACTATAATACTATACAGGGTTGAATGAACACCTACGTGAAAACTATTAGGTACTACGTATTCACTAGGTACATACATACATAGAAATGCTATCGGTTATTTAAGAAAAGAATCGGCTGTTCCATACATTTTGACCGTGTATTGTTGTTGGTATTGCACTTTTGTAAGAAACAGCTGTTTTTTTTTAAATAACCGATGAATAATTTCTATGTCTATGCCAAGTCACAAGTAGCCAGTATTTCCAGAAAACACCCGTCCCAACCCCGCTATTAAATAAAATAAGCCTCGCTCGTCGGCACTTTCAAAGCTTGAGATACGCAGTAAATAACTAGATAATGATCGTTCTATGTTTAGACGGCACAGATCTGGCTAGTCTATGGTACCTTAGTAACCTATTTACTTGCTAGTAGCTTACTTGGATATAACTTAATTATGTTGGCTTTTTCTCTGGGAACTGAATTGTAAGTTTACTTGTTACTAGTTACTGTTATTTTTATTTAAAATTGAGTGTTATTCAGGTTTTATTATTAAATGTTACGTCTTTATATCTTCTGAGCGTGTCGATTGCAATCTAAATTGATTCCTAAGGGGTATGAATTTAGGGCTGCGGGACTATTCGAAAGAGATGCCGCGGCCCTGGAACACAAAGGGCAAGGAAGGAACATGGATGGGTTTTAGTCAGTACAAGTCTGACACTCCCTTCCGCTCTGCCCGGAGCAGGAGAAGTCATTTGATGATTTCACATCCGAAAAAAAAAGGCTTTCGTAAAATAATCTTTCCCTTTGGTGCCGAATTTGGGACTTTCAGAAGCGTTGATCTTTATATTATATACTACCGTAGACGCCGCGACTTACTTTTCAAGTAGGCCAGTTACAGGCATTTTTGAATTGTCGAAACAAAGACAACAATTAATCTTGAAAAATTAGAAATACAGAATTATAATAATATTCTAAGTTCTATACCAAACTTATAAAACCGACATCTTATAAAAATAATAAAAAAGAAATAAGTACAATTTGTCTTATCAAATAAACATAGCTATCTCTTTTATTTTACTAAAGAACTAGCTTATGCTCGCGGCCTCGCCCGCGCGGATGTCGGTTATCGCGACCAAAAGTAACCACCATACATCATTTTGTTATATCTCAAAGGGTTGAGGCAGCGCTTCCGTTGAAAACTCCTAGACGGCTTATTTTTTTCCGATACCTCCAACAAATATAATTATATTTTAGCCAATCTATACAAAAACTTGACAAATTATATACTAAAACCTTCTTCGAGAACCACTCCATTGGTGAAAACAGCATAAAAATCGGTGCTGTAGCTTTTGAGTTTATCGCGAACAGATAGACTAATGCAGCGGAGGACTTTGTTTTATAATATGTAGTGATAGGAATAGTGATGTAATGATATTGATAGTGATCTTTTTCAAATAAATATAACTATCTCTTTTATTTTATGAAAGTATGAATAATATAAATCAATTTGAACGCAGCCAGTCCATAAATGCAAATGTTTAAGATAACTTCTCTATTAAAATAACTACGAAAAAAAAGGTTTTATCTGAAAAAAAACCAGCCAAGTGCGAGTCGGACTTGCACACGAAGGGTTGCGTACCACCGTACATACTAGTATTTAACTAGTTAGACGCTTGTATGTATTGCCATTTTTAAGATCAAGCAAAGAACGCCGAAGAGAACAGATTTCTTGCTTAGGGATCTACCTACCATATTTGTTGGCATAGCAGTCATAGTAATAAATACTCAAATGTAAATTTCAAGTAGTGTCTTATGGTTCAAAAGATACGGCCGTGTGACAGACGGACGAACAACGTAGCTTAGGCTCCTATTGGCACTCTTTGGGTACCCAAAAACAGACCAAAGTTGGAAATATTTTGTGAAATATTATACGCTAGACTATAAAAAGCTGAAATATTGGCGTTACACCGCAGTTAGTTTTATAAGTAATGCGGTAACAGCCAATAATATCGATATAAACCTATCATCAGATCTGTATCAATATGGCAATCGATTTACAGCTGCATCGCGCTACCCGCGAGTGTAGCGTTACCGAATAATTTATACGCATTCGAGGAAAGAGATTTAACTTTAAATATAATCTCTTAGGGTAGCCCGCGGAATTCAAGTTTTCCTACATATTTTGTCATTTGCAGGTCATTGCCAGGTTGTATGTTGATGAAAAATGAGTCGCGCTAGTAACACGTATGTAGTTACAGAATCACCATCATGAAAATCATCAATAAAATCCTGTAAGTTCATTTAATCCTATTGAATCACTTTTTCATGAAATATTCATTGGTTAGGGTTACATGAACTTAGAGGATAGTATTGATGATTTTCATGATTCTAATTCTGTAACTACACATATGTGTTACTGTCGCGACTCATTTTTCATCAACATACAACCTGACACTGACCTGCAAATTACAAAAAACGTAAGAAAATTTGAATTTCGCGGGCTACCCTGACGCAATCGCCCTAATGGTTTAATTTATAATTGAGGCAGTAATATCATCACTTTTGCTTGCAGTGAGTATTTTTATTGTATACTAGTTGTACATTAAAATGGTTTTATAGAAACCTTCCCTGGCGTATGTAGAACAACTGTGCAAAATTTCATCCAAGTCCGATTCAGTTCTGATTCTCCGTGAAATATCGACAGACATAACAAAGGGGCGTCATGGGGTGAATTATTTTTAGAGTAGTTTATTGGGAGCGCGCCTATTGAGTAGTAATAGGACTGTCTGGGCCTCCAGGTGTATCTATAACTGATGCAAATAAGACTGAGAAGCAGGTATGTACTCTAGATGCATGGTGACTGAGTAATTTTATGGTTTGCGGTTTTTTTTTATACATAAATAAGAATAAAACTATTATAATTTAATACGTTTTCACAGATTATTCGTTACGAATAAATATGACATGATGCATCATGGCGGTTTGTTTACGTTTGTGCTAGTGGCGCCCACTACGCTGAGTTTTACGCTCCCCAGATGGCGCCACTGTCGAGTAAGGTCCTGTCATTAATTCTATTGTATACTTTAAAGTACAAATAACTTCATAAAAAGTTTATTTCATTTCGTATATCAACATAGTGTAAACTTCAGATACATAATTACAAATATTCTTCCTAACATTAACAAGAATGAAACATTTAAAAATCATTCTACCTCCAAGTACTAACAAATAAGATCCTAAGTTGCTACTTAAAATCTTCAAGTCATAATTAATCAGGAATGGCTCAATCTAGACCAGAATCATGAATATTAGTTAAAATACGTGATAAAAAGCAAGCAACGCGCGAGAACTCTATTACATTTCAGAAGACATTACTCTACACGAACGCCTCTAGCGACGAATTCATGCGCGATAGCCCCCATTATAACTATTATAAGCTACTGTCAAACAGCTACACAAAATCTACCAAAATTAACATCAATAATAAATTCTCCTTCCAGAAGTTATGATGGTTGCCTAAGAAAATTATGTTATTTTTTTACGTTCCATTTCCATAGACTAACAGCCCATCATTATCCATACACAATTGTTGTATGAAACAGAACATCACTGCTTTGAATGTAGCTAACTTGAGCGATACTTAAAACTGATCTGTTGACAGCAAGACACAAGAAAATTACATAGATTAAAAAAAAAAACGTGGACAAAGGAAGAAATTGAAATGTTCCATTCTTAAAAAAAGTTCCGTGAGTGAGTGACAGACAATGGCCAGTCTGAACTGACGGAAGAAAGATCAAAAGTTTTTCTTTATAATTCATTTATTATTTAACGTTTGAGCGGATCAAAGGAGAATGAACTTTATAAAATAACTAGCATATTGCCCGTGACTTCGTCCACAAAAAGTGCGATAGCTCTTTTAATATGCATGATATCAAAATAATTTATGGAACAATATTTTCTGTCAGCTAAGTTCAGATTTGTCACTAATCTGCAATACCTTAATTACAATATCTATTGCCCAGAAATATATTAGTTACCATATTAATCAAAGCGGTCTCAAAGTATGAATCATCAAATTAATGTAAATATGTATCTTAGATTTTAACTTGATCACTATTTTCTATAGCCTGAATATAAGGCCTGTCCTCAAAAAAGTAAGTCACGGGCAGATATAATACATTTGTATCGAAAATAGCAGATTTTGCACCTCATAAATCTATTCAATCCTATTATGTATGAAGAACCTATAACTTGTTTCATCTAATAAGACAAATGGGTTGGACTTTTAGTACATTAAACGCTGATAATTTTTCTGCCTGATATGATTTAGTTGTTTTATTTCTGCCCCCGCATAGGGGATGCTTACCGCAGCGCTTGGGTAATCAGCAATTAACCTATTAACTATCCTAAAAGTCTTGCTAGCTGGCATGAGGAGCGGAAAGTGGGTGTGTAATGTAAAATGTGAGCGTAGCGAGCGCGCGTCATGGAGTCGTCGCAGCTGACAGAATTATTTTTTAGACCAACATTTTTACATTTTTGTTGATTCAATTTTGGTGACACTTCTATTATTTTGAAACCCTATATAGTTATTTGATGATTGATATTATTTACAAGTAATTCTTAATTAATATTGAAGTAAGCCTTTTGATATTTTAACTGATTTTTTAAGAACAAACATTATTTATTAGGTCATTGAAAATGCATTTATTATGTAATTTATAAAATTATACACAATTATTTATAGCCAGCTCCCACGTATAATGTCGCTAAATCAGTAAAAAAAATATTGAATTGGATCATTAGTTCCGAAGATTATAACACACACAAAACAAACAAACAAACAAACAAACACGATTTACAAACTTGTAAATCGGATTGACCATCGGAATACCTTGCAAAGTGTCCGGCCCACCTCCATTTTTGGCTTTGTGAAAATTTGAGAGCGTCTGTCACTATGGTTCTATTGCGAATGTACCTCTTTCAAATATGAGTACTATACAGGGTGTAAACGAACCCTTCATGAAGCCGTCAACCAAACATCCTGTACATCCAACTAAGTAACCCTACGCAAAAAATATTAATTTCTGGGAAACGACTAATTTTTTGACTAAAAAAAACATGCACTAATATCTAGTTAAGAAGGTTCCCAGATATGGTCTAGAACAAAAAAATGATCGCAATGACAAGGAGAACAAGTGCCTTTCGGCTTCGTTAAGAGTAATTTTACACCATTTCGATAACTACCATTTTATGAATTTTGAAAATTATTCGTTACGAGTTTCTGACCGCGATCTCGGCCGCGTGGAGTAATTTACCGGAATAAAATGTATTCTATCTGTTAATCTAGTTTATAAACTATTTGTGATTTTTGCTTCATTATAACAACATGGTCCTTAAAACTAACAAACCCAGACCTTACAACACTGTTCACTGTTCACGACACCGCAACGCGGGAAAAAAGTAAAATTGACACCGGTTTAAAAATAGAACGCGTTCCCGCAGCCATTGTAGTTTTTTTTTAAGGGACATTAATATTTTCTGCGGAGCCAGGTACTTTTTATTACATTGTTACCTAAAAAAAGAACTTTAATATAGTGTCTCTACTCATCATGGAAGCATCATTGCAAATTGTTGAGTCCAGAGTTATTACAAGAGAATGATGGCGACTTTTTAACGATGTTTTACTTCTTTTAAAGGTAGCCAATTCGCAAGTGTTTACGTTTTAAGAGCCCTGCGGAGGCCACGCGCAATTGCAATTCGAAGCGAAGGAAAAATCCGTCTTAATATTGTTATCTCTGTTTCACACTTCCCGGCGTATTGCGAAGCCGCGCGGGAGCATGTGTGAATAGTGTTTAACTAGCTACTATTCTATAATTATCGTTCATTCATATCACCGCTGAACATTTGTGATTAATTTGAATGTGTACCGTAATACCAAAAATGATGAATGACAACCCAATGCTTTTCCAATTTTTTAGTTATATTGGGTAACTTAACAATATAAGTCATGTTTCGAAATAAACAAAATTAAAAATATTACCGTTTTTAATATAGAACAGATAATAGCAAAAATGTGAGAAATTCAATTTGTTTACAATTCGTTTTAGGTAAATATTTCCAAAAAAAAAATAAATTGAAACCTAAGTAAACCTGTCTTATTCCGAATAACGGCATAATAAGGTCGAAATATGCTTAAACTGAAAATGATTTTGGTATTACGTTTGTATGGGAAAGTCATTGTCCGCCGGCCCCTTAAGTCGTGTGTAATCCAACCTTTTTATGCAGAACTCGTTTAACGCACCTGTTCAGTCTTTTTTTAGATCGGACATGTTAAATTTATTGACGTATAATAGTGTATTTGTTGAATGTTTAGTTTTTAGTGTATTAAAAGGCGATAAAAGGATGTAATTAATCAGACGATTCTAAACGCTAGCATAATATTGTCAGGATAAGACGCTGTTTCAAAGTATATAGTATAAGATAGAGATTTCCAGTTAGGAGTTTTCTCGGTAACAGCGTGGTAGTCTGAATTTATGCTCGTTTGGTGGCAATGGACTAACCACTGATACAACAATTGGGGAAATGTGGGTACACCGTTGTCTATTAGTTTAGAAAATACAGATGTATGTTCGTTCTACAGGTAAGTACCTATGTACAGTCGAGGCATTTCCCGCCTGATCACTTTAAAAAAAAATTGCTTAAATCATACGGCGTCACCCCGCCTGGCTAGAGAGAGCTTCATGTTGTGAGTGCAAGCAAAAATGAGATTAGTAGTGATTAGTGGTGATCACATCTAGCAATACAGTAATACCAGGCATAAAATAAGTACCTACTATCCTGTGTTTCTAATTTAATTTCCAAACAAGTAAATAAAAACGTGCTTTCGGGAAAAGACACAAACTACAGTTTGGGCTTTAACTCTAAACACTACTATTTCAATAGTAATATGAATTCTACAATCAACTTAATTAACAGCAGTATAAAGATAAAATTTTTTTAAGTGGAAACTATCAATTGATTAAAAAAATAGGAAATTTCCTGGAGTTCGAACTGAAAACTCTCGGTGTTTTGGATCTGGATCTATGCTGGACGGTGCGTAGGCTTCATCAGTCGAGCCCTTTCAAGCTTGATATTGATGTATATACAATGTTTTCACAAAGGCATGTCTTATAAAACTCTAAATATCAATGGATACGCTACATGATTCCCATTTGGGAAAAAAACTCTTTCTACAAAATACTAAATTAGTTAGGTCGTCGTACGGAGTATTCCCATTTGAGCACCGATTTCAACAAAAGAACTTTTGAGCAAAGGGCCTATCTTTGGCTCTAAGCATTAGTGCTCTTGAAATCGGTGCTCAAATGGGAATACCTACTCCCGTCGTACTAGGCCGTCTTTTTGTAATCTGAGAAAATAATTTGTACGGTTTGCTTTCAGGCAGAGTACAATAATTTTTAGAATATAAGATCTTTCCTTGAAATTTGTATGTATTTTCTGGCAAATAAAAATTTTGATTTTTTTATTTGAATCTGACTTTGCTTGGTCATAGTAATTTATTCATAAACAAGTATTTTGTATCTAAATTAACACAAAAAAACAGTAGGTACATACAATAAAATAAATTACATTTGAATTTAAAAAATTTACATCAACATTTAAAAAAAAAATATGTGTGCAATTCACTCATGGTAAGTAGAAGTGAAACCTTCAAAAAACGTTAAATCTTATGAATGTATGTGTCTGTCTCTTTTTACCGTCGCTTTTTCGTTTCTTTGACTTTCAAATCAACGATGCTAAAGAAGTTTTCACTTCAATAATAAATTCACATTTCATCAATTTAGTATTTAACTTCAATCATACTTCTTGCACTGATACAGCCTCGTTATAAACCGACATAAATAATTAAATTGACACCACAACACTCACAACAGCTTAATCAAAACAAAAAACAACAAGCAACACGTTGCCATTAACTAGTAATTTTGATAAATCACTTGTACGTCATTCATTGTTAGAAACTTTCTCAGACAATTAATACTGAAAAGAGGTTCCATACTTGATAGTAATCGGGGTCGTAGGCAGATCGTGTGAAACCGATATAATCTATCAGAGTTCTATTATCTGTAGCACAAAATGGCCGCATGTCAAGATGTTATTATGGCGGGAATTTTTAGGGTTCCAAATAGGACCCCGAATCATTTCAAATCAAGTTAAACTGATTCTTTCTTTCTTTATTTCCAATGTCTATTTCACAGACCAACTTATATAATAACATAACATAACCCTCTTATAGATCTAAGATAAGTCGTGGGATTTTTTTCTAAATTACAGTATTAAAATCTAATCTAGTTTTAAGATTCTAATCTGAGAGCCATCTTAATAGTCTTGTGAAAATATTTGTATGGGAACGTGATTTGTTTACGATAGTGTCTCCGAGGCTCAGAAAGTACCGTCGAACAAGCTATTTGGTATCATCATCATCATCATCAGCCTATAATGTTCCCACTGCTGGGACACAGGCCTCCTCTCTCTATGAGAGGGATTGGGCTATAATCCACCACGCGGGCCCAGTGCGGATTGGTAGATGTCACATTTCTTCGAATTTTTGGTTCTAGGCCATGCCGGTTTCCTCACGATGTTTTCCTTCACCGTTCTTGAGAGCAGTAGTGATGAAATAAATTACACAAAGTAATGCGCCTGCCTGCGGTTCAAACCCACGAGTCACTGTTCGTAAGTCGGGGTCGCTACCACTGGGCCACCGCTGCTGTATATGTATACTCTTCCAAATTTTATTGAAGTAATAACTTTTTTAGGCGCGTTTTTGAGATGGGGAAAAACAATTGAACTCGCGACGACCTCTTCTTCGTTGCAGAGTTAGCCATATTGCCGTATTACAAACCCAAAAAAAAATATAGTGTTTAGTCAAATTTTTATTATAAGTAAAAGAATCCAGAATCTTGAAAAAAATTGTAATAATAGTAGGTAACAATAGTAAGGGGGTCCTGGAGGTGTTTAAAGTAAAAATCTTACATTAAAAACACTTATTTAAAAAAAAAAAGCTTGTACTAAAAGTTGGAACTTTGACCCCCAATATCTCCGTAACTAGAAGGTTCCCAGGTATGGTCTAGAATAAAAAAATGATCGCAATGACGGGGAGAACAAGTGCCTTTCTACTTCGTTAAGAGTCTTTTTACACCCTTTATGTGTTTGTTACTGCAGTTATTAATTTGGTTGGTAAAATAATTAAAAAATAATAATAAAAATAAGAAAATAAAAAGTAAGAAGGTTAGTTTGTTTTAAATTATACTTAATGTATGGTTTTATTTATTTCCAGGTAAGGATCGCAGTGACTTCACCACACCGCAAGCTACACAGGAAACTGGTATTTACAGACTAAATATAAGCTGGAGTATTAATAATTCTTAGAAAACCCGGTCACATGCTTGTCTGAACACGCGCAGTGTAAGGTTCGGTAGTCGAAATAAATATTTACCTATACTAATTGCACAATATTGATTTAAACTGCCGGAGGATAAGTGTTATATATAATTTTGTATTTCTCGATTAGATCGAAAGAAAAAGATATTTCTTTTAAAAAAATCTAAGTCGAATGTTTGTTTGAAAATCGTGTATCGGCCGGACATTGCTTTTTCTGTAAAATACTTTTCCGTATAAAGCAACCTAACGCACGAACTTAAAGCCTCTCACGGATGTTACCAAGCAAAGCCTAGGTCTAGCTATGTTTGGCTCTCCTAGGCATTACTTTCGCGGCACTAGGTCATCAATCACATACGGCCGACGTGTACAATCACTGGGCCGCACTGGGCCCTGTACCAAATAACTGGCCCTAGGTTATAAGGTCGGGTCGGTTAGGCTTAGGACAGACAGCAAATTACTAAAAGGATTGCAAGTGGCATAATAATTTGTTTTTTTTTATGAGATATTATTAAATTTGAATGTGTAGAAATATGAAAAACTAGCTGTTGCTCGCGACCTTCGTTCGCATGAAATTATTATTAATAAAGCTATTATTATAAGCACTTCCCTATTTGAATCGAATTTTGTCACCAATTTCAAGGGTTTCATTTTATTTTTCCATGGAACCCTTATTATTTATCTAAAATAAAAGTACCCTAAGTTACTCTTTGTTACATCAGCTATCTGAAAGTCCCGTTAAAATAGGTGCAGCCATTTTAGAGATTAGCCGCAACAAACAGACAGGCAGACAAAATTGTAAAACATGTTGTTTTGGTATGTACCGTGTATACATCCATAATATGCACTTAGTAAAAAGCGGTTATTTTAATATTAAAAACAGACACTCCAATTTTATTTATCTGTATGTATGTATATAAGTATGTATAGATGTATATAGATGTCGTAAGAAAAGTTTTGGGTATGAATGTAGATGGCTATAAGAATAGAGGAAGACCAAAAATCAAAGTCTCAGTTCAGAACGGAGTGATCCATAATGTCTATGGCATTAAAAGCAGAAATCACTTCACTAGTTAGTCCCTCAGTCACTCGGATGCATGTAACCTTATTAAGGAATCCACGACTCCCCCGAGGGCTTAATTTGAAAGCATAACAGCCAGACATATCCACGATATGTGTGTTCCCTCGGAGGGAAAATGATTTTGTCTTCAATTATATCATGCAAATTGAATTTAGAGGTAACTCTCGGACATTATGTGCTCGGTAGTGTACTTGTATAAGGGAAAGTACAAAGTGTAAACGGACCTGACATAAAGCCGTCAATCAAGCATTTTGTAGATGAAACTAAGTCATCATCATCATCATCATCAGCCTTTTAATGTTCCCACTGCTGGGACATAGGCCTCCTCTCTATGAGAGGGACTGGGCTATAATCCACCACGCGGACCCAGTGCGGATTGGTAGATGTCACATGTCTTCGGATTTTTGGTTCTAAGACATGCCGGTTTCCTCACGATGTTTTCCTTCACCGTTTTGAAACTAAGTAACTGTACGTAATCATTGAAATTTATTTGCCGCAGGGACCACACACACATTACTTTACATATTACATTATTTTTTAACTTGTGAAAATAATTGTAAAGCTTTTGAGCAAAAATAAATACATACGTATTTGACAACTATTAATGAAATACGAAAAACGTAGGGACACAGTATAGTAAATATCTTTTGAATTGGTTGAATATTGGAGAAGGATATAGTCGAGAATCAAACCTCGAATTATGACTTTTTACTATAGTTGTCCTTATCGCACCAATGTCGAAATCACGCTCGCATAGCGATAGCGATAGTTTCTTCAAATACTTACCGTGTTTCCTTATAATAATCCCATAATTCCACACATAAATCTACCCCACGCCACTTATAACAAACACCAAATTATCTTTCCACACAATTTTACACATAACCCACTTACTAAAACCACTAACTATATTGGCTTAGTTCATTCAAAGTCAGTTTACATCTGTTTGAACATCACTATCAAATGACAGTATTCTTTATTTTCTGTACGTTAAGGTTGCTGTTGCTCCCACTGAAAAGTCTCTCAAATAACAGAGTGCACTGAAAAAAATTAGTTGCCACAATCAAGTATTTGTTTAGATTGACCAAGTAACTTGTTTGCATCTGAGTCTATCAAGCACAATGATCACAGCTACTACTTTTATTTGATTGAGATTTGAAACAGGATCTTGTTTGGAGTTGTCACAAAACCTATTTGCAGCAATCAAGTCAAAAGTAAGTTAGTTGTGTCAATCAAGCATTTTGATTACTTCAATAAAGATTGTCTCTTCTTTAACTCTTCTACAATGATGTCATGTTAAGGGTAATCAAGAAACTTGTTTGAGCGTTCAATCATTTGAACTAGTATTGCTGCAATCATGTCGTGCTGATCAACTTAACTAAGATTTTGATTAATCTAAACAAGATATCGTCAATCAAGCTAAAAAGTCACTTGATTGGCGTGCATTTTTTTCAGTGTGGTATTTATTCTCATTGACATAAGGTTGTTGCTCTCAGACGGTAACGAAATTGTGAAGGAACTGTACTGGTGGCCAGTAGTTCACGCGGCAATTTCTCCTGGCCCCTAGGTCAGAGTGGGCAATCAGCCCAGCCTAGTGCTGGCGCGGTTTGTATGTCTCTATGTTAACTACACACGTAACTAACTTCTAGGCATAAACTATGATAAGTACTGTAATTATAGGAACGGGTAGCGGGAGTCGATACTTATTATTATTATTTATTATATATTTTCTGAATAGATACTTATAAACTACAAAACCGTTGCAATGGTTTGACTGTGGGGTCGGTGAGTCATTATTTATATAAATACATAATTAACACTTTAACATATTTCTAAATAATATCTTTTTAGTTTACTTTTAAAACTTGTTTTGTGTTTGGAGTCGATTTGTTGATGATTGAAATAAGCCCCTTTTTCCACAACTGCGGCGTAGCCCAAGAGGGTTATGTGTTTAACCTGTATGTATGTCTGTATGTATGTCCGTTTCTTTGTTCCCTCGTAACTCCTAAACGCATTAAGGGATTTCGATAACTTATACGTCGTTAGATTCGTTTTGGTGGCGTGCGTGGGTGTCACGGATGACGTTAAAAATTAAAAAAAAATTAAACAAAGAATAATGGCGAACTTGGGGTGCCATATTATTGTGGAGTTTGTTTTTTTTTCTTCCAATTTCATCTACAGGGGGTTTCAAATGAAGGGTTTTAGAAGGTGATTACAAAAAAATAGACAACTTATATGTTTAATAGTAATTCGAAGGGACGAAAAAAATCGCCTGCAAAATCTTTCACGTTACTAAACTAAAAAGCTAGAAATTAAAAAAGTAGTTGAAAAATCTGATGAAGACGACTGAAAAAACTGAACAGCGTTCCATTTTCATAATTTTATAATCAAACTAGCACTTCGCCCGTGACTTCGTCCGCGTGGATTTAGAAAATATAGCTCATAAGTATTACTCGCTAATATTGTAGCTGTCTATAAGTGTTTAAAGCTTCTCTGGATACAATGTTTGAAGTTGTTTTATTTTCCGGTAACAAAACAAAAGCCTCTAAATCATCATGCCAGCGTGATTAATCTATTTTTTTTTTGGTTTTATTAAAATAAAAAAAAAACGAGTGTACTCTAGACCACACGACTGAAGTAAAACTTAAACAAATGCCGAACAATCGTCTGTCAAATTCAAAAACGTAACTCTCTCTCTTTCTATCTTCACTAACTTATATCTCCCTCTCAATTTCCGTTTGCCTCGTATCGTAACGCATTCACCAGCTTACTTCCCAAGTCAAGCGTGCGTAAGAAGTTTTAATAAAAAAAAAAAACAGTAGTGGTGTTTACAATTGCTCTGTGTGTGTGTTACCTGTTTAGTTACTGAACCTCAATAGACCTGTTACAGCAATTATATATACAGCAATCTTATTGACGTGCATTTTAACTCTTTTGGCAAGTTCCACACAATAACATTTAATAGAGAGTTATAATAAATGTATTTTTTTGACATTGGCTGTAATTTGATTTTATGTTATTTTTGTTTTGTGCTATTTTTTATTGTAAATTTGTTTTTACGACATGTTAATTGTGAATTAGATTTTTCTTTAATTTTGGTATTTAATTTTGATTTTGTTTAATTTCGATTTTAATTCTGTTTTTCAACATTGATTTAAATTTAAATTACTTTAATATAACTGGTAACAATTATTATTTTATGAGGCTTACGGTGCTAACCTATAAGAAATTGTTATACTAACCTTAGATATAAGAATCTTTATTTTAACATGTAACAGTGTAAACAATTATTGGTATATAATAATAAATAAATTATGTTCCCAATCAGACACAAGCTGGGACAAATTTAGATAACCAGTAGCGTTCCTTTAGCCGCCATAACTGTTTTATTGACATGTAATTTTCAGCAGCTCGTGGCTAAACAATAACAGCCGCTCGGGTCGATCTTTAGGTTAAGCCGTGCTTGCCTAGGTTGGTCTGTGGATGGGTGACCACCCATTACATACCGAGTTTCCTCCGTGCCTCGGAAAGCACGTTAAGCCGTTGGTCCCGGCTGTCATTTGAAGATCTTTGACAGTCGTTAAAGTAGTCAGTGGCCCAAAAAGTCTGACAACCAGTCTTACCAAGGGGTATCGTATTTCCCAGTAGTAACTGGGTTGTGGAGGTCAGATAGGCAGTCGCTCCATGTAAAATACTGGTATTCAGCTGCATCCGGTTAGACTGGAAGCCGACCCCAACATAGTTGGGAAAAGGCTAGGCAGATGATGAATTTTCACAGCCATTAAGTTAATACTTATCTACGACAAATAACAGTTATTTTGATTCTTCTAAATTACCTGTCTTGGCTCACTGAGATAAGGTATGCATGTTATATGGCAAGATGTTATTATTTATTTATTTAGCACATAATTTGGTGATGAACCGGGACAGTGTCGAACCGCGCATAACTCCTTAGTCTGATGTACGGAATGTTTAGTTGATAGCCTCGTTAAGGATTCGTTTATTTATTATTACTAATTTTTTTTTATTATTATTTATTATTCCGTTTATTCATTAATCTACACATTAATTTACATTTTAAAATCTTTCTTTAAAAGAAAGCATATAAAAACATTTAAAAATATAAAAAAATAGCGGTCCGCCGGTGTCGGGAACAGGGTCCAAGCTACCGATGGTTAGGGCTCCAGTGACAGGGACTTCCTCACAATGCGAGCCGTATCGAGGAATACTGCCTTCTGAATCAGGCTTGATCCAACCGCCTAAGGAGAGCCTATGTTTTTGTTTTTTTTTTTTAACAACGGTTGTATTTAATACCAATTACAGTAACTAAAATTATAAAAATAAAAGAGATAATTATAACACATTAAAACAACAAAGTATAGCATTTGACACTTTCATAAATTCCTCTCACAGTACTTCTGACATACCAAAAAAATCTGTTGGATTAAAGTCCAAGAGATCATTATAATTAACATAAGGAGCAGTAATTACCATTACAGCAAAACTGCGAACTTTCAGTTCATTTAATGGCAAGTATCTTAGGCTTGTTACACACGTACCACAACCACACCACAACCACAACCACACGATGTGGGCGGGCTTAATTTTGTATTGAAAATGTATAGTAGAATTCACCCGGACCACATTTTGCTGCCATTATCGACCACATGGGTGATACCGACTCCATCGCAACCAAAACGCAACCACAACGCAACCACATCCATATTCAGACGTCGTCTTCTTCTTTATAAAAGCCATAACAAGGATAGCAACAAAAATGTTTCCTCTTCGAATTCCATGACTTGGCTCAGTCAAGGCGTGTTTCCTCTACGAAAACCGGTGTCGAACTGTCTGTCTACACTCGTGAGCGTCGTTGCGTCGTCGCAACAACATTGCAACAACGCAAACACATCCATATTTTGTCAGTACCACAGCGCAACTGCACAATGCTGCAGCGACACTATTCACACGTAACCACTGCTTGACCACCTTTTGTCGCCGCGATGTGATGTGGTTGTGGTATGTGTGAAACAAGCCTTAGAGTTAAGGATAACTAAGGGTCGTTTAAGCTAGGTTTAAACTCGTAATGGTAAACGTGAGCACTTAGTATGTCGTTATTAAAAGTTCTGAGTCAAAATGTTAAAGCTTTCACGTAGCTTTTAGCTTTCTTACGATTTTGAGATGAAAGGTTTATGACTTCAGACCTTTTAAAAGTTATTTACAAAGAGGTTAAAAAGGAGGTAACGTAATGTTGACCAGTCCATGGACTGGTCCTCCTATCTAAAGGGTGTAAACAGACTCTTAACGAAGCCGAAAGGCATTTGTTCTCCCCGTCATTGCGATCATTTTTTTGTTCTAGACCATACCTGGGAAACTTCTAGTTACGGAGATATTAGGGGTCAAAGTTCCAACTTTTTCACAAGTTTTTTTAAATACATGTTTTTAGTGTAGGATTTTTACTTTAAACACCTCCAGGACCCCCTTGCTATTCAATCCATGCATCAGCACAATGTTCTAAGTGCATTACATTGAGTCCTACTGTATAACGTGATTGTTCAGCCCCAAAAAAAAAGTCGCTAACCAGTAATCATTTTTGTTTAGGGTTTCTTAGTTTGATGTACAGAATGCTTGGCTAAGGCTTCGTGACGGACTGTTCGAAAAAGACACCGCGGCCCTGGAACACAAAGGGCAAGGAAGGAACATGGATGGGTTTTAGTCAGTACAAGTCTGACACTCCCTTCCGCTCTGCCCGGAGCGGGAGGAGTCATTTGATGATTTTCCATCCGTAAAAAAAGGCTTCGTGAAGGGTTAGTTTACACCTTGTAGATGCCGCGTACAGACATAAGAAAACATCTTCTCATGGAGGATATTATAAAGTATTCATGCACGCCTAACACAACCCTCAACCTATATCCCCATTATTCTTAGAATAGAACCCATCTGCTGCTCTCATAACCCATATAATATCACTCTAAAACAGGCTATCAAGCAACTTAACATAGTAGCTTTTTACTGCCAGTATACTAGTTTATTAATTTATTCTATTATTACTAATAGGACCAGTCCAGTCAGTCACACCTGACTCATATGCATTTTTATGACTGGCAACTCCCTTATGTGGCAAGGGAAAACGGTCCCTTCGGAAGTGTGTTAATTTTTAGGGTTCCGTACCTTAAGGGTAAAACGGGACCCTATTACTAAGACTTCGCTGTCCGTCTGTCTGTCACCAGGCTGTATCTTATGAACCGTAATAGTTAGGCAGTTGAAATTTTCACAGACGATGTATTTGTGTTGCCGCTATAACAACAAATATATATAATATAATAAAAACCGAATAAAATAAATATTTAGTACAACAAACGTGATTGCCGTTTTTTTGCTCGATATTAATAACGGCGACAGCTTGAAATATTCACAGAATATTTAGTTGTCTCTTTAAAAATAAATAGTTAATTTAATTATTTCCATACAACAGACATTATTTTTTTGCCGTTTTTATTGATAATGGTACAAAACCCTCCGTGCACGAATCCGACTCGCACTTAGCCGGTTTTTTTTTCATATTACGTTTTTTTTTTAACAAAAAAATAAACAGTTAAATTAAAATAAAATAAATATTTGAGGGGGGTATAATGGTTTGGAACCCTTCGTGCACGAGTCCAACTCGCACTTGGCCAGTTTTTTTGTTGTGGCTATTACTTTATTACCATAACCAATGCATTGTTTATGCATGGTGCCTGATATGTCACATGCTATGCCTATTTTAGAACTGTGTCGCGTTGTAGTTGTTCAGCAATTTGGTTATTGAGTTGATCACGCATACTAATCTACATACAGGGTGTAAACAGACTCTTCACGAAGCCGTCAACCAAGCATTATGTACATCAAACTCAGTAACTTTACGCAAAAATTAGTGCTGGGAAACGACTTTTTTTTTCGGGCTGAAAAATCACGTTTTACAGTAGGACTCAATGTAACGCACTCAAAACATTGTGCTGATGGATGGATTGAATAGCAAGAGGGCCCTGGGGGTGTTTAAAAGTAAAAATCTTACATTAAAAACAAGTATTAAAAAAAACTTGTGAAAAAGTTGGAACTTTGACCCCCAATATCTCCGTAACTAGAAGGTTCCTAGGTATGGTCTAGAACAAAAAAATGATCGCAATGATGGGGAGAACCAGTGCCTTTCGGCTTTGTTAAGAGTCTGTTTACACCCTTTATACATATTATAATAAAATTGTAACAGGCCGATGTCTGTATATTGACGATATTGAAAAAAATATATAAATGGGGGTCTTTATTAGGCCAACAGAACACAAAACAACAGTTTTTTAAATTTGTGTCAGCCTGTCTATATGTTTGTACGCGCATCACACAAAAAATTACTGCATGGATTTGAACGCAGTTTTCACCGCTCCACTGCTAGACGCTTAACTCTTAACGTCTTTATTTGTGTGTACTCCACATATGAGTTCATGTTGCTCGAAATAAATGTATTTTATATTTTAACGTAAAATATAGGCTACAATTTATCACTAAAAAAAAAGTTCAAAAATAAAATATAGATTTTAAGTACGTACGAGTACGAAGTTGTGGACAAAAGCTATGAAATAAAAATATTTATCTCGTTCACTCATAGACAGGCAACCCGCCGCCGCTGACACTGATCTTGAACCCTTGAGTCTAACTATTTTTTAAAAGAGGAGCTACGGATCGATGTTCGAAAATTAATTTCTATAAAATATCAATTAGAGGACAGTTTGGCAAATTCTATCGGGATAACCCATACATAATTTTCATGCACGAAACCCTAATGGTTTTTATAAAATAATAGTAGCCTATGTTAGACCTTATAACGTCAGCTATGTGCTAGTAAAAGTCCCGTCAAAATCGGTCTAGCCGTTTCGGAGATTAGCCGGAACAAACAGACAGACAAAAACTAAAAAAAAAAAAAAATTGTTATAAGTACCTACCGTATATATTTTCATATATATGTATTTAGTAAAAAGCTGTTATATTGATGTTACAAATAGACACTTCAGTTTTATTTATTTATATGTCAATGTATTTGTATGTATAGATTCGTTTGTCAGGATTAATGCTTGTTACTCTTTTACACAAAAAATACTGAACGGATTTGGATGAAATTTGGCACATAGATAGTTTATAACTTGGATTAACACATAAGATAGTTTTTATTTCGTTAATATGGTCCCATGGGACAATTACGGAAATCCACGCGGGCGAAACCGCGAGCACAGCTAATGTACAATAAAAATAAAAACAAATTCAACAACATATGAAATATACAAATTACTCATAGGTACACATCTTAAAAGTCATTGTCTGCCAAACCTTTTCCCAAATATGTCGGGGTCGGTACTCGGATGCAGCTGAATACCAGTACTTTACGTAAGGAACCCTATTTCTTAACCGCACTTTTTCCCAAGCACAAATACCCTATTCCCATGCAAATGAGCCCCATTAAAACCTAGAATAAAAAAGTGTGTGTGTGTACTTATGTACACGCGTTAGAAGTTATACTTCTTTTTAAAAAAAATATCTGTCGCCTTATCTCAGCCAGCAGTAGATTAAAAATAAAAAACCTAGGCTTGTCAATATCTGACACTAAGCTAACTTCAGGGTGTATGTTGACTAGCTAACTTCATGCTGTTAAATTTAGGTGTCGGTGTGCGCGCGCATCGTAAAAAATTACTCTCATCATTTTTCCCTCACGCGCCATATAAAGTATAACTTCAAAAAGATAATTTCCCCATTACCCCAATGGGAGCGAGATGAAGACCTGTTTGCGGACTTGCCCACATATGGTCAAGTAAGCTGGTCACCTGCATAGTTGGCCCAGATGTGTCTCGTCCGGGAAGCTGAGAGAATTTTTTCTAACATACATTACTTAGGAAGCATGCGTGAACCATTGAACGAGAAAAAGGGGTTGAATGAAAAGTTGCATGGATCTGTTTCTGCGGTATTTTAGTTTTAGTTTAACAACAACAACATACATTTATTTTCAGGCTACTTAGGCCCATATATATATACCTTACGGACTAACATACATATGATGTATTACTAATTGTGTTAGTAAATAAAACCAGTAGTAGTTTAAGGTGGAAGCGTCAGGGAAGCCCGCGAAATTCAATCTTTCTTAGGTTTTTTCAATTTGCAGTTTTGGTCAGTGTCAGGTTGTATGTTGATGAAAAATGAGTCGTGCTAGTAACACGTGTGTAGTTACAGAATTACAATCATGAAAATCATCAGTACAACCCTCTTAGTTCATTTTACCCCATTGAATGACTTTTCATGAAATATTCTTCGAATAGGCTTACATGAACTTAGTAGGTTGTATTGATTATTTTAAATTAATATGTTGAATGAATGGTAAAGTTTAAATGTTGTTAAATTATTAATGGTTTATTTTAATAATTAAAAACTATTAAACTAAAAAAGTATATACATTGATAATTAAAAACTATTAAACTAAAATAGATAAACTAACAACAAACTATAAAAGGGCATCGAAAAACTCCTCCTCAACGCTGTCAGATGGTAATGTGCCCAAGAGACTGGCGGCGTTGCCACGTTGTACGGCAACACTTAGCCTCTGGCCAAGGTAAAAGCCAGCCCTTGTGTCACGGGAAGCGTCAACTAGGCGTTTCGTAATTTCCTTAAATAGGCTATGAGCACTCGGACCCCACGGCCCCAGAGTTTCAACCCCAAACGGCTCGAAAATATATTTACCACAAAGGTTTCTATATTTACGCCGCCATTAATGTATATAGTTTGTTTAACGTAATAAAAGTTTATTTTAACTTTACTTTATGGTTTTCGTGTTAGTCAGTAGTCACGATGTTCCATTAAATAAATCTGTCACAGATGCAGATTTATTTAGGCTATCAAAAGGCATACGTTCTTCCTTCATATATGACGACAGGTCTGAGGTCAGTAAAAGTTCCTACTGACCCAGACTTCACACGTCTTATCGTAGTGTGTCCATTTACAGCTCACGTGCTTACACTAGCCTCTCCTAGTGTATGTATGCCGAGGTCTGCTTCTAGAGAAACAAGTACGACCAAGGCACTACATCCGTTCTCTAAAATATCTTATCTGTAGTCCATCAGATTAAAAAAAAACTTTTTTTTTTTTTCTAAATAAAGGGTTTAAAAGTATCCTTTACGAAGACAAAAGGCACTTGTTCTCCCCGTCAATGCGGCAGAGGTGTACCTAATAGTACACCTGTTTAAGTCCCATGTAATAGGGGACGAGCCTTTTGCCATCAACCGGGCACAAATCCAGACTCCGTGGCTGCTACTGAGAAATTCCTGATGAAAAACTCAATAACATTTTGCCCGACCTGGGAATCGAACCCAGGACCTCATGCTCAGCAGTCGCGCTTGCGACCACTTGACCAACGAGATATTAGGTCAAATCAAAGTTCCAACTTTTCACAAGTTTTTTTTTTAAATACCACCACGATCCCATGTATCTACCATCAGAATGTTTTGAGTGCGTTACATTGAGTCCTACCGTAAAACGTGATTTTTCATCCCAAAAAAAAATCGTTTCCGAGCAATATTTTTGCGTAGAGTTACTTAGTTTGATGTACAGAATGCTTGGTTGGCGGCTTCGTGAAGCGTCCGTTTACACCTTGAATACAATGCCCGTCATATAAAGATACAAAGTACTAAACTAACTAAAACCCCGCCATTAAAATAGGTCAGTTCTCAATAATGTAGTCACATCGAGTTGCGCACGCGCATGACATCCGGCGGTGTGCAAAAGCGCCATCTGACGTGTACGGAATAAACTATATATAACGTCTGGCTGTTACGTCATGAGGCTTTGATGTCACCGCAGTTGAGTTTAGTAGTGAGTGAGGCCTATACGTGGGACAGGGACGGGCCCGCAAGGGCCGATGCCTGCCAGGGCTGCGGGACCGTTTGAAAGAGATACCGCGGCCCTGGAACACAAAGGGCAAGGAAGGAACATGAATGGGTTTTAGTCAGTACAAGTCTGACACTCCCTTCCGCTCTGCCCAGAGCGGGAGAAGTCATTTGATGATTTCCCATATGGAAAAAAAAAAGGCTTGCGTGGGCATTTTTCACAGTTTAATAATATAGCCTTTGTCCACATGAACTTATTATAAAAATATTACTTCCTCAGTTGAATCGGATTTTGTTAGCAATTTCAAGGGTTTTAATGCTTTTTCACGGAACCGTAATTCTAATAAACTTTTTTTTTAAATACCTAAGTTACTCTCTATAACACTGCTTGCTGAAATGCTTGATTGATGAAGCGGGAACCCAGGACTAGCATAGAAGTCTATACAGCTAACGCTGGGATGACGGCAGCATATTGTTTGGTCAGGTCATTAGGTTCTTGCCCGTTCTTCTCCATAGAGATCTACGCTAGGGAATGGGCAACTACAGTACTTTACTACAATTGTTGCTTTCTCGAAGTTTTGGGCTATCAAATAGTGTCCACCAAGTAATACCAAGGTTTTGTAAAAATATTCTGATTTAAAAGAGTGTCCATAGAGTTTGTTGCCCGTTCTTCTCCATAGAGATCTACGCTAGGGAATGGGCAGTACTTTAACAGTTTTTATGCTTTGTGACTGGGAGTGTAGCTTCAATACATTGTTATCTTGTCGACAGTTCAAAAGTGCCTGTCACTGGCCTACTTGAAATAAATGCTTTGATTTTGATTTTGGTACTGCCGTGAGCTACGTTACCGTGAAACACAAGCTGTTATCCCCGTGACTAGCAGCTTTTTCGACGCAGCGCAGGAACAGCACTGGTGCATCCACAGGAAATCCCAGAACTCCTCTGCATGTGTTGAGGATAGCATCCGTTATCGTTTTGAAGTGATAGGAGCGGTTAGCAACTCTTTGCGTTCTTGAATCTGATGGTAAATTTCCAAGGATCCACAAAAAAAGCTTACAAGTTATAAAGATACCTAATCTAAACTAATGGTATAAAGAGGAAAGATTAGATTTTTTGTTTGTTTGTTACGATTTTATTCTAAAACTATTGGACTCATTTCAAAACTTCTTTCACTAATGGAAAGCTACATTATCAGCAAATAACATAAGCTATATTTTATCCCTGTATTCTCACGGGAACGGGAACTACGCGGGGTGCTGCTAGTGTAATATACAATTAAAGCCAAATTGAACTTCAAGCTTATAAATGTATATTTTAAAGAAGAGCACTGTTGTCTGAGATACATATATTCATTTATCTATAGTTCAGACACAGATGTCGAATTTCTGTTTCTTTAAGCTCATATAAGATAGTTTTTATTAATTAACTATGTAATGTATGCATCTCAATTGAATTGAATAAATTATTATACTGACGTTACATTTGTGAATTTATATCAGATCAATATTTGCAAATTCGCACATAGCAAAAATAAAAATCACTTTTGAATAGTCGAATCAAAGATAACAAGCAACTGACAGCGTCCGTTCGTTAAAGAGCGAACCCGGATGTAGTAGCCTTATATAAAATATCCTTAATATTACCCACCCATAAGGGATTTATTATAAGCCAAATTTTCTGAAAGTCTTGGTATAATAGAAAGAGAACAGTTAATTTATTCGGCCACATAAGGCGGGTCGCATGCGCAGATTTACTGGCGGTACCGCGGTGGCTCGCTCTCACATAAATATAGGGACGCGCCTTATCTGAGCGGCCGCGGGTTAAACGTTAACTGTGAACGTGGTAGAAGGTGTGGGCAGTAGCGGGTTACCGCGGCCCTGGAACACAAAGGGCAAGGAAGGAACATGGATGGGTTTTAGTCAGTACAAGTCTGACACTCCCTTCCGCTCTGCCCGGAGCAGGAGAAGTCATTTGATGATTTCACATCCGTAAAAATTACAAAAAAATCGTTTCCTCGTTGAAATTGTATGATTTTCGGTCGTTACTTGAAATAATAATTCATCATCATCTTCCTGCCCTTATCCCATTCTATTTGGGGTCGGCGAAACACGTTTTCTTATTCCATTCTCCCCTGTCAGACGTCGTACTTGAAATAATAATTACTTGTTAAAAATAGTTAATTTTCTCTACTACAATAATAATAAACCGAATTTTAGATAACTTATTTATTTATTTAGTAATAATGATTTTCTTGATGTATGTTTTGGGCAAAAAATCACGGAAACCTTATTTGGGTTATCTAATTTGTAGATTCTATAGAATAAAGACTATCAATTTTTTTTACATCTCACATACCTATATTTTCATAATACATTTTCTTTAATATACTTTTAAGGTAAATTATAAAATTTGCGTAACGCCGAAATGTAAGAGGGCCCAAAAAACTCAAGGCGAAAAAACTCTAAAGGGTTAAATATTGTTATTTAGGACAAAACTACTGAGATAACGTGTTATTATTGAGAAGTATAGAAGAAGAAGACATGCTGCGCAGCCCCCTGCGGGAAATGGATTAACATTTTGGCAATCACAAAGTAAAATCAATTATTTTCTTGATACTTCACTTTTTCAATTTATACAGAGTGTAAACGGACACTTCACGAAGCCGTCAACCAAGCATTCTGTACATCAAACTAAGTAACTTTACGCAAGAATATTGCTGGGTAACGACTTTTTTTTTGGATGAAAAATCACCTTTTACGGTAGGACTCAATGTAATGCACTCAAAACATTGTGCTGATGGATGCATTGGATAGTACGGGGGTCGTGGGGTATTTAAAGTAAAGATATAAATCTTGTGAAAAAGTTGGAACTTTGACCCCCAATATCTCCATAACTAGAAGGTTCCCAGGTATGGTCTAGAACAAAAATATGATCGCAGTGATGTGGAGAACAAGTGCCTTTCGGCTTCGCAGAACGTATGGCCTATAGGGCCGAAAAGATCTGGAGTGGCTACCGCGAACCAGAAGACGTTGCGTTGGAAGACTTCCCACTAGGTGGACCGATGACCTGGTAAAGATTGCGGGGATCCGCTGGATGCGAGTCACATGGGACCGGTCAATGTGGCCACACTTGGAGGAGGCCTTTGTCCAGCAGTGGCCGTCTTTCGGCTGAAATGATGATTATGATAATGACGAAACAGTAA
Organism: Lycophotia porphyrea; assembly: GCA_950005105.1. Taxonomy (NCBI): domain Eukaryota; kingdom Metazoa; phylum Arthropoda; class Insecta; order Lepidoptera; family Noctuidae; genus Lycophotia; species Lycophotia porphyrea. The sequence goes on along the minus strand of OX465410.1, from coordinate 2,409,977 downwards.
GATATTAATTACCCTTGTCAAATCGTAAAACGGTAATTGCTGCGATGATTTAACTTTGATACATCATTATTAGGAGCTCATAAAAACCGCTACCGGTCATAAGTTGCCCCGGTCAACACGGAAACAATACTAGTGACCAGTTGGTTCCTAGTAATGGCTGCGAACCTGACGTTCTGCAGCAGATGATGATAACAAGCTGGTTGAGAGAGATAAGCGGTCTCTTCGAAATTAGCAGCTTATCCAGAAGGCCATCACTGCTGGTTCTGTGGTTTTAAGAGGAAATGCGGGTGGTATTTTTTTCCATACAAACGCTCTCGCCTGTTTTCTTTCTGGTCAATGACTTATAAGCTATGATTTTTTTACAGTTAAATAAATATCAACATCTTCTATGTCCCTATGTTTTCCTTTTTGAAGATACATAATCTATATAAGCACTAGAAGCTTTACAAAATGCTTAAAATCAACAAAGGCCTAGTGTACAAATTTGACAACTATTAATGAAAAAAAAACGGAAAACATAGGGACACAGTATATATCCTTCTTATTCAGTTTATGAAATATCTTTTAAATTGGTCGAATATTGGGGGAGAAAATAGTCGAGAGCCAAACCTCGAATTATGACACTTTACTATAGCGTAGTGCAGGAGCAGTGGTGGTCCAGTGGTAGCGACCCCGACTTACGAACAGTAAGTCGTGGGTTCGGATTACTTTGTGTAATTTATTTCATCACCACTGCTCTCAAAAAACGGTGAAGGAAAACATCGTGAGGAAACCGGCATGTCCTAGAACCAAAAATTCGAAGAAATGTGACATCTACCAATCCGCACTGGGCCCGCGTGGTGGATTATAGCCCAATCCCTCTCATAGAGAGGAGGCCTGTGTCCCAGCAGTGGGAACGTTATAGGCTGATGATGATGACTATAGTTATCTTTTTCGCACCAATGTCAAAATCACGCTCGCAGAGAGACAGCGATAGTTTTTTCAAATACCTACCATGTTTCCTCTTAAGTGGGGGTTTGGGTGTAACGACTGCAGGTTTAATATCTTGACTGCATCGTTCGTCTAAGGATCCCAAAAGCTACTCCTGAGCATGAGTTCCTGCCAGTGATATTGGGTTTTCCTACCACGAATTTCTTAATTGCTGCCCGAAGTCAGGACTTGTGCCCAGATGACAGTAGGCTCGCCCCTATTACCCATGAACGTAACTGGCGAAATATGGGTGTGCTGTAGTTGCAGCTAATATATTGAAGATTACAGGTTATGTTGTGTTGAGCAGAAATTTAAAATAGATATTTTAATTTTAACCCTTGCCATATTTAATGTTGTTTCCTATGTAATAGGGGCGAATTCTGCTCACACCGTAATTAAACAGACATACGGCGAAATTGACGACAGACGTTACAAAAAAAAACTGGCCTAGTGCGAGTTGGACTCGCGCACCGAGGGTTCCGTATAAAGATAAGATAAGATAAGATTTCTTTATTTGTTTAAACATTGCATACATACAAGCGCATGCAAGATATTAATAACATCGTTGAGTCCAATCATGTTTAGCCGTAAGTATCGGCGTACAAATATTTCCGTAACATTAAAAAGAATTAACAATAAGCAATTATCTAAAAATTAATTAAGCACAAACAAACTTGAAAATTTAGAATTTTTATAATTAGAAATTATTCATTATAAATTTAGTATTAGTGTCAGGAAAAAGATAAAATGATAGTCAAACAGTAAACACTTTTTCGGCTAGAAATTCTGAGACACTATAATACGCTTTTTGCGAAAGAAACATTTTTAACTGACGCAAAATTGTAGGTATTTTGTTATTAAACTATATACATATATGCGGTTTTCAGATTTTTTCCTTTATCATTGTTTTTTTGCCAAATTTCGTGATTCTAGGTCAACGGTTGACCTAGAATTGTCAATTTTGGTTAAAAGCAAGGTAAAGGGGAAATTCCAAAAATTAAAAAATGTTGAAAATTAAGGTAAATTTTGGTACTTACAAGTTTTCGCAAAAATCAAAATTTGCCCATATCTTTTTATCGTATTGACTCTGGACCTTGATTTTTTATACACCTAATAGGGACTATAGACCTCAGTATCTGGTATAAATTTCAACTTGCTAGGTCCACTCGTTCCTGAGAAAATCGGTGGTGACACACGGACAGACATACAGACAGACAGATAGACATCCGAGTGATCCTATAAGGGTTCCGTTTTTTCAAAAAGGTACGAAACCTTTAAAACAAAGCTTTACAGTAAACACCACATTACCATAAACGAGGGTAAGCACCATAGATTCCCTTTACCGCTAATATATTTTTATTACGCGGAAGGGATGTAGCACCTGATACAGTGCAATCCTTTTATGTTTTTTTACGACCAAAATGGGCAACTTTTTAATTCCTTTTTGCAATGCTTTTGCCAGAATGTTATTTATCTTTTAACAAATTCTCTACATTTTTTAATATTCATTTTCAAAAATAAAATAAAAATACAATAAAAAAATTGTAGCCGACCGGTATCGGGAACAAGGTCCAACCTACGCCGCAGTCAAGGCTCCAGAGAGAGGTACCTCCTAACATTACAAGCCGTGTCAAGGAGTACCGCTTTCTGAATCAAGCCCTTGATCCAGCTGCCTAACGAGAGCCTCCTCAGGTGTTAGTCGAGGCTCTTAGGAAAGCCATTGGCTGAAACGACTATCGGCAGAATGATCGCTGAGCTGACATTCCACATGTCGACAACCTCGCGAGCCTAGTCAAGATACTTGATTTGCTTATCTTTGTCTTGCCAGCATCATCATTATCAGTCCAACCAAAGGTAGCCTAGAAGATATCAGCCATAGATATTGCAAAAGAGCTGTGGTAGCTGCTTAAGAGGAAATGTGGGTGGTCTTTTTTCCATACAAACGCTCTCGCCTGTTTTCTTTCTGTTTTATGACTTTAAAGCTATGATATTACAGTTAAATAAATATCAACCTCTTCAGCTATATCCCTATGTTTTCCTTTTTCAAGATACATAATCTGTATAAGCACTAGAACCTTTACGAAATGCTCAAAATTGCCTATTTAGATCGCCTGTCAACAAAGGCTTAGTGTACAAATTTGACAACTATTAATGAAAAACAAAAAACATAGTGACACAATATCCTTCTTATTCATTTTATGAAATATCTTTTAAATTGGTCGACTATTGGAGGAGGAAATAGTCGAGAGCCAAACCTCGAATTACGAAATTTTACTATAATTGTCTTTATCGCACCAATATCGAAATCACGCTCGGAGAGACAGCGATAGTTTTTTCAAATACCTACCGTGTTTCCTCTTAACAATTTTGGTGCACAATAAAGTAACCTATCTTCGGTTAGACATTCTGTGACAATCAAGTCTATTGTAGACAGATTATCAATAACTGGTAATTACAACGCACAACATCCAGCCATCAACAGACTTTGGCAAAGAAGAGTTACCAAAATTAATTATTATTTTGCGTGTCTTATAAAAAATCAAAATGCAATATGGAAAACAAATCTATAAAAGAAATGCAGATGGTACTAGCTACGATCCTTGCATACTTAAAGCCAGAGAATAATAATAACTAATTTATTACACAGTCTACTAAGCTTATTGTTTTAAACAGCGCCTGCACACGACTAAAGGCCCTTACTGCACCTCGCACACCAATAAAGGCGCTTTATATTATGTGACGTCAACCGTATAGTCTGACTAACTTCCGTGAGTTTCACTGTCTTGTATTAAAAAGTACGCCATCTTTACATAATATAAAATAAAGTCGCTCCCGCTGTTTGTACGCTTAAATCTTTTAAACTACGAAACGCATTTTAATGCAATTTCAGCAATAGATAGAGTGATTCAAGAAGAAAGCTAATTTTTATAGTATCTACATTACACCCGTGTGTAACCGTGGATCGCTAGTTATACATAAACTAGCGCTTGCCCGTGACTTTGTCCGCGTGGCTACGTCCCTGCCAAATTTCAAGTTTGTATCACAAAAAATGAAGGAGTTTCATCCAAACTTGCGAGAGCCCTTAGACCTCCTTAATCCGGCTCTGTTGCAAAATTATTTCTTAGGGAACGTCTACTAACTATAAACTACCTCCCTGCCAAATTTCATCTTTATACGTCAAGTGGCTTTCGATATTTCATGATGAATGAGTGAGTGAGTGACCTTTTATATATTTCGCTTTTATATATTTAGATAGATATAAATTATTATGTGTAGGTTAAGAAACATAGACAATATAAGTGGTCAGGGATCGTTTAGTAATGGTTATGATCCTTGACGTACCTAAAGTTGGTACTTACACCATAGAAAAAACTTTAATAGGTCTATTGTGAGTCTACGTATCACAAAGAAAGAATAGTAAACCTTTTAAGTTTACGGCGTTTGAAAGTTCACTGGACGTAATATTTTTACCCGTAGAGTAAAATGCTAAAAGGAGTCTCGAGCCCGATTTTGATAAAAACTAGAACTGCATCATTAGATTTTTGAAAAAGGAGTATTAAAAAAAAATCGTTGAACAAAAACATAAGGCATAATTTTGGTGTTAGCCATTAATTTTGAATATAAAAAAATATATTTTAGCTATATTTAAAATAACAAAAAAACTGAGATATGTCTCATCCGTGTCGGGCCTGGGTCACAAATGACCGTTCTTCTTTGATTAGCTAACCGTCAACGCTAAGCGTCAACCGTATGTCAAATTTCATCACCAGTCTCTCAAAACGGGGAAGAGAAAACATAGAGAAGAGACGTCTTGAATACTCGTTCCAAAAACTGGGTTTAAGTTATTTCTCTCTGGTCGTTTCATTATGTCAAAAAGATGTCTAGTTCTCTGTTGATAAAAACAAATTATGATCAGCGATCACAATTCGCTTGTCAAACGATTTATGTGAATTGATTGTGACAGTTTCCGTTTGGCCCTTCGTTATTCCGGTCATGAACCTTTGGGAGCCGAAACTAGCGATATCAATCTAGACCACCCCTAGCCTAGATATTTGTAAAGAATGGCTGCTAATCTAAGGCTATTAAGATAGATGAATCTATGGAGCCATAAATAATTCGCACCCTGAATTCCCTAAGTAGTTTTTTTTAGGGTTCCATACCTCAAAAGGTAAAAAAAGGAACCCTTACAAGATCACTCTCTTGTCCGTCTGTACGTGTGTCACCCCCGATTTTCTCAGAAACGCGTGGGCCTGGCAATACCAGATACTGAGGTCTATAGTCCATATTAGATGTATAAAATCAAGGTCCTGAGTCAACACGATAAAAAGGTATGGGCAAATTTAGATTTTCGCGAAAACTTGTAAGTACCAAAATTTACCTTAATTTTCAAGCTTTTTTATTTTTCGGAATTTTCCCTTCACTTGTGCTGTAAGACCTTGCTTTGAGCCAAAGTTGACCATTGTAGGTCAACCGGAAGTACCCTGTAGGTTTTGGGTCGAAAACCTATGTGGTATTTCCCGTTGTCCTAGAATCACGAAATTTGACAAGAAGCAATGTCTTACAACATGAAGTTTAAATTAAAAAAAAAAACAAAGTCTGGCGGCTAGGCGGCTCTTTCAATCCAATGGAGATTTCAAATTCCAAGCAATTACAAAAACATTCCAAACAAGGACATGGGAAACGATGGCTTTTTCCTAGCAGGGAGCCACACATCCCACAAAAACAGAGACAAACCCGTTTCTAAAAGTCTTAGATGGGCAGACGGAAGCCCAAATGATTTGCAATGAATCGTTTGTTCGGTTCATCCAATAGTTGCATTCCTTAGATTAGCTACGGTGACCATGAATGAGGTTTTCAAAGGACACTTGCTGGAATCAATTTTATTTCTCCAAAGTGTTCTAAAGTAAAAGATTACCATGATTATTGCTTTCTCGAAGTTTTGGGCTAGCAAATAGTGTCCACCAAGTAAAACCGAGGTTTTTTAAAAATATTCTGATTTAAAAGAGTGTCCATGGAGTTTCTTGCCCGTTCTTCTCCATAGAGATCTACGCTAGGGAATGGGCAACTACAGTACCTTCACAGTTTTAATGCCTTGTGATTGGGACTGTAGTTACATTACATTGTTATCTTGTCGACAATTCAAAAGTGCTGTAACTGGCCTACTTGAAATAAATGCTTTGATTTTGATTTTGTCATGCAGCGACACGAAGTTGAGGAATGTACTCAAACATTAGCATTATTAGCCTACAACGTTGACACAGCCTTCCTCTCGAATGCGTCATGTCTTCGAATTTCTAGGATATGCAGTCTATCACCATATTTTACTTCACCATTCTGATGGCTGTGGTGATGAAATAAAAGTCGGTGCTATTAACTGTTAAAAAGTTCTCTCGTTAGGAGACGGTCCTGGCAGCAGGAACTAATCTTATCACTACATATTGTAAAATAAAGTCCTCCGCCGCGTCTATCTGTCTGTTCGCGATAAAGTCAAAAACTACTGCACCGATTCTTATGCTATTTTCACCAATGGAGGAAGGTTATCGAGGAAGGTTTTAATATATAATTTGTCAAGTTTTTGTTGCGGGAACGGGATCAAAATTTCATGATTACTTTTGGTCGCGATAACCGATATCCACGCGGGCCAAGCATCAGCTAGTCTGTCATAAAATTGTATTGTCACCAACCAAAGATGATGTGCATAATTTCAGCTCAATCGGTTGGGGAAACTAGTTTTTCTATGACTGGCGTTTAACTGGCATATCAATCATTTTATATTTTCCTTCGAGAAATCTACTTGCCATTTTGCTTTGTAAAGCGATTCCATCGCTTCTTTGAAGGTCTCAAGCTCTTTAGGCTTGTGAAGATTTTCGCTTTCTTCAGCTGCTGCCAAAATAACATCATCGTAGTACTTAAGAGCTGTGATATTTGACCTGCCTCTCAAAGACCTCCTTTAAACGGTCGCATTTTCTTCAGCGTCAGCATAATGTACATCATCACTGACAACGGTAAAAGATCCGGAGAAGGTCAGATTAAAAAATATCGAGGAATATGAAACGATGTATTTATTGATTTAAAAGTAAATATAAAGATTTCAAGTTTCCTGCCAGGGCTGTGGGACTGTTCGGTTTTAGTCAGTACAAGACTGTCACTCCCTTCCGCTCTGCCCGGAGCGGGAGAAGTCATTTGATGATTTCCCATCCGAAAAAAAGGGGTTCTAAAATGGCCGCCTTAAGTATAATCATAATAAGATAACACTCACGCCACAAACGAGCCAGGCTTTGACGTGACCTTTATTAGTTTAAAGGCGTATAATTTGGTAGTGTAGAACTCCGTACACACTACAAATTATGTCAACTCTTGATAAGTTGTCACCCCATTTCTGGACAGTACATTTATCCTTCTGACACAGAACATAATGGACACTCCACACGGTCCATCGCGATGTCGGTTCGTCGCTCGTTCCGGACGGCAACGCTCGCGTGTGAACCTGCTTTATATTATCTAAATAATGGCCGTTCATGTAAAGATGCCCTTGCTTTGAGGTAATGTGATTAACTTCACGCTCTGTGGGTAAGCAGCGGCCTAGGTTGTGGGTTCAAATCCGGGCAAGTAACAATATGACTTTAAAGAACATCGTTAAGATTTTGTTTGTACTTGATTTTATAGCGAGCAAAGTTAGATTCGAGTGCGAAACTGCAGTTTTGATGCATTTTCATACAATATAAAGTTTGTAAACAAACTCTTAACGAAGCCGAAAGGCACTTGTTTTCCTCGTCATTGCAATCATTTTTTTGTTCTAGACCATACCTGGAAACCTTCTAGTTACGGAGATATTGGGGGTCCAAATACATGTTTTTAATTTAAGATTTTTACTTTAAACACCTCCAAGACCCTCTTACTATTCAATCCATCCATCAGCACGATGTTTTGAGTGCGTTACATTGAGTCAAACATCATATATACATACATCATATTATATCATTGAATAAAACGTGATATTTCAGCCCAAAAAAAAGTCGTTTCCCAGCACTAATTTTTGCGTAAATTTACTTAGTTTGATATACAAAATGCTTGGTTGATTGCTTCGTGAAGAGTCTGTTTACACCCTGTACACATTATACGGTGTTTTTTAATTTACTGTTTCGGGGCGTAACAAAATAAAATAACGAAAAAAATTATCAGCCGTTTCATACAAAAAAGCAATATTTACCCGATGAAAAAGTGTGTTTTTTTTTCTATTTCGTAATAGAACTCAAAGTGAAAGGTTGTTTATAATTTTATTTTTATTTTATTTTATTTTTTTACATAATTATGGGTACTTTCACTTCCTAAGGTTAACAGTGAATTAAAAATCACCGTGTATATGAATATTTTATGAAAATAAAAGTTGCTCTAATAGTATGTATATTTTTTTTTAATTATTCTGAGTTTAATAAATGATACAAACGTTTTTTCCAACTATTTTGGGGTCGGCTTCCAGTCTAACCGGCTGCAGCTGAATACTAGTATTTTACATGGAGCGACTGCCTATCTGACCTCCACAACCCAGTTAGTACTGGGTAATACGATACCCTTAGGTAAGACTGGTTGTCAGACTTTTTCGGGCCACTGAGTATCTGTAATGACTGTCAAAGATCTACAAATGACAGCCGGGACCAACGGCTTAACTTACTTTCCGAGGCACGGAGGAAAGTCGGACCCATCCAGAAACCATCTCTCTCCAAATGCATTTAACCTGAAAATTACTAACTTGGTATGTACTAAGTACACCCAGTTCAAACAATTCGCTATACTCAATCTAACTGAATCGCCTATCCTTGACAAACACTTTAATATCTATTTACTGACAAACACGCGAAGATTTTATTATTTGCTATTAAGCTAACAATACCTTTCTATTTAAGGAAATTTCGAAACGCCTAGTTGACGCTTCCCGTGACCCAAGGGCTGGCTTTTACTTTGGCCAGAGGCTAAGTGTTGCCATACAACGTGGCAACGCCGCCAGTCTCTTGGGCACACTACCATCTGACAGCGTTGAGGAGGAGTTTTTCGATGCCCTTTTATAGTTTGTTGTTAGTTTATCTATTTTAGTTTAATAGTTTTTAATTATCAATGTATATAGTTAAAAGTTAAGCTTTTAACTATATACAAATAAGCCTTGCCTTGGTTATATTTGTATTATTCTTGTGCGCATGACATAACGAATGCAGAGGTCAAGCTGTCTTTCAACTAGTGTTGGACTGAATTTTGTTTTCGGTTTTCGGCAACTGCTCTGAACAAATGATAGATGATTATTACGCAGAAAAAAATAATGCTCATAAATACCACCTTTTTAATTAATTTGTTTTGTAAAAATTCACAACAAAAGCAAAAAAAAGCTTATATTTCAGAAACATGACACTTTAGAAGATTTTGTCTCATAGAATACATGTTTGTATTGATGCCAGCTATTGAATAATACAAGATTTAAGTGTCATTGTTATCTATACAAACAAATACAATTGAAGTGTCTGTTTGTAATATCAAAATAACAGCTTTTTACTGAATGCTTTAATAAGAAAATATATACGGCACTTATAACAAAAACACTTTTTTTTTGTCTACTTGTTGGTTCCGGCTAATCACCGAAACGGCTGGACTGATTTTGACAGGACTTTTACTGGCAGACAGCTGATGTTATAAGGTCTAACATGGACTTACTTTAGGAAAATAATTAGGTTGCCGTGAAAAAAAATTAAAACCCTTGAAATTGATAAGAAGATTTGATTTAAATAGGGAAGTGCCTATAATAAAGGGTTTTTTTTATACATAATTTCACGCGAACGAAGGTCGCAGTGAGGAGCTCGTGGCTAAACAATAACAGCCGCTCGGGTCGATCTTTAGGTTAAGCCGTGCTTGCCTAGGTTGGTCTGTGGATGGGTGACCACCCATTACATACCGAGTTTCCTCCGTGCCTCGGAAAGCACGTTAAGCCGTTGGTCCCGGCTGTCATTTGAAGATCTTTGACA